>CM073768.1:95578114-96255650 GCA_037158775.1 Hetaerina titia | reverse complement strand
AAACTTTAAGAACAATCATCACACTTCGCTTCTCTGGTTATTAATTTCTCTAACTTTCTTCAACTTAATTGAATATGTTATTATAATTTAAATCTTGGGAAATGAAATACAAAGATATAAAGCATTTATATTGTATAAATCAAATATTGACCAGCCCTAAATTCATGCTGGGTGTTATTATTAGAATAAAGTTAAAGTTTATGCATCCTATATTTTTAGCAAATCATCATAAAGCAAAATGTTTTCGTCACAGAATTTAACCTTCTGTGCTTTCGTATGTAAACTTCTCCGATAAAATTCGCATTGATCCTTTGCGCTATCTCACTATGCACTGATATATATTTCTGTTCTTTGGATCCAAGTAGTAATGAATTTTTAAAACATGCAGACACTCTTGCATAATCAGTGTTCCGAATATATTTGGGAGTTCAATAATTTCACATACAGTTATGCACATTGGTAATTCTACTCATTTTGTTTTTTGCGAGCTTCATTTTGGTACCCGCCGAATCTACCAGGAGCGCAATTTGCACAAATTGTGGATTTACCGTGCGCGTTAGAGAGAAGGAAGGGCGGGTGTACGGAAAGAGAGCAAGAGGCTTAAATGACGCGAGCGAGAAATAGCATTAGGTAGGACGAGTAAGGTGAGCAGTCACAAACACACATGTGCGGGGAAGGAGGGGAGAAGAGGAAGGATGGATGGAGGTCGTGGTGGGGGTAAAGGAAGGGGTTGACGAAACGAACAGAGAAGGTTCGCGCGGGTGGTTCTGGAACGGGAGCCGCGGGTTGGGTGGAGGGAAGAAGGAAGCAAAGGACGCACGGGCGTATTTTCCAGTGTTTGCATGCGTGGTGGGGGTTGGGGGCAGGGAGCGCGAGTAGTGGGGCCAGTCGGGCGAGGAGGATGCGATCCATTAGCCGCGGGGCGAGCTTTCCCACTGCCCTCACACCCATCCCCAGCCCTCGCGCTCCTCGGCCACACCACAGCCCCAGCGCCTCTCACCTACCCCCTCCACCACGACCACTCATCCTACCCCGCACTCCTCACCACCGCGTCTTCTCTCTTTTCCGTCCCTTCCCTCCCCTCCAGAACTCCACACACTCACACTCCACGCACCCTCCGACCCGACTCTCGTTTCTTTTCGTCCTTTCCGCCCATCTCCCCGCGCGCCGACACCGCTCTTCCGAAAAGAGAGATCCCCTCCCTCCCGTTCACCTCCCTCCTTGTCGCCCCTCCCCAACTCCACTTTCCACCCCCTCATTTCCTCCTCCCTTTCCACCTACTTACCCCCCAACCCCCTCCTACACCTCCGCGCGGAGCACGCAACGCTGCTCCAGCAAGCGCAATTTACACGGCCGTGTCGGAGAGGGAGAGAGGCGCGTGGGAGGGACGAGTCGCCGGGGCGGATCTGGGAGGGGTGAGCGGGATGTCGTTCCGGAGAGGTGGGGTGGGAGTGGAGAGGAAAAGAGAGAGAGGCTGTGAGGCTTAATTTTTTCCGTCTTTTTTCTCTCCGTGCTCTCTCCTCCCGCGAGAGCATAAACCGTTTTTTGGAGCGCCAATTCCGAGGCTCGGAGCGTGTCCAAGCGAACCGAGAGTCGGTGCCATTGAGGCCGTAGAAGTGGAGAGGATGGCGGAGTGGAGCAGGGGAGCGAAAAGAGGGATAAATAGAAGGGTTGCACTGCGAGTGGTGGCAGAGAGAAGGAAGCGTGTGAGGGGAGAGTCAGGTGGGATCGAGGATGAAGACGCGGAGGGTGGGAGGGAGGGTGGTTACGAATGAATCGGGGAAAACATAGGGAGAAAAGGCTGAGGTATAGCGAATTGGTGACCCCAGTTGGTGGGCGAGTGTAAACGAGAAGGGAAGTGGGAGATGTGAGGGTGAATATGTGGCGTGGTGTGCTAAGGGAAGAGCAAGAAACGGAGGATGTGAGAAATAAAAGGAGTAGTTACAAGGAACTGGAATATGACTGCATAATAACATCTCACCAGGCTAGGTGTTGTCGGCGTGGGTTTAGAGGTCATTCTGATTTGATAGCTCAGTGGTTTTTTATTTCAAAGTTTTTTTGATGCTATCCCTTCATGCGGTCTCGAGTGAATGGAACTTTCCGTTTACGGAGCGCTTGGGGTCATAGTTTATAAATTATGTAAATTTGGTCAGTTGCAAATTCATATTGCATTCTGAATAAATTATAACATCAGGTCATGAATATAGTGATAAATCTACAAGAACTATTTTTATTTAGATGAACTTTGAGAATTATTTACAATTTCATTCAAGCCAAATCTAAAAAAAACGAGGAATAAATGGGACACATTGATTCAATCTTTCTTAATCTCCGTTGCATTCAGATTTTCTAATTTACAGCTCTAAGTTGATTTTTGACAGTATATTTTACTATTTTTAGTATCTGAACTCACTGGTTTACAACCTTTTCCATGAGCAATTTTTCCTGCACAAGTTACATCATTGCGGAACTACCTTTGGCCATGTCTTTATACACTATGGAAAACATCATCTATGACGGAATCTGCGCCGCAGGTAATTCACCTTCTAGTCTCGGGGAAACCTCCATTGTCTCCTGTATTCTACCGTTTAGTTAAACAGGATTCAGAAGTATTACGCTTCGAGAAAATGCACTTCCCTTGCAGTTTCTGGGTTTCATTATTGAAGACGGCAAAATTTGGAACTGTAAACGTAAAAAAAATCCGCCTTATTTCAACTGGGTTTATGCTGTCAAAAAGTGTATTTCTGAGGGAGAAAAAATTTAGTAAAATCTTGCTCTACCTCAATTCTAGCCAACTATTTTTTTGTAATTGTATTTAAACAAGAATAAAAACTTCATTCGTGGTGTGTTCCTTTCTATCTTGTAAGTATTAAGTTAATGAACGAACTATTAAATTTTTGGCATTAGTGATTGTCTCTTGATGACTAAAATTTTATGTTTGACTGCCAAAAAAGATATATACTTCTCACTTATCGGTACTCTAAATGAATATAATAATTGGAAAGGAAACTAATGAAAGTGAAAAAACGGAAAAAATACATTGTATTTCAAAATATATCACTTAAAAATTATTTCTGAGACAGTAAGTTAACTCTATATTCTCATTTATAATTATCATGATGTACATTATTATAAATAATATTGAAAACATTTCGTATATAAAGAAAGTATCGATTAGTCACGTTTCTATCGAAGATAGATAATTAACACCTTATTCACGAGGTTTTTATCAATCCTATTATCATGTGTAGCAAAGATATTCGTTGAAATGTTTTGCAATTTTCATGATGCAAGGGCGTCCTGACTTGGAGGAGAAGGCCTCTCCAATTTTCCTCCCCGAGGAGATGATAGCCGCCGGACGGAACAGGGAAAAGTCCCATCGCCAGGAAAATAAAACCGCAAAGCTCTCCCGGAGCGTGTGGGCATCCGATGGGATGGAAACGTGCCACCGCGTTCGGTTGGCCGCTCCCTACACCCACCGTGCACCCTCTCCCCGCTGCCCATAAAGCCTCGGGAACCCCGAGAGCCCCGCGAGCTCTTAAATCAGAAATTATTTCTCGCCCCTCGAAGCACGTCAGTGAGCATGGAAGGCGAGGGTCCTTCCCCACGAAAACGGACGTATGGGGGAGGGAATCGAGGACTACCCACCTCTGCCTGGTGTGTTGGAGGGTGACGGCGAGGGGAGAGGGAGGTGAGACAAAGAACAGTTTTACTACTACGGATGCAAGAGGGAGAGGGAGCGGGGTCGCGACCACGGGGTCCGCTGGGAACGGAACCGCCTCTCCCTTCCCCCCTTTCACCCCCGCACTTTTGCCCAACCCCCCCCCCCCCTTGCCTCCCTCTCCATCCCCCAGAGAGTGCGGTCTGGGAAATATATATTTCCGTGTGACCTCGCAATTGTTGGATTGTTTTTTTTTCATTCCCAGCGTGTCCATGGTGAGTCGGCCGGACGAAGATCGCCCGCGTGCGGCATCCGAAATTTGCATCACAAATGCCGAGAGGAGGTGGACAAAAGAGGAAGGTGGATTTGAGGCTGATGGAGGGGGGGCAGTCAGGTGAAGAGGGAGAGGGAGGGCAGGTGAGTGAGAGGCTGGGGTGGGAGGGAAGTGGCGAGTAAAGGCGGAAAGAAGTCGAGAGTTTTAGAACTGAGTTCGCGAGGGAATGGATGTGGTAGTCACGACCTGGAGAAGTGAGCTGAAAAATGCGTGCATAGAGTTATAAGGAGCGCTAGAGAGGGAGAGAAGCCAGATATAGAAATAAATAACGGACTCTATTAGGGTTAGTTGAAGGTGAAATTCCCTCTGTTTAACTTGATTTACCTGTAGTTTCATGAGTAATCTTTCCGAACTTCGGTAAAATATTTACACCGTATTCAGATTATTGCCTCTAATTATATTGAATCGCATTATAATTATCACGGTAAAACGTTTGTTCAGATATTTTCCACAGTTGTGGTCTTGTTGCAAACAAGCGTTGGCCATGATCATAGTGGTTTTCTTTATGCACCAGCGTTGGTAGATGGATTCACCTAAAAATTATTAAAATTGTAAATCATAATTGATCTAATAGTGACCAAGTCTCTAAATGTTTATTAACAGCAATAACATGTGTTTCGTTCCGGTTCTATAAAATTTTATTAAATGCCCCTTGAACTGACGATCAAGTAATATAGCATTTTTTATGAATTTATACCATTTAAAAATGTTTATAAACAATTGAAAATAAAAATCGTACGTCTTTGGAAACAAAAGATAGTCCTTGATAACCTTTTCTACGGGATTATTTGCAAATATAAATGTTTCATTATTAAGTTAAAATTTTAAACGAAAACTTATTTGTATCGACTATTGAATTAGCTATACTACGTCAACATTAATACAAACATCAAAATATCTGGCCACTTGCTTTATAGATTGTACACTTTTTATTATGCGGATTGTTCACGTTACCTGGATGAAAGAAAAATCCGAAGAGTCACTATTTTTTTTTATTTTCAAATATTTTCTCATGGTCCGAAGGGACCAAACGTTATTATTTTTCAATCAAGGTTGTATGAAGAACTTAGATGTGAAATTCTCGTTGATTATCAAAATATTTTATTAGGATTCAATAATTTGAACTTATCGGCATTGGTCGCAAATGATTAAATTTTTCTCGAAGTTGGTAAAACAACCAAAAGCATTAATTTGTGAAATTTCGTTTTTTTATTGATATATGCATATTAATATTTGTATATTTTAAATTTTTGCGGTCTACTTGCTCTTATAATTGTATTTTTTAAATGTTTATTAACATTGTTCACAAGTTTTTTGCCGTAGTCTTAATAATTTATCTGGGTATGAACCCACCCTTCATACTCGTTTGTGGATGTAGGGCCTTAGACATCCATAGCGTTAGAACTAACGACAATGAAAATTACAAATTAATACATTAAAGAATTAAAATTTCACCATTTTTGAGACCATTTCGCTAAACTCAAACTACATTTTTTGCTTAGATTAATATACAGTGGTGTCGTAAAATACTTCAAAAAACCAACTATGACATTGATTACATGAATATGTGATAGAAACTTATTGTCATTGTTTGCATAATAAAATGAATATGAAGATCTTTAATCTGGAAATCCGTGAAGTAAATGAGTGGCAATGCACGCGGGAATAATCCCATGTGGTAAAACTATCATCAAGGGGAAATGAAGAAAATCGAGGAATGTTTTATTTGTTTACAATTTTTCGCAATCAGTAAATTTCGATCAATGGAATTGGGGCATGATGAAAAAATTATACTCGCTCTCCTAGAGTTCCACGCTTTGGGTTTCAGTACGAACAATGGTGGCAAAAAACGGGATGCTTCTACACGTGTGCGCATTATTCGTTTATTTTGTGGTGCAAAATGACTGAAATAAATGGGACAGTTTTTGTTTGCGGCAGCTTCTAGTAGACTAATGAAGCACGCAGGCAAAACTGTGAGAGAAGAAATATTATTTTCCGAGAAAATTATTTGACGAACCCTTTGTACAATCATACGGGGTGCAAAAACCATAATTTAATTATTAGCCAAACTTGGGCAGCCATCGCACGGAATTCAGACGGGTAGACAGGTTTCGAGAAGAAGGTGGGAAAACGAACTGATTTGGAGCACGGGTAAGGTGACGAAGAAGAATTTTGGCGAGTAGGAATATGGAGAAAGAGAGGGAAATGGAGAGAGGTGACTAGCGTGAAGAAAAGTAAGAGAGTGGGAGTGTAGGGGAGAGATGGTGGAGTCGAGGCGGGGAGAAAGTCGGAAGAATGTGCTTTCGGGGAGGAGTAAACTAGGATGGAGGGGGTGTGGGAGGAAGGTAAGCATGAAGCATGCCAGGAGGGGTGACGGGGATATCGCGAGAATATGCGTGTGCCGGGGGAGCCGGAGGCTGACGTGTGCGCGTATGCGAATATGTTGTGCATGAGGCGCCAGCCGAGTGCGAGTTGGAGAATGAGAGGTGAGTAGGACGTAGGTGGGAGTAATAGCGGGAGGAAAGGGGGTGGGAGCAAGGGACAGCACCCGTACCCGGGAGGGAGAGCAGGAAGGGATGGATGTGGACATCGCTTCCGCGCGGTCCGTATCCGCACTCCCGCGCGCGCCATGTGACCGTGTCCAGCAAAGTTTTAAAACCTCCCGTGTCTCTCTCGCTCCCTCCTCCTCAATCCCATCCTCTCTCGGCCTTCTCATTTATTTATCTTTCGTTTTGGATGAGCAATCCCGTTCTGTTGCGGACCACGCGGGACGCAGCGGCGTGTGAGCTCGGGGTCCTGGAGGGGATGAAAGAGCAGAAGCGAAAATGTGAGCGGAGGTAAGGTTTTCGGGAGAGGGGTCTCGGGGCTGGGATCCTCGTGAAGGATGGAGGTTGAGAGTGTATGTGAGTGTGTGGATGTGGAAGTGTTTGAGAGGGCCTCCAGGCATGGTTGCCAAATTTTCGAAAAATCTGCGTAACTGAGGCAGAGGGTAAGGAAGAATTCCTGTTTTGGCAAAAACATTTTTTGTGGAAAAATGAGTGGAGGTTTAGAGAACAGAGGGGGGTGAGGAAGCCGGGAAAAGAAATCGAGTTTGGCAAGTGTGAAAGGTTAAGTTAGGTATGAGGAAAGGTAAGATTAGGGACCGCAAATGAGAAATTTAGGTAAAAAGTGTAAATAAATCTAGGCAGCTGTTTATGTTAACAGAAGACAAAGGGCATCATTGGAATGTTCCACCATGTAATTCGAGTAATCTAATTTAAGATTTTTCGATTTTACGCAATTTCAACGAACAGATTTTGCTGACAATGTTTTTTATGAGAGCTCAAATACTTAAAACATATTCAAAACCTTAAGAATATATTAGCTGATTGTGAAATAAATTTCGTGATCTTCATTTAACAAATGCCAAGAAACTGTGAAAGATGACGGAAAAGTAACTTTAGACGGTGTCATTCACAAAAATACATTACAATACAACAATTTCAGCGTGTAAAAATCTTCACGAATAAGATTTTTACGTTCTGAATTTGTTGTATTGGGATCTTCAGTCATATGATCAGTACTTTAAAATATTTCCAGACTAGGAAATGATAGTTTTTCTAGCCCAATGGTGGAACGACGTATGTAATAAAGCATCATTCATTTACTTCTTAGTAACGATTGGAAGTTACTTAAAAGTTGCGAAATCACTTTGAATTTTTATGCCAATATTGTACAAGAAATTTCATGTACAGTGTAAAACGGAATATAAATTGAAAAGTTACTTTCCACCTAGAGGCAACGAAGTAATATGATCGATTAAGTTAGTATTTAAGTTAGTACTTAAGTTAGTAATTAACTTTGTACACGAATTGACTTGTAGTAAACAAATATAAAAAACGCCGTAAACAATTTAATGGGTGAAAAGTAATTACACAAAACATATAAATATTTGTACATGCAGCATCTCCTTCGGAATTATCTCGAGAAATTTCAAAACAGCATATTTTATTCTAAGGCCATGATTAAATGATTACGAGTATACTTAGTCATCCACGATAGGAACCTACGAGATATGATGAAGATACTCGTAGATATGAAGAGGCTGGGAGAAATATCATGTTTTTATAGCGATTATGGCTTGAGGGAGGTTGTTAATTTCCTTGCATGATGTGAAAGATATCTTGCTAATTACGAGTACATATTGTTCAATTTACACAAAACAACTTTGTCCATCAGAATTACGCATACTTGAAAATAATATTACTGTATTTGATTTTATTGACTACTTTGTCAAATAATTTTCCATTTAAATACATACAATTTAATTGTATTTTTTCCTTGGATAAAATTTAAACTTATTTTTCATATTAAATGGTACATGGGAACTTTAAAGTATTAACAATGACAGAAACTATGAGAATAAATTTTAAACGTGCGTTAATTCCTGGTTTAGGAAGCATGGAAATAGTTGAAAGTTCATCAGATGATTTCCGGCTCTTTCGCCGTTGGCCATCTCAGAGTCGCTCTACTTTTGCCTTCCCCAGGGTGAAGGGATGTCAACCTCCGTTCCGCCCCATCTAAATCGATGGGCGCGCTTCCTCTCCTTCTATTTAAATATTTCTCTAATTCCGTCGGAGCATGAATTATGAAACTAATTCCGTGGGGCGAAGGTAAGCCGTCTTTCAACGTCCGGTGCAACTTACTGCCAGGGCGAAGGAGGGGACGCTGGAGAGATGGGTTCGGGGGATGCTCCCCATCCTCCCTTCGCCATCCGTCGACCTCTCCCAAAACCGCACCCCATCCCAACGTACATCGGCAAAGGTGACCGGGGGGGGGGTGAGGGGGGAAGCGCGCCATTTCCCAAAAGTGCCCACGAAATCGGCGTCTCTCGTGTGTTTACACAGGCGTGCGCCAGTGTGTTATTGTGTGTGACCACTTACCGGTGCGAGCGAGATAAGGGAATACCCTTCCTCCCCGTCTTTTTCTCCCCATGGATGGGGAGCATCCTCCTCCTCCGCATGCCGGCGACCTTCCCCGACCCATTCTGTCCCCCCCCACACTTTCCTTCCTGCCCTATCCCTGCCCACTCCATCTCGAACGCATCCCAAAACATCTCCCTCCCTCGCTGCCCTCGCTTCCGGACCCGACTCCGAGGGACCGATTTCCCAGGTCTTCCCTCTTCCTCCTCCTCCTCCCTCACATTGGCCCTTCCTCATCCTTTATTCTCTTCGTCCACCCACCCTCCCATTCCACCACTCACGCCAACTCCAACCAACCCTTCCTCCCGTCTCTCCTCCTTCCTCCTCTCTCACGCTCCCTAGTGTCCTCGGATCCGATCCCTTGCAACGTCCACCCCACCGCAACGCCCACAGATAATTCGAACCATGCTCCTTCTTTCTCCCTCTTCTGGTTGTTTCGAGGTTGAGGATTAGTGGTCGGTATGACCGACTCTTTGGAACGCGTGTTATCATTGCTAATCGGCGAACTATTCTTAAGGAAGTGGAGAAAATCCGACGGTTAATGTTACTCCCGAATACATTTGTGAGTATCATGGAACATTTTATCAGTTAGTAATATCTCGGAATGATTTCCGTTTCTGGACTTTACGTTTCTATGAGTATGCTTAAATATCTATTTCTCATTATTGTCTCTGTCATAAAAAAGTGTTCATAGTTAATAAAGTGCCCTATAAATTATACATATGCTGTAAATAATTTCAGGATATTTGCAACATTAATTTGCCATTGGGATGAGAGGAAACATTTGATCATTTGACTCCAACATTATTTTTTTTTCTTAAATTTTATCCCTTTTAATCCCATTTGCTTAAAACCCGCATTTGAATCAAACTTAGGGCATAGTCCACTGTAAATTAAATATTTTATTGTCTTTTCTACCTGTATTTTATTTTAATGTTTTAGCAATTATCTAATATTAATAAAAATGCGGTTGGGTCTTCTGTAGAAGAGCGGCTGGGATCAACATTTTATTTTCATGTTTCTCTCGTTGCGAAGAAATTATAAAACATAAATTGTCTTATATTTTACTTAAGACATTAATTTTGCTTGCTTAAATTTACTCTTATCATTCTTGGAAACTAACAAGAAGATTTGTGGAGGGAGTTGTTTATCTTTTGTAAAATTCAAATTAAAATAAATATCCTTCTATAGGTCAACGAATGGGAAATGTGGAATTGACGCCTAAGTTGTTGAAAAAATAGTTTGACAGAGCCAATATTTTTGGATAATTGATATCAACATCCGATTTCAGTAATGTCACGTGGCTCATTCATGTAAAAAATACCTTGTGACCACTTCTTTATCCTCCTACACTCCATGTGAAATATTCTGCCTTCGTTTTAAACGATCATTACTAAAAAATTAAAATAAAGGAAGGAAGGAATTATATGAATGTGTTCGCTCGTATAATGCAGAAAATGTTAATATATCTACAATTGCACTTAGGTTTAGATATTACCGTTAGGGATCCATTTATTAGCCTCTAGTTTTTGTTTCAAATATTTAACTCTTTCGTACCCATAATGCTCGTATATTATCTTAACTTAACTAACTCCTTTATTTGATTTAGAAAACATAGAATTAACAAAAAAAGGACAATTATTTATATTGGCTCCACGGGATAGGCTCCACTCATCCCCATGCCACTTTATATTTAGAGCAATATTTAACGGAGGTTTTTCAATGCCCAATTGAGTTCCATTTAAAACCATCGTTAATAATGTCTAGTAATAACAGAAAAGCTCAAAATAATTTTGGCTTGTGCTTTATAACGTTGATCAATAATGAAATTTGGTAATTTATTGAATTAGCGCTTTTATTTAAAATGAACGGTGATATTCAACCGGCGGAGGTGTCCAATTTATATTTTCGTTGTTATTTTTAAGCTTGAATTATTTTAGAGATTCTAATGTAATCTCTTATGATGCGCATATTGTTGAATTACTACGGACATAAATTTAAGGATCACATTTAATTAAATTATTTTAAAACCTATTATACCCTTATCTTATATGCTCTTAATTTTTATTTCAAATATTGAAAAACCAAATTCTGTTATGAATTTGTAATACTTATTTCGCAGTTATATATCGGAAGTTTAATTTGTTTGCATTCCCTATTTTTCATCGGATCTTATACAAGGTACAGGTAAAATAAATTGGTAAATAGTTTAAAGTTTTTACGAGTATTGCTAGTACCAATTGATAGAAATGAGATATTAAAGTATGAAGGTAAATCTGGTAAATATTTGTTAATCTATGGAAGGTCATAGGCATGTTTAGTGTCAAATACAACTTGTGTATGGTGACAATAATTGAATTATCAGAAAACCGTTTCAACTGCAAGCATTTGTTTATTGGTTATACGTATTTGTGGGATAGTTTCGAGTAATATATGTGCTCTCACCTCCAGACTCCCCAAAAGACGAATGTGTCGGCATAACAAAAGCATGGCCTGCAGCCGACGAGGATAACCACATCATTGCATAATTTATATTTACACCGGTGGATGACCGAATTCTGATTATGTTCCTCTAAATTTCTCAGTTAAATAAAGAAGCCCCAGTGTTTTCTCTGGACAACATATAATACCAACCCGGATAAATCTCATCAAAACACCATCCGTGCGTGAGCGCTAATTGAGCCGTTTCGAGTTAATGTTGTTTTTGCCCCGAGAGCCTCTCTTGGCTATCTAGTGCAGCACACCGCCGGGTGATGCAATTCAGCAGAACCGTGACTCACGCGAGAGTGAGATTAATCATATCCGAGTCAGATTCTCCCTGGAGACGACCGTACTCCTACGACTGGATTCGATTTTCGGGGAACCGGTAAAAAAATCAATGAATCACCTCATTGAAAGCAAGGGAACTCGCGTGAATCGATTCACGCGTCGAGTGACGAGTGAGAAGACGCCCTCGGAGGCGACATGAGGGAAGGAAAGAGGGATAGAGCGCGGTCGATGGGAGGAAGATCCAGGCCGATTGGGATGAGACGAGACAGGGAGAGGAAGAGAGAGAGACGTCAAACGCGTGAGGTGGAGATGGAGGGGGAAATACGTGGGGATGTCGGGGGCAAAACCGCGGGGGCGGGAGGAGAAGCGGAATTCGGAGGAGAGTCCTCGAGAGAAGGGATGGGAGGAGGAGAGGTCGTCGAGTGCGGCGACTCGGCATGGAGGTTACGCTGGAGAATCTCTGCGGGGCGGCGTGGTGAGGACAGCCAAGACGTACGCACATACGCGCGCAAACGAACGCACGAACACACGTCGTTTGGCGGGTAGAGGACCGTGGGTGGATTGGGTGGGAGGAGAGCACGTGTCCTCGCCCCCCCTCCGCTCCAACTCCGCTGGTGGTGGTTTCGTAGGTTAGCCCAGGAAGTGGATTTTGGTCAGTCGGGGAGCGTTTGCTGTGGCCGGTGGCCAGGATCTGTGGGAGGCGATGTCGCACTGCGCCACACCCCAAAGCCACATTCGAGTTCCTTCTATCGCTTCGAACACTGCCCCTTTCTCTCCCACCCCGTCTCTCTCCTTTTCATCTCCTCTCCGGCGTCGTCTTGCCTTCCTCCTTCGTCTTACGCTTCGCTCCACCTTCCGCACCTCTGTTCCTCTCCGTACCCTTCCCCATCACACCAAGTACCGATCCCAATCTCGGTGTCCGTAAACAATGACCCGAATGCGTTGGCTCGTTGTGGTGAGGGAATGAGGCAGTGAGCGCTTATGGTACACTCTCCGCTCATGCGGTATGTTCCGAGGTTGGGGAGTTCTGAGACGCGCGGATTGCAACTTTTTCGTACGAGCCGACTTCTCGGGGTGCATTATCATGCGGGGGTGCAGTGAATTGGGAAAGAATCGACGAGAGCAAGTTTGTTTTCATCTGCCGCTCCACGTGAAAAAATAGCCACCTGCCCCTGCTTATCGTTTTAAGGTAATTTTATTATTTTTAAGAAAGAAACCAATATGATTTTCTCATTTTATTACAACTAAACTTCCAACTCTAAGGTGGTAAAGTGGCTTATATCAGTATATCTTTCTTTTCAAAAGAAAATAACCATTTAATAAATTCCCACATTAGTCTTCAGTTTGATTGCCATCTTCTGTGAGATTCTTATCGAATTCTTTCTGCTCGGCTGAAACATTCGGCGTAAGTTATACCATTTTTGGTCCCAATTTCACGGAGCACCATCCTCCAAACAGAATATAAACCTTCACTTAATTATATGGGGTCCTCCTGTAACTCAAAGAGACGTTTTACTGCGTGCGAGAATGACAAATTGATTTTATCAGCTGCCTAAACTAATTTACAAGAGAATACTCTGCTCAGCGGACAATCGGATTTAGTTTGCAAGAAGATGCTAAACGCAACATAAAAATTGACAAAGTTATCGTTTTGTTCTTTTAGAGTCCTTTAGGATGAATCTCTATAGATACGAGGTCTCCCTTAATGCGAATAGTGATGCAATATTTTTCATGTATTCAATAAACCCGAAAACAGATAGGTAATTTAATTGCTAGTAGTTTAAACAGTATATGTATTTATTTAAAGCTATATATGCGAACATAACTCTGCGGAATTGGTATTTAACTTGCAGTAAACGAATTTTATTTGGAGACTTACTTCATTAGTAGGGAAGCTTTTCTCTTCCTCTAAACCTCAGCGTAATTGTAAATAAAGCTTCCTCAACTATCTGTATAAAAGGCCATCGCCGTATATTTTTAGTATTTTTATAAAAACATTAATTGCAGACGGTCTCTCATTTTTTTCATGGGGCATATTTAATCGAGTCACAAAGAGGGGGATTGTTATCAGAAGATTCCTTTTCTCTTAGCCTTTTCCCTCTTCTACGGGGGAATAATCGATCGTTTCATCTACGGCACGGTATAAGTTATCTCATTTAATTTTGCTGTCCAATTTTGTTCGTTTTGGTTCGTTATAGTAAAAACTAAAATACTCAGTGCTGCCATAAGAACATGTTTTAGGAACTCAACGAATGAACGTTAGTTTTCTTCATGCACGATTTTTTTACTGAAAAACATCCAACTTATTTCCTCTATTCCTCAAGGTTGAGCTTCTCATAATTCTCTCACAAATGAGATATGTTTTATATTCAGAATTTGGCGAAAAATTACGCCGGCTAAAAATGCACTCAAGAAAAAATTGTATTGAAGGTCGTGAGCATAAATTTATAAAGTTGAGTTTTAATATGGAGTTCGCTATGTAATAGTTCAGAAATTTGATTTATTAATAAAGAAAAGAACGTATATTTAAGATAAAGTGAATGTGAGTACGGAGAATGGCTAAAAATTTACTAAAAATATGATTGAACTGGCTGGACACAAAGTATTACTAAAGAAAAACTTCATGATGAGTTAAGAAAAAGCTAGATTGAATGACAAAAATTTGAAGAAGACAGGAAATGTAGATGGTGTAGGACTAAAGCAAAAGAGAATGAGGGTAAGAATTATATGCCCTTTTACAAAACCTTCAGAGAGAAATGGTCCGTATATCTACGTGGTAAGTATTCAGAATTGCTTATGGTTTGGCATTAAGTTTGGTATCAAAATTGCAGACGGAAATACCACAGAGAGACTTTAACAGTTCCAAGTACCTCCATAACAAAAATAGGAATGTGTCCATGAATAATTGAGGCGTAAAAAAATTTAATAAAATATTTCATAATTGCGTTGAATTTCCTTAGAAATAACAACTATGAATTTATCTGTAAATGGAAGAAGCATCTTTGCGTCAATAACAAAAGTTGGGTTTTCTCTTCGAGGTATTTGTGATTTTGCGAAGTGAGTCCATGTCGTTTCGTAGTTAATGCTTCTATCAGATCTCTATGGCATTTCTCGGCCTTTAAATTCTAGAATATTAAAATGCTTAGGATATTAAATGAGAGAATACAGGTAGTATATTTGTATATAGGGATCATGATGCTCAATGGTTAAACTTGAGGACTGGAGGAACTGGACAGTTATGGCGTACGCTCTTTTCAAACTTGGCTCTCAAGATCAAACTTGGCTTTCAAGATTGAGGCTATCATGTTTACACCCGACGAAAAATTACCAGCTCTTTCCAGAATACCTATCTATTGGTGTATCATCTTCACTCTTTTATGTATCGTTCTTTTCTCACTTGAGCTCAAGCAACTGTTATACTGTCTCTGTCCAAAATTATATATTTTACTCTTCCTTATGGCCGTCCATCGCCGATGATCTTTGACGTTTACGTTCGCATAGGAGTATTGATTAGAACAAATTTGCCCGTCAAAAAGTATGCGATGTACATTTTGAACATATAGTTGGCAGAATCAATCTGAACAATTGACAAATATCATGTTTTTATTTAATAAATATCTGCTTCAAACAGGAAAAAGTAGCTATTTCACCGTTCACATAAAGTAATAAATTAATTTGTCAGGATATAACAGAATGTTATGAAATTATTTTACAAACATCTCAGCATTCAAACATACATGTACCTGTAGGTACATAAGTAGATTCGGGTGTATTCCCGCTGTTCCAATTATTCAATATCAGAATATGGAGATTGTTTACAATACAATGCAACAATTTAAGAGCGTAAAAATCATTTGCCTTGGTATTTGAGATTCGAATCCGGATCCCTCAATGTCCGGGTGAGTGCTTTAGCCAGTTAAGTTATCGAGGCATAATACTTGCTCTTTGAAATTTCGAGGGCTTTAAAGAAAAAAGATGTTGTGACGAAAAATGTAAAATTGCAATTTAATTAACGATCAAGACGTTAGAATAGGTTTGGAGAAGCATATTTGAATTCCATCCAACGTGCAATAAGTTAGTGTGCCCAATGCTAAGGGTTTTTCTCAAAAAAGTTTAAGTGCCAAATAATATTATATCTGTTAAAAATTTGATATGTTTATTGGTTTGGAATCCTCAAAAAATAAAATGGGTAAAGAGCGCATCAGTCCAGACACGGAGAGTGACGGAAGGATGGAATGGAAATTGTCCGAGGTGGGAAGGTTGGAACCAACCGTAAAAGATTCGACAAGAAAAGGTGTGGGCACGTGGGATGGTAGAATTGGATATGACCACATTTCTGAGTCGTTTGGACCAGGTGAGGTCGTAGAGGGTCTGGTAACCAGAGTACGACCACATCCCCCTATTCAGGCGGAGTGACGATGGTGTGTAGGGAGGTTGACGCAGGAGGAGAGGAGGTCAGCACTGCTGAAGAAATCCTTGCGTCGATCCGAGTGTTATTCCCAGCAATGTGCTTCCGACCGCCGGTCAGTGGTGGGCGGTTGCCCCGCGTACAAGCAATCCTTTGTGCGACCTTTCAATCCTCGACATGAATACAAAAATTTCCGTCATGCCCTCGGGAAAAAAGGCCAAAGCAGCTGAGGCGAGTAGAGACGCGCGCGAATGGGTCGGGAGGGGGAATCGCACCCATCCATCCGCGGGGCCGCGCGCCACTCCGGGGGAAAGAATAAACCAACGGTGCTCATCCCAGGACTGCAATGTGGAGATGTTAATCATTGAGCGTATCCCTGTTGGTGGGTGTAACTTGTTTTATTTTGAACATAATCCTGTGGCCAAAGTTTTTACGGTAAATCGACTCGTTTTTCCCGGCTTGCGTAAATCGGAAATGAACGTGGGGAACGAAAAATGAGGTACAAGTACGGATCCCGAGCGGTGGGTGTGTTTATGCGGTGCATTCATTCAATTGGGAACGCGCAACTGATTTTGAGTGCGTGCGCGAGGGGTAAATTCCGAATTTCGAATAAGAAATGATTTCATAGCCCCCGCGCACGAGGATGCGAGTCCGTGGAGCTGTTCATTCCCGCCCCGCTCTGTCCCCTCACCCCTCCTCGTAACGAAACAAAAAGCTTTTACAGTAAAGAGCTCGTTGCGACGATGCACATGTCGGCTAATCCAGTTATATGCTTTTCAATAAAAATGCAAATATTTAGTGGAACCGTGGTACCAATCGATTATTGCACATTTCTCAGCGTCACTTTTATTGCAATGCGTTGCGTTTCCGCGCAGTCGAACTTTATTCTCTCTCCACTTCTATTTTTTACGCACATATATACTATATTTCCACGAAAAGGATTTTTATTCTTTCGTGCCATCTTCCATTCTCTTCCTCCCACTCTTGTCCGTTTCCCTCCCTCCCTCCCTTTACCCCTTTCCGGTCTCCAACCCTGTCGTCTCCCCGCACCGTCCATCGCCCCCCTCCCTCACTTCCCACACTAGAGCTCTCCCCCTGTCCTCTCCTCCGTCTCACTCCCTCTGCCTCCCGCCCCCGCCCTTTCCCCGCTCATATTCAATCCCTCCGCACACATAACACTTTCCTATAGCGTTCGCTCGGTGGCGCTTTTTCCATTTCCCATTCAGCCAAACCCCTCCTCCCGCTAACTCCCCAAAACCCCACCCCCCTCTCCGTCGCGTCTTCATCTCCCCCCCCTACCCTCGGCCCCTCTTCTCGTCGCATCTCGCGCAATCCTCATTTCCTTTTATTTCTCCATTTCTGCGGACGATCGTACTTTCCCGCCTTCCTCCTACTCTCATGCCCTCCGCCCTTATTTTTATATCTTTCTCTCCTGTTCAAGTCCCTCTCTCGCTCCCTGCCTCATTGTCCACGTTTTTCTTCTCTCCCCCCGTCCTTATCGTCTCCTCCACTTCTTCCTTCGTTCTCATTCTCAACCTCTAGTTTCATTTCCTCTCCTGCCTCACATCTCACAACTCCGGTTCCTTCGGCCGTCTCCTTATCCATTCAAGATCCTGTGTTTTCCCCTACTCCTCCTCCGAGAAGTTTTCATGGCTGTTGTTTGTGCTGAATTTGATTGCATTTTTACAACCTTATATTCAAAATTTTCATAGACGAGAATAGCAATGATTTTCCTGCAATTTGAATTGATTTTTTCCTTCAATGTTTTATGTTTCACCTATTGAAAGAGGTATGTACAATAAATTGAATAATTCAGCGCTCTTCTAACCTCAGGTATGGCTTTAATATTAGTTTTTTAGCAAGTTAGTCATTCTAGTCATTCAAGTGGTTTTTAAGCGACAAGTGTAGTATTACTTGCAACATATTCCGTAAATGCCAAAATGGAGGTTTGTTTCAAGAAAATGTTTAGGTAAAATGAATGCCTATGGTTGAGATTACTCTTTACAAATGCAAAATCGTTAAATCATTTGGGAATTCCATAGGAGTCCAATGTTTGTAAAAGCGATGGACCTTCTTTTCCGTTGTTCTTTCCTAAAGATTCCTTTATCCACTAAATCTACCATATATCCCTCCTCGGGCCGTTTCCCGGCCTCCTTCCTTTTCTCTTCATTGCTCCATTTCTTTCTTCCCTTTCACTCCCGCTCCCATTTCTCCCACACTCCCAGCCGCACTCCTTCTCTCTTCCTGTTCTTTTACTTTCTTCCCGCACGACTACTCCATATTTGGGTGTCCCCATGGGACTCCCAGGTTGGGAGGAGGAATCCAATGGAATACCATCCCCGCTTACCCCATCTCCCCCTACCTGCGTCTCAATGCAAATGTCTTTCCCGCGAGATCACTTTCCGCTTGAATGGGTGCGAAGGCAAGATGTCCGGGGGAGAAGGGAGAGAATTGGCGGCTGCTTGGTGCAAACGGGTAGGAGGGTAGGAGTGGATGCGGGAATGGGGAGGTAAAAGGGACTGACGCGCGAATAAAAGAGGGAATATTTCTGAAGTGAGGGTTAGTTGTTAGAGGGGAGTGGACGTGGAATGCATGGGGCAAAAGTTACGGGGAGGAAACAAGAAGGGGGTGAAGAGATACCCGATGTACCCACGCAGATGGGTACAACGAGTAGGGTAATGGAATAGTGGGGGCAGGCGGCTAAAAGTTGGAGCTGAGCAAGTGAGATGGAAAGAGAGGACGAGACATCGGGGGAAAATGTTAAGTGGCTGCAGGCCTCTGAAATTGAGACACAGGTCATGAATCGTAAATACATGTTTCACCGATTGGCGCCAGAGAGCTATTGCTTGATTGAGGAAATGAGCCGGAGTTATTGAAGTTGAACAATATTTTGAATTCAACCTTCACTTATCTCCAGCTTTGAAGAGCTCAATAATTACGCATTTATTGTCGAATGCTTGTGAAATATGGAAATACTTCACATCTCTAGTGTCGTGTAAAATTGTGAAAAGGAAAAATTTGACAGTTTATTTTCTACAATATCCAGCTGCCTTTTTTTCATAAATGTGTCTAAAAATATGTATTCGACCACGTGACAAGAACAGTAATTTTTGTGTACAATCCTCTTGAAGGTTCGTCTGCTCAGAAAAATGAATTTCATATACTTTTCTCTGTCGAGGTAAGAACGATATACTTTTCTAAAAAGTCTCAGTGAAATGCAAATACGGTAAGGGAACACATAATTTTTCTTGAACAAATCTCTTCTTATAAAGTACCTCTATAGCGTCCTGTCACTCCAAATTCGAACTGAAATATAGGTCGGTCAATTGAAGAACATTTTGCATTATCTTCAATAGGTTTGCTATAGGAATCTTTCGTCACACTTAGATAGGTGGTTTTATTCAAGGCTTTTGCCTACATTTATTAATCAAATCTCTTGACGGAGCTGTCTCTCAATAGATATGACCTATCATAAATCTACGTTCACTTTTCTTAGACCTTTCCCTGACCTCTCCGCACATTTACACTACGAAGTCAAAGGGCTTCATCCTTTTGGAGTGCGTCTCTCGGGATCGCGATCAACCCCAGCTCATCCCTTGCCCACTTCCCTCCCATCAACATGAAACCCCCGAAGCGACAAGCCCCTGAAGCATCTGCCCGTTATCACTTGTCTCCTTCCCCTCATCCCACTCCTAATTCCAGCTTAACGTGACAGCAGACTCTTCTTCTGACGAGGACAGTTGGTCTTGGATGGCGCGCTGTATAATATATAGGTGTAGCATTTTTTTCTTACGTATTTCTCCGTTCCTCAGTAACCGGTTGCCCCGCTTCCTCACAGGCTCAGCGTGTGGGGTGAATTGTGGAAACTGAGGTGGGAAAAGGTTTTTAGGAGTGGGAGGGTTGGGTATGGGGTCGGCGAGCAGTGACGCAAAGGCGGCGGCGGGATAAAAAAAACAAGGGAAAGAGGAGTGTGGGGGGAGAGTGTGAGTATGAGAAGCGTGGATGGGGCTCTCCGCCCGTGGGTGGTCTTTGAAGCTCCGTAATTGGCGTAAAATTAGGAGCAAAGGGACGAATTAATTTTCGTTGCGGATAGACTCACCCATCCCTCGTCCACTTCGCCTCGGCTCTCTCCTTCCTACTCCCATTTCCTCCACCGCCTTTCGTCCGACTACCCCGCACCGCTACCCGACGTTTCCTTGCCAATCCTCCACCTCCCTCGCCGTCCACAACTTCCCCTCTCTCTTACTTCCCTTCCACCGCCTTTGCATCCCTTACCCCCTTATCCCTCTTGAGCCCTCTCCCACGTGCAAACCTCGATTCCTCATCCACAAACTCTTTTCGACAGATCTCTCGCTAATCATTCTCGCCTGGCCGATTTCCTCAATTCATATGCACGTGCCCTCTCCTTTCCCCTTCTTTCCCTCAACGTCACTCCACTCGCGTGTCCTCATCTCCTTCCCCCTCTCTTTCCCAACCCTCAAAATTGTAGGTTTTGGAGATCGTGAGGATGCCTCAGCATGCATTTACAGGATGAGATTCATCGTATATGTTCCTGCATGATTGTGGTGGGAAACCACAATCTCCATCTTCTGTATTCTGCCATTGAGATCAATAGTAAAGGCTACGTTTGTTTGAAGTCTAATACTCATGGCAGGGTTCTTGTCTCCTTAAAACCATTGGAACGACTTACTCAAGTGGTGCATATTATTAATTTTGGCTAATAGCATGCAATAGTTTATCGTATATCCGACAGCGAAAGCCGTACCCAATTGCATTAATCTGAACATTGATAGTATTGCGTTGTAGTTGCCCGAATTAGCAACGAAATTCATTGATATGAGTATGAATAGAACTTGGCACACAACAGAAAGTAGATAGGATTATAGGAATTGGAAAAGCTGTTGATATAAAGCCGATATTATAAAATGGGTCGAATTCACAAAAGGGCGACGTGCCTAAAAACTTTGAATTTCTGAAAAACTGCTAAAATATATATGATTAGTTAGCCCAGATTTAGCGATAGAATGTCTTGAGCATCTTCTGTAAGAAAATGTCATACGAAGATCAGGAATCGAGGACGGAACGGACCTCATCGTCTTTTAATACATAATATGAGTGCACCTCTTACATATCGCATTATATTCCAGAATGA
The DNA here is from genome assembly GCA_037158775.1 of Hetaerina titia. Classification (NCBI taxonomy): domain Eukaryota; kingdom Metazoa; phylum Arthropoda; class Insecta; order Odonata; family Calopterygidae; genus Hetaerina; species Hetaerina titia. The sequence continues at coordinate 96,234,365 of CM073768.1, read as the reverse complement.
CATATATTTGCTATGTACTCGAAAGATGAGTCAATTAATTGCATACTACATTAAATTCAAAACATCTGAAAAGTAATGAATTCCCCACAAATAATGGTGATGTATTGCAGGTAAAGTGTGTATGTCTTTTATTAGTACTCTTCTCATTAGAAGTTGAGCTTCACGTTTCGTTTCAAGGAAAGTTACTCCAATGGTCTTAATCGCCAGGACCTTTATACAAGATGTACAATGTAATCTACAGGAACGATTATCATGTTATTCATAAATGAATTATGCAAATATCATGACTGTAATAATATAGGCATAAAATAATAACACCGTTCTACCTATAATTTCTTGCTCAGAGCACTGCAGAGAAATAATAACATAGAGTGAGTAGTAAATTTGTTTCAGAAGTGATTTAAAAGAATGCGAGAAACTCGAAGGTCAGTATGAGGTCGATTCTGATGTGGTTTTTGATACTGAACACGTATTATGTAAGATCTTTTAAATATGAATACTAAGTTAATATGTATTTTCAGGTACTAACTAGAGTTTAGTTTTAGGGACAAGTTGCGTTATGCGGCCATGTAATATCTAGATTAATACAATTTTTGAACTTATGCACGCTACACCAATACTTTTTTATGTATTCGTCTTCCTAAATTTTTAACAGCCTCAACTTATTGAAGACTCTTTAATGAGCCAATCCTTTTTTGACTGGTAATTTCAGAGTAAAGCACCATTAAACCAGGATAGCTAAGTTAAGCAATATCCTAGATTTAAAAATACACGTATATGTCGCGCAAGACAAAAATCGTTATATAGTATATTCAGTGCAAAGAAAATATTGTGAGTAGTAAGTGAAGTTTGGAGTTATACTAAAGAGTGGAAAGCTTAAAGTTAATTCCATCGGCTTTTTTTCTTTAATGTTATGTGTAAGTGACTGACTCAATATTTTATTTCTATTGTCTATTTCTGTATTTTCTGAGGCTGGAAGTATAAGTTGGGTTATGCATACAAGTAATTAATTTAACTTCCAATGTGAACACACCTGTACTCACTTTTCGGTAATATCAATAGAGTTGTAATAGTTCTAGTCTGAAATGACTCCCAACTTCAGTCGGTAAGAATTTTAAATACTCACAGTTTTCATTCTTTTTCTACAAATTTATTTCCATTTAATGGATGGACCGATTTTAAATGATTTAAGTTATCTAATAAATTAGTTTATCCCTCGATCCTGCGAAAGAAGATTTTGACAGCATGGCCGCATATACCCCACGCGTAATTGAAATGTGGTTAAATTGAATAAAATAGGCAACTTAATTCATTTTTTCTACAAAAGGTACATTTAAAGCAAATATATCTTCCTCATATTTAATGTATGCACAACTGCGGTAACTTTGGGATCTCGAGGTAGGTAGTAATAATAGTTAGCTTAGATATTCAAATTAATCGGGCATATCTTAAATAACAGCTTTGTCCGAAGTTTATTTTGGTTGAAGGTGCGACAATATTTATTGACTAACATTTGGCCATATTAAGGTCCTTTGTATACACATTGTAAAATATTCCTTCCTACCAAATAAACGTTCTATAATAAATGTACGATGAACTTGACTGAAATCTATTACAAAATCAATCTTGTTTCTGTAGAATTTCAACTTGATTTGGCTGCGTTTTTCGATATCCAGAATAATTTATTTGAAGTAAATTCATTCTTTTAATTGAGATTAACACGTTAAAAGTCCATCTAATACATTCAACTGAGTCTATTGTGCTCCCTGCGCAGTAATCAAGGGCGGATGGAGAAACTAGTGAAAACCCGTAACAAAAATTACGAGATATCAGCTCTTTTTGTTAGAGATAACGGATACCAGTGGCTACCAAACTTATCCTCGCTATACATTTAATTGTATTTTCTCTGAGTATGACTATCAATATCATCATGGGTCTATTTGTCTTCCCCACGAAGACATGATTTGTACATTTCGTCAATAATATTTTAATTACCTTAAAGAGACTGAGTAAATAAATATTAACAATTTAACTTTTAGCACGAACATGAACGTTCTGCTAAAATTTGTTCTTTTCTAATCAGTCTCATAATTTGAATTCCGACCATTATGATCCATTTGAAGGGTATTTGAATAATTTAGGGTAAAGTTCATCTCGTCCCTATATGACCAGTAAAATTTCCTTATCGTATGGGAGCTAGTTTTTTCCAAGCACCGCCTCAGATTTCATAAAAAGATGCGTTATCTGAAAATCACATAGTATTGGGGAAGTAAGGGTGGATCCAAAGTCTCCCAAATTTGAGCCGTATTCCTCTGCTCACTAGTTGAACGCTCTATTTACAAATATCACCTCTTATCTCGTTTCTAATCATCTTTACGTTTTAAAAATGTATTTGAAGAACCAAATCCTCAGAATGAAGAGATTTTAATCAAGTTTTTAATAGTTTTTCTCTATGTGAAAACTACATTATCATGCAATTAAAAAGTGGAGTCTAGATAATTTCACCGTAGGAAAACAGTTTCAATGGTCTTACCCTCTTTAACATGACTGACAGAATGAACACCGTCCTTTGGCATGGATGAAAGAGATGGTGAAAATAATGGAGAGAAGGATGTATCAATGAATCGGCAGAATAAAATGCTGCAACTATAACATCGATAATCACACATACATACTATTTATCAAAAGGACGAAAGTGGCTAAAGCTATAAATATCCCCTGAGTTTATTTCAATCTTTTGGGATTGAAAGGCCACTGAAAAATATTAAAAGTTGAACTTTTTATTTGTTATAACTTGAAATGAATGAATGTCCTTGGAAATATATTTTTCAGCACGCAACTCTTGCTAGCTTTAAAGCGTTGTAGGGATATCATACAATTATGCAATAATTTTTTTCCAACTGCAATTTTTTAAAACATTGTACATATTACTATTTTGTGGGATAAAATTTAATGACATAATATTACGGTTAATGCTTATAATATGAGTTTTAATAGCTCCTCTCCAATTATCGAAATGTTTTCTACCACGAATGCAAAAATAACTGCACCCTCTCATTTTTCCTCTGCGGTATATATCTATTCTTCTGTAATTCTAAAACTTTGCCTACATCAGAAACCATCAGTTTTCTAAGGACAAAATTTTAAATAGTAATTCTTTACTTACCTTTCGCAGATGATATTTCTTTTACTTTTTCAATTTCTCAATACTAGATGAACTTTGCTGAGCTACTTTCGATGAATCAGGTTTTTCTGTGATAGGATAACTGTTGAAAGTTCACTACAGAACTTCGTAGAGGTAATTAAAGGGATGTATCCGAATTAAGTAAAACATCATTTTCAAGTTGTGAATTAATATTGAAATTAAAGCGATATGAATGAGAAAATTTAAATAATTGCTTGACTTCTTGCTTGCTTAACATCGTGCGACGTATTTTTGGATCTGTTAGTGCGTGTGAAACCTTTAATGTATTAAAAATTTGCCTTGCATAACGAATTTAGTTTAATGCATAATTGAATTATCATGTTTTTATTAATATTAATTTCATCAAGGTGTCGTAAATATCTTAAATCCATTTTCTAAGAATAATTTCATCTGTGACTCGCTAATTTTGGGACTTTGAAAAATTAACTAATTAATTAATGGAAAAGATCTGAAGTAGCTGAAGATACGGAGTAACTTAGGCACTGATAAAGTATTCTATAACTAACGAAGCTATAATATGCCTTTATACTCAAAAAACACAATAAGAATGACGCTTTTTGAAATTTAAATTGTAAGAGTTAGTAAAGAAGAATTAAGGTCTTCATTTTTGCCATATAGCCCAACCCTAGATGTGTCAGTATATTTGATATGTTTTCCTTGTATAATTAGAGTAAAAAGTAATTAGATATCCTGTGTATACTACTTCGGTGTTATAAAATGACTCTTTTTTGTAACCTTTGATGAAACAATTTAACTACTGATCAAACACTTGAGAGAAGTGCACGTGATTAAAAAATCTCCGTAAAAATGGAGAATATAGGTCTTTCGGTTCAAAGTAAAATAAAGCCCGCCTTGTTTTCAACAAGCGAGGTAATAGAGGTGGTAAAAAGGAGACCCAATGGAGATAAATAAATTTCTGTCCAATCGTGCATGAGATTGCCATAAAGTGGAGTGGATATTTCACCCCTGCTAGATGTACATATATTTTATATTCACGGGTTATTTTGAAAAGGTAAGTCTGCTCGTGAAATACTGACTAGTTTTTTTGTAACAAGACTTTGATCAGAGGACCCTCCCTGGCCCTCGTCCATTACGCTCCCAACCTTTTGCAGCCAACTACTTGATCCCATGACCTCTCAGAAACGGCGCCATTGCCCCACCCGTTTCAAGTGCTCCAACTCTAAAGAACACCACCTCCTACTACCTTGCCTTCCAAATACATTCTATTGATGCCTCATTTTATATCTTTCCCATTTTTCCTCTCTTGCCTTTGTTCCTCCTGTCTCCATTGCCTTATGATTTTCTCCCTTTTAAATTTATTTATTTCTCTTCCTTAATTATTTCATTTTTCTTAACTTGTTTTCTCGTCTTCCTTTTATTAACCATCATCTGAAGTTGCTTATCAAAATTTCTTTTTAAAATTCATGATGTTCCTGCTTCACTTGGCTGAAACTTATTGGACTCAAATTAAGTACTTCTTGTGTTTTAATCTGTTACTTCCTTTTTAACTAAAATATAGTATTATAAACTCATATTCATGATTTTACGTTCATAAATACTTTCGGCTTATTTTCCCAGTAATATCTGGTTATGGTGATATCTTGACAATTCTCGTTTAATGATTTTTTTGAATTTTGATTCATAGAATGAAAACATTATATATGTTAATTTATTGTCTGCTCATTAGTTTTTTTCTTGGATACTATTTAATTTTGTGCGGGATGAAATCTTTCCTAGCGCTTTTCATCCTCAACTTCCGACCGCTCGCCTTTTCTCTTCCTTTCCATTGTTCTGATTGGCTTTCCGTCTTTTCCATTGACCCTTCGACTCATTCCTTTTTCTGAATGTTCTTCGCCTTGCCCATTCCCATAATTAATTCACCTCCCCCCCCCCCAACCAAGTCCCTCTCTGACTTCCCTTCTCTCAGCCCACTGTGTTGTCGCACTGCTATATCATTTCTTTTACCACCATGGATTCCATCGCCGCCTCCCGTGCGGCCCACGTGCTCCTCCGCACACATCACACTTCCACATTTATTGGACGCCGCGGCCCAGGTCGCGTGGATCAAGGCGGACACCAAAGCTATCCTAGCGATCCACGAGCACGTCATCACGAACAACGCGCGCCTCTCCGTCACGCACAATGACTTCAACACGTGGACGCTGAGCATCCGTGGCGTGAGGCGGGAGGACAGGGGGCAGTACATGTGCCAGGTCAACACGGATCCGATGAAGAGCCAGGTGAGTAGGAATGTTAAAGAGGGTATATCAGAAGAACTGCGGCTTGGCTAGTAAAACTTCGAGAGTATGTGTTCTCCTCTTTGCGATAAGTGAAATATTAAATTTTGATTTTAATCTAATTACTCCTTCTTAGAGATAAAAAATTATTCCTTTCGTGCAAATTAAGTTATATAAAAAGGTAATTCACTTATTCTAATGTTAATTTTTGGGTCACTTCACGGACATCGTCTTTTTTATTGAACAACCATAGATATTGATCAAATAAAAAATGTTATTCATATTTGTAAGTTTACCTTTGCATATATAAAAATCCAGATGTTTTCAATTTTTATAATTTTATCCCATGCCATACCTTAGTTTTGCCTTGGTTTAAGTTTATATTCTTACTTTTAATTATTTGCATTCGTAATTAAGTACATATGTTATTATTATATGAAATTTGTCAAATATGCTACGTTTGTCTAGAGGCAATCCTAGTCACACCGGAGTTAATTTTTTGTCTTCATTAGGTAAAGTCAAGTTAGACGAGAAATACCCCTCCTGGTGCCCCAAACAAGAAGTATCGCTATCTAATTTGCAGTTTACCTGTTTTCTTCAGAGAAAAATTCTCTAAGCCATTTTATCACATCAAGTATTTCCTATTTATGCAGTAATTTCATAGAAGTAATTCATCGATTCGCTAAAGATATCGCGTGAAATATGCTTCTTACATGGGTTAATTTTGCTAAACCGATATACTCTTAGCGAATATTTTTTTAATTGTTTTAATTATTTTGGATGCACACAAATTGAACATCTGTACATTCGTTATCTTCGGCTAACTATGCATAACCTGATGCTCCAATTTTCCTGCGTCCCTACTGCTTTGGCAGCTTGGCTTAAAATATTTCCATGGTGTATGAACTGTTCAACCTGCCCTAGTTCAAGCGTTTCAATTTCAACCATTCAATTAGACTTTCTCCTTATTTATCATTCTCACAATAAATGTAACTCCTTGGTTAAACTGGCTAACTAGACGGAAAAGCTAAACAGTCGTCCTGGACGGTGTATCATCCGATACTGTCAAGGTCACGTCGGGGGTACCACAAGGAAGTGTCATAGGCCCCCTCCTTTTCCTTATTTACATAAATGACCTCAGTACCGTAGTTAATAGCAAGCTCCGTCTTTTCGCCGATGATGCAGTAATTTATGGGGACATCCGAAGTCACGAAGACAGAGTCGTGTTAGCCAACGACCTAGATGCAATTCAAAATTGGTGCGATACATGGCAATTGGAATTGAATTTTAAAAAATGCGTAGTAATACATTTTTGGGAAAAGAGTAATTCCCTCCCTTATAGTTACAAAGTGAAACAAACCAAAATCGCGAGGGTAGATTCCTTTAAATACTTGGGTGTAACAATTACTCACGATCTGTCCTGGGGAAAACACATACGAGAAATATGCGGTCGTGCTAATAAAAAATTGGGATTTGTGAAAAGAGTGCTAGGTAAATGCGACGAAAAGGTGAAAGAACGATGTTTCCTTGCCTTGGTCAGGCCCCACCTAGAGTATGCTGCCAGTATATGGGATCCTCACAACATAAATTTGGTTTCGGAATTAGATCGAGTTCAGCGGAGGGGGGCTAGATTTGTCAAACATTGTTATGACCAACTCAGCAGCGTATCCACTTTGTTAGACAGTTTAGGTTGGGATTCTCTTACACAGCGGCGTTTCCAATATAGATTAAACTTATTAAAAACATTTAAAGATGGGCCCTTTTCCGATGACATCAAGGATATAATACGAACCCCAACGTATTACGGTCGAAGGGATCACGAATATAAGACTAGAGAAATAGACTGCAAGACTGACAGGTTTAAAATGTCATTTTTTCCAAGAACGATAAGGGAACAGAATGCTCGTAATCGAAATTCCCCAGGACTTAGTTCATTACAATAAGTATTAACGTACAGGTTAGGGACTTCGCGAGGATGTGTATACATGTGTGTATGTATGTATGTATATGTATGTGTGTATATATACATATATATATGTATATATATATTTTTTTTCCTACAGGTTCCCCCCACCTTTCCTCACCTAACTCCCAACCCCCTCAACCCTTACCCTTCCCTCATGGTGCTACACCCCCTGCCACACACCTTTTTGGTGGCTCGCAGGGTACTTATGTAGATGTAGATGTAGATGAACTAAAGCTTGAATATTCGAAAATATAAATTATTTTGTGGACCCCGCAACTACTTTCACTTCTGTTGCCAGGTGTTGTTTTGTATTTTCATGATTATTCTTGCATATGTATTAAAAATAACTTTTTTGGGCCATCGAACAAATGTAAACGAGTAGTCTCTTTATCCCCATGCAGTTATGAAAACTTCAGAAATTTTACTTCCTAACGCATATGCAATAAGCAACGCTTTGGATTATAGTTGTTGCCTAACTTTTAGGATTACCAAACGGTTCGAGTCATATCAACCCCATAACTTTCATAGCTAATAATATATGCACAATAATAATATTAATGGTTTTACTGTTGTCTATAAGTAATGAATTTTTTACACCACCTTTTCAAAGTATGAACTAAATACTATATTAAAATGCCCGTTGAAATTTTAACGTAGTTTGACGACTAAAATTTTGTTGAGAGAGTTGTCAGGTAACGGACTACTTTATTCAATATTTTTTTATTTTGGAAACTAATGTAAAGTCGATTTATTCTCGCTTGCCGATGTGATCTCCAAGATCAATAAACTTTACATGGCTTGCCTGTATACTTTTCGTTGAATTTTCAATTTGACACCCTAATGTTTATCGGTAATCCAGTAAATGCTATCCTCTCCAATTTGCTAAAAATTTTATGTTGTGCAACTATGAAAATGGGATGCTTTACTGTGTCTCCTTGATGAAATAACAAGGCATTAGGCCATATTTAAGGTACTTTTTAAGGAGATGAAAACCAAGGGTATTACTATTTAGTGGCGATGTTGTACCTCATGGTTTTATTTTCTGTCATCTTATCATTCAAAATATCAATATTCTTCGAATGATAATATTTAATTAAGAACGAGGCCTTAATGTATGCGGATGAATTATTAATTTATTTAAGAAAGTTTGTTATCTCTCAACCTTAACATCGGTTCAACATTCCGATTAGCCGATTCTACCCTTCAGTTTAAAAAAAAGTCGTTTGGGCTTTTAAACCATTTATTTGCATTTTACCTCTGCTTGGAAATTAACTTAAGCATACCCATGTAATGATGTAAGATGTACAATACCTGTTTGACGATATTTTAGGACTTGAAGGGTTACACGTCAACTTAAAATATGATTTTCAAAGTCCCCGTGAGGACGCGAGTTTCACTCTTTTTTATTTCAAATAGATTACATCCAACCGCCCTTCTTGTCCCTGTACTCGGAAAAACCCTTTCCGCTCTCTTTCCACGAGATTCAAACCAAATCCAATGAGTCGCTTCTCCACACGCCTGCAGATCTTCGCGAGAGGTGGTCCCTTCACCTCGTTTTGCTTTTAAATTAACACCGGCATCCACTCACTGGTTCTCACGCTGTTTCACATACAGACAGCCACATCACACACTCACACATACGTACACATGCACAGACACACCACACTCCCTCCACGGCGTCGTCATCCCTTGTCGTTTGGCGTTCGCCGCTCTTCACGACACCGTCAGCTCAGCATTTCGAATATCCGATTCTCCCCTTCAGTTTTCAAACGTGTCACACTGCCACCCCAATGGAACATAAGAGTTCGGGCCGACAGACTCCACGAATCTCAGTCCTCACAGATTTTCTCACAGCGTCGCATCCAAACCTTCAGTCTTTTGCTTTTGTTACCAAGTTTCACTCTCTCTTCCACTTTTGGATTGCCCATATGTTTCCCGCATACACCTCTTCGACCTTTATTTCTCGTTCTCAAAGAAGCTCAAAAATTATTAGGATTGAGATGGAACGTTGTTCATTATTATGTTTACCGAAAATAGCAATGGTGAAATAAAATTTCTTGAAGGCATACCCGTTTCCATGCCTGTTTCGTATATTTTGTTTTTAATTTGAATGGTGAGTTATGAATTTATGTATATAACTTTTCATTGCGAATGCAGTAAATATTAGAGTAAAGTTATAAAATATTTCATCCGTACATTCACGTAACTCAATTACTCAAATTTCAAGAAACTGCGGGAGATGCCGCAACAGTAACTTTTAACGGAGTCATCCGCTAATATACATTTCAATGCAATAATTTCAGAGCGTAAAAATCATCCCCTTTGATCGGGATTTGTACCCGGATCCCTTGATGCCCGGCCGAGTGCTTTAGGTGTCCTCTTAAACTCTGAAATTTTGAGGGCTTCAAAGTTTAAGAGGACGCCTTGATAGCTTAACTTACCCAAGTACTCGGCCGGACATCGAGGGATCTGAGTTCGAATCCTTATCAAGGCAAATGACTTTTACACTCAGAAATTGTAGTATTCAAGTATTCAAGTTACGGGTTACTCAATTTGGTGCATCAGCTTTCATTTCCAGAAAGACATTTTTAATTACAATCGTTAATAAATATATTCAAGCAAAATTCTTTAAAAGCGCATAAAATTATGCCCAGTTTAATTTTTTTTCAAAATAGTGTGGTAGGTAACCTATAGCTCTTAAAAATCTTCAAATGATATCATTTCAACAATATGCCCTCAAACTTTTCTTAGTATCCTGGCCTTCCTGCATAACGTTTAACTTTCACCTTTTTCTTTGATTAGTAAGAGTTTATGCTGTAAGTTTGTCGTTAACATTCATCTTATGAAAATGGAACAACATGCATTCATCTATATGGTAGTATGTATGGGTATTTAAAACGTGGTTTATGAATGAGTAAGGAATTTTTAGTGAGGTCCTAGTTTAGCCGTTTGTCTAAGTGCGATAACAATGATGTATTCCGGTGCTTGCAATGGGTTATCTTTCCTATTGAAGTAACCTCTTCTCCGTGTCTAAAATAAGAACACTCAATTAAGAGTAAGAGCGCAAATGGTTACTGAGTTAAAGACGGAAATTTTCTCGGGCGCCTGGTGAGATTCCCTTGGGATGTAGCAGAGTCTTGTGTGGATATTCAGACAGACAAATGAGGCAGCTCGGTGTAGATCTGTGGGTTAAATGGAACGAGGTTATAAGGAGGTAGAAACGTTGAGTAATGCCGTACGTAAGGGACGACTGAAAATGGGCAAGATAGCTTACGGTGATTAAGGACGCTAACGGTGAGTTTTATTGTATGCGGAGAGCCGCTGGTCGTACTTGACGCGACAATTATACAAGTGCCGAGAGTGCGAAAGAAAGCGGAACCATGTAACAAAGGATTTGATTTACGAAGCGTTGCTTACTCGCATCAGTATTGAGTGGTCTCATCACTGTCTCTTGAATGAGGGAAAGGCGATACACGTAATACCTTAATTTCTAGGCTGTGTTGGTGAAAGATAGCACGTTTGATTAGTAATTTTAAGGTAATACCTGTAAGCAAAATTTCGCGATGTTTTATGAATTTTTCCAGATAAAAGTGTTGATGCGGTAGCTTCAATGATTTGTGATTAATGACAAATAAATACTACATCATGGTTAAACAGATTCAGAAGCTGCTAAGTTATACTCGTATATACTACTCCGCCAACACCACCCGCAAAAAGTTTCTTACTATGACTCAAAGCAACATTACTTACCCATGTAGGTTTGTTTTTATAATCAAAGATACTTTTTCACTATAAGTATTAAACAAATTCAACCATCAAATGAATTGAAAGGAAATGAAAATCAACTGCCGGTACTTATTATCCATACTCTAATTGCCTCCACATTTTCGTCTCTATACCGTAGTGAGCAATTGTCTGATCGTGAACTCAAAACTAAGACCTCAGTTATAGTAATTTTTACCGAAACGGTTTAGTCCTAGAATCACTCAGTGATGATTTAACCCCTTATTTCTAAGAAGGCACTGTCTGTTTATTGTTCCTCCGAATAGGAATGGATTCGTGCAATTAATCTTGCCAAGAAAATTTTTTTGTCTGCGTGGATTGATAATTCACAGACACGAGAGAATCCACATGCAGGATTCTAAAACGTGCGAAACCAACTCTCTCCTGTGCCGCCGCAGTCACCCGTAAAATGCTTTTTGTCCCGAGAGATGGGAGGGAGGAGGAGGAGGGGAACGGAGGCGGGGAAAATTCTATGCAGTCTAAATAACATTCCCGTTTCCTTACCCGTCTGAATGCGACCATTGTCGTTGGACGCGAGCGTAGTAGCTGTTTTCTCTTTCCACACACAACCATAATTGCTGGGTAATTACAATAAATCCCTTTAAAAGGAAAAACATTGTTAAAAGCAAGCGTGCGTCTTTTGTCGTCAATTTAATGTGGGCATGCGCCGTCGACGAAGAGCCGTGGTGCGTCACAATAAAAATCGTGACGTCGTCGTCCGTAACCCGTGGATGCGACTGAGTCAGTCGCCCTCTTGCCGCCGCCAATGAAGGAGAAGCCTTGATATAAAATTTGCAGCGTGATATTCGTCATTCTTGTGGAACATTAATGAGTTCATGTATTGTCTACAGCTAGAATAATTTATTACTATTCAAGTTACTTTCGAGGAATTCATTCTGTGCAAAAATTTTCTCTAACGTAAAAGCTATTTCTGGGGAAATTCAATTGAGTGTGCTGTTTACCTGTTATATATTTTCTTGCGATTTATTGATTTAATTGCCTGAAACTAGCCTGTCAGATGTGATTTAAATGATCTAAAAAAGTTGCTACTTGCTTAATTACCAAGCTACTAAGAGTTATTATGCCATCTTTTACTGGTTTTAGAATTCAATTTTGGACACAACTGACTTAACTCCATTCCCTAAGAATGATTCTTGTTTAAACATAAATAAGTAAATAAAATTAATAGTTGTGAATTGAAGAACATTTATTACTTTTTAAAGTTATAGTTCAATTCCGGAAATTTAATTCTCCGTCGCTCGTATCCTTCTGGAATTTTTGAAGTTTTTGCCCAAGTCCAATAGATAAATTCAGTTCTTTCTAAATTCTATTCCATAAAATCCAATTTTAACTAGCCTAATATTGAGATACAAGCTGATACTATTAACCTCCTAATTGAAATCATATTGCTAGCATAATCCATTAACATTTATATTTAATTATGAAAGAAGATCATGATTTTATGTACCTATGTAACTAGGATAACTACCTAACTATCTAGCTAACCTATGTAAAAAGGATTTATAAGATGTTTCATTTGGGGACAAAATTAAATGCAAAATTACCATATCACGGTTATAACCCAATTATATAGCGTGATAATTAGTCACATGAGGAGGGTTTGAAGTTTAGAAATAGAATAAAATTGAAAATTGTTCGAAGGGATTATTCAGCCTGTTAGTTATTAGTAATTATTTTATTCGAGCTTTTTTACATTGTTTAATGCATTAATCTTTCATTTTGTTATTAAAATCTTTTTTTTGGTGCATTAACTTACTTTTAGCTAGCAATAAGCTAACATTAGAAAAAATTATTTAATCCCAGCAAATTTTTTCCTTACATTGATCGAGTGGTGTAAAAGTTCTTAATGTTCATTATTATTATAAATTGTCCAAATAATCCGTTTAATATTTACCAACGAAATTTGCCCTTTCCATTTAATGTTTTGACTGTTTTAATTCACCGGTGGTGTTCTAACATTTCTATTCTTCCTCTCCATCCCCCCAGACGGCATTCTTGGAGGTAGTCATTCCGCCGGATATCATATACGAGGAAACGTCAGGCGACGTCATGGTTCCCGAGGGAGGAAGCGCCAAGTTGGTGTGCCGGGCGCGGGGTTTTCCTCGGCCGCGAATCACTTGGCGTCGGGAGGACGGCGGTGAGATCATCTTGCGCGAAGGTTCCGCGGGAAAGACGAGAGGTGAGCTGGGGGTCCACGCTTTGTGATTCCGGGCGTGCAACACGCCCTTCTTGCCTCAAGAGCTTTACTTACGAAGGAAGAGCCCGCTTTAAACTCTCAATGTTGCTTATGAAGCGAGTTACTTGAAATACGGCACCATTCTGTGATGCCTTTGCAATCTGGTGATGACTACATGGCATAAAAAATAACTACAGAATGATAAACAATCATACAAATTTGAAAGAATATGTTTTTATGCTGTAAAATTACTATTAGGAGTAACTGAAACCCTAGAAACTATCAGAGTTTTCTGTCATAAATTCATATATTGATTAAGTGAAATGTTTTATTCTATTTGTCAATCTGGAACTGGCATAGAAATTCTCATGAAGATCATATTCACTAGGTATTGCAAATGACAATAAACTTCCACTCACCAGCAACTCGTTAAAATCGCGTGACGCACTCTGGATCATATCGCGTGGATTCCAAGGCAGTATATTACTATTCCTCTCTGAATTTAAAGCACGTCGACCCACCACATTGCGTATTTTAAGATAGGCTCTATGTAAATGCAAAGTTCTGAATAAAATTTTCGTAATTTTAAATAAAAACCTACCTTAGCGTTTAGTTTCTCAGATCACGGTCCTTATTATCTTATTTAAAACGCTATTTTGTTTGCAGAGATAGTACCGGAGGACTTTTATGCAATCCAACAAAATAAGATGAAAACCGTGAAGATCGTATTTCAAGTTGTAGACCTTCAAAGCCATTGAAATAGTATACGTGTTTCCTAGCCCATGGTGTGATAAGAATATACATCCATGATAATTGTTTCTTGAAAAATGTTTCTCGTGCGTAACAATGTTAGGAAATTCTAAAAATCAATGCAATTCCTATTTTTTTTAAATTATTGTTGAATTCACTAATTTTTTGCATGTCCATTAATGTATGATCTTTGTCATGTTTTGAATAATTCTTATTGTAACTGAATTTTTGGTACAATGTAATCTTACTTTGTCACACTTTGTTGTGAATTTTTGCTTCGATATTTGTATGTATTACCTTTTTTCTTCGTTAGTCTCTTCAATATCATTTAATAATATTGTTTTAATTAGCTCTGAATTGCTAATTTCTTTTGTTCCCAGTGAATCTCCAAGGAAAATAAACTATTCCATATTTTAAAAAAATTTTTTACTGCAAGTGAAACAATCAATATTGTTTAGCAATTAATTTTCCAGTTTAATTTCGCTTCCTTAGCTAATTAAATGAATCTCTTTTTTAACATTTCCAATGGCCATGAAACCTCTATGTTTACGGGGTGTTTTCTTAACTAAAGCTACTAACTATTGATTTCTTTGACGCACATTCTGTAATTATTCATGCATTTAAATCAGTCTTCCTGATTCTAGTACATGTACCTTAACTCTGATACGTTCCTGATTCTAATACGCTCACTGTGACAGTATAAATCTAATTGAAGTTTACATAATTATTTTATTGTTTAATTGGTATTATCATGTTTATTCTTCTCATTGGCCTCCAAGTGCAATCCGTAGAAGGGGAGATGCTGTCACTCATCAAGGTCACGAGATCAGAGATGGGGGCGTACCTATGCATCGCAGCAAACGGCGTCCCTCCATCTGTCTCCAAGCGAATGATGGTCCACGTTCACTGTAAGTTTAAATGCATTGCGCCCTTCTAATTTTCAATTTAATTACCATTAGCTTACTTAATGTTTTTGTGTCCTGGACGTTAATGATCATTTGCGCACACATCCAATTTCATTTGCTCACGTAAATCAATAAAAATAAGGAAAATTGTTTATCCCCGAATCAATGGATTGTTAAGCTGTGTAAACAAAAATAGCATAGTTAGGAATCTGATCTTTTCCATTCAGTGGCCATCATAACCTCCAGATTGCGAGTCATATTACATGACTTGCCCTGCCTGTTTGCTTTAGGAGCCTTTTTGACAAGGTCAACTATTATGTCTCTAAAACTTACCTAAAATATATTTCTAGTTATGGTGAATTGTGTGAATAGTAATTATTGAAATAAATATAATGGACGAAGAGAATGTTTCCAAATTACGTTCAAGAATTTTAACCTCTTAGAGAGGGATCCAAAATTAACTAATGATAAATATATATACTATATATATATATATATATATATATATATATATATATAATTATATATATATAAAATATATAAATATAATATATATAGTATATATATATATTTCTATATATAAACCATAAACACACTAATCAACCCGAAGGTCGGTTTAGTAGGTGATGGTAGAGCTCACCCATGTACCAAGCCCGACGGCGTGTGAATATTCACACATCAGGGTAGGGGGGCCAGTTCCTTTCCCTGTGCCGGTTATGGTTTCCCAGGAAGATCTGGTACCCGAAAAATCAACTAGTTTGGGTGAAGCTGCATGTGCCCAGAGTGCCTTTCCCGGGAATCGAACCCGGGACCCTCCGGTCAGTAGTCCAAAGCTCTACCCACTGCACCACCGCGACCCATATATATATATATATATATATATATATATATATATATATATATATATATAGAAAAAAATATTTATTCTTTAGGTACCCGAAAAATCAACTAGTTTGGGTGAAGCTGCATGTGCCCATTTTTAATCTCTATAGATTAACCCCAACAAAAAAAGTCCCACTGACATATGATAGAGAGAGAGGGAGACCTTTTTTCAAAAATAAGAGTGGATATAAAAAGTCGTCAAAGTGTACTAGACGGTTCGTAATAGTCATTGAAGTGCATCGCGGAATATATAATGAGGCCAAGATCTGCATACAATAGGAAATGAGTAATGAGAAGTATTATGGTAAATTAATTATGATGAACTCAGAATTAAAGATAATGTTTTTAAAAATATTGATACAATAAATTACGTTGATATAATAAATTCTATACATACATATATATATATATATATATATATATATATATATATATATATATATATATATATATATATATATGAAAAAATTCGAATTCTTCCAAATTTACTTTTTACGTTGCCGGAAAAAGACACTGAGACCAAATGCGTATCTAGTTTTAGTCACTAACCCTTTGCAATGATTAAATTTTTGCAATCGATATTAATTACTCAACTTTTCACCTGACATTTTATTATTCCAAATTGTTCCGCTATCTGCTATTATTCTATAGAACCCTTTTTTGGCTAGAAAAACAAAATGAATGAATAGTATTCTTTCTTGGGTCCTCTTCTGAAAATGAATATTTTATAGCATATAATAATAGTAACCTTCTTAGCCAGGTTCTTCAATTACTATTAGATAGACCATGACCATCCTTTCATTTCCAATATGAATCGATTTCGCAAAGTTACGCCGAATACCATCAGTTATACCAAATAAATGTTTCATTACTCCTAACAAAACACAACCCAACATCATGCACTACCTTAAGTCCCTCTTCATCTCTGTGCCCTTCCTTCCTCCCTTCATGCCGTCCGACATCCCTATCCTATTCCCACCCTTACCTTGTTTGCCTAACATTCTCTCTCTATCACAGTTTTCAACATCCCACTGCCAATAAATATGCTTTTCATTGATTTTTCCTGCTTCTTAATAATTTCTGCCAACAATTCCCTCTCCTCGCCCACCATTCAGAACACTTCCTCATTTGTTTTCCTTTCGGTCCATTTCACACTCTCAATCCTTTTCTACACCCACATTTCAAAAGCCTCCAATCTACGTATATTCTTTAATTAACGTCTTTACCCCAAGTCCCTGTCATAAACTCCTTCCTCTGTGTAAAAGCTTCTTTGCCTAGTGCAATTCTTCTCCTTACACCCCCAATACTTTGACCATTCTGGTTCAAAACACTTCCGAGATACGTAAAGTGTTCCACCTGCTCTAGTTTTTGCCCTCCTATTGAAATGTTTATCTTATCCTTTTATTTCCAGATCGCATACCTTTGTTTTATTTATTTTGATTCTAATCCCATATCTATCGCAGTGGATTTCCAATTTACTCAGCAATGATTGCAACCCCTTTGCTGACTGACAAATTTGAGCTTGGTCATCAGCAAACCTAACCGATTTTACGAATTCCCCTCCGACTTTCATTTCAACATCCAGTTCTTCCAATGCCCCTTCAATCATTTCATCCAAATATACTTTGAAAATCACCGGTTATAATGGGCTACCCTGCCTTACACTTCTTCCTAACACTGCCCATCCGGACTCTCCGTTCCCCATTCGCACCTGAGCAGTCTGAGACACATAGAGGTTGCAGATTAGCCTCCTGTCCCTCCAATCTATCCCTATTTTCTGCAATATACTCATTCGTTTTTCCGAGCTCACTCTATCAAACAATTTTCGAAATCTACAAAACAGGCCAATACGTCCTGACTGTATTCTATATTCCTCTCGATTAGTGATATTACTCCAATGGCATCACGCTTGCCTTTCCCCTTCCTGAAGTCAAACTGGTTATCCCCTAAGTAAGTAATCATTTGACCTACTCTCTATTCTTTTGTCGATGATCCTGAGAACAACACTAGCCGAGTTAGTAATCAAACATATTGTTATCTGTAGTCCTCAAATGATGTAGCCTTTACTTTTTTTGGAATTGGATATAACATCTCACAGAGTTTATTTCATTTCCTTTAATACCCATTCTATCTCATTGTCGATTATGCCTGGACCTAAGCTATCTTCATCTACGACATATTCTATTTCTATGTCTAAAGTTGCTTGTCTAAGTTCTTGACGATACCGTTCTTCTACGAGAATCTACCGTTCTTCTTCTCGTATGTATTTATTCCTTCTCTCTTGGATCTTTTCCGTTTCGACTACAGGGTGGGGCAACATAACTTCCTTTTTTGATATGTTTTCTTATCTCTACGAATAGTATTCTATTCATTGCTAACTCCATATTAACTACGCTTCTTCCTCAATTTTCATTCAATATTATGGAAAAATCTCTTTGGCTCTCGTCCCTTCCGCTGTGTATTACTATATAAACTTCACTCCAATCCTTCCGTCTCACCTTGAGTAGGCGTAAAATATCTAAAATGGTTTGGGGCGTCACTTTGTGGAAGCGATTCACATCGGAAAAGAAAATACTTTATTCTTCCACATATTTTATTATGCCCGACCTGGGTTTTGAATTACAAAGTCATCATCAGGTGAAGTACAGAGGACACACAGCTTTACGAGTATGTACTAGACAGAGAAAAGGTGGGAGAGGCACTGGTAAAGTGGGAGGATGGGAAAGAGAAGGGAAACTGGTGTGTGTACTGGTGTGTGTGTGTACTGACGCCATGCCAAACCGCCCTCTCTCTTCCCCCCCCTAATACACACGCACCATTTTCCCTTCTCTTTGCCCTCCTCCCACTTTACCAGCACCTGCCCCCTCCTTTTCTCTGTCTAGTATATAAAACTGTGTCTCCTCTGTACTTCACCAGATGATGACTTTGTAAGTCGAAACCTAGGTCGTGCATATTAAAATTTATGTTGAAGGACAAAGCATTTTCTTTTCCGCTAAATTATCGATTTTACTATTCCCATATCTACTATATGAGGTCTGTAAATTAATTTATGAGACTGATTTTTTAAAATGTTTTCATTGAAATAGAATTACAATGTTACATTGTCAACCTCAAAATAACTTACTTCTGAAGCCACACAGTGCTGGAGACGGTTCTTCCACTCCTCATACTCGTGCTGGAACTCCGATACTGAAATAGCCTTCAATTGGTCTGTTACAGCCGTTTGAATGTTTTCCATTGTCCCAAGCTGAGTTCCCTCGAGGTGATTTTTCAACTTCAGGATGAGAACAAAGTCACAAGGACTCAATTCAGGCGAATAGGGAGGCTGAGGAGCTACAGGAATGTTTTTACTGGCCAAAAACTACTGGTGCTTTTGGTCTTGCGAAAGGTTTTTTGGAACCATTTTTGCGCAGATTTGTCTCATCCCCAATTCATTGGTCAAAATCTGACGAACGGCGGTGAGAGTGAAATTCAACTCTTCCCCGATCATGCAGACTGTAAACAGACGATCTGAACGCAAAAGATTCCGGATTCTGTCGACATTTTCATCGGTTCTTGAAGATGAAGGCCTTCCGCTTCGTGGTTAATCTTCAATCGACATTCTTTCCCCTGAAAATGCCTTAAACCACCGAAAAACCCGGGCTCTTGACAAAACACTATCTCTGTAGGCTTGCTGAAGTTTAGCAAGGGTTTCCGTTGCGCTGGGTCCAAGTCTGAAGTAAAGCCTAATATCACACCGTTACTCGAAATTGATATCACTCATTTTTAGAACGCAATAGAAAAAACTGTTTCACAAAAAAAAATACCGCGAACAACTAAATGACTCGAGCGAGTTTAAACCCGTACGGAAAGCGGATCCCCTGCCACCCCTCCAAGCCCAACAACTTCAGTGTTGCCAGATCGAACGCTAAGTTCTTAGTCCCATTACTTAATTTACCGACCTCGTATATTCTCTCATTTTCCTGTCCTCAATATTTTCCTAACATTCCAAGTGCCTATTCTAACTAATTCGGTCTTCTTCTTCTGCATCTACTTTTCTGTTGCTGTTGGTTTTGCTTTGCAAGATTTTCGTAAGATGACGACCGCGGAAGCCTTTCCTTACGCGCTGCCGGGAACGATACACGGGATTGGGCTAAGTTCCGTAGTTGCCAGGATTGGTATAATCTGTTCTGTCCATCATATAAATCTTCTGAATAATAATTGAGGTGGTTTCTCGTTTTCTTCCTCAATAGTGTTTTTAACATGACACCATCACTTAATGTCCGCCCCACTGGTATCAGGCGCTTTTGCAGCCGCCTCACTGGGGAACAGAAGCTGCGTGGACTACCTTTTGTCTGACTCCTAACCTTCTATCTATCTTTCATGGGTGACCTTACTAGGAGCGATTATCATTGCTTCAGCCATCCCAGATCTAATTAGGTAATTGGAACGTACAAGTCCTTCCACCACATCCAGATTTTATTCAATGGGTGGGGTCGTTTAATTAGCCATAAGTAAAGTTAGGTGAAGTTACAATGAGGATATGTACTTTTGTGGTTCTATTTCGATAGATCGGTAGTATTTGATACAGGAAGATGAATGTGAATCAGAAATCAACTCTAATTATAGATAAGCATTTAAACTATTGAAGAACATTGTAAACAATTTATTGCAATGAAGAAATGCTTCTTCTTGTGCGAAAGATTTTACTCTAATTTTTATATTCCTCACGATGGTTAATGAACAATGAAATCTAGAAGGATCTTACCAGACTCATTCTCAGACAAGGATAACCTGAGGTTTGGGAAAGGTGTACGTATTGAATTACTGAGAAAGCAATGAGAGTAAATATACAAACCAAACATTTGGTAAAATTGAAAGTCAAGAAATTTGTATGCATGAATAAATTATTTTATAGGAAAGTTGAGTAGAGATCTGCGTCAATGAAATACCTAAATGTGGTTCTGGTAATGATAGAGGCATGATTTTTTACACGGTTCAGGTATTACATAAAAGTCATTTGGAGTGAAAATAAATTTTTAAACACTAACTGCATAAATCCAGTTTATGTAACTTGAAAACTTAGCCAAATTATGCCATATCATTTAATAAAACCATGTGTTAAGTAAGAACAAATAAATTTTTACCTTTTTATGCATATCGTACTTAACATTGAGAAAAAGCTATAGGAAACAATCCCGTCACAAGTTTAAATTACACTGGTAAAATTGGCGGCAAAAGAAAATATCACGAAATAAATATTAAAGGTGGTATTTTCATCATTTAAATAACTTCAGCTTTGAAAAAATAGCTCAATATGTACCCCAGCTGTTGATTAGTAAAATATCTCGCTTAAGAGTTATCATAAGGCAAAGTAATTAAATTAAATCAGGGATTTTCTGTGTGAAATCCTTCATTCCTTCATTTCAGCAAATATTTCAATTTAACGCCGTGTATTTTTTATTAACATTGGTAAATATGCTAACTAATACTCATCTTCAGTGGTTTCTTATGTCACATTTCCATTAAAAATATCTTTAGCTGGTCACATCATGTGCAGTAGTAAATTTCAACTGAGCTTTTAGGGCTGGTTTTCGATTTAAAGATGCTTCACTTGTTTAGGTCTACCATATTTTGCTTTTCTTTCCTTAGATACCTCACCGCGTAACCTCATCACCCATCCGTCTATCCTTTTTCTTCCTATCAATTTTCATTCCCATTTTCCTTCTTCCATTTTCTCCTCTTACCCCGCTATCCTTGGCCATCTTTCCCTTTCCTGCGCCGATCCTCCCATTCCTACGTCACCCTTTTGCCTCCACCACCCTACCCTCTCTTCCGTCTACTCCTCCAACTCCTTATTCATCCACTTTTACCCGCTTCATTTCACGCCATTTCTCGTTGCCTGCTCGGGCTGAATCTTCCTTTTGAAAGGTTCTGTCTCCCCTCCATCGACTCTGATTGACGGTCGAAGGAATTTGCCCGCGTATGCTATGTTTGTGTGCCTTCTGAGCGTTCGTATTCCTATGTTCTAGCTTTTCCATTAAGGGAAGGGACTTTGTGGTTTATCGACAGCCAAAAACCGGAATTTTTATAACCGTCAACTCAAAAGTGCGGCGATATGTAACTGGACAATGTATACTTGCTGTCACTTGGAACTATGTGTGCTGAAAATAAGATTGATGTACGGAATACACGTATATGTAGAGTAATGACTTAATAAAATGATAGAACACTGTGGAAATTTACGATATAAAAAATAACGTAGGAGTAATTGGTAAACGTTTCCCCTCTGGTAATACGGTAACTAATAATTAAGTACGCAGTCGTGTAGAGATGATTTTAATAAAATTAACATTGAGTATTATGTACAAAATTCATGAGCTATTCCAAATTTCATATATCGGCAGTAACAGAATGTCTCCGGGCTATGCCTCTGATATGAAATATCGGCTATCAATTCTCAAGTTTGATGTCTCAAGGATCTATTTTTTTTAACCATTTAAAGAATGCATTTCAATGGACGTATTGTCTCGGGATTAGGTATTCTTCCACGCGGATGTGCATGCTCTACCCATATATCTATTTATTAGCGAAATAAGTTTAGGGTACGAAACCGATTGCCAGGTCTATCCTGCTTTTGAAGGTTCACGTGGTCGGAGAGGAAGGTGGGTGGAATGGGCACAAAGGTCTGAGTGTGAGAGATGTAAGTGGGAGGCTGGCAGATCCGTCGGTCGTGTACTACGGGACGTTTTTCTTTATTTTTATCCCGCGAGTTGCTGCTCCCTGTCGACGAGGGGTTAGGTATGTCGGGGGAGGAAGGGGGCCTCGGTGGGATTGGTGGGTAAAGGGAGGTGGGGGGCGAGATTGATGGGAGGGAGGAAGGGTGAGGGAAGAAGATGGCGAACGGCCTTTTGGGGGTGGGAGGGAGCGGGGAAAAGTGAGTGGGAAGGAGTGGACGATAAATTGGAAATTTGCGGTTAGGGTTGGTGGGGGTGGACTAGGGGAACATAAGGGGCGGTGGGAGTGGGAACACGTCCCCGATAATTGAAACGCTGGTTTTTGGCCGCGTTGCGGTTGCTTCGATTGTTGGCGAGGGGAGGTTGGTGTGGAAAATAGCGGGGGGGAGAACGGAGGGTGAGTCCGTGGGGGTGGGATTGAATCGGGGGAGAAATGGACGGGAGAAAGATTCCTATGGTGAGGTGGGAGTTTGGGATTACGGAATTGGTGGGAGGGATTGGATGGCAAAGGAATCCTGCGGAGAAAAACAAATTTTATATAAATTGCACATAAGACCAGGGTAAAAAGATCAGAAAATATTTGTAGGTGAGAAGCTGAAAGGGAAGGAGGGTGAAAATAATTTTGACCATAATGAATGTAGTTGGCCCCACGGTGCATCTTGAAAGTCAGGACAGGTTTCATTCAACTAAGCAACCTATAAAAGAATCCCTCGTCCTTAACTCCGCCTGAGCTGAAATAATGCAAATAAAAATTTTATCATATTCGACACTAAATGTTTTCTGCTATATCCTATCAGTTCTCGTCGTTCATCAAATTAATTTGTTTAGCATCCAAAAGAGTTCTTTTATGCATATATGTCGACAGTTAATTGACGTGGTAATATTCCATTGCCAACTTTTCTTTCATGCTTTTAATTAACCGAAAATTGTTTCCTCATTCTGCAATTGTGAAAGTTCATTTGAAGAAATAATGGGATTAACTTTCCGAGACTATTTCTATTAATTGTGTAGACCTATATTTCTGAAGTATTTTCAGTATATTTATAAACGCCAATGTGCTCTTATATATGATATATATGTATATATGTGTGTGTTTATGTAGTGTATGTATACACAATGCTTTTTTATATTGTTTATTTACTTTTCAAAGTTTAAAATTTTGCAAAGGGTTAGGCAAATTCACCAGAGTCTATTTTATTATCTATTTTACAAAATGACTTCCAGAGCCATCAGATCTTCAGTGAGGGCATGTGTTCATGTGAAGTCAACTGGTAATTTGACTTATCGTTACACTAATCCGTATTCCATGTGACAGCTGTACTTTGAGGTTGTAAAATGTATAAAAAGGCTTGTAAAATGCATTTACCTAATTATAAAGCATTTGACACTTTTGTATCTCTTTATGGTGCATTTGCCACCTCATAATACAGCTGCTAAAACAAATACAGGAATTTTTACGTAATTTCCATTAATTTAATGTACTTGGTTTAATTGACCTGAGAATTTTTTAGAATACTTATTAAACAATCGAGGCTAACTTTTTCAGCACGGTGTATCTGGAAATGACGGCTTTGGTGAACCAAAATGAATCAATATTTAGGTAAATAATTATTTACCGTCGGGAAACTCGAAATGATGGTCTTCCAATGTCATTTAGATTATTTACTGAGATACGTAGTTGATGTTTTTTTATGTCTTTATCTTAAATCCAGCTAACCTACAGTTCATGTACAATGGAATTAAGCCTAGGTACGAAATGTAAGTAGCTAATATGACGAAGTAAGGGACTTCAATACATTATGATAACATACAGTAGTCCTATAAACGCCATAAAAAACGCATTGGGAAAGATTTTATTCCAGTTTTATGCTGTAAATAATGATACGAGATATATTAGCTTTGTATAAAAAGTATTGGTAACTGTTTTTTCCCGGGGTGGAGGTTTCGCAGCGCGCAGGCTTGGTGGTGGGGGTCTGACCTTCCACACGCACCCCGCGCCAATCGCCTGCGAGCGTCCGTTTAGGCTATATCGTGTTTTGGATGAACCGTTTCAATGAAATGAATAAAGGTGACTCGGTGGAAGCGCAAAATGCAGGATACAGCTAAACAGCGGATGAACATTAAATTTTGTTTTGGGCTGGGGAAATCTGATGTGGAGATATTTTGCATGATTTTCCAAGTTTTTAAAAATGAAATGATGTCACAAAGTGCAGTTTTTATGTGACACAAACTCTTCATACATGGCCGAAAGGGTGTGGAGGACGAATCCTGTACTGGACCGCCGTCAACGTCAAGAACGACGTGTAAGGTGTGCCTGAAGCACTTAATTCAGATTAATAATAATAATAAGGAAAGATGGTGAAGGAGTTTCCCCAATCACACCTTTCCTTTTTTTTATTGCAGAAGCAAATACAAAAGAATAGCATATAAAAAATATATAGCACGATATGTTGAGGGGGTGTCTACTCACGCTTAATCCCCCTTTAGTATTCAGATATAATTAACCTCAATTACACAACATGAGAAAGAAATATCAAATAAGATGACAGAATAGAATTAAATTACAAAGGTGATGCTGGACTCGAATTTAGTACAATTAGAGATAATAAGTTGTCTAAGGAATAAATATTATTTTATGAGAACATATCAGTTTACCAAGTCATACAGGAGTTTTTAATCGTACACCAGGAAAATATATTACTCGTTAACTTAAAAAAGCAATTACATACAATTTACTTATACAATAAAACATACAATACAATTACTAATTCTATCAAACCTTATTGTACCATTATCAAATATTATTGTACCATTTTAAATAATTGGTTGCAGTTATGCTTAAGGCAAAATAGCACAATCTCACGCATCTCGCTTTTCTTAGTCATGCTATGCCAAATTTCATATCTGGGTTTGTCATACTGTAGGCACTCCTCTATTCCATGCTTAGCTGTGTCTTCTGTTAGGTAGGTACTACATAGATTAGTCCTTGATTTTCCTATTTTATTGAGGTAATGTTCAAAATTTCTGTGGCCTGATAGAAATTATGTCGCTTTTTTAGTTAGCTTAAATTTTATCTTTAGCCTTTCAATTACGTCTGGGAAAATTTCTCTAGTGTGAATACCGTTATCGGAATTCTGCCAGTCTTTATTCCACTGATGAATTGTTTGTTCCCTGAGTCTCAGATTGTCGGTTAAGTGTCCACATGCTTGCGGATCATATTGGCATTGATGAGATGATTTTGCATATCATTATTTATAAAAATTTGGCGGTGCGAAAGATTTGTACTAAACTCGTCCCGAAGGTCTTGACGGATGATCAAGAGTAGAGTCGAGTGTCGCATCGTGACGATTTTCCAAACCCCCTTACAACCCCAACCTGGCATGAGCAAACTATTTCCTATTCCCAAAAGGGAAATCCTCTCTCAATGGACACCTCCATGGAGCCATAAGTTCAGGCAAAGAAGCTTGCACGCGTACCCTTAAGGACCTTTAGGAATTCACCTATCAGGAGCCCTTCGAGTCGTAGAAAAGTCGCAGGCAAAATTGCGTCGACGCTTAAGGTATATACTTTGAAGAATTTGAGGCAGTGTAGGGATATCTGAAATTGAAACATTTGCCGATACCATTTATACAAATGATGAATGACAAATTTAAACTACCGAGAAAGACCTGGATAAGTTAACATGGTGAAGATTAATTAGAAATATTACTGACACATGAAAGAATTAATGCGTAAAAATTTCAAGTAGAACGAAAATCACTAAAAACCGCCTGTTACTGTTGATAATTATTTTGCCTTTGGATTCCAATGTTCAATATGAGAATCCATATAAAAACCATAGGCAAAGATTCGAGCAAAAGAAATTTCCGACTCTTTAAATCCGCGCATGGCTCCCGAACAGGCAGAATGAGGAAAGAATGGTATGTAGGGGTGGCAAAGGAAAACGGCAAAGGCAGAGAAGGGTGGAGAAAAAAGACCCGGGGAAGATCGAATTTTTTTCCGGAGGGAAGTCAAGAGCGAAAGGGGGTGGGGTCAGAAGGAGCACAGAAGAGGCCGGGGAGTGGGATACTGGGGGAGATGAAAAGGGAATGGGACGGGTAGAATAGGCAAGGGTGTGAGGGAGAGAAGATCCTGGATAGAATTGTAAGGAGTGTGAATGGAAGCATCGCCTCGAGTTCCCTTCAAAATATGAAATTTAGGAGTATTGGAGGTTCAGAGACAGCGGCCGGAAATATGGGGAAGCGGCGGCTAGGTTTTTCGTTTTGACAACGCCAAGCGTGAGAGGTGGTGGGGTTGTGAGAGGCCGCTGGAGTTGGGGTGAGGAAGCGGGAGCGATAAGTAATAAAGGGGAGGGAGAAATGATTTGACCGCACACCTCCTGCATGTACCAATCTTCCTGGAACATAAGTTCTCTCTCCCCTCCTTTCCCTCCTTATTGCCCATCCCTCCGTCTGTTTCCTATCCAAGCCGTCGAACACATTCACGCTGTCTTTCCCCACTCCTTGAAGACCAATCGAAGCCACTCTCATCTTTTACCCTAACTCACGTTATTAAAACGTAGTTTTTGCATTTTCTACCAAATTAATTTTGGAAATTCTAAATTATTAATAAAACCCTGTAACCACTTTTACGAGACTGAATCGAAAATATACATGAATCATATGTTTGAAAAAATGGTTGTTGCGTGGTGTATACCATTAGGCTATTCATCATGAAGCTTCATATTGAAGATTAAATGCAAATTAAGATGAAAGCATGGTAGATAGATCTATTATCAATGTTAGGATTTTCAGATATATTTTTGGATTTCTACAACCGGTTTAATTTTTTATCTATTTTGTGACGGTTTTGCTATTTGTTGGATTTACGTTCAACATTTACCTTCCGTTTTATCAATCAAATAGCTGCATTATCTATTAATAGAAATTTTATGCCAACGTTTGTGCTTAGGAAAAGCCATAAAATATTTTAAGTGAGAGGGATGCGATACGGCAATTTCAAAGTGTAAAAATCATTCCCCTTGACCAGGACCGAATGATTTTTATACTTTGAAATTGATGTATTGTAATGCGCATCAGCTGATGAATCCGATAAAAATTACTGTTGGAGAATCTCCCACAGTTTCTTTGAATGAAAAACGATGTAATACACAACAAAAGAAGATGAAAAAGTAACAGGAAGCATTGCGAAAAAAATAAAAATCCGATGAATTGGGCACTTTGACTAGAGACACTTTGACTAAAGACACTTTGACTGAAGAAACTTTGACTGAAGAAACTTTGAACTTTTCCGAGAACGGAAGAAGAAATCAAAACAAAGATCACCCGAGATGTATCAAGTGGCAAGCGTATGCTCCAAGTGAAAAGAAAATTAAACAAAAAGCTTAATAAGGCATTAGAGAATAGAAATTGGCTGGGGAAGAATCATCTGCCAACGATTTGTGGAATTAATGGAACGAAAATTGTCCAATATTTTAGCCAGTCAAATTTAGGGTAAATAACCTTATCATTTGACTTTAGAGGAAGCTTATTTAAAGATGAGGTCATTCCCGAAAATAAATAATAAAATAATTGTGAAAACAAATAGAATTTTTAATCAGTATCGATTGGAATTTTTTACTTCTCAACTTATAATGCTCTTTATTAATAAAATAGAACATTTTATAATAATGTCATTCAGATATCAACGGATTGGTTTTTTTCTACCACTTCACATGTAGCGTAGAGAAATTATATTAGTATCCTTTAGATATTTTATATGTTGACATAATAATAACAAATAAAAATATAAGGGGTTGAATCCAAAAATATTTTTTACTTCCATGCAAAAATTATACTGCTTTATGGGGAAGTAAAATAACATTTTTTGTAGGTAATTGAAAGTAAAATTTTGACATTAATTAAAACAGTTTGAAGACAGCTTATGCTTAAGATTCAAGCTAGCAGTGGTTGATAATATTGGGAAACATCGTACCAGGGGCAGCATTTTAAAATGATATCCTACCTCCGTTGGAGACGCTAGGAAGAAGAGTAATTATAGTAATTGAAGAATAATGGAGCACAATCTGGAGCCGTCGGTCATTTTGTTTTGAGATGTTTGAGAGCTTATAGTCTTCCCTATTAAATCTGATCCGTATCATATTTTGATAGTTATTGTTATATTAAATTATATGAATTATGAGGGTAAAAAATGAAACTTCGCACTCGTACTCGTACTTCACACGACCATGGTTTCGATGCTGCGCATCATCATCAGGTGTCATACATGAAAAATATTCAAACTTATATAGTCTGGCTCCAAAAAGGAAGGAAGGTAGGGGGAGAAAGGGAGAGGGGGTAGGTTGAATACTCATGCAACCCCCAATTAGTGTGCTAGGGGAGGAAGAGGGTATGTATTCGATGGTTTGGATGGTACGATGGTATCATTGTCCTATTGTCTTGTGGATAAGGCCTAAACACGGAAGAATTCGTCAACATATCGGAACCATAAGGCATTTTTTTAGGGGTTGGTTTAAATTAAATGATTGTCTTTCCCAATTGTCCTTATAAATCCGCTAGGATGATGATGGGAGAGAGAGGTGAACCCATAGTCAGGCCTTCTAATTGTCTATACTGTTTACCGTTGAGCAAAAACTACTTTGATTCACTCGTAATACTAATATGTCCCACAATTCACTCATCACAGGAGGTGGTGTTTTAGCCTTTACGAGGGCTATCTCAGCTAGTTTCCGGTATCCCATCCTAGGAATGCTTGTGAACATGTAGGTAACGTCTAAGTACCCCATAAATGAAGTTGACGGTAGTACCATATCTGACAACCTACTCGGACTGCAACGCCATCTACATTGCACAGTAACGGAGGACATTCGATATTAGGATTAAAGAACACCGATCAGGTTCATTAAGGATCACCAATCATATCAGTAACTTCACTGCAGACATTCTTCATAGAGAAAAGAAAGGACGCCGGTAGAATGCTTTGGAGATGTTGGATATTTGGCAATCACTCCAGTCATACAGATTTGAGGTGGTCAACGAAAAAATATGCCTCTCCCGTCCTCCCTTCCTAAAATTCCTAAAAGAATCCAAAATATTTCCGCACCAATCCCACCCCACCAAGGCAGTGATGGCCATCGGCCGTCCCTTAATGAATGTCAAATCATTACGGAAAAACACCCCACTCATTAAATGAAAAACACTGCGTTTTTTTCTGCTGTTCTCCTAAGAACGGTGGAGGGATGCATTGTGTTCTCCATTCAATGTTCATTAACGTCCACAAATTTGAGCCAGAAATCATGGAATGCATTCCCTCCCCCTCCCCTAGCCTACTAATAGGTTGCTGCCCCAATACTCATCTTGCCCCCTCTCCTTTACTCCTACTACCTTTTTTCCTTCTTGGAACCTGGCCATATAGGTTGGAATATTTTTCAGGTGTCACCTGATGGTGATGCGCAGCATCGAAACCATGCTTGTTTGAAGTATTACATGTTTATGTGGAAGTGTGAAGTTTCTTTTTTAAACCTCATCATGAAAGAATTCCACAAAATTGAGTTAAGATCAGAACCTTTTTTTTCTGTTACACGTAAATACTAATTAGGAAGGAAATGAAGCGAGTTTAAAATGGAAAATATTGCTTCAATAAATATGAACTGGAAAAATATGCGACGGTAATTTTCATCGTCTATTTACGAGTAAAGGAATAATTTCGAGTAATTACAGTAAATGCTACTTTTATGGAAGGCCGTCTAACCAATCAAGGTATTTGAACTATTTTAAAGGTAGGCCCTTGACAAAGACTAACAACCATTTATTTAAAGGAATCTAGGGAACTTCTTATTTCTCTTCATATCTACGTAGCTCCTGCCTATCTTCATGCTGTCCCCATGCCCACTCTCTTCCTTACTTTACCCGGATTTCTCCTTTCTATCACGGCCTTTCAATATTTTCTCCATTCATTTTCTCTGCCTTTTTCGTATTTCCTCCAATAAATCTCTCATTTCTTCCACCCTATTTCAAATATCAGTTTTTGCCGTTCTCTAAGTCCAGCTTAATTTCCTCCTACTCCGTCACATCCATATTTCAAAATCCTCTAATCTACGCTCATTCTCTTGCCTGAAAGACCAAGTCTCACCTTTCTAAAGCACTAAGCCCCATATTAAAGTTTTTAATCATCTTTTCTTCACTACTTTACTCAGTGTACCAATCATAAGTCCTCATCTTCATTCAGATTCCTCTTCCACTTCTTCTCCTTATTTCCCAATTACAATGTCCCTTTTCTCTAAAATACTGCCCAAATCTATATACAGCTTAACCTGCTCTAATTTATTCCCACCTATTTCTCAGGGAGAAATTTCCATATTTCTCAGAGATAATGTGGGCCATTCCTATCATTACTATGGTTCAATATCATTTCTTTAACGGAAATATGCATAACGTCTATTTTATGATGATACTTTACCTTAATACTCTGTATTTGAACGCTATTGCCATGATAAGTGCATGCTCGTTCACAATAAACCAGGATTGCAAATGTGTTGATATGAAATTATTCTTAGGTTTACAAGTAATTATTTAGTGTAACCGGTATCGCATACTTTTACTCAAAGTCTACATTTCTAAGAACAATATTTGATCCGAGTTTTTTATTATTTGCTTACGAAAGTTATCAGGGAAAAAGTTATCACAATATCAACCCAAAATGCATTTCCATTTACTTTATATTCAGTAAAAATATTACCCTTTCAGCACAAACATTCTTATGAGAAACGGAAAATAGTTTGTATTAATTTAATAAATCGAGCTGATTATTGGCAGGGTAGTCTTCATAAATGAAACCGAGCAATAAACCGCACTGACCATATTTTTACATTTATTTGATCTATGATTCCCTAATTCCTTAATAAATGGTAAATAATTATGAATCCTAAGGTTTGCAACCTT
The DNA here is from genome assembly GCA_037158775.1 of Hetaerina titia. Taxonomy (NCBI): domain Eukaryota; kingdom Metazoa; phylum Arthropoda; class Insecta; order Odonata; family Calopterygidae; genus Hetaerina; species Hetaerina titia. Next base: position 96,202,785 of record CM073768.1, on the reverse strand, counting down.
ATTTGAATTAGAAATTTATTGCCAGTATTATTTAATTTTCTATCATTATTGACCATGTAAAAAAAGCTTTTAATAATGTATCCCTCTTTGGCTAAGCATGGTTTTATGAGCATAAATTTTGAACTTACCACAAATGATATCCATTTTCTCTCGATTCAATACTTTACTCTTTCATGCTACTTAATAGAGCTCTTACTTACGGTTGACTAATCAAGCAAATATTGATTTAAATAACGAACAACAAATGATCAATTGTATCGGATGGATTGTTGTCCAATTGTAATGGATGTCGTCAGTAATTAAAAATAACTACCAACTACTATTACTATTTAATAATATTTACTCTTTCATTATTTTTAACAAAGAAGTATTTTTGATTATATATGCTAAAAATACTTATATTACTTCGGAAAAGATCGGAATTATGTCGCTATTTAATAGCTATTAACAATGCCATTGAACTCTCTTTCATACATAAATGATAAAATGTATGCTGTGCATACGACGTGATCTACTTAAATAGTAATCAAATGTATCTATAACTGGGAGGAATGGGTGGTATTATGAGTATTGCTTGATTAAATATTATTTCACTTTTTGAATAGAGGCCATGAGTATCTGCTTGTCTTGTTCCAAAATACTCGGACTATACTTCTTTTCAAATGTTCCATTTTTATCATTACGTTTTAGTTTAGCGTAAAAACTTGTTGCTGTTCTTAGAGAAATGTCAATAGTGTTTTAAGAAAGGCCATGGAATTATCTGCAAAAGATCCTATAAAAAAACCCGGGCATCACAGCTTGTTACTGCATTTTGAAGATAATAAATATGAAAAAATTTCATTACTAATCATATATACTTTGGTTGTTATAGAGATAATTTTTCTTTTCGAATACCTTTGACGGTGCGTATACCCTTTTAATTCCGATGAGACACTCTTGGGCCGACAGAGCTCCCAGGGAATAAACCATTTGAGGTAGTCACTCCCTAGGTGAGACTCCCAGGTATGACCCCTAAATTACGTAATACAGGTGTGTTGGCACTTCTGCGGACTGACAAATTTAATTTCTCCTTATTTTCATTCTTTCCTCTCCACTGATATTTTCCAAATGATTTAGTTTCTCCAACAGCTCATTTAGCTGTTTCTATCGTCTTCCGTTTCCTATGCAGAAACTGCGATGATTTCTCTTTATCTTTGCTTGCATCTAAAAAATCAAAACTATAAATGGTCGATTCTACCCACTCTTATCTGATATTTACAGTTGGGTTTTCTACATTTTGGTACACCTTTACATCTCTTTTAGGTCACCTAAGACATTTTGGAGGGAATAATCCTAACCTTTCCGGAAAACTGACATAAACGGGTAAGGAGCGCATATTTCTGAGTGCAAATAAAATCTTTTTATCCACAATCGAGTGTTGTCGTATCTTCTTTTTTGTTTCCATACTCATCCTCTTTCTCTATTAAGTGCTTCTATTTCTCTGTTTTTGATCATCTTCATTTTACCGATAGTTCCCAACCCCACGTAGTTCCTCACCCCGATTGATATAGACCCTTCGTTTACACATATGAGGGACCCTCTCCTTTGAATCCGTAAGGAGTTTTTCTTCCCTTTCAATCAAATCAATCTTTCACATTATAACGTATTTCCATGCTTTTCTTCTTCTCGCTTCTCATTAATACTAACATTGGTGCTAATTATTTTCCTTCGCTTCTATTCCAAGAAGTTGGTCAAAATATCTTAATCTTATTGCCCCTTTAGGTGGACATCCTAGCCTAAACCTAGGAACTGGTTAATAGATTAGGCGCCCTTTGAAAATGTTATACTGTGCAAATGTCACTCAATAATCACTACGAATTATGAGCGATTCTCTAAGAAATTTATTTTTCCCATGATTTTCTCCATTCTGAAAGTAATACTCTTACTCAGTTGATTGGTATTGTAAACCAAAAAAATATGTTTTAGATGAATAAAACAGTTTCTGGCGTAACTTGGTGGAAAATCTTCATATTGACGTTTTTATAAATGAAACCACTTTGCTTTTCCACATAAACTCAGAGTTTAAGTGAAAAAGCAAAGTGGTTTCATTTATAAAAACGTCAACATTTTAGATGAGTTAAGAGGTCCTTACTTCTGTCTGCAGAACTACTAGTTCTCTATCTTTATGTGCATCTCTGTTGCCCGTGAGGGTGCCCGGGCACCCTTCAGAGTTCATAGACTTGTAAAGCCTACTAAAGAAACAATATCATATTATTATTATTGGTATTATACCGGTTAAGGGAGGTATTGGGAAAACACAGCCTAAACAATGGTACATTTCATTACCTTTTCTAACAAAATACTATCTTATATCGGACACCACAATAGACCCTTCTTAAATTCCGCATACATCCTTCCTTCCTTCAGTAGGTCCACCATGCCTATTCTAATTCTACCTAGTTTGTGTTTGTTTATGATTCTCTCCTCTATCACAATCTTCAGCATACCGTCACTTATCAAAAGCTGTGCATCCATCATTCCTATCCCTTTTGTATCTCTTCCTACCGTCCCCTCACCTCCCCCATCAGAGTACTTCCTCATTTACTTTCCTTTTGGTCCATTTCACCTATTCCATTTGTCTCGTTAAGAAGATCTCAAAAAGCTCTTATCTACTCCTATCGTCCTGCCTTAATGCTCAAGTTATCATGCTGAATAAAACCACGCACCAAATCAATATTTAAACGGGTCTTTTCTAAACACACTTACTCAAAGTCGCTGTTGACTCGCTCTTCCTTGTAAAATCTTCTTTGTCTAACGCGATTCTTATTTGAATGTCCCTAATACTTTTGCCATCTTGGTCCTGCAACGATAGGTAAAGTGTTACATTAGCTCTATTTTTCGCTTTCCTATTTCAAAATCTTGTCTTTCCTTTTTCTTGCATAGTGGAAGGGCTTGTATGATAACATCTCCGCCGCAAGGACGTGTGGCGGGGAGTACTTGTAAATGAGAATAAAACCTTTAGCAAAACCAAGAAATTCATGCAAATCCATACCCACCGAGACGAATGCGGTATTCATGCGAAAACCTTTTAAGCTTACACGCATGCAAACATGCATACTGTCAACTAACATGCACGAATGTACCTGATGTCTACGCAATTTTAATCTTGTCCTGTCTTGTAAATCGAATGCCTCTTCTATAGTGTCTCTTCTATAGTGCCTCTGGTTTCTTGCTATTATGATTCCTGATTGACCGGGAAAAGAACCAGTACTTGTATCTATCTGTATTGGACTCTACCTCCCTTATCTTATCATTGTGGTATGATCTACCTAAATAGTGTGGGGCCACAATAATCTTTAGAGTCATAGTTAAACTCGATTGTTTGAGCCTTTCTGAAAGTCTCGGTCTCACTTTTTTCTTCAAATGTCAAGTGGCTCCCAGCCTGATTCACCTAAATGATCTGTAATTCTCTTCTTATTGTAATAATTTTTGACAAATCTGGCGGATTTTCTCTTAATCTAATTATTTTTGCCAAACTTTCTCTCAAGGATCCCTAATACTTGCGGTATATTCCAAATGTGGCCTAACTAGAGCAAAATAACCCCTCTCTTTTACTTCCTCATTACATTTCCTCACTATCTGTTTTTTTCAATGAAACTGAGTTTCTTGACAGTGAATCCGCAAATTGCCCTGATGTGTGTTACCCATGAAAGGTGTGGTGTTAAAACCACCCACCAATATTTAACTCGATCTGCGGTAGTTAGCACTGAACCCTCTATTTCGTAATTTATGTCTGGCGTCTAACGTGTGAGCTTAGGTCATTAATGTATATTAAGAATAGAAGCGGTCCTATTACACTTCAATGGGGGACGCCCGAAGTTTATCTATATCCGCTGAGCACAACTAATCGATGACTACCATTTGTTTGCGATTTGAGAAGAGGTCTCGAATCCAATTTATTATTTTCTCATCGATATCATAGCATTGAAGTTTTTGTTAAAATTAATTGTGCCAGGCTTTATCTAAGGCTTCATTAAAATCCATAAATAGAGCATAAACTTGTGTGTTTTTTCCCCCGATCTAAGTGTATCGTGAATATAAAGGCCCAATTGTGTTTTGCTAGTTCTGCTCTTCCTAAATCCGTGCCGGTCGTGGCTTAGTATCTTCCTACTATCAAGAAATCTCATAAAGTTACTGACAATAATGCATTATAATATTTTACAAGAAATTGATGTTAAAGAAATGGCTCGGTAATTGGTTGTTTTCTCTCTTTCGTCACCTTTATGGATGGGATTTACATGGGCTAGCTTCCAGTCCCGGGATACTGAGCCTTCTTCTTTCGATTTTAGAAAAACAATTTCTAAAAACGGGCCAATATCTTCAGCTTCACTTGATCTTTCTAATTTTATTTACATGTTTCCCCCCAACGTTGTACGATGAGGCTAATAATACATTTTCATCATCATCGCTAAAGAGATCTCTTTCCAATTAATGCAAGAGATTTGATTTGTAGAGGAGACAGACACCAGCCATTTGAGCGATAGAGTCACGTTAAAACACTATTGAGGAAGGCGACGGAAAATCGTTTCATTTATTTAGCCCAAGAAGCAAGTATGGACATATATTTGAGTCTGAGTCTTGACAAAGGCGGTGCTCAATCCAGTACACCTTTTATCGTAGCCGGCAGCGGTATGGGCAAAGCTTCCGCGGTCGTCGTCTCACGTAAATCGTCCAACGCAAAATATAATAAAATATAGGGTTAAGAATAAAATAAGCCTTCTAATTCAAAACATTCAAACTCCATACACAGTCATAGTTCCATGTTCAAACATATTTCCACAGGCGACAAAAATGTTTGGACATCACTGGTTCAAGATAATCTCAGTGTTCTTCAAAGAAATCACTTAAGGAGGAAAAGATACTCCTCATCTGATATCGACTATAAGTTACGGACCAGTCTTTTCAAAGAATTTAAAAAACCATGTACGTATCTCTCTTATTCCCTCTAGGTCACCTCTTCTCATATACTTTATTTATTCCTTCTTAATTTTTCCAGACAGTATTAATCTCATCCTTCCAATCTTTCGTATCCTTGGAGACTTTTATTTCATTTCAGCCCTTCACCAGCTCAATCTGCTCGTTTTCCACTCCTCTTTACTTATCTCTCTCTTATCACGATCCATTTCCTTTCATGTACAGTCTTTTGAATCCAGTAAGTTCTTCCTCTGGTCTTTCTCGACTACTCCTTTGCCATCAGGGTGTTTTTCCTGTATGGAGAAAGTTCATTTGTCCCGAAGGAAGTTTTTGGCTTCGTTTACTTTTATGAGACACTGTTCGCGGTTCACTGTTGTTCCCATGACGGTGTCATCCTCCGGATTAACGAGATAAATCCTGTTGTGTCTAGTATATATCATGAAACTATTTCGCCGATTGATCTTGCTATTAGATTCAGTTTTAAAAGTAAAAGTATGTGTACGTTCTGAATACAAAATTATATTTTTTCGATATAGTTGTATTTCATGAGTAACTTTTCAGAATGCGGGCACATTACATATTTTGCATACATTTTGCAGAAAATATTGAATCTTTTTATAGGTATGTGACAACGTTTCTGCAACATGGAAGTCAAAAGTAAGGTTGGAAATAAATGAGGATCTCCAAGAGCATGAATGTTGATATTTTAAGTAATGCAAACTGTTTTACTTAGAGACTGCTTATATTACAAGCAGTTATTCTCAGTTAAACCAAGCACATCATATTTAGTAAGTTATGGGACAGTAAATCAATGATTTCTATTCATATTTTCATATTTGTAATTTCATTAATTGTTGAGAAAAGACTAGTCCAGCAATTAAACGATATTAACATCTTCCCAAATCAGTCATCACATGTTTTCTCAACCCTATTAATAATATCATTCATGTAATCTTACACGTCAAAGGAAAATCAGCTATACTCCTCTCTTTTCCTACGATTTGTACGTTGTAAAACGGAAAAGTAATTGTTATATATGAACTTTGATTGTGATAAATTCGATAAAGTGTGTGAGTTTATAATTTGAATTGAATATAATGATTTCCTCTTTAACATTATATATCATGAAAGAACCACGATAGTAATCTTCTTGTTCTCGATAATAATCTCGTGTTCGTAACAAGATATATACTGGGGGAGATCACACAGGTTAAGAAGACGGCTCAAGAAAGAATGTAGGTAGCAGAAAGTCAACAACAACTCACAGTTTTATATTAACTCTTACGGCAAATCAAAATTTGCACATACATGTCGGGAGTCTGCGACTTTCCAATGTTAACGAATTGAGATACTAACAACTGCAGAGATGAAACGATTGGAATCAATAGTCACGCGGTGTTAAAAGAGACTAATTAAGTTATGTTAAAAGCACTAATCGCCAATTACTAGATCCTGCTTAAAATATAGGAATAATTAGCTTGTTGAAAGTAGGTATACAGTGAAGGAAATGCAGCTCAGTGGAAAATACCTCTGCTATTAAAGAATAACAATTATAATGGTGAAAATATATGAATACTCAGATATCCAGCGGTTTAACAAGAAAAGGATAACATAACTACAAATAATGAGATATGCGAATGTAAAAAGATACACCGAAGTGATGACATTAGCTGAAAATAGACTTTTAGTTAAAATCTAAAGTGAACAATCTACTGGTACATATGCCTAACATCTTGTTGATAACCATGACTCACATTTGAAGTAAAATGTTTTCATTTGTAAAAACCAGTATTTAGTGATGTCGAAAGCGTGGTGTACGTATTTAATCAAGTACTAATGGTAAGTGAAAACTTGGACTCGAGAACCGCATAGTGCACGTAAATACGACTAGTGAAAGTTGCCACCCCATAATCGCCAACTGTCACTGATGGCTTCCGAGGACATTTTCCTTACGGATTTCAGTCCTCCTGTCATCTAGCCCTCAAATTCACAACCAATTCCTGCACCCTGATGCATCAATGTGCCCTTCTTAGATTCTCACTTACAATCGATCCAACCTCAAAAGGGTGTGCGAATCGCCTTCCAACCTCGTCCGTGCCGCCGCTGCGGATATATTTCGAAAGTAATAAAAAAATTCTGACGTTAGACGGGGCATTCGGGGGGTTGTAGGAGGAGGGTAGCTCTTTTCCTCAACGCACACACACAACCGCTCTTAGCTTCCTTTCATCTGCGATGGCCCACTCGCGCCGCTTTCAACGGAGTCACACGGGGGACGGGAGGGTTGGGAGGGCGGGTAAAGGCATCCATCCCTTGGCTCACTTGTATGTGTCCTTTGACCTCTCTCACGCGCTTTTGCCTCCTCGGATGATCGGACCTACAAATCCGCCTCACTCCGCTCTCCACAGGCCTTTCCCTCTTCCACTCCCCTCATTCCCCAAGGTTCTGTCCAATTCCTTTCCCCTTTTAATCTTCTTTGGTTCCCACTCCCTCTTTCTGATTCTATCTTTCCAAAACTCTCCCTCCCTGCCTTGACTTCCTGATCCTCAACCCGCAAGCAGTATTTCCCCGGCCTTGTTTTGACTCTCTTTCCCCTTCTTTCCCCTCTAGTCCCCTCTCCCACTGTTCTCAACTCATTACTGTACCCCTTGAATCCGCTCGGTAGTTACAACGGTACAGTTGTAATTCTTGCAGAAATAATTGTCCTGAAAATCAGTAATTATTAGCGGAGGCGACCAACAGGGGAGGACTTAATGCACGGGAGGGGAGGAGATGGATTGGTAAATTTCATTTCAGGGAAGGAATTAAGGGTAAAGGTTAATCCGTCGTATTTACGATTATGTTTAATAGGAAGAGACAGGGTTCCAATTAAGAACGTCTCATTGGTTAGATATGGTACTGCACTTGAAACGCTCTTCGCAAGGCATTAATAGATGGACCGGATTATTGGCATCCTCATAGCTGATTGGAGGACTTTCAATGCTGTTTAAAAGCATGATTCAGAAAGAAAGAGGTTCAGAGATAACATATTTGTTTTTAATAGGCCAAATTCTCTCTTCTTGCGATTAGGCCGTAATAGTTTGCATTTCAATCTCCAAGGACCAGAAATATCAATTAATGCGTTACTGTTGAGTGAATAGAGGAATGAAATCTTGAATTTATGCTTCATTATAATACGTGAAATCAAAAGAGCACGTCAGGGGTGGGGTTTTAATGTGGCACCTCATGGAATTGGTAACTATGGCGTTTTCGTCTGACATTCTTCGGCTATTGGTCAAAAGGCACGCGAGATTGAATGAGTAAGGGTGCGAAGGGTCGATAATAGTCACTAGGGCTCTAACATTTTCAGCGAGCTCAGAAGAGAAGGATTTGATAGATAAACATATAGCAGAATATTCAACGGTCACCATTACAAATACTTAATCCCTCTCCATTCCCTTCCTTTGGTATTTGGTTCAATTTGTCGTTGCATTGTGCGGAAATTTTAGAGTGTATATGTAAATGTGTGTGTATCTTTCTCCCTCACATGTCCTGTCCGTTTAATCACTTGAGTGTATTTTTAGAATCAACATTTCTTTGACGGGCTCATTCTTTTTTCTGCTCGAATAAATCCTCAGTTTGCAGCGCTTTTGCTCTTTGTTGGTTGCTGGCGATACTTTGCTTTTTTATTTACGTGGCTAATGTGCATTTTTGTGGAAGGTAATTGGCGAATTTATGTGCAGTAAACGAGCAAGTCACCTTCTGCTGACTTAATATGCCCCCTCTGACTTAAGTATCAAACATCACTACCTGTATAATTTCTAAACACAGAAAATTACATATTAAATTTCGTTGCTCATGTTGGAAGTATTCATTTGGCATCTGCAGTAAAGTATATTCATAATGCATAAAACATTTTAATTTTTAGTAAAATTTATAGGAGAGTGGAGAAGTATTAAGAATTTAGAACTATCTTTTTCTTATTTAAAATAATGGATTGTTGTTTCTGGCGGTTTAGGTTAAGTAGCAAATAAAAATATTTTTTTAAAATTCAATTGTAATATTTTAACCATGATACTACACTTGAAAAAAAAACAAATAAGAGCCCGTTAGTTATGATCCTCATAATTTTCTAATTGAAATATAAATTAGATAAGAATTGGTTGCATAATTCATCACGGCCAAAAACCTTAACCTCCGTTTTATTAAATTTTCAGCACTAGGGCTTTAAATGAGCACACCTTTCTGGTGCATTTTACCTGTAAAAGGTTTTTTTAAAGACGTTTTCATTGCATTTAACTTTCAAATATTTTTGTTAATTTTGAGCCCTCTTTGATATAAACATGGTTTTGCTCTCGACATATTCTCAAGAAGGTGTTATCCCAAAAGAAAAATATCTGTAATTTTTTCCCTTCTTTGTCCGTCTTTGGCCCTAATATTTCATATTCCGTCCTCTGTACTAGTCTTTGTCCATTCTATTATAAATCTCTCTTCGTCCCTTTGCACTGCCTCCCAACTTTTTCATTCCTTTCCCTCCATATCCCAATATGGCCCTCCCCTTTCGTTGCCAGACCGCATCATCCTCTCGTCCGCCTCTCCCTCCCCCCGTCGCGTATTGCCAATCCCGTGGACGGCCCATCGAAAACCTCGCTCTCTGACGAAATCCCCGATACCACTGCGGGAGTCGACTCCCTCCCCAATATCAACCTCCCCTCCCATCCCATCTCTACCGCCGCTACTCTTTCGCGCTATATAACCGCCGCCGCCACTGGCTATCGTCCCCACCCCATCGATCCCCCCTTCTTACCCCTCCCAACTTCCCACGGTCTCTCTAAACATCCCATACCTCTTCTATTACCGCAGCCAGACTTCGAGTACACACGTAAACGCTGTAACCCTTTATTTCTCCCACTTTCTCCCTCTCTTTCTGTCTCACGCCCTGTTCCCCCCTTCGGTCCAAACTCCTTCTCTCTCCCCTTTTGCGGCACGAAATCGGACGCCGACAGTTAAGATTGCTGCCGAATGAATGTTCACTTTGCACGGCCAAAGAGATGGCCTTGCGAACACGCATTTCTGCTCATTTCCCCCGCTTTGCGTTCGCTCCATGTGGTGATTAAAATGGTATCGGAAAGCTAGATAAACTATATGTCTGGCGAAACCAGATTCGATTTTATTTCCAAGTCAGAGGTAATCTCAAAAAACGACTGTACAAAAAAATGAAATCTCCTTATGTTGTTCCTGTAACAATTGGTTTTTTTATCAAAATGGTTCATTTTTGTGTTTACTTTGACGAGCATTTGCGACTATGGGGATACAAGTTGTCTACCGTGCCCATGTACGCATGGTTTATATTTAGGGCATTTTAAAATATGTAATATTGTTGCTGTTTACGAAAGTTGAAATATCAGTGTTTATTTAAAAGTTATTATTCATTTATTTATTTAGTAATAATTTTACTTCTGAATTCACTTTTTATTGGTTTTTACTTGAAATCAGAGACACATAATCATAAAATCCTGACTGAATACATTTCTTACCGATTGCAACAACTCCAAACATTTATTTCTGATTTCTATGAATGCATTGATTTGAATATCGATAGTGCTTTTTTTCTTTTTAAAACCACAGGGAATGCCATGAAAACAGTAAGTTAGTGACTAATATGGAATCCAAGATAAAAGCCTTACCGTTGCGGAATATTAAAAATTTACAAACAATTTTCCCTTAATTAATATGCGAGAATATTTATGTTAGTATTATGTGAAAGGAAAACCCATCTCAATAGTTGAATTTACGGATCTTCTTTGCCAGTTTTGACACCTTCATAATATTACTGCGATAAAAAAATTTCATTTCATGCTCAAATCTCAAACAGTTGTCTGTGAAATTAGTTTGTCTTTGTTTATTAAGATTGTTTGAATTGGTGTAACACTAGATCGTTATTTCTGCGACCAGAAATAATGTGAGGATATTCTAGAACTGGAAGAGTTGCATCCAGTTTGCCGTAGGGCGGAGTAACCGGATCTACGTTCATTCATTTAAGGACGAACAAAAGGAAGTGACAAAAAGTGATCCTTAATTGCAGGTTGAGCCATTCTAGCCACTGTCGCGCACTTTTTTTTTGGACCGAATACGATCCGTATGCGTAACGACCGCCTGATTATCCCAACCGACCCGCAATGTTTGCGCCGGACATCTGCAGGTCAAGTCAAATAGATTGCGGATGGGTTGGTCTCCACTCCCTGTAACGCATCAATCTTTCATGTACTTTTCCAGATTCCACCACCCGCTCACGCCCTTCTCTTTCCTCTCCGCTGAGAACAGAGAGCTGCCTTCATCTATTGCTTGATTTCTCGAAAGATTGTACTGATTACATTTAAAAATGTGATATTAATCATATAACATCTTCCTGGAATGTTTTTGCCTTAAACATGTTCCGTGTTTGTTCTAAAAATGTAGATGTGTTAAACTCAACGACGGTATGCTGTTTACTATATCTAAATGATATCGTATGTGTTTAAATGTATGTACCTATTTGAGGAAAAACATTTTTCGGTTTAAATTGGCGTTTTTAATGTTTTTCTTTTATTCCGTCGATAGCAATGGTTAATAATTCATGCAATGAATTTACATTTGTTAAAACTCTTTCCGATATATTCGAAGTCATTTCAGTGTGGTTTTTTACATCGTAATTATATTGCATTAACATCACTCGATCCTACTCTTTTCCTAATTCACATACCTTCTTATTGCTATTAGCATTTGTTGTTTTCCTTAAATTTGGGAAGACTGCGGCCCTTTTGCTTCATTTTGAGAAAATTTGTTGTGTGTCCCATAATATTAAAAATTGTTACGGATTTCATAACTGCGACCAATTTTTCCAAATTTGAAGTTAATGAGTAAAACAAAGAATGTTACTTCATTCCTATGAGAGAGGATGAGTGGTTGAAAGAGCTTTGAATAAAAATGTTTGCTCTTTCAGAATGCTGAAGGACATATATAAATCATAAACCATTCTTCAGAAAATCTGTTGGTTAAATATTTATTCTTAACACGAATATACCAAGTAATTATACTTTTAAGTTAACCCTTTATGTAACTAGGCTTCAGCTGGAACAATATGATTTCAAAGTATATTAAATAGAACTAATTTCACTTCGATTCGTTTTAAAGGCTTTAGAACCAGAGACCTTACTTTGGCCTTTGTAATCGAAAGCTCCCTTTCCTCAAGTTACGCTCACCTTTACTCATTTAGCCGTTCTCACCAACTTCTCATTTCCTTTCTATTTCTAACATCTTGTGAAACGTAGTCACGGCGAATCCCCCTTTACTTTCTCTTTTTCGGATCATATCCTGGCCTCTTCTTTTTTATGTCGACATCCACTGCTTTAGTACCTCCCTCTCCTCTCGCCGAATTTCCCTATGCCCCCCCACTTCTCCCTCCACTTCCTAGATCCCCCCCTCACCATTTTACCACTTCGCTACCCCTCTACACCCCCTCCCTCCCAAACATTATTCAGGGATATATCGCCTTTGCTCCGAGCTGACACCAAAGACCCTGTTCACGCCTGCCATTGACAGCCGAAATGAATGCTCTTCAAAGGGAGGAGGAACTGGGTGACAAGTTCAAGGCCTTATTGGTCAACGTCCACTTGAACGGGAAAGATTGATTCATCTGTTATCTCGGACTTCAAACTCACATTGCATTTGCATGTTGCCAGGGGAGTTCCTTTTGCCACAGTCGCTGATTCACTACATACATATTTCATTATGCGCATTAGCATGAAGCGAGCATCAATCTCCTATCTATCATACATCCACAACGTCTCGAGTGGATAGGGTGGTAAGATAGATATGCTACCAAGGGATTCTAAAATTATATTTTTCTAAAGAGCGATTGTTGCATTAAACAATAGGATATTAGTTATTTATTAGAAGCAAATTGTAGAAGAAAATGTTATGCAGTAATATAAAATTAATCTTCAATAATTTGCCCAGTTGTCAGGGATTATGAATGAAAATTTTCGTTCCTAATAAGTCTAATTTTTACTCAAATTGAATATAAATAATACACGTAGGGACGATAAGTCTCGCATAATAACTTATTAGCAAATTAAAATTTATTTTTAAGTTTGTTTTTTTTTAACTCTACTAGATTCGAGGCCAGTAGAAATATCGCGATCAAGTGTTGTTTCAAATAAAATTTTTGCAAAATTTTCTCTAGCCGGTTTTTATATTATAGTTGTTTTTGCAAAATTAGTATATTTTTTAGTACGCTGTAATTTTTAAAAGATCTAATTTTGACTAAAAGTCAAGCAAAGTACCCTTTTTTTACAGGGGAAGATGTTGCGTAAGCTGTTTGCAGTAGTTGCAATAGTCAATGAACACTAAATTACTAATGCCGTGAAAGTGTTGGTATTAGTGTTGACAGTGGAAAAGATGTATATGAAAACCGTTGCTAATCCATTAATATAATTTTTTAGAGTATAGATTTGATTATTAAATGATAAAATTTCCATTGATAATTGTAAATGTTTAACAATATCAATGCGCCTCTAAAAACCATTTTTTACGTTTTTAAACAATCAGATTTAACTAAAAAATACTGAGAGTAAATAAAGTTTGAACGGCTGGTTCCCCTGCTGCATGTTTCAATTTCCAAAAGTTTTAAACACCGTGAGATATTTTCTAAACATTTATGAGTGTAAAAAGTACTTTATAAATAAAACTCGTACAAAGTGGTTAACAATTAAATTGGCAACCGGGTTTCAAACCAAAACTCATAAACTTGAATCACATGAAAGTGGCAGCAGTTAACACAAATATTTTACCACTGTGAAACAGTGGAAATGCGTATCAAAAAACAACTTTATGATTAATCTACTATTACTTCTTTAGCAACGGGATTGCGCGCATTTCTTATTCTTAAAAAGGTTTATCATCCCATTATGTCTCTCATTAGTTTTAGTTATTGAAATTAACATTTATTTACTAATATAGTCCAAATATGTATTTATCCTTGCTTCCCATTCAGCTTAGTTATCAAACAAGATAAATTTGAATTTTTTTACCTGGCACTTTTTATAACAACGAAAAATACAAGTTAACTATTTGTTAATTACTTACAAAACAATAAGTTAAGGCAGGTTCAAATAAAACACTAGGCTTGAAACAACATGATTCAAATCCACCAGTTTCAAATGACGCAACAATGATGGGATTATGTAGCAATACGAACGGGTCAAGAAACGGAGGCATAAAACGATTTTCAAACTTTCAATATTATATATATATATATATATATATATATACATATATGTATATATAAATGATTGAAAACACTTATTATAATTCAAATTTCCTGAAACATTCCGTCCCTTTGCCGCTGCCCTCTCATTAGCATTTTATGGATTTTTTCAGTGATTATTTTGGTAAAGTATCGTTTAATTGTATGTATGATGCAAAGCAGATATTATTATTATGTTTTTCGATGTATCCATGGTAATGTGTCTTTTTTATCGAGAATAATATACAGTGGTCACTTTAAACTCGGTGCCTAGGACTTATGAAAGCAGGAATTTAAAAAACCCTATATAATATTCGGAAAGAATCGATTTTAAAACGAAAGTTCCCGAAAATAATTCCAGACAATTGTTAAAGGATTTTTGAAGTTTAAAGGAAAAGACATATGTTTATCGAACAATAATAATATTTTGAGATGATACAAGAGTGCTTCAGGCTTACAAAACTCCGGATGCGATCCTGCCTGCACAGCATTATTCATATTTGAAATGCATCTCTTTGATGATTGTAATCGATTAAACTGCTGCCTACCTCCTTTTCTCTCGCTTTGCTGACTCCCCAAAAGTATACATATTCAGGTTCCTATTTACTCTTTCATATCCAGGCTGTTCACATTTATTTTGAACTCTCGATGGTCCCATGAATGAAGAGACCATTTTCATTTGTCTTTTGAGTGAGAGGGGTGGTTGGATAGGGGTCTACATTCCTCAGCTATTTATTTATAAAATGGCCTTCAGATTCACATTTTATTTTTCCTTTTTTTTCTATAATGAAATTTCTTTTCACAAAGATTAATTTAATTCAGTAGTTTATTTTATTGGTTTTATCCATTGAAGATTGGTAAAAACCAAAAGATAGATTTTTAATGATCAAAGATTATTTCATACCCATGGGAGCCAGTAAGCTTTTTCTTTTTCCTATCATGATAAGGGTTTTAATGTATTAAATTGTTATATAAACGTCTCTTATGGAAAGGAAATGTTAAAAAGTGCTAATAGAGAGCAAAATGATTTATATATACATAACTTTGTAGAAGGAAGGAATTCTAGAATATTGTAATTTAACTTCTGTTTATGTCTTCCATCTGCAGTTCATCCACTAATCCAAGTTCCGAACCAATTGGTCGGTGCTCCGACTGGAACTGACGTCACTCTGCAGTGCCACGTGGAGGCGTCCCCGAAAGCGATCAATTACTGGACGAGGGAAACCGGTAAGTGAATCCTCTTATTTTAAATTCCTGAAGGAATAGATAGCATCGTCCTACAATTACCTCAGCCGTCAAAACAACCTTTTTAATATGATTTTCCTCCGGTATTATTTCTCTGGAATGGCACCGATGTTCCGTGACTGTGAAAAAATTTGTATCGAGAAAAAAATAAGCCTTCCAAAAAGTTTTTATATTCCACCTACAAATATAGAAGGTAAATTTTGATTTTGACAGCTCCAAGGTCTTCGGTGGAGACCTTGGAGGATGTGTATGTATGCTGTATAATTTTGGTTAGGAGCTTTGAATTACTCAAAAAAAAAACATTTTCCACTCCACTTAATTTAAATGATCCTTTAGAAAATGTCTTAAATATTAAGATTGCAAAAGTCACCAAAGCCATTTTTACAGCACAAATATGCAATCTGGTTTTCAAGCCTATCAATCTACCTCTTATCAGTGATTTAGCCGTGTATGCATGGTATTTTGTGGATTCATTTTAATGTTAAATTCTTTTGAACGTTAAATGGTAGAGAATTGACCGAGAGTACATGCAGTACGTGAAAGAGAACGTAATAATGTCACAGTTGGTGGCGAAAACGTGCGAAATGCATGTTCTCTTGATAATTATTTCGTGACTATCAGATTTTAGGTATTTGGTGGCTATCATAAAACAGATTTCAAGATTTTCAACTCTGAGAATTTAATAGAACCACTGCAGCCAAATAATTTACCCACTTAATCATAAATACAAAAATCGAAAGATTCATCCCATGAGGTCGCCCATTGCTGGAGTGATCATCTATTTTTGGTATCTACCAAAGATTTTAATGATTCAGTCTGAAGGAATACATCAAATTCTATTTCTTTACCCCTATTTTTAATGGGTACTCGTTGTAGGAGCATACATGTATATACTCCAGGTAGCTTATGACCGGTTAAGTTGCCAGGCAAGGACTTACATCTGTAATTTAATGAATGTGTATTTATCGCCTTAATTAGTTCCATGGGTAAATAAGTTATACATAAATATAAAAATTAAAGTGCATCTTCAAGTATATTTTGAGCTAGCCGCTCGCGGTCTTCAGAGATTTGTAAGATTTACACCCGTGATGTTTCGATTCTGACGTTGATTAAGACAGCAATCGTTAAAGAACTTTTTTATTGTAAGAAGTACGATAATGATGATTTGGCAATTTTGTACCATTCACCCGGTTTCCAATTAGGTTGACGCAATCAACAGAATCTTCTTCATGAAACTTGAACACCAATTACATAAGCAGAACGCTTCACCGAGATGATTTCACCTGCAAAACCTTGCGGCATCTAATGAATGAACCACCGCATCAAGGGGTGCACAGGTATGAGAGCTTACATCGTTTTGAAAAAGTTCTGGTGGTATTTTAAAATGAGGAAGAAGCTGCATTCGTTGCGAGTTTTTACTGTTGAGGAACTATGGGACTTTAATTACCTTTTATCAGTGGAGGTTGCTCCGGTATTCCTACAGTGCTTTTTACCACGTTTATTGAAATAATAAACTGATTTTAATTACATACATTGGGTGAAACGAGTACGTGTTATCAATAAAGGACATTATACATATTTTGTTAAATTTTGGAAAACATTTATTCATAACCTCATGGAGAACTTACCTAATGAACGTAATGAAAATATTATCAACATCGAGGATAAATAGATTTATCCTTCGAATATCGTTGGCCTTTCACCACTTACAAGTTTTAAGCTAAAAAAATTAGGGATTGAATTTCATGTTGAAAATGCACATGTCTCTACCAATCAGCATATTTTGAACATCTTCATGTTTAGTCGAAAGTTTTTTGTTTATAATATCATCGGAACCTCCATGAACAACTTTTCATCAGAGAGTTTTTGTTATTCCTCTTTAAAACCTAACTATATCGCTTTTTTACTGAATTGACGCTTAATAAAATTGGAAATAAGATTTTGCATTGTTTTATTGTGCAATAATATGGGGTTAGGTTGTACCAAAACTATTTTGTGAAATTGTTTATCGATCATGTGTTAACAGGTGAAAATTAGGTTCGTTACGGTTTCGGTATCAATTCTGCATCATGGTTTCTGTGTAATTATATGAATTCTGTTGACTGGCTTCGTGGCAATTGTTTTCTTTTTCAATATTTGTTACGATAATTTTTAGGATATATAATTCTACAATTATATACTAGAAACAATATATACATATTTATTGAATTATGCTGACTGGTTATTGTACCCTTGCATAGATTCAACCATCAGGGTACACTTCAATTAAAATAAATTGTGCCTGTGCTCTTTATGCTGCTTCTTACCATTAATACATTTAGTTAAGTAATGCTATATTGTCTGAAATCAGGAACTTTGTCATATCTATTAAGGAAACACTGTTCTCCTAGGAATTCCCGATTACTTACTTTAAATTAAGCATACATGATTTACGTGTTCCGTGTTTTCCCCTACAATCGTGAAAAAAATGGGAATAGTGTAGAATTATTGCTTGGTAAAGTACAGTGGAAAACAGATATTCATCAAATTGAGTTGTTTCAGGCGTGCTGTGTTGGAAATTGAACATAATAAAGAAGAGAGTAACAAATTTTCAACTAGATAAGTTTACGAAAAGTGAAGAATCAGGCGTGATATTGTGGAATCGAGACATAATGAAAACTTCGTTGCAATTTTCCACAGTTAAAACTTTATTGCCGACTATGGTTTCGATACACTGAATCATCTTCAGGTCTTGACCTGAAGATGATACAGTGTATCGAAACCATGGTCGGCAATAAAGTTTTAACTGTGGAAAATTGCAACGAAGTTTTCATTAGATAAGTTTAATTGTACCACAGGGTTTATGTGTGTTATATCATCTTCAGGTAAAGATTATGAAGATGATATCGTGCATCGAAACCCGGTCGTACAATTAACCTTATCTAGCGGAAAATTGTTACAATATGTTCTTTATTAAAGATATTTAACTCTAGAAATTTCTCTGGAAATTTCTTGGATATTTCCTCACATCGCATTGCGTTAACTCATAAGGACGCCCTAATCACAAACATTTTTTATCAAACATTTGGCATGTATTATTTTTTTCGAAATCCAATATTACCTATAACAGCTGGTGATTGTCGACATTATGAATATAGTATTAGTGGTTCAAAGAGATGCCAGTGGGCATAACATAAAAAAGGCATAACTAGTTCACAGTTGGACCGAACATATTAGTGAATTTTAAATTGTTGGAGTGAATCTAACCACTAGTCCTGCCTCTTTGGCAGGACTAGTGGTTAGATTCACTCCAATAATTTTTAAGGTTATTTGACAACAACAAGTTATTCCGAGAACGAGGTCATTTGTTTGGTTGTCAACTATCAGCTGACCAGGGATGTGGAGTGTTGATTTTTGAAGCGGGTCGTAGGTTTTTTCATCCATTTTCGGAAGGTTCTCCCTCTCCGGCCAATTTGAATGGCCGATCACTCAGTATATCACAGGTCATTTTGTGCGCTCAAATTCAGTCCAAACCCGAAAGCATGCCTTTGGTAGTAGATAAGAGGTTTCCCAAATTAACTACGAGTGTATGCTGTAATTTTTGCTAGTATATTTTCTACTTATGAGAAAAAGGTTATAAACAACATTACTTTTTATCGATAAAAGTTGTAAGTATGTATTCATAATTTATGTAACTACCTTTTCACTACTGGTGTAGAGTCAGAAATTATTGTATAAAGTTTTCAATGTAATGTATGAAGTGGAAATACATAACCAAGTAAATTCCAAATGATCATGAGTTCCACATAAGAGTGCATTTTTCTATGTATATTCCCCATCTTTGTTTTATCATCTAAAGTCACGTCTTTATTCATAAAATGACGGTGAAATTCTAGTTGATCTTGTTATGTGAACGATTCACATTAGTATATTATATATTATTATATTATTATCTATATTATATTTCACGATAGTTAATATTTATTTATTTAATGAGCCGGTTCATGAATATTTTGGTATGATGTACATTCACCTAACTTAATATAAATATTTTAACCATATTGACATTTATATTCGAGACATGATATATTGATATTAAATATTTATATAAAGTAGTGATCACTACGGCTGTTCTTCTTCTACAGGAGTAGTGATCATAACCTAGCGCAAATTAAACTTCCCGAAGGTCCATTTCAGAGAGTAAAAATCATTCGCCTTGACCGGGATTCGAACCCGGATCCCTCGATATCCGGCCGAGTGCTTTAACCACTTAAGCTACCGAGACGTCCTCTTACACTCTGAAATTTTTGGGGCTTTAAAGGAACAAGATGTTATGACGAAATACCGTACATACAATGTCACAGGCATTCGTAGTCGTGCGCGTTTCAGAGTGTAAGAGGACGTCTCGGTAGCTTAAGTGGGTAAAGCACTCGGCCGGATATCGAGGGATCCGGGTTCGAATCCCGGTCAAGGCGAATGATTTTTACTCTCTGAAATGGTTGCATTATAATGCACACATAGCGGGTGACTCCGTTAAAGTTACTGTTACAGTTTCTTGAAATTTTTCCCGAAGGTCATTAATCATCGATCAACATTTACACGTACTCCTATGGCTAGTTACCTAACATCCGTTCCACACACCCTGCCGACGACTTGCGGAGCTTACTTACCTCATGTGTATATCTCGCTATAATTTGCATGTATACATTTATTAACATACATATACATGTATTAAATACGCGGGTATGTGTATATTAAAAAAGATTAATTGTAAATTTTGTACGATTCTCTGTGAATGAGGGTAATACAAGACTTCCTATTTTTTTAAAGGATCAATGTCATACTTTTATTTACTTTTTAATTACTGTTACTGGGCTAGTCCAAGCGCTGAAAGAAACAATTAAGTTGTCAGACTGGCATGCAAAAACGTCGCATTTCCGGTTTTTTGGACCATTTCAAAATGTGAGGTAAAAAACCTAAACCTTTAGTAAACATTTGAGACAGGCGCTTTATAAGTTTAACAAAAAGTTTTGAGGAGCCTGTGTATATTTATTAAATTTTTTACAATAATAAACTACCAAGAACTGTATAATAACCCATAAAAATATGTCATTTTCAATTATGCAATACGCGCGATCGTGTGAGCAAATGTGAATTTTGTGCGAAAAGACTTCATTGGCCCATTTAATGTTTTTTAAGGATTAATTATCTAAATAAACGGAAATTTACGAAATTTCCTTAATTAATGTATTTCATCATCCCCTATAAGGTTTTTCTTCTTCTTATTCCAATCATAGTTTTTCTGTGTCAGAGACAATGCTTCAAAAATACGGAACGTAATGAAGCTTTATGACATTCCCAATTTTTATATTGAGTAATGTGAGCAAGGCTGTATCATTCATCCAGTTGCAAAACCTGATTATCGGAAATATACGTGGTCTGTCCAATAAATACGTGAACTGAGGTCATAAAAACTTAATTTTTCAAAATGTAGTCTGTATCATTTTTGTCCCCTTTAAGGTATTCTCCATTCTTTGCTATGTACTTCTCCCATCTTCTTTTCCACTGTTTAAAGCACTCTTGGAAGTCCTCGGCAGTTAAGCTTTTATTTTTTCTCATCGTTTCTTGCTTTATTGTGTCCACATCTCCTCAGTTATGTGCCCTCATCACATTTTTGCATTTATTGGAATAGGAAAAGTTCGCAGAGGGCGAGATCTGGCGAATAAGGAGGATGATCAAGGATGGTGATTGAATATTTTGCCAGAAAATCGCGAAAAATCATTGCTAAGCGTATACGATTTTTGCACACATTTTTTTATCCCAAATGTTCGCTTAAAATAATGCACACTGTTGATTTTCCTTGATTCAGTTCGTCAGATATCGGACAGTTATTCGATGACCCGTAAGGATAAAGGACCGCACACGATCAATGTTGTCGTCAAAGCAGGTGGTTGAAGTTCGTCCCGGCCCTGCATTATCCGTGGCGTCTTGTCGGCCATCTTTAAACGCTTATTCCACTCGAATACGGATGTTTTCTTCAGAGCATTATCACTGTAAATAGCTGTGAAAATTTCAGTTATTTCTTGATACCTTTTACCGCATTTCATCAAAAACTTGATGCTGATACGTTGCTCCGTGATTTCGTGAATTTCCATTTTCGAAAAACAGTAAAAACAAGGACAACAGAAACTTAAAACTGGCAACATACGCACAGCTAGACGAACCACCAAGTGCAGACGGCTCATTGGGTCTCAGAAAACTAGAGCCGCTTGTTGGCGGGGCTATAGTCTGCGTCATGGCCGCCAGGTTGTAGAATTTCACGTATTTATTGTATAGACGACGTGATATAACATATAATGCAAAGCGTAAATGTATTTTTTCAAATTTCAGCTTCTATAAAAATAACGTATCTTTAAAATGTTAGCTTTTTTTAATAATGATTTTGTTTAAATAATATTAAAATATTTACAGTATATCACTGGTGAATTTAATGCATTTTCACGATATTTATAGCAGTATGAATAAGATATATATTATATATAGGACGTAAGGAGAAGAATTGCGCTAGGCAAGGAGGCTTTCTCAAGGAGGAGGGAGTTGATTACGGGGACGTTGAGCAGGGAGTTTAAGAAAAGACTCGTAAAAACTCTGATATGAAGCGTAGTTATGTACGGCGCGGAAACGTGGTCGCTGAAGCAGGAGGATAGACGTAAATTGGAGGCTTTTGAAATGTGGGTGTGGAGAAGAATAGAGAAAGTGAAATGGACCGAAAGGAAAACAAATGAAGAAGTGCTGGAGATGGTGGGTGAGGAGAGGGGTTTGTTGAGGGAAATTTTATGGAGGCAGGAAAAATGGATGAAAGGTGTATTGAGCGGTAGTGGAATGTTGAAGAGGGTAATAGAGGGGAGAATGTTGGGCAAGCGAGGTAAGGGTAGGAACAGGATAGGGATGTTGGACGGGATGAAGGGATATATATATATAGGGTCGCGGTAGTTCAGGGGGTAGAGCGTTGGACTACTGACCGGAGGGTCCCGGGTTTGATTCCCGGGTTAGGCACTCTGGAAGCCTGCAGCTCCAATCAAGTTATGTGATTTTTCGGGTACCAGATCTTCTTAGAAAAGCATAACCGGCACAGGGAAAGGAACTGGCCGCACTACCCTGATATGAGAATTTCACACGTCGTCGGGCTTAGTACTGGGTGTAACTATACGATCACCTACTAAACCGAACTTCGGGTTGATTACTGTATGTACATTACTGTGTTTATAAAAATATTCAATTTGAATCGCTGCAATTTAAATTTTGAATCGTTACAAATATAAATATTCGATTTGAATCGCTAAAAAGTTATTATGAAAAAATTCGAAAAGGATTCTCTGAAGTATTAGCAAACAAGATCAGGAAAAACAACTACAGGTTCTCTCAAAAATACGAAGTAAAATGCCTCTCTACGAGATATATGGATCAAATGGGTACTGTTGTATGAAGTGTTTGTAACAATGCCAACCATATGATATACGAGCTTGTACGTAAGCAGCACAAATTCCGTATCGAATAGTTAATTACAGGTTGGTGTCAGAAACTTCGTGCTGGGATTAACAAAATGTTCCAAAAGCAATTTCTTTCTTTAAGATTCGTTGAAGTGTTCCGAAAAGTAATAAACTGATCCGAGACGGTCGGGTGACATTTTCCAACAATAATACCCAATGCGTCGCTTCCCCTGAACCGATATGCATAATGGAAATCACAAACTTCTTTGCACCCTGGGTCAAAAAACATAAACTAGGTTAAAAATGAGATATAGAAATGCAAAAATTAAAGTTCTAAATGATAATAAAACTTAATAGCAGTTATCTAGCTCAATTACAGTTATGATTTGACAATTATAATCGGTTACCAAAACCTGTGACGTTTTCAAAGTTGTGAATGATTTTTGATTCACCTAAATTACATGTATATTTTGCTGTTCACGGATTTGCATTCCCTAATCACGCATAGTATAATTTAGAAGTCTTTATGCAATCCGTATTAGTGGACATGTACCTGTATGTCCACTGAATTACAGTACAAATAAATGTGTTGAACATTTTACATACTCCTGATTTATGTAAATATTAAGTTGAGATAAATTGTTTATGGTAAGTATTTTTCTTGTTTTAGGTATTGAAATGTATGGTAATTAAATTGACAACCCCTGTTGTTTTGCCTATAAATGACAAATATATTTATAATCTGACTATTCATACCTTTCACGTATTTAACTTGTGGAAACTATCGATTAACAGTTATAACTGTGATGATACCATTTCTGGGGCCCTGCCCACACCTGCATTCGCGCTTGTGAAATTAACAATACATAAGCTTCTTTTCATTATCCACGTTTTCGTTTTCCTGGGCGCTTCGGGTGAAAATACTTCTTTGTTGGATAAAGCTGAAGTATTTTCAACCATTCTTACGTGTACGAAAGTAAAGATTTTAATTGAAAACCATATAACGTGTAATTCTAATATGATTGAAATAAATCATTACTAAGTTAGCATCTCTGGTAATAAATGATATTTAAAGTCCCTTTGATAAAGACTTCAAAGTTTCCCTGTAGAACATTGAAATTCTATGTAAATGATATGCCAAGTGCAGTAGTGCTTTATATCAATTATAATTGATAACCTCAACGTTAACCACATGTTAGATAATTATTCCGTACCAGTTTTAAGTAGTAGTAGTTATTTGGGGAGGCGAGACACAGCAGAGATCATTTGCCCGCGTACAACGTGTACTTCAAACCTTGAACTTCCACGTTGTGTTTTCCGCCAAATTTGTCCTATTCTTATACAGTGCATTATTAATAGGAAAGAAATCTTTCACTACAGAAAATCACTAAAATATTTTGTGATGGTCATTGACAGAGCCCGCGTTAGGTAACCTTTTATTCGGCAATGAGAATTTATGTGAATTCCCTCATACATCATGATCATTATCATCTCCGTCTGAAGAAGAGTTGGAAATGCTCTCCTTGGTGGAACACGATTGTTCTGTATTTGAACGTCGTTTAAATCTCCTCCTCGTGAGGTACTGAGCATAGAGGAGTGGGGAGTGGGTGGCGGGGATTTAAGACGGTTGGGAATGGGAGAAAGAAGGTAAATCGGCTTAATTGAAGGCGTGTTCCTGGGCCGCGAGTAGAGTGCCAAGTTTGGATTAGCAACAGGAGACAGAAAAGGGGGTACGAGGTTCCAAGGGTTTGTCGGTTCCCCTCGCGCGTCGTCCGGCCCTGAATAAAAGGTAATTTCAATGAGCTGCGCTTATACAAAGCGGGCGCACGTGCCTCACTCTCCCCCTCTCACCACCTTTCCTTTTGGGGCATCGGTGTTTTCCTCTCCACGATACCACGCCCCATGGTTCCTTGCTCCCTTCCTCTCTGCTTCCCTTGACTCTTCTCACTCTATCACCTCGTGGAGTCACTCCCCTTAACCTCCTCTCTCAGAACTTTGCCGCAGGAAATGTGGTAACGCCCGTGTCTAGATGGGAGCGGGAAGAGGACGATCAAGCGAAGCCGCCAGGCATCGAACATTTTTCGGGTTGGCATTGGTTTTAAATACCGTACTCTAGACAAATTACTAATCCCAAAAGATTTCTACATTTATTAGGATTGGTGTGCGGATTAACTAGCAGTGTACGAGTTCCCGTTGAGTCACATACTCCCACTGTATTAATGTTCTAAAAGTCGTATTTTTTCACCACGATAATAACGTGATGGGTGGTTTGACCCTGAGGTTTCACTTCGAATGTACGAATTAGTGTTGAACTTGACTTAAAAGTATAGCCTTTTTCTACCCACACTGGGAGATTGTTCGCAATATTAGGCCTAGACCCTAAATGTAGTCTTTATTGAGAAAAGCCACCCTGACGTACTTCAGTCTGTATCCAGATACATCAGTCGTTAATGAAATCTTCCCTTCAATCAGAATGATCAAGCTAAAAGGATTAAGCTTGTATTTGAAATGCTGCACATAATCTAGTGTAAAATTGTTCCAATTAAAGCCAAAAAGCGGTGAAACTCTCATAGGTCTTAAATTTGTGTGAGCATCCGCATTTCTACGCATGCATCTACCCATTCTCACCCTTGTGACGTTAACGGGATACTCCCATTTACAATATCTAGGGTTTGTCGCCAGTGCCAAGTAAAAAAAATCATCACGACGATAATTTACTCCACCAGTCAATATACTGTAGATAATGTCAAAAATGGACAGGATAATCTGTTTCCAGATATTTATGCGTGTCTAATGCGAAGGTTCATGTTCACTAATTTCCTCTTTGCAAAACTTGAATTCCCTTGTCCCAACCGGAGTCAAATACACCAGTTGGTTTTCCCACTGCCTCTTCGGCCATTTTCTAAGTGTCCAAACATAACAAGGCAGTCCTTATATAAACGTCGGGCATTAAAAATCTTTTCGCTTACCGTTACATGTATAGTTTCATGGCTCCCCTCTTGTCATGTAACCAGAAGATCGCCACTTACCGTCGCATCTTTCCCAGGCTTACATTAACCAACCTCGCCCCCTTTCTAACTGCAACCCATTCAACTCCCAGCTACTTTCCACACACGCTTAGTACACTCATCTCCCATAGGCCATCGCTTTCTGAGTGGCTCAACTGCCTCCCATTAGAGGGTATACTTCCCCTTAATCTCTCGTAGGCACGCCACTTAGCAAGAAGAAGCGCGTGGTTGACCATTGAATAAAATATGCTACTCAGATTTAATTACATTTACCGAGTATGGAGAATTTATTTGTTTGAACGAATTTGATTGCGAAGTATATCGCAGTCAATATATTAATACCGAAAATTAATCTTTTCATGTAAAACACAACCATTTTCCAATAATATGTCTAAATATTTCTCATACTTAGGAGTGACTTTTTTGAAGCTTTTAGTTTAGTTGTAATGACTTTTAAACAGCATGTAGTTAAATTAATGTGCTCAACGATACAACATTATTTTCATTTTTCGTCGAAGGATGAATTGAAGACTTCTATCACATGGAAAACAATTTTAAGAAACCGTGTCAATTTTCGCTTGGATTTGATAGAGGTCCTTAGAGGTATTTCTTCGGGTCTTAGACGATCGTTGGTAATTACTCATAATTGGCTTAAAACGATTTCTATAACTTTGTTAATAGGAAAATGTAAATAAAATAAATCGTTTTATAACATCTGTTATCCTTTTCGATGCAGATATTTATTCTAAGCATTCACTCTTAATGTTGACGATAAAACCCAATTTTTCTTTTCTTATAAGTGAGACCTGAATGATCCAAAACGAATTTTCCGACCTACTCTATCGGCTGCATTTTTTATTAGAGGTTTTTTATAGCTAATATATGATAACATAATTCTGGAATAAAACCATTTTTCCACGAATTCTTCTTTAACTCATTAATAATATTGAATTTTTCCCTGTATCCAGCTAAATTTTTATAGACAGCGGTATGCGCTATCCCTGCGACTATGAGGGTAACCCATGGGCATATTGTCGAAATCCATCCATGGAATAGTGCCTCATCACTGCCAATTGCCAGTAACAACCGATTGAACAATTTTTACCCAACTCACCACTCCTAAAATTACTTCTTCCACCAAATTTCGTGGGGGAACATCAGAGTACTTCAGCGTTCGTCACACACGTGGTATCTCCTTCAAGTCCACCACCTTCAGTCATACCCTCCACACCACCGCCAGAAAACTCTCCCATCGGTCCCCCTTATCCTCATACCAACCCTTCCCTAACCTCCCCGCTTTAAACATCAGATCTCAGGAAGGACAAACCTCGGTTAAAATTGGGAGGAAGGGAAGGAGGAAGCAGTGGGAGACCCCGGAGAGGTCGGACGTGGGAGGAGAAACGGGGGAAGGGGGCGAAAGGGGTGGGTTTGGGGAGTGAAGTGACCTGCCAGCAGCAGGGATCGCGGAGGCCCGTCGTGAAAAGGGGAGACGTGGCGGGGGTGGGAGTGAGGAGAAGGAGAGGACCGCAGGGTGGATTTTCTAGCGGGGGAGGTCGCGAAAAATAAGTGTCAACCTCCCGGGGAATAAAAAGCGTCGAATTAGACTATGAGCTCACCCCTTCCTCCTTTCCCCACCTCGCGGATGCGCTCCCAAGAACTCTCTACCCCACCACCACCCGAAAATCCCTCCGCCCTCCGCTTTGCCCTCCTCCCCTTCCTGGCCACTCCTTTCTTCCGCCCTTCCCTTAGGCTCGCCTCTTCGGGATCCGCGCGCACATACACAAACACACACCCTCCTACCCTTCTCTCCTCCCCCGCAGAGCGGACGGAAGATTCTTCTCTATCGCAACTAGGCCCAGTCTTCCCGTTTTTTATATCACGTTGGACAAACTGCGTGGGTGTGTCGGGATGATGATGACGTGTAACACGGAATGGGAGGGAACTGGAGGGGAGACGACCTGGGAGAGGAGGGGTGGTGAGGCTGGAAGGGTGGCGGATCGGGGAGAAGGGGGAAGAAGGAGGTTCTGTCGTCGGTTTGGGACGGACGAGAGGAGGGGAGGGGTGGGGAAAGATGAGATAGGAGGGTTGAGAGAGGTTGGGGAGATGGAAGGAGAGGATTTAGTGTCTGCCTCCTCCCGTGGTGCCGGTTCACAAACACAAGGCCGCAAGTGAGGGAGCCGGAAGGAGTTGTGGGGAGGGGAAGGATTCAGTGGGCCAGGGCGGGTCCGACCAGCACACATACCTTTCTCCTCTCGCTCTCTGTCTATCTCTCTCTTTCAGAGGGTCAGCTCTTTCCCGTCGCCCTCTTCAGAGGCACGGAGGGTGGAGGTTGTGCTTAGAGCGTTCGCCCACCGCCATTTCTCTCCCTCCCCGCCAGAGAGGACCCGAAACCCCGCCTTCCTCTGGGCACTCCGGGGTCCTCGAGCACTCCTACCTTCTCTCTCTCTCTCGATGGCCCCAAAAAATAGGGTCGGTCGGGATGTATAATGCGGGGAATATGCAAATGCCACGCGGCACCTTAATTGTTTTCATTAACGCCGGCCCTTGCCTGTGCCCGAATCCCACTTAACCATCCCTGCCTACTTCCTCCACCTCCTCCTCTCTCGTCCCCTTTGTAAAAACCATGCCCACCCCGCAGGGTCTACCCAACGACCCTCTTCGCGTCCACCGTTTCCTTCCCCTCCATCCCCCCTCCATTATTCCGCCGCACCCTGTGCTTCCTCATTCGAGGATCTCCCTCTCATTCCCCCGCCCCACCCCGTTCATTCTTCCACCCGTATCAACTCGTCTCTCCTCTTTCAAACCCACTTTCGTCATCCAAATCTTTCTCCTATTCAGCCCTGTGTCCCGTCCCCCATCCTCCCTTCTCCGTTTTCCGCTTCCTCTTCTGATGCCGCCTTCCTTCAACTCCACTTTCCACCCCGCTCCTCCACTACCCCGCCCATTATTCGGCCCTGAGCCTTCGGCGTGCTCAGCCCCACCACCTCCTTCATCTTTGTAGGCGTGTGTCCATCCCGCCCAGCCCATCCCCCTAACTCTCTCCGGCCGCGTTTCGCGAGGCCCGGCAGATCTAGGGGCGGGTAAGGGGATGTTTCAGGTGAATTGTCTTCTGATCGCTTGGGGGCGCATATCGTCCCGGATTTCGGAAGGCGCTTAAGATGGTCGTTGGGGGTCGATTAAGACGGCGGTGAATCGGAGATAAGGTCCTCATTTCGGTAGGAAAGAAATTGGGCATACATTACGCCGCTGTTGCCTCTACCTTGACCGGATAGTATGAGACTCCTAGGCCCGCGGACTGCTATCAAGAGTGTTGGCCACTATATTCGAATGAATTTCAGTGAATGAATTATGCTAAATTTTTAAGTCACTCTTAAATTCATTTATTTAAATCTGCTAATTATTTTATTATGTTTTTACAGCTTAGCTATTGAAAATTTAGAGAGGATATCAAATACTGATGATGTACTTTGTTCTTCGAGCGTCGACCCTGTCCTCTATGGAACTGGTATTTTAATAATAGGCGTCAATTGGTTAATTGAAACACGTTCGATTTCATGCTTTTAATGAGCTGATTTTAAATCGGGGTAGTTTAAAAGAGGTAAAATCTGATAAATATAAGAAAGTGTCGCACAGGGGAGTTTTTGAAATACTCGTTCTTTCATATTTGGCTATTATAAAAATATAAATATTAACTTGGAAATCTTAAACTTCAACGCACGGTTGTGTTCCGTAAGGGTTTCAAAAGAAAAGAGATTGTCTGTCGACAGGAGAAGTTAATTTTAGAGCCAAAGCACAAAATATTTCTAAGATTTGTTACGGATATAGAGGAAACCCTTTATATACGATGGGATACATTTCTAAGAGTTGATGTACAGCGATTTCTCACTCACAATTTTTTACTCTCATTTCTACCATTGCGCTGATTGCCATGTCGCTCACTTTTCTGTCTTTAGTTCCATTCCTTCACGCTCCCCTACCCTTCCATCACTGCCCCTCACCTCCCACCAGAACTTCAAAGCATCACACTCCTATGTTTTACAAATAATTTCCACCGTTCATGTTTTAATTAATGTCTGGCGCTTTATTCCCTTAGTTACTCCGTCATTTTCATTTTCCTTTTCTTGCCTCACGATTTTCCTGCTCCGTCCGAATACGTCCCATCTTTTCTTTTCATTCTCTTCAGAGTTTGACCCTTAAATAATTCCCCTAAATGTGGCACTTGATAATTTCAAGTTTCTTTCATTCAGCATTTTATTCATCTTCTCACACTTATTCCAAGTTTTTAATAGTTTTCATGTTTAATGCTAGGCAGATGAATTTATAATGACTAAATTCTGATGGTCTGAAGACATATTCTATTAAAAATGCTTACCCTTATTACAAGTAATATTATTTTGATGCAAGATACTCTTTCTCATCACTTTTTCAACCATCGACTTGAGTAACCTGGTTGAATCTTGTATCCAAACAAATTTGAAGAGACATATCCTCCGAAGACCAATGCTATTGAGTTTGCTAGTAATACGTTTTAGATTGGTTGTTCGATACTTCGGCGATTCCATTACTTAAATAAAAATGCATAAATACATTAAGGTTATTAAAATTATTGTTTTTTAAAGAATTTTCAAAATAGCTTTCAGGAATGAAAAGTTGTTCTTTTCTTTCTAAACTAATCTCCCGGCTTTCTTTTATGCAGAATGATATGGTGCAGTAGTATTTTCACTCTGAATGCATATATATTTGTATTTTAGCCGTATTCATCCCTATGATTTGGCTCTGCTACTTGGAATTCATAGATGTGGTTAATGGTCGAGGAAATTATTGCTATAAAATTGATTGTATGATTACAGAATAATTCTTTACTTTATTCGAGTGTTTTTCTCTCGCAATTAATGTACGGAAAACAGTTCTTGGAAAAACCTTATTTTTCTTCGAGGTTCTTCTTTTGTTTCTATTATGCAAATATTCAATGTGGGTCTGATTTTTATTTCATGCAAATATAAAGCCAAGCGAATGGATTATCATACTTTTGTGCATCGTATTTAGACTATGATTACGCATGTATTTCCACCGAACTATAAAAAGAATTTCACTTCAAATATTTCACTTCACTTTCCGTATTTCTTCCGAAAATCTTCATTCAGTTATGCCAACGGCTTCATCCCCATTCTCCGCACCTTCTCTCTTCCTTATCTCTTTTCGAACTCTCCCTTCCATCCTAATACGTTCCCATCTTTTTCAACGCATCTTCGCTTCTCTCCCCATTCCGTTCCCCCTTCCTCATGAAGCAGTCCTTTTCCATCGTTCATTTAAGTCTAGATTATATATCTTACGCAGATGTCCCTGGCATTTTAATTGACTCTGAATAGCCCCTGGGGCTCTCGTCCTACTTCATGTTTTTGTTCCTTTGATATGAATACGTTTTTAATATACTATCACAAGAGGTGCCTCTTTTATTGTGATTTCCAAATTTTTAGTCATTCAACGGTACACGTTTGAAAGAAAAATTTAAAATTCTAGGATGAAACAACAATGAAGGATAACCTAAAATATTATAAGCAGTTATTACAGTAGTTGACCGACATCTAAGTTTATTTGGGCCGTTGGGGATAGCTTCGTAATTATGTACAGGTATGGTACTCAGGGAATGGAATTAGAATGAAGAGAAACCCGTAGATGGTATTATCCGATTATATTACTAGCCTATCAACCTACTCTTAACAACAGGTACGAAAGGGTCCACAATTTTACGTCCCACCCGACAGGTGATGAAGTAACTTGAAGTGCTATCCTCATAATATCTGTAGCAGAGATCGGGGTATTTTCGAAAATTTGTACACCTCCGGGATTAAAACCCTGAGTCTCGGAGTTGGAAGGCGGTACACAGTACCAATCTGATCTCTCAAAAACCAAAATATTTGGGGAGAAAGCCTTGCCACCACATCAATCCAATCCCACAAGAAACCAAAATTGCTGAAATTAGTAGACACACGTAACGATAACTCTTGCTAACTCATACCTATAGCGTAACAATTCATTACTTAGTATGGACGATAACATTTCTTAAAATAATTTCCTGATGTCTTTTGTACACATTCTGCCAATATAATCTTGATATATTTTCAGTAATGTTCGTTTTATTGTGAAGTAACTGCTGAATTTTAATATTATTAAATGTAATGCAGAAGTAATCACTTAAAATATTTGAATAATATTAATAACTAATATTAAATGTTCGCTTGTAACTATATTTATTACCGGAAAGCATTCTTCTGTTGGAATTGCAACCATACTAGTGTCCTGCTTTTCAAACCCTTTTACACCCCAACAGACGTTCTGCACACACTCCCTTCTTTTTCCTCCCTGTCTTCCCTCTCCATATCTGAGGGTATGACCAGGTGTTTATATCAAACTAAACTCTTTATATTATGCAGAAACATGGAAAATGTTTGAAATAAATACCGTTTAGGTAGTGAATTTATAAAGCTCCTTTCATTATAAAATATTAGTTCGGATGAATATTTCACAAATTATATTTCATTTCCTGACTTTAGGGTATTTTAAAAAGTTTATTTCAAGTAAAGTGAACAAAAATACATTGAAAGATTATTTAGTACATTTTTCCAGACTGAATGAGCAACAAATATACCCCGACGAGTTGTAGTAAGCGATGAATTCGATTGTATTTTTATTGTTTGCCTATTGGACACTCAAGATTAGAGTTGTCCAAAATTTGCCAGCTTCGGATAGGGAAGCAAGATCTGGTCGTGAGAGGCTATTTGGAACGTTGACCCCTGTTCATCCATCCCATTCCGTCAGAGCTGTTACGCAAGGGCCGCGAGGCTCTTTAGCATCCCACAGCGGATTTGGACCATGAGTCTACGGGAATGGGGCCCGCCCACACGGAGAGATGATCCGTGTGGGCGCGCGCGGAAGAGGAAGTGAACCGTCTATCTCCGCGAACCACCGTAACCTGGGCCGCGATCGATCTGGAGGAACAGATAAATATTTCAGCACTGAGGTTTCAGGAGCCTTTGGGACGGCCCGAAAAGGAAGGGAGAAGGATGGAAATAAAAAAAATAGTCCTTGGGCAAAGGGATTGCATGCTCTCCGCTCACGCACGGCCCCGAATCCTCGACAGAAAACACTACCTCCACTTTGCCACCCTTTCTCGTCTTACGAATCTCAAAGAAGCAAAACCCCACCTTGCTTCGTATCCTTCTACCTTATCGCCCATCCTGCTCCTCTTCTAGGCGCCTCCTCTCCCATCCCGCACTCAGCCTCACCCCCCTCCACCCTCCTCACTCGCAACCCAGCCATTCAAACATTCCTCCCCGATTCCCCCTTTCCTTCTCCAGGAGTTTCTCTTCCCTTAGTTCTCCATTCTGATCTTTTCTCCTTGTCTCCCCCCACTCCATTTAGATGAGATCCATCCTCTTGCATCAGCGTAACCTTATTGAGGCATCATGCTCTTCACTCGCCTTACGTAGAGACGGAAGTATTGAATTAATGTATAGCAAATAAATTTGTAGGGTTTATGTTTCCTTGAATATTAACAACTTCCAACCGAAATTGAACATATATATTATGGATGTATATTTATTGATTCAAATCTAAATTTGTATTTTCACATGATGTTTTAATCAATATTTCCGGTATCATACTCTTCGTACGGGTCTAATTACCTTAGAAACTTTAATAATCTTACCCTTTCACCGTGGTTTCTTGGACATCTTCTTTATATACTGCCCCGGATTTCTCTTGTTTATTTCCGGTTGAATTGAATCGGGTGGATCCTCTGCAGTAAATTAGTAATGCTGTTCTTAGTGCGTATGATTTATGACTCTATAAAACAAGCCGTCAGGGGGTTTCTATTTCAAATATCTCAGTGATAAGTAGGAGTCGGTGAAAGATAGTGATTCGCGAATAGGGTGCTTTGCCGTTCGCTGATAATCTTACAGAAATTGATGCAGTTTTTTTTTCATTATTTTTGGAATTTTCTTTAAGAATTTTACTCGAATTTTATATTTTTTTCATTTATAAATATTTAAAATACTCTTCTACCAACATGCGCGTAATATAGTACGTGTACGTTGTATGTCCATTTGGTTATATGAGTAAGATATTTTGGTCGTTAAATTAATATGAGATTACTAGTAAAACTGATGTTTTTTTATTTTGTATTTTATTTAGTTCAGCTATAAAATGCTCTTAATTATGATTCAATTTTTCTACCGTGATCTAGTCTCACAAATTAACGGCCGAGTAAATGGGAATATAATATTATTTCTCGGTTAATATTTCCGTTGATTTATTTTACTTTAATCTTTAAAACTAACTCAAAGGTAATGAAATGAATAATTTCCGTAGACATACATAGATTCCGTAGATAAATATAGAACCCTGCAGGTAATTATTAATATTTCACTGCTGCTTTCAAATTATCGTTTAACCAATTTCCAATTGTTTAAGAGAAGGCATAATGCTCTTTAATTTTATAACGTCCAGTTTAATATGGTTACTAGCGCGTTTCCAAAACCTTAGTAATGGGTTCATATGGGGTAAACTCTTCTTTCTTGTATTCCGTAATTTACGATATTTTTCCTGTATTCTATACATATGATGTAGTTAGGAAGAAATGACTTGCAAACAATTATGGAAAAATAATTAGTGACGCTGCCTTTTATTTCAACAATATATTTTTTTCTCTTTCAGCCAAATCAAATATTTAATTTGGTTGTGATTACTTTTTAATCAAATGAGGGATCTACAAAAACAAAATTTAATCCAAAGTAAGTTATGGAAGAGTGAAAAGATGTGACGAAAATTTGAATATCTTCCTCACTCTTTCTTTGTCGCGTAGCAATTTACGACAGGGAATAAACATTGATCTCATTGTTAAAATTCAATCGAGTAACCAAAAGATGATAATTTTTTGAAATTTATCTTAGTTTCTTTGTCCATAGTATGCACGTGGTTGCTAATATGAAGCATTTTAAATCAGGTTATAAAAGACAACATAACTGTATCTGTCGTTCCGAAAGCATTCATGAGAATGCAAGGTCTAAGGAGGTGCATGTTTTTTAGAGTAGCGTTTCTTTTTGATCCTTACTTCACAGTATTTTCCTGTCCTATCCGTTTCTATAAAAATTCAATAATTTAAATACCAATCACTTGTTTTACAATAAATTATAAATTTAGTTTTTAGCATTCTTACCTTTCAAAACCCACCTCCAGATGGTGAAAGTGATAATTTTTGGTTAGTTCATTCCTATTGTCTTTTGTCCGAGTACGACATCTGTACCAACAATTTTTGCTTTATCGTCTTCTTTAAACCCAAATTGATTTTCAATATATTACGCTTCCAATTTTCTCACAATTTTCTACAGATTATTTCCATCGAGATCTCCGATTCCTTGTTGTCAGTCAGATATTTCATTTCTTTAAGATTTGCTTTTTTTACATAATTTTTCGGCTTGCGGATATTAAATTTTCTTTTCTGAATAACCCCTCGTATATAAATATTTCAGATTATGTGTTCGCTCGAGTCGGTCATAATTTTAATTTCCTGAAGTAGTTTTACATTCCCTGGCATATCTTCAATTCATTTTGCGTTTGTGCCTTTTTAGTCATCTTTTGCAGTATTAAATGCAGGCCTAATGTATGAAGTATCATTTCACGTATGTTTTAACAGCGTCTTCATCTCAAGTAACCTTGAGCCAAAGCTACAGGAGATTGAAATCATGACGAGCTCGCTGAATATATTCTTTGACTTTTATTTGAAAACAATGTAAAAAATTACTGGAACAGATATAAATCCTCTGCAAACTATTATTGATGAAACAATCGTAAATACGTGGATGAAATACAATTATGGTTTTTAATAGTAACCGTTTATATGACGCTGCTAAATGCAGCGCCATATAAACGGTTACTATTAAAAACTATTAGAGACAGTTTCAGAGTTTTATCTGTTTTTCTTAGGAGTACATATAGGCATTACTTCTTCATTTTTGATTCTGACATCATCATAATAACAGAGACTGAAGCTGATTAAGTGAAAATTTCAGTTTTCTGGTCACATAATTCGACACACAGCTTGAATTTTAGTCGTGATTATCCTTGATTCCTTGACTATGCCAATATCTTTTGGGTTAAAAGAGTATTAGAGCTCTTTCCAAAAACTCATCTGCTCTGGAACATCATAATGCAGCAGGACAGAGATGTTAATACCGGTGATGTCGGCGAACGACATTCTAGGAAGAGGAATGGAAAAAAGAGACAAGGTCATGACTACAGAGACGGCGAGGAAAAATTGTTCACATTTGAATTTCCGATTGATTATTTCTTCTACGCACCCCGGGCATATCGCTGACAAGGAGTTCGACGGGGCTCCGAAAAGTATTTCCGCGCCGACGTGCAATCAACGCCGAGGTTTATCTAACAACAAGCAAACCGATCCGCAAAGTGCCAATCAGAATACTTTTTTAGAACTCGCAAGACCCTTCTTCGTTGCCGGCATTCCATTTATCTCTCCCTCCTCTCTCTCTCTTTCTTCTTTCTCTCCGTTCTGCGGATTTCATACAACCATCCTCGCCCCCCCCCTTCTTCTCTTGTTGCCCCCTCCCATTGAGAATCCCACCCCTCACGTCCGTCTCGTATTCCCCTCCTCCCATTCTTTCCCTCACAGGATACGTCACCGCTGCCCAAAGCTCCAAACCGAGTGCCGACCCCACCGCTCCCCATCCTCTTTCTTTTTTTCACAACCACAACTGACGAGGGCCACGTCCCTCGGTCTTCCTCTCTTTCTCTTTCATTTGCAGGTCCCCCCACCCATCCCCTCCTCTCTATTCAACCCCTTAACACCCCCTTCCCGCATCCCACCGACCCCGCACACCCCACAGTTTCCGGTCCTCCCGCCGAACTCTCCCCCAGGAGCCACTCACTCCCCCGCCCACCGTCATAATACCCCACTCCGTCACCTCGCCGTCTCCCTTTGTTTGCCCGCCTTCACCTTCTTCCCAGCTTTACCCAATTCCTCCTCCTCCATCCTAAAACTCTTGCCCGCATTCCTACTTCTCCTTCGAGTTGCCCTTGTCCTCCATCTTTCTTCCGCCCCCACCCGACGCTCCTCCGCCCCAAATCTCTCAACACGCGCCGGTTCCTCTCACGCTTGCCGGCCTCGCGCCTCCCCGACTTTTCTGAAGCACCCCTTCCCCTCCAACTACTCATCATGTACCAATTCTATGTGTCTCCGAGAGGCCCTCTTTGGGGAAGGGTTCGTAAAGGTGGATTTGGATAGCTCTGGAACGAGTTGCCTGGTGGAGGGGTGTCGTGAGTTAGTGGAGGTGAGAGAAACGGGGGATGGGAAATGTGAGTGGGAAGCATTGAAAATGAGGACAGACGGGAGAATAGTTGGGTTTGAAGCGCGAAATCAGTTGAGGAAAGAGAAAAAACGAGATTAAGAATGAAAAGAAGAAGAGAGGGTTGATTGAAGAGGAGATACAATTTAATGTGGAAAATAACAAAATTCATTTTTACTCTCATGAAAAATAATGAATTTTTAAAACTAATTTAATTGAATAACTGCAAAGATTATATATTTGCAGTTAGTCGAGTAAGATTTAATATTATATAGCCTTTTGTCCATTTTTGTCCTTATTCGAATTGTATCAATATCAAAATATATACAATTAGCTTCTGTATTTTAATTTGGTATTAACGGTAAACTATGGATGCTCTAAATAAACTATATGTTAGTCAAAGAAGTCATACATATATATATATATATATATATATATATATATATATATATATATATTATATATATATCTATATACATTCATATATATTATGAATATATATGAAATATATGTCAGGGTACGCGGTAGTCCAGGGTCAGAGAGTTGGACTACTGACCGTAGAGCCCGGGTTCGATTCTCGGTGTAATTTTTCGAGTACCAGATCTTCCTGGGAAACCATAACAGACACAGATAAATGAACTGGCCCCCCTACCCTGATGTGTGAATTTCACACACCGTCGGGCTTGGTACATGGGTGAGCTCTACCATCACCTACCAAACCGACCTTCGGGTATTTATGGTTTTATCCGGCATCATCAGACACGTACGTTATACGGCATTGCCACAAATGTGTTCCACGCATCACACGTGGCACACATTGAGGTAGTATTCTATGGAAAATAATTTCCTCCTTTCAGGCTTATGCATGTATACAACCTCCGAAAGGTGAAGGGTTAATTCATTAAGGGAAGGTAGAATCAACTATTTGGACAGAAGGAACTCCCTATAATCTCACCTATTGGAATGCTATTAGATGGGATCATATGTTTTGTATATATCCTATTGTCTATACCTATGTTTGTCCGTTGGAAGTTAAGTTCCCTATTGAAAATTACGAATTGAATTATAGAAGTCGGACTCAATGGATTTTCCGTAATGGAATTTTATCATCTCGTTAATACATGTATTTCATGGAAATCGCATCTTCCACATTTGTTCTTCATAAAAGAATAATATGTACTTCCTCCTTCCACGTTTTACCTAACATTTTTGTGTCTCTTAAAAAATAAAGTCAAATCATTTTGTGGTAGCCGTAGCTCGTTTCCCATGATATTCTTAATATTATAGGGATTTTTTATTTAGATTTGAAGCGGTGTGTTCTTGTTGAATGTGAATATCGTAAAGTTAAAACTAATGTGCATAGTTTATTATATTTCTCTATATCCATTTTTATCTGATATAAGTAATAGGCGAGTGTCTTATGTATACATATGTATATTTATTTATTTGATGATATTCGTTGCAATTAGGCAATTGTCCTGGTGGCGACGGTATGTATATACTTTCTAAAATTATTGATAAGACACGATGTGTTTTATCAGAATTCGATATTACTACGAATATTCATATGCATTTTACTTTTAAGAGACATCGTAGACAATATATAATGACACAGCCCAAATAACAGGGAATCAAGAATTAGAAAATTATAAACTCATGCATAATCCCGTATTATTTGAGGTCGATTAGATAGAGAGCCGGTGAAGATGTGCCAAATGGTGATAGTGATCATAAAATTTATCGACTGAGTGAATGATTAATCGTTTGAATGTGGGGAGATAACATTGAAGATTTGAATAAAAAGAAGCGAAAAACTGATTTCACACTTTTTGAAAAAAAAATAGTTCCATAATGATCGCAAGATGAGGAGATAAGATTACGTTAGAAAAGGTTCTAGAATTTGCTAAGTAATTGGTTGGCTGAAAACGGGGGGGAGGCTTCAAAAACCTAATCTTGAAGTCATATACCCGTTATGATG
Source organism: Hetaerina titia (assembly GCA_037158775.1). Lineage (NCBI taxonomy): Eukaryota > Metazoa > Arthropoda > Insecta > Odonata > Calopterygidae > Hetaerina > Hetaerina titia. Next base: position 96,163,507 of record CM073768.1, on the reverse strand, counting down.
GTGATGAGCTACACTAATTCAGTGAACATGACCACTAGTTCTCTTCTACGATCAAAAAATAACATCTGAAATTTCGAGTCAACCACAGTGACTAATTATGGCTACATATTTGGTCATCATAGGTAGGCTAAACGGGCAAGACAGAGAACACTTTAAGACGTTGACTGAGAAAATTGAATGGGTACGATGAAAACGAGTCCTGAGGATGTATGGGTTGCGCGGAGGGAGAGGTAAGGGATGAATGTGTTTGGTGAACGCGGGGAATGGGTAGGGAAGCAAAGAGAGGCTCCGTTCTCATGAAAGCTCAGATATTTTACGTCATGCTGGCGTATTTCATCAAATGGGCCTGTGAGAAAGGGAGTTGGGGGAGACAGAAGAGGGAGTTTCGAAGTGTCCCTTACCGAGGGCGTGTGGGTTGTGGATGAGGGTGAGTTGAGGGAAAGGACGGCGGTGAAGGGAAGGTGGACCACGTGCTTGGGAGGGGAGAAATTGGGCGGGGGCAAGGCGTGGCGCCGTCGGCGGCGGTTAGCGGAGGGACAATGGGGTGGGAAGTGGGGGAGGCGGTGGCGCGAGATAGAAGGGGGTCTCCGGGAAGGGTTGGAGGGGCGAGTGTGAGTTTCGAGATGGACGGTAAACTGACGACCTGCAAGTGTTGACCTTACATTAGTCTCTTCTCCCGAGACGTTTCTTTCGTTGCATTGGAACTCCACAGAAAATTGCGGGCAGAGGGAGGGTGACAATTTTTTTCTTTTTACAACGGTTGGAAGCGTTTTTCGTTTTCCTACTTTTCTTCCCCTTCCTGTCTCCATTCGTTTTTTTCGTCCATCCCCTGCACCGCTGCATTTTATCATCTCGTTGTGAAACGTTGCCTTTGTTCGGGGTGGAGCCTCCGCCCGTCTATCTGTTCCTCCTCGCCTCGTGTTATTTTTCCCCCTTTGCACAGACCGGGGGCACCGCAGTCGATCGGAGCCTTTCGATTTCCAATTTCTCCGACAGGTGTCTTGTTGGAAACCGGAGAGGCTAGAGGGTTGCTCGAGTGGTTTTGTGCGGGGAATCTCCTTCGGCACCTCGTGGAAACTCGTAGATCATCTCACAAAGAAAGCCTCTTAGCGGTGAAACGGGGTCGTTGAGTCAACAGTAGAAACACATCTCATTTCCGTGCTCTATTACTACTATTTACAAAATTTACGTTTAAATTTTCACTTTAGCCTATAAAGAGGAAGAGCCGTGTGCGTCTCCCTAACAAATACCCTCATTTTTACTATAGCTAGCCATATTAGCGAGGGCTTCCGTATCTTCTATCCAAGTTTGGACTTTCAATGAGTGTGTTTTACGCTTTTCAAAAGTAAATAAATTAAATCACAGCTATTTCCCGAATTACGCGGAGAGCGTACCTTGGTCATTTAATCGTTTGTTTCCTAAATCATTGGTGCTTTATTATTCAGCTTTTGATTATACATATTTTTGAGTTTCACTAACGGCCACTAGATGAATAATTGGAAATGTATGAGTTTATTCGTACGTAAATGTACAGGGTGTGGCAACATAACTTCCTATTTCGAAAGGGTTTTGCCTCATAAAGAAGGAAGTTATGCTCCCACGCCCTGTATATTCTATTATTATTCACAGATGCCTTAACAAACATCCAAACCACTTAAGAGTAGATTTTTCTAAAACTGAGAAAAATATGTTAAGGGCGTGAAGAGCATACTTGGGTATGAAATAAGAGTATTGGTTAGCGTAATCTTGAATTGGTCAATAAGGCCTTATTCCTTCATCAAGCTACACAGTAAAATTTGAAATATTCTTCTTACTTTTAGTTCTAAAGTTTCAAAGCCTGGCACCTATCAAAAAGTCGTAATTTTAATTTCATCATTGTTATTGGCGTCTATCGTTGGCGTGAAATTAAGATTTCGGTCCTAGAGTTTCGAATAGTTGTTTTTCCCCATTTCCGTAATGGCGCCAGAAACCTGTCTCTTAGTCACTAAGACTTAATCCGAAAATACCTTCTCCAGTTTTTTCTTATCCATTATGGGAATATTACCCTATTCTCATTAAATTGTTCGCCTTCAGTTCCCGTTTTATTTTCAGTACCATCTCTCTTAATATCAGCCCAAAGGTTATCCTATCTACGATATTAACTAACAATATCTAAGTACCCTGGTTGGCGTTTATTACCAAATAATTCTCTCATCTATTTTTCAACCTTTTCTGTAGCAATTTTGGTTACATTAAATGCAACATTGAAGAATCTCTTGTCACTTTTATATTTTTTTAAACTCCAGCCAACCTTTTCATATTTGAATTTACCAAGCTCACCTCTGCACCTTCTATGCTATTTCTCATTAGCACCTTATCGCATTCCCTTTGCTTATTCCACCAAGTTTCGTTATCCTTATATGTTTCGTGTCTGAATTTATTATTTAATATCTTCTGAATTCGTCTCCCTAGACCGTCTTCTGAATGCGTCTCCTTCCTTAATTTCTAATATTTCCTTAATCCCTCAATTTTCCTAATCATCTTTTCATTAATCCGTGGTTTTATATTCATTTAGTATTTAACTTCCTCGTAGTTTCCTTTTCTGTACTTAGTATCCCTTTTTCAAATCATATCCCCGTGTACATACTTAAAATTTTATTTTCAGATCTTTAGTATTTCTTCCTTCCTTCCAATTAAAGATTCTGCTTACCAAATCCCTTTCCCTTTTCTTATTAATTCCCTTGAATTTACTTTGAGTTTGTATTTGATAATCACTTTATAGTTGTAATCTGGATCGAAATCCTTCCTCAAGAAATTTGTTCCTTTAATGAATTTGATTAATAAAGGTTTAACCAAAATATAATGTAATTATCTATTTTTATATCTCCCTGCATTTTTCTTGCTTTTTACCAGATATCATTATATATAATGCAATGTTTTTTTACGCTCGTTTTCTTATGAAAACCCGTTTTTTAGTGTGCTAATAAATTTTTCGGAGAACATAACCCACTATCCGCTCCCATCTCTTCATTTATCCTCTATTTTCCCGTCAAAAATTATTTTTTTCTATCAGCGATGCTTGCAATTATTTTCTCTGGTTCATTTATGCTTAGTCTAATGTTTCCTTCACATCGAAAATAATCTTCATCTTTTTCTATGCAATTAGTCTTTTCCTAGCCACAACTAACTTATTGGATATTTTTTATATTGGATTTCACTACTGAATTTGCAGAGAAATATTAATTAGGAACGAGTTTTTTCACTAAATAAATTTTTCGTTTTCTATAAAGTACTCTTCAGTACCATGCTGAATCTCAACCACACTGTTATAAATTACTCAAAGTACCGCTACGATTGTCCTAGATAACTTTCCATCTCATTTTACAGTCCCAATGTACATGCCTGTGTTTCCTTTAGGAATTTCATCTTTTTCTTTTCTAACATCCTTATTCAACGCCCTTCTTCCTTGTGTAGATCGTGCCCTTTATTTAGCAGTTGTGCAACTCTTCTCTGTCCTGTAATTCTTGCTGCTGACTACCACAAACTCTGTGCCATGATTCCATTTTATACGAACATTGTCTCGTTAACTCAATTCTTATATACATTTTATTGTACTTATCACTTCGTTAGCATCCATCATGCCGACAGAGGCCAGTTAGTTTCTCGTTGATAATGTTCTTATTGTGACACCGTTTCTTCAATAATTTCCTAAAAGTTACCATACTTTGTAGCTGCCTCATAGAGGGCCAGACGATGCTTCCTTTAGTGACGCTCTTTCCTTTCGGTATGCTTTTATATAGTCTGTACTAGAGTAAGGATCCAAGTCATTGTCCTAGGACCATTCCTAGTACTTTTACACAAGGGGAAATCACGCACCTTCCAGTCATAGAGCGACTAAAGTAATTCAGGTACGCAGGCGTGAGTTGAAGCTAATAACTTAGTAGAAATATTTGTTATAATTCAAATTGCCAATATTTGAACAGACGAGGTAGAAAGTGAACAAGTTCTAGGAAACCTGCCAAATATTGTACGGATATATTTCATTTTACTGTTTCCATGTGAAATATTTCTCTAATCGCGATCATCTTCATGACGAAAACATTCACTTAGCATTAAAACTATAAATTAATGTAAGTAAAAACTTATTCTTATGCTCATATGAAGTTTAAAATTCAAACTTGAAGTTGCCTACACGTGAAATTGCCATTATTACGTCATGTAAACAGTAATCAAATTTACAATCTGTTTTTCCCTCCAAAATTATAACTTTAAAACATACATATAAAATTGGTGCGAGAAATCTTAGATGGCATATTGCTCATTACTTTTCTGCCTCGAAGTTTATCAAAGATGATTTAATATACTACTATTATCCATTATAAATTTCAGGGGATCCAAATGGAATTATTCTTGTAAATAGAATTATTTTATCAAGTTAATATTTATTAAGAGTTACGATTCCGTAAATACAATTATGCCTAAATATTGAGGACAGTAATTACTAATCACGATTAAGATTTATAAATGTATAATAGTATGCAAACTATTCATCAAATCTTGACCTTCATTGCTCTTTTGTATGCAATTTATAGTAAAATAATTCAAATGTATGCCTCATGGATGGTCAAACTACTATTTGTTCTCATTTCCGTTTATATGGGAGGTTCTGTTTTTTCAAATCATAAACAAGTACCTAATCTATTGTATTATTTGATCCCAGACTTTATATTTGAATTGCCTGTATATCAGAGTATAATGTTTTTTGAAAAGAAATAATTTTTGCATGGACTGGTTTCTTCAATGAAAACTAAGAAGATTAACTTTGCAGATTTGATTAGATATTGTACATCATTGCTCATTTATTCATGGTAAAAATACTTACCTTTATCAGGATAAAGATACAAATTTTCGGCCATGTTGCGTACAGGAGTGTTTACTGGCTCCTATAACTTGCAAGTAATGCAGTTGAATGCCATTGTTTATCATTAATTTTAGCGAAGAAAACCTCTTGCATTTACATAGGTAACCCTTTCAAGCCTCTAATTATGTTTTATTAGCCTATTCGACATTTCATCGCTCTACGTGATACATGTCGAGAGGTGGTGGTTTTTTTTCCAAATGGATCTCTTCTCATTTGTCTCTTCCCAGATTTTTAAAAGCATCACGCATTCCATGAAGAATTCACGCCCCCTCCCATTCGTAGACACCAGCACTATGATATTTTTGGTAGTTCAAGTCTTTCAAAGTATCTCAGGACGACGCGAAGCTATGTATACTGTAACTATGATGCGTAATGTCAATATGATACGATACTAATTGCAATGAACTATCTTCAGGCTTCCGCCTGCGTTGTCAATGAAATTTCCACTCACAATCGTTTAGACCGAGCGATATGGGCTTCGGAATAAGATCTCGTCTTTTTGTAAACGACCCCGCATACTTTTCCATCGTGCTGACGTCAAACGAAATAATGTGGCCTTTAAAACTATCAGAGGCCCTCTGCAAATACGTGAAACAATAACAGAAGTCCTCTTGCTTCCCCTACACCTCCTGTCCCCCTAGTCCCCCTAAAACACGAATCCCCTCCACCTCTATTCCCTTCCTCCTCTTTCCCACCCACCCTACCCCACTCAAATCCCCATTCCTACCCCGGTATCCTCTCCTCCCTCCCCAATAATCCGCTCACAACCAACCTCCGTGCCTCACCCCCTCCTCCTCCTTCCCCTCCCCCCCCTCGACCATTCTGCATGGCACTGTGGCTACATCCACGTGGATGGAGACCTTTGTCCTTCCAACTTTCCGAATGAAATGAGTCTATTGTTTTGATCGACCCCCGCGGCGTGGCCTCCGGTGTGGGGGGGAGGTCGGGGCGACCGGCGGGAGATGAGGAGGGGTCGCGACTCACGTTTGCGTGTGTACATGTGTGTGTGTGTGTGTGTGTGGGTGCATGTGCTCTCTCACATGCGTGTTTTCTCGAGTGTGTGTGTGTGCCCGCGTATCTAGATCCCCCGCTGCCGACGCTTCCATTCCCATCGATCCCGATGGGATATATCATTTTTGGTTCAATGGGTGAGGAGCTACACGGAATGAAAAGGAAAGAGTTGTCCGGGGAAAACAAAAACAAAGAAAAGCACAAAAATACACACAAATACGTGGACAAAAACGTGCACGCACCAGGTCCTGTGAAAGCGTGATACTTTACGAGAGGATTAAAATATCATTTTGGCCACACAAACGTCGACCAGCCGAACATTTTTCAGGGAATAAAAGACGTTCGCTATTTTTCCCCTCCCATTGAAACCCTCGCACGAGGGTTTTCAGTTGGATGAGATTCTGTATTAATACGTGTCAAATGTGGGGTTTCTTTTTGTCTTAGCCCAGTCTATGAAGCACAGGCAGGGAGGGATGGAGGTGAAGGAGGGTGGGAGTCATTGCGTGTAGTCTAGATCGTACGGTAGTGGGGATAGAGTACACTTTTACCTTCTTCTTAGTTTTTTTCTGTTTTCTCGGAATTAACTTCCATTTTGAGTGAGAAAGGTCGAATGGACGAGGTTCCATGTCCCACCCACCTCTTACGGCCCACTGCGGGAGGATTGGCAGGAGGGAAACCTCCCCATAATGTACCCAAAGGCAGGACAGCTCCTTTTCTTTGAAACATATTGATTTCTCCACCGGAGATCACTCACCCATTTATTTCGGTGTGTAAATCTTTGCTGTAATTTATGAAGATAAAAGCACGCGAGTCGTCATAACCAAGTAAAAACTTAAAACGTGTATATCACATGTGCCCCCAAAAATCGAGTAATCAGTAGAGTGAAGAAGTGAGTGTTAATTTTTATCGCCCAGAAATATTTTATAATCATTCAGAAAGTCTCCTGAGATTATAAATTTATTTTTAAAATACGTTCTTATGCATATATAACTTGCCTCTCGCGTCATAAATATTCTTACGTCTGCTTAGAAGAACTTATCATTGTTTTTTTCATGATACTTGCAATCACCGTGCAATTAAAGGAACCGAACAACAGGAGTGTTTTTCAAAAATAAAGTCACCTATTATCTAATAACAACGATTTTTTATCGCTTGCGTTTAAAACTATCCCAAATTGCTTTCATTTGATGATCTAGTAGAATAGATAGCATATAGTTGTTTATTATGATCGTTTTCCACAATTATTCACGTTAAGTAAATTTATTAAAAGGTAATAATTTGAAAGTGAAACTTTAAAAAAAAAAACCCTGCTTGAAATTTGAATTCCATTCGTAAAAGCACGAAGAGAAAGTACGTTTGCTTCATTACGCTCAGCATTTTAATTCCGTAAGCGGAGCGATAACTTCAACTGTATGAATTATTGTGGAAATTCTCCGTTGTATTCCAGTATTTGAGAACAATATTTTACGTCAAGTACCGAACACCATATCATTACCTAAGTACGTAGCAATTACCTAAAGTAGTACGTCATTGGTCCAGAGAATATTATCTACACACTAAATTCTTCACACAATCTATATCTAGTTTCTACCACGCTGTTTATGAACGCGATTTCATATTTCAAAATAATAATACAAATGTTCCAATGAATAATCCCTCAATCAATTTTCATATATTTTATCGCAATAGCCTTTTTTTGCATATCACTGCAGATTAAGAACACTTTCCGATCTATAATTTTGGGTAATCGCGTGTGCGCGTACTCAAAGCATAGCATTACAGCGATTGAAAGTTAATATCTAATTTTTAACGCCGAGAGAATATTTTATCAAGGGAAGTGATGTTTCTTAAAATTATTATTAAACAATGGTTATTAAACTTTATGATTTGCTTTTCTAGTAAAACTGGTAATGTACTTGCAAAGTCGTCAGATGGATTTTAACATTTAAAGTAGAAACATGCAGTCAATCACTTCGGCTTTAAGGGACCAAGATGTTATTCTATTTTTTTATGAATTTGGTGGATTGTTAACAATTGATATAAATGCAGTGAAATAGATTAATGGTGATTTCATCAAAAGATTATTGTCACCCACATAGTAAAATAGATAGTGGGTGGATGAGTCACATATCATTTAACTTTTCCATTTTCAAAATAATTCGTAGATAGGTATTCTAGATGTTAAGAAATATTTTAGGATATTTTAAAAAAACAGATTTTATTTATCAAAAATAATTATGTTGACCCGACTGTATATTTTTGCTGTAAAGTCTTGATTATAGATTTTCAAAGTTAATTCAATGCTAAAAAACCTAAATATTTTTAAAGCCTAGTTTATTCCATATTATTTTCAGGGCTAAAAATTAAAGATAGAATTTTGCTATGCTCTATCAATTTCTGGGTTCTCATATTATAGTGGATGCCTTTCAAATCTGATTATCACTATAACACATTCTCGTTTAACTAATATAACTTTATATAACCTGTTCTTTTTACCTAGTATTAAGCATTTTAATTATATTTTAAGTATGAGTAAGTTAGTGTTAGTGATTACGTTAAATTAACCTGAAAATGTGCAAATTGACCCGCAAGTTTCCCTTTCGAAGTGACCAATTGAATACTTTTTACCATAAAAATTTCCGGAGTTGGATTCATAAATGTTTTAAGTAGTATAAAAATGTTGTTAAAATAATAATGAACGAAATTTTAGCATTGAACTATTAGAAATATTTCATTTTTATACAAATCTTTAGTAATTCAAGTTATTATTAGGTAATCTACCGGTTAAGGTAGGTTTTTGGGTGGACACAACTATCAAATAAACATTTTGTAACTCCAAACGAAACCCAATCCAGCAACCTACTCTACATCAGGTCTCTCTTCATCTTTGTGTCCTTCTTTCCTCCAACATCCCTATCCTGTTCCTACCCTTTCCTCGTTTGCCCAACATTCTCCCCTCTATTACCCTCTTCAACATCCCACTACCGCTCAATATGCCTTTCATCCATCTCTCCTGCCTCCATTGGATTTCTCACAACAAATCCCTCTCCTCACCCACCATCAGCAGTACTTCTCATTTGTTTTCCTTTCGGTCCATTTCACCTTCTCCATTCGTCTCCACATCCACATTTCAAAAGCCTCCAGTCTATGTCTATCCTCCTGCTTCAGCGACCACGTTTCCGCACCGTGCATAGCTACGCTCCATATCAGAGTTTTTACGAGTCTTTTCTTAACCTCCCTACTCAACGTCCCCGTCATCAACTCCCTCCTCCTTGAGAAAGCCTCCTTGCCTAGCGCAATTCTTCTACTTACGTCCCTACTACTTTGACCGTGTGGGTCCAGAACACTTCCGAGATACGTAAACTGTTCTATCTGCTCTATTTTTCCCCTCCTATTTTAATGTTTAGCTTAGCCTTCTTATTCCTGGAAAATCGCAAAACCTTTATCCTACTTTAATTCCATCACACCTCATGAGTTCTTACTTTAATTAATTTGAACTACGAGGTGTGTTCATAAAGTAAGGCCCGTTTGGTCACAGGAAAAAATATACTCATATGAAACACATTTTATTGGCACTTTTAGTTAGCTACAAACCTACTTCACTTATCTAATATAATCGCCGTTCACTTCTAAGCATTTTTCGTACCGCTGCTCCAGCTTCTTTAAACCCCCTGCATAGAAACTCGCCGCCTGAGGGTTGAACCAATCGACAACGCCATTCTTGAGTTCCTCTTCGGTTTCGAAACGTTGTCCACCGAACCACTGTTTCAAGTGCAAGAAGAGGAAGTAGTCGCTGGGTGTAAGGTCAGGACTGTACGGTGGGTGGTTTAAAGAGTTCCCAACGACCCAAAAACTCTCGTCCACTGGACATTCTTTGCTCTTTGTGGTGATCGGTGAGCATTTTCGGTACCCACCTTGCACGCAATGTGTGGTATCCGAGGTTTTCCGTAACAATATTGTAGACAGTAGTGCGTCCAAGTTGAGGAAATCGTTCAGCCAGGCCGTTAATTGTCAATCGACGATCACATCGCAGTTTTTGTTCCACTTGCGAAACAATTTCATCGGTCAGAATACTGGGCCTACCACTTCGCTCTTCGTCATGGACATTTGTTCGTCCATTTTTAAAATCACAGCACCATTGTCTAACCTTTCCTTCACTTATAACTGTAGGTTTATAAACTAGGCATAATTTCCGATGAATTTCAGCAGCCGACAATCCTTTTGCATACAAGAATGGTATGACAGAACGCACTTCACATCTGGCGGGATCAACGATTGTCGCGGACATTGTTGTTTGCATGCACGGACAAGCAAACGACTTCTGAAACAAAACAAATGCTGCTGTAGCTTCTTAATGAATCAGTAGATGGCGCTGCAGGAGCAAAACTGTGTTCTGAAGCACCAATTTTTAAATATAAGCATACGGTACTTACTTTAAGAATACCCTTCGTATAATATATAAATGCATGAAACGTGAAACATCATTCTAATTCATACATCTCTTTCATTATTTTTTTACAATGCATGGGTAATACTGTTTGGGCACGTGGATTTTTTAATATCTAGGGGATGCAAATTCATGTAAAAGACATGTAAGTCAATCCTACATTAAAGTAGGGGTATATGTGGTAACCTATAGTCCTACCCCTGCCGTGTACTTAACCTCATTCAACCTACGTAAATTAATGTTCACAGAGCAAATATATTTGCTTGAAATTAATTACTTAATTAACAGTAAAAATATTAAAAATACAGTAATAGGTAACTGTCAAATTTTATTCATCAAATTTGCAATAGCAGGCTATTTGAGTATTTTAAAACGGAATACCTACTTTAAAACGTATAATTGTGCAGATAACTTGTCATAGATCGTCTTTCAACGTGCATCAAAAAGTTTCACTGAAGAAATCATTCATTACTAACGCGTTTTTATTTTGAATTGCATACATTCTTCGTAAACATAAGGGAGAAATGAAATATCATTCTTCTTTCCTGTCATATCATTTTTAGCTCCCACATATATGAAACCTAATTACGTACTTCAGTTGGCACACACCATCTTCGTGGTTCTTCGATGCTGTTTTTGTGTACAATCTCTAATAAAAATTTTAAGACCTTTTAAAGTATTAAAAGTTTTGGGATAGAGTTATCTGTTAATGAAATGGAGGAAAGAATGTGACGATGAGATCTTTATTCAATAGTTTCGCGCCGCCGTTTAATTCCTTTAATTTCAGGTGGGAAACATCAACCTTTTGTGGGAGCGCGGTGCGTCTGCATAAATTGACCATAATTGTACAACTGCATACTGAAACTGGATCAGATTAACCAAAAATGTACAGCTGACTCTTTTTACGGCCCTCGGTGTTTTTTCATGCCGTGTTCACTGATGATTGGTCGGTGTGCGCTGACCTTTTTGGACCGTGGGACCGTGTTTTTTGACCCTAGCACGATACGGTCGCACACGCAACAATTCATTCCGTCTGTTGGTACTCGAATAACATTTCTACTCGACTTGCTGCCCCAGCGACCACTCACAGAGCCGATAGAGGCGGACCCTCAGCGTACAACCGCTGTCCCTTATCAATCCCGAATAGTAAGCATCCTAAAACAAATTTTGTGCGGTAGAAAAGTAACGCACTTTATCTCACCGTAAAACCTTTCGGGGAAAAAACTGTAAATGACAGTCGAAATGGCATGAAATAACTTTTGTATACATTCATTGCATTATTCTAAATTAAATTGATTACTGATAGACCGAGAAAAATTCTTATATTCAGTTAATCTAGATATGAAAAACAATAATTGCTCAGCATTCTCATATTTGCCTTCTGAAATTGGTAATTATAAGTTTCTATCGTGTTTTAAGACAAAAAATGACACCTTTTAAAATGTGTGTAATAATTCAATAAATAAACGGAAAAGAGAAATGCTATCCAATGACGAATTTTGAATTGTCTAATGCCTGTTTGGAATTGCTGAAGCATATTTGTTATAATTGAAATCAGTCAAGTTCCCTTTAGATTACTAGGATCGCTCTTTTAAATTATTCTGCAGGAGTGATATGTAGCTAAATATTTTTTTTGTTATGCGAACCAATAGCATTAAACAGCATTAGAATTGTTACGTTTATTTTAGATACACATAATTGTATATGAAGGCTGAATAATAATTACTTTGATTACCTCCCATAGGTGTACTCCTGGTTTAACTCATCTTAATTAACTTATTAAATTAAAGCCAATTCAGTTATTTGCCCTTAGGTTTTCAAATTCTATTCACACAGTGAAAACTTTTCAACGTAATTTCATTGCTGTACGAGTATTTATTATTCTCTTAATCGTACCTGTCATTTCCGTATGATGATGCAGTGAATATGCATAAGCAAAAAAATTATGAAAAACTTACTCAATCTACTACTTAACATGCAAATGAGTTTTCCCAGTAACCTTGCTATTCAACAACATCCACCATGGGCACGCGTTTGAAAAAGTTAACTTTCAAGACCTTGAATTTTTATCTACGTCTCCTAATTGTAATTTATCTGTTCCCTGTCTGCTTACCTTTAAATTTCACGGGATGTGATTTAGAATGTTGTATATTGAAGCTGCAATTGTTATCAGATGGATTATAAATAGAAATTTACCTTTAATAAACGGGATTCGGGTATTTATTACAGTGAAAGTATATTGGGTTAATCCTTGGGAAATGTGTAGGATAAATAGTCTGTTTTAAAAATATTGACGTACGTTGAACGGGTAGCTGAGGACAGAATAAATGCTCTAATATGAGTAACTTAATGAGAAAAAATATATTGTTACTGTAGATTATTAATATACTAGTTGAAATAATAATATATTATGTCATATTAAAATTATCAATGGCGTTCAATGAATGAGGTAAATACTCAACGCCAGAAGAATAGTTTACGCTTCTTATCAAGGTTAAAGGTTCCTTTAACCTATCTAAATGTTCTATTTGTAGTGTATATTTTATATCATATTCGCCGTTTATATTTTTACTATGATAGCAATTCCTGATATAAAAAGCAAGTTGCTTTTTCTTATTATATAATCCCATAATTTAAATATTTTTCAGGATCACACGAAAACTAATTAATTATATCACATGGCTAGAAATTTGCTCACTGAATCATCAATTTCAGATGATTTAGTCACCATCATTGTGATAATAGTAGTCACAGAGAATTATAAAACCTAATATAAAACATCCCTTACTGTGTACAACGTTGCAACCTTAATTTTTGCATCCCATATTATTTTTATGAACACCATTTTTTATTATCTCAGCATTATTTGTATGCATAAACTATCCATTAATACGCCGGCATTTCATCCGAATCGATGTAAACTCATTGCTGAATCGAATCACCGACGTAACAATTATTTCAACTCAGCATATTTAGATAGATTTAGATTCATGTAAATTTGATGCGTTGCACACCGCTTTGGTGAAGAGTAATGTATGTCGTAATCATATTCCGTGCCCCGTAACCATGCCCCGAATAATATATATTCCAAACATGTTGATTTTAGTCCAAGTGATGTAAATTGTTTTATAGGACACTGGATATCCAATTCTATAGGATACTATTATATTCGACGACATTTTAACATCGAATAATTCTAGAAATAAGTTGTACAGTTGTAGATGGAAGCAAAAGAAATGGGTAAACATATGATTAATTCGAGATCTCTCAAAGCTATGGGGAATGCCCATGGGATCATCTTTCCTCAACACGCCTCAATATTCGTGAATGAATAAAACTCAAGATGACGTGATTATAGATGTGTGAAGGAAATCATATTCCTCTTTTAACGCCACTAGACTCCTCTTTAACTTTTAACTCGGACGTCACATGCACGCATCAACCAGGTGGGACCGACCTGCGACTTCTCCCTGCTGCAGCGTCGTGACTAAGGAGAAATAAAATATACCCCCACCACTCCGCTCGACTTTCATATTCGTTCCGATCCTATCCGCTTTGGTGTCTGCGGGTGAAGGGGAGGGTGTTTAAAGAAGGAAAACATGCAACAAAAGCAAATCCTCCCCTTCTCCATCACCCTCGTTGCACACGATCCGCACGACGCCATCTTGAGCCGAGAGGAACACCCCAGCGAATACTCCCGCGCTGGAGTGGAGAGGAGTATGGGGAGAAAGGGGGGGGGGACTCTCTCGTTCTCCATCTAACAACGTGGGTACACCCCTTTACGCTCCTGCCGAACTCCCCCGGACGCCGTTCCGACAGGGTGCGGGGAACTCAGCATTGCTTCCCGACGAGATAGAGGAAAGCGGGGAGCAGGGGGGACATCGACTCCCCTCCTCCCAGCCTCCCACCCTCCACACGTTTACAAGTCCCCTCCCGAGCCCCCTCCCTCCATACCTTCGGCCACCCGCGGATTCCATCCACATACCGCGGCCCATCTCCCGCTCTCTCACTCCCTTCCCCACCCAAGCCACCGGAAATATCGGCCCCTCCCCATTTCCACCTTTTTCCTCACTCCCCCACCCCAAGCGGAACCCGGGATGGGGAAGGGGGGCGCGGGGCGGCGGCGGAGGGAGGGGTCCGGGAGATGGAAATATTCGAGGCCTGCTACTGTACCCCCGCGTGCAGACCCCGCCATACACCTGCCTCCAGCGAGCAATTAACACAGATTGCTCAGTCCAGCTCACGGAAACCTCAGTCGAGTGGGCAGCTCCCTCGCCCTCTCCCCCTCGACCGCCCCGGACCTCCCCTTTTCGACGCACAACTCCAAACAACTACACATCCACCTCCTCCGGCACCCGCCCCTTTGCGCCATTTCCAACAACCACTCCCCAAATACTCTACAGGCTTGATCCTCCACCACTCCTTTCCCGTCATACCTCAACTCTCCCTCCCCGTCCCAACTCACACGTTCACTATTCCTCATATACTATCTCTCGCGCTCGCAATGTTCCAGATATAAAACATGAGGGGGCGTTTGTGTGTGTCTAGTGCTTTAGGTGTTGGTCCGACTCCATTTAAATCAAGCGTCCATTTCCTCTCCTCCCTACTCTCGTCTCCCCATCCCCGTTCCCTTTTCTTCTTCCCCCAACTACACCCTCTCCCAGTCATCCCTCTCTCCTCCTCCCCTCACTCCACGTCCACCCACGCCCTCTCCACCTGAATGGGATCCCGTACGTGCGGGTCCCTGAAATGAAGCAAAAATGGTGAAAGCCAACCATTACTCACCCTCGCAGTTGAGCCTTGAATCCTTTCAGCATTTTATTCCCTAAATCCTTCTCTTCCAGTCTTGCAGTCGTCTATCTCTCCCCTGCCTTCCCCTCCCGTCCTCCATTACCTCCCTCTCCTTTCCTGCCCTCGCCTTCCTTCCTTTTTCTGGTCCCTACTCATTCCCTCCCTCTTTCTCTTTTCTTTTCACGATGTCTTCTTATGCACGCGTTCTTTCACGCTAATTTTTTCCAAAATATGAATATGCGTATGTTCGCAGATTTTCGTCTCCGATTTAGCGCCTATTATCATCTCCTCTTCATCCCGTCTATTATCTGTACACTGCCTCCGTTAACCTCAGAAACGAATACGAAACACGAGCTAAGCATGAACTCGAATGCTAGGGAAGCCAAATGATCGTGGAAA
This sequence comes from Hetaerina titia, assembly GCA_037158775.1. Lineage (NCBI taxonomy): Eukaryota > Metazoa > Arthropoda > Insecta > Odonata > Calopterygidae > Hetaerina > Hetaerina titia. Next base: position 96,147,959 of record CM073768.1, on the reverse strand, counting down.
GTATGAGGATTTTCCTCATGGTATATCACGTATACAGGTTGAAGAGATTGAATATAGTTCTTTCGAATGGACTTTTTAAAATTAAGAATATCTCCCTCTGTCGGTATTAAGATATTCAATTTCGTTTTATCCAAGGAGCTACGACGGCTGGAGATATTCATATGGTAATTATGCGGAACTCACTTGCGCAATATGACAGGCTGAGTGTGCTGTCTGATTAGTCAGTTATTAACGGAATTGAGCGTTTTATGACCGTCGTCTCATTGTGTGTTAACGTTTTTTTCATTCATTCTTAATCTAAAAAATTGAAATCTCATCCTCACTTTTTTTCTTTCGCTTGATCTCATTTTCACTTACAAAATCCCGAAGAACAGCGTTTACACAGCCACTAAACCCGACGCCGCCCGCACTGTGGGCAGTTTCGTTGCTTGAAGAATGGAATGGCTTTTAGCGATACCTGTTCCCTAGTGGTCCTAGTGGCGTTAGAGATACCTCCGATTAAATCGTTCAGGCACGAGAAAGAGTCATCTTCGGGATGAAACGTGTTCACCCGAGAGTGGATGATGAAGGAGATGGAGAGAAACCCGGTGTCATTTTTATTCCTCCTCCCTCCTTCCCCTCAATTAATTCCTCCATTCCCCTCTCCAAATACACTCATCCTACCCAATGTCGCACAGGTTGCCTGTATTCCTGAAAATGACGTCCGCTAACGAGAATTCCTTAACGATAATCGCCCCTAGTTCACTGTTCCAAATCCTCTCTCTTCAGGCGCGCGTCCTACCACGCCTCTTTGCTTTACCATTTCCCCCTTAATCCTCCTCTACCCCTCTTATCTTCCCCCGTTCATGATTTAGGCTCGCTCGCTCCTTCATCCAAGCTACAATTCCCCCATCTCCGTGAGTCGGGGGATGAGGATCCCTTCCCATCCTCCTCAGCGGCGACGCAGCCTCAACTGTGAAACCCTCTCTTCCCCTTGACATTCACGAATTTCGCCAAAGCCTTCCTCTCACCCCTTCCTCCGCCTTCGCTTCGCTGCGCCTTCTTTCCCTTCCCTCTCCATTCAGAGTTTCTCCGCTCTACGTGCCTCTACCTCCCACTACCATACTTCCTGCTCTTTCTCCGGCCCTCTTTTTGCAGCCATTGATGCGTCACCAATCCTGTCCATCTCTCGTTATTTTTCTTTTCTTTTGCTCAGACGTTGCACCTTGTTCGACCATTCTCGTTCTCTCTCCGTCCACATACACACTCCTCTGGAAAGCACCCTGTGTGACCCGAAATATTTTAATAAGGTTCCAAAGTTAATTTTCTATTTATACTGTGCTATCTTTTTCAATATTCATTGACACATCTGTGCAACACAAATCAATAGCAATACTGTTACTTAATTAACAATGTCGGCGAATTTTCTGTGTGGATAATGACCAGGTCATTGGTGATTTAGGTCTTCCTATCTTATGCCGGCGCCTACATTTAGCGTATTCTAGTAATTATTCACTATATTTTGAACCGCCGACTCACCGGAACTTGGAGAAAGAATTTATAACTGATAAAATAAATACCACCCTGATATTATAAATTATCGTTTATCTCAGATATTTGTATTTTGAACTGTTCCACAGTGTACATTAAAATGAAATAATTAGTGCGAAAGAAAAAAATTAAATGAAAATGGTAATCAATCCTAATCTCTGTTACCATCGTAATGTATGTAAAAGTAAAATTGAGATTCTTAATTCTGCCTTGATGGTTCTTGCCTACTTGGTGCCCTAAAGGATTGTGCAGCATATAAGGATTAAAATAAGTTTTGCAACTGTTAGTGATTACATTTGTTTAAAATATTTTGCTGTATATATATATATAAGTATATATATATATATATATATATATTGCTTATGTATTGCCCGTATAAGATTATTTCAATCTTCTCTCGTATTTTTCTAATTAGATGCTGAAGCAAAGAAACCAAAAAAGTGAGCTATGAGTTCATCGGTGGTTATATTTCCAAAAGGAAAAAACGAAAAGATTGAGCCAAATGCGTACATCATAATGAGAACGTCTTAATAAACCAGAACGCTCATACATTTGACTCCCTTGGCCTAGATAGCATGTTTTTTTTTACTCTTCACTCCCATTATCTCGCATACGAACGCATTCAACTTTCAACCTTCTCTAGCATTACCGTTTATTTCCGAGAAAAATATGTCCCAGCGGCCGAGATAGTTTCTGGACACTCCCTTACCCGCAAAAATTCTATTTTTTTCTAGAGATTTTTAGTCATGATGCTTCAAAAAAACACTTTATTCGCTAAATTCCCTCTGACAGCAACTGTTGCTTATGGGTTCACTGGCTGCCTTTTTCACGAGTTTGGACTAATTTTGTCTCGCTTGTTCTCCTTGAGTACCTGAAAATAAAATCACTCCAAATGCATTCGGCACTCGCACACCTGATTACGGTTTCGCATGGAATCGGCCTAATAGCGGCAGTGGGATAGGAAAGGGCGGAGGGGATGGGAGGGGACACCTCTTGTTGGCAACGAGGGGGGCTTATTATCAACCACTCAGTGTTCCTCACCCCCCCCTCCTTCCTCGTCGTCCAATCTCGCCAACGGCCGAAATGGACTCGTTTTCTCCCCTTTTAGTGCACATTTCCTGCCGTTCATCGCAACCCCCTTATCTCTCACTTCTTTCTCCTGGGGAGAAGGGCGTGGGAGAGAGAGGCAGAAAGAGAGAGAAGATTGTCTCTCTCCCTCTCTCTCCTGGGCCTCTTCCTATCCTCTTCCGCGCGCATCTCCTTCCCCTTTCACTCTACCTACCTCCACAAAAATTTTTTGGCTCGACTCTGCCCGTCAGTTAGAGCTATCTGGGATTTTTTTTGTTCACATCCGTGTCCATTCATTTCAGGATTTTAAATTGCCGGTGTCGAGTGTAAATGAAGAACATGATGTGAAAACATACGATACTCACTTGAATCAAAAGTTTATTATAAAGTAGTACATGTGTTATATGTTGATGCATCCCTATACACAGCATGTATATGGATGCATCAACGTTCATCAAAAATTTGCAGGGGGCAAAGACTGTATTGAATAAATCTTTTCTTCTTTTGCCAGTGAAATAGATTACCTCAATTTCCTAATATATTATAGCAAAAAATCAGAAAATATGACAATTCTGGGTCGCGAAATATATTTTTCGATGAATACCTTATTAGAGAGCAAGACGCCAACTAGCTAACTAACTGTTATTTTAAAATTCTGGAAGAAATATTAACATATAATTGTGCGGTTGAGGATGTTACGTATTATTGAAAGTTAATCAATCCGAAATGATACACCCCAAATGAAAGTTGGTATTTACATCTATATACACTCTAAGCCCCGAAAATCGCCGTAAGGGTGCGGGGAGGGGGGTGCTATGGCACCAACCGCCTATGAACAACTGTTGGTTGCTACATATATATGAATATATATTAGCTCATATACGAAACCACTTGTACACAAACACGCACACATACGTACAAACATGAATTGTGTAAAAATTGACTAAATTATTGAATGTTTGTTTTTAATTCAATGTGTCTGGATGCATAGATTCGATTTAGCTATGATGACGCATCGTGAGAGAGGAGAGAGAATACTTGAATCTGTCGGAGTAAATGTCTATCTATCTGATTTTTTCTCGGTAGTAGAATGTACAAATATAATTTTGTGCCATAATGCGAGTACCTCGGTGTCGTAGGGAAACCCAGGTGTCCTGATCATATTTCAAAAATTCAAAATCTCTTCCGTTTTTTTGGCCTAACTAAAGGGGAATAATATTTCCCTCTCATCTTTTCATTATATATTCCTACAATCCGTGTGATGGTACCTATATTTTTTAGGCTGGCTTGCAGATTCTTCTGATATGTGTACCCCATGACTGGTTTCTATGTAATTGCAGAGGAAAAATCTTCTACTGTCGTCCCTTAGAAAAACTTTCATAAAAATAATGGAAGCTTCAATTACCGTCTTGGAGTTTTCTTAGATATTCTATTCAGCTGAGCGTGAGTGAAAATCACGAGTAGTGTTGATTCTGATGAAGATGCACCATTTTCGCTAGGAGTGAAATCATGGCAGCATGTTAAGCAATGCAGCAGTTTAAGTATATGCTTATTTGCTCAACGTATCCCTTTTTAAATGCAATTGAAGCTTTACATACAGTGAAGATTGTCTTGAGATTGATGAAGAATCACAGGACACATGCTTCTGTTCGTATCATTGAGTTTTCAGATTAGATAAACGATACGGATTGTTTTATTTTTTGTAAAAATTAACTCAGAGGAATATTAAAGAACGAACTTTGATTCAAAATCATTAGTGAGATGTCTCTTTCATGTCTTATTCATGGTTTTACTTCTTCTAGTCTTCATCTACCCTATATCTCCAGTTCAACTTCTTTAATTGAGCAAACTCCTTATCAGTATGTTATATTATACTGAAATCCCTTTTTCAATGGATCCCCGAAATTCTCAATGGCTTCCCTAAATTCTTCGTAGTTTGTCTTAATAGCGCTTGGGTTAATACCTGTTTTGAATATGTATGTAGTCTCGCAAAAGTGTCATAAAGGAATGCATTGAGACACAAATGTTTAATTCAACCGACAAAACTGACAGATGACAGTAATTGTGTTTTAAAAACCCCTTACTCAGGATCAATATCCTAATTAACGTTGAATTTGTGCTATCAAACCAGTTCGTTGGTGTTGTCAATCGAAAGAGGACTTATGATTTTGCAAAATTATGATAACTTAACGGGTAAAGTTAAAGAATATTTCCTTTGGTAAAAAATGTCCAAATGATTAGAAATCGAGTTAATAGTATGCATGCATAGTAACACGGGGAAAATAAATTACAAATGATGGTATATCCAAAAACTCTACCATATGAGCTAACTGACAGGAGGCATTTTTGCGAGGAAAAGGAGAATAGTCGAAAAAAAAGGTGTGCTTAAGGTTAACGAAAATGGGATATTTTATGGGATACATAATTTGGGTTACTATACTATGCCGTGAAAACAAAAAAAAATAAGAAAATTTCAAACTTATAAGGCAAATTGATGAATTGTGGTAGGATGTGATAGGAGGTTACAAATAAAATCAGTCTATGCAAGTACTAAGACGATATTTTATAACAACCGGATGTAAAAATAAACAGAGAATTGCCAGCTTTACCTATTGAACTCTATATCTTCATCTGCGTTTGACCTTGCAACTCACAACCCAATGGCGGGATGGAGTATGCTAAGAAAATTGATCGTCATATTTGCAACTACAGGTTTAGATAATGTGTGTAACTGAAACATAGGATTTAGATAAATGTTTTTGGTTACGTTTGTTAACGTAAATGATCTTATTTTCGTTGTAGAAGCGAATTCTGCGATAAAAGTAGCACTCGGTACCGTAACATATTTATTAATCTGATTGATTTGACGTTACTGCGAGGGCCCCCAACATTTCCCTGGGTAGGAAAAGAAAACTCTGGAGAGCGTTTTTCAAAGTTTTATTCTACATGCTCTCCTCTTGTCTGGATGGATAGCCATAAAATGAAAAAAAAATTAATTACGTTTAGAATTAATGTACATACTGAAGCAGTCATTATTCTATTTTTCTTTTGTGCAGTTTTGAGAAATGTAACATACCATGGTAACCTCAATATGCCTCTCAAAATTCGAAAAGTATTCGCCGTCGAAGTTTACTTGAGGCTGTAGAATAATAAAAATGGGCAGCATGGTAAATCGCGAATGAGATGTCATAAACAGAACCTTGTGTAGATGAAAGACCGGGACACGATACCCGAGATGTAAAAAAATATTGTAGTAGGAGAAATATGTACCTATGATTTCAAAACTTCAATTTCTTTCCTTGAATTAAGTGAAGTAAATGCTATGAGATGTTTCGGACAAATCCAAATCCTACGTTGGTTAATCCTTCCAATGATTTCATGAATGCCTTTGAGAGTAGACCGATGAAGTCATTCATTCACATCTAAATTATCACGCTTTATAATTGGAAATGAATTTCAGTTTAAATTCATTTCATATTTCTGGGTCTTTTGAAGACTGTGAGCTTCCTGTCGTTAAATGTGTAATAGTCACGAAAGAAAAAATGATTTTTCAAAGAAATATTTCTGGTTATTATTAAAAAATCTTTTGTTCTGCATGAACTTATTTCCGTTTGGAATGAGACACATAAATGTTTAACATAATTTAGAAAATTTACAATTTTCTATCATAGAATATCTATGATATATTCTATTTATATTATATTAAACTTGAAAATGCCATATTCGTGATCATATTTACGCGATGCATTCTGTTTGTACGAGGCGTGTTCATAAAGTAAGGTAAGGCCCGTTTGGTCACAGGAAAAAATATACTCATATGAAACACATTTTATTGGCACTTTTAGTTAGCTACAAACCTACTTCACTTATCTAATATAATCGCCGTTCACTTCTAAGCATTTTTCGTACCACTGCTCCAGCTTCTTTAAACCCCCTGCATAGAAACTCGCCGCCTGAGGGTTGAACCAATCGACAACGCCATTCTTGAGTTTCCTCTTCGGTTTCGAAACGTTGTCCACCGAACCACTGTTTCAAGTGCAAGAAGAGGAACTAGTCGCTAGGTGTAAGGTGTAAGGTACAGGACTGTACGGTGAGTGGTTTAAAGAGTTCCCCACGACCCAAAAACTCTCGTCCACTGGACATTCTTTGCTCTTTGTGGTGGCCGGTGAGCATTTTCGGTACCCACCTTGCACTCAATGTGTGGTATCCGAGGTTTTCCGTAACAATATTGTAGACAGTAGTGCGTCCAAGTTGAGGAAATTTTTCAGCCAGGCCATTAATTGTCAATCGACGATCACATCGCAGTTTTTGTTCCACTTGCGAAACAATTTCATCGGTCAGAATACTGGGCCTACCACTTCGCTCTTCGTCATGGACATTTGTTCGTCCATTTTTAAAATCACAGCACCATTGTCTAACCTTTCCTTCACTTATAACTGTAGGTTTATAAACTAGGCATAATTTCCGATGAATTTCAGCAGCCGACAATCCTTTTGCATACAAGAATCGTATGACAGAACGCACTTCACAGCTGGCGGGATCAACGATTGTCACGGACATTGTTGTTTGCATGCACGGACAAGCAAACGACTTCTGAAACAAAACAAATGCTGCTATAGGTTCTCAATGAATCAGTAAATGGCGCTGCAGGAGCAAAACTGTGTTCTGAAGCGCCAATATTTAAATATAAGCAAACGGTACTTACTTTAAGAATATGTCTCGTACATTTACTAAGTGAAAAATGAAATAATGTTATGGTAATAGCTAAGTCATAGCTAAAGTTAAGGTTAAAGCTAAGGAATGTAAAAGAATATACCAGTAGGATACTGAATTTTAGTAAGAACACTATGCAAATAATCTTGCAGAGCGCTCCATGTTTAAAACAATGAATGAATTAAAATATGAAATACAGTCAATTAAAAAAGCTAATTTATTTAGATAGGCGTAGGTGAGGAAGAATTATTTTCATCGTTATACTGCGTGGGAAAAATTCAGTATCCCGATTTATGCTTATCGTTAAATTGCTTTCAAAGTTCTCCTAAAAAAGTAACATGTGTATGCCTGAATCAGTCTCACTAGAGTAGAAGAGAAGATCATTTACGTTGAAATCAAGCATTGCATTAAGTCGTGACATTCACTTGTGATTTTAGCAATAAATATTTAGAACAATATCTTAAATTACGCCCTAAATATGTTCTTATATTCTATCGGCAATCACCATTTCATAGAAATACAAGGGTGGTCTGAAAAGTTTCCGACCTAATAAAGATACAAGACATTTTGCCACGCATATGATCTATTTCTAGGAAAATACCATCTTTCCTAGAAATGCAGTATTTTCCTTTGAATATTTCAGCCGCGTAATCTTGAGGATGGGTTTTTAAGGGTTATTTCGTTCGACATAACATTTCGTTTCGATTGCAATGCAATTCGATAAATAGTAGTATGTAAGAGAAAACAGGATGTACGAGAGTATTAATGAGATTATATTCTCCAATTAGGAGAGTAATGAAAACCTTCTTCCGTATTCAGTTGCACGTACTAAGGCCACTATATATCTTTATCATATTATTGTAAGCCACCAGAGTGCAAATCTGACAGTAACAAAGAGTAATTCAACGATGTTTCAGGAAGAGAAAGCGAAGAAAATATCGATATCATATCTTTTATTTCTGAGCAGAAAATAGGTTTTGTGACAAAAGCCATTTAGTCAAGCCAGCGACGAGTTCATATTGTGTATCAGGGACCGAGTGCCATTTGAAATAGCTAAAATACGATGAACTCTAACGCTATTAATCCAATATCGTACAGTCAATGTCATAAACTCACGTCGATCTTCTCGCTTCCAAGAGAACTTAAAGAAGTAGTTTGAATTACTCGAATTTATCAATTATTATTATTCAATTAATTCATTAGCTCAATGTTATTTCGTGTCGGAGTAGTTATTTCCAATTGACATTAATGAGAAGGCGTATCCTTATAACTATATTATGTGACTAGTTTTTTCGGAGTTCCAATAGCGGGATCATAGTTAAAGAGTTATCTGAAATAGTTTGATTATCTTATTTCCCATATTATTCGAATATGACAAATTCTTTCTGAAATAATTTCAAGCGTAATTTAAAGACGAAACTCGAACTCGGTTGTGCTTTTGGCTCCGTATCGTTGGTCTATTTAAACATCTTTTACTTAAAACAGTTGCAGGGAACTTTCTACTTCCAAGTGAACATATTTTTCATGAGAAAATTGTCTTGCAATCTACTGTAACGAACAAGAAATTTTTTGTTACACATTAAATTGTTTTTTCGCAAAGAAAATTCCAGAGAACTATGATGGTTGAGTGAAATCCCGAATGTTTATGATCGTGGTAATATCTAAGCCGTGAATAATTACGGAAGTGAGCAACACTTTAATTTACAAGAAAGAACATTTATAGTATATTTTCTTAAGAATGATGACAAAATACTCAGAATATTATAGAATTTCTCGGTAGCTAAATACTAAAAATTTGAGTACTCTGCATTCCGCATCAATCCAACCAAGTAAATAGTTGCGTGGAAGGCTTTAATTTACGTCAAACTCGCCTTATTAAGCGGCCATACCTAAGGCTTCATACCTTGAGTCTCTCTTTCTGTTCCCCCTCTCTCTTTCTCCAAGCCTCCCCTTTCTCCCCTCCTCCTTTACTCCTCATTCGCCTCAAACTTTTATTCGTTCCTGCCGACCGTCCCTCCGACGCAACTACCTCCTTCCACTCTGCTGACGGTCTCCCAGGCCAACCGACCACTCACCCCTTCCCACCCACCTATTTTCCATTGAAATTTCTGTCCTCCCGAACCCACCTACTCTTTCTTCACTCTTCCTCCCCTGCATTCTCCCTTTCTCTAACCCTCTCCTCCTCCTCCTCCTCCCTCTCATCATCATCCCACTACCACTCTACCTCAGCCCTCCCCCTCGCTTTAATGTTTCCTCCCCACCTCCTCCCTGATGCTCAATTGTTCCTAATGGACTTAAGTTTCCACCAACGGAGCCACTGTCGCTCGGATGGCCCGTCGGGAACCTGCGAAGCATGTTTTACATCTCCAAAATGTTTTCCCTTTTTTAATTAAGTAATTTATGCCCACTCCCATGACTGGAGAGCGGCACTCGCAATCAAGATAGTAGTGCTTGCGATTCAAAATTAAATGTTATCACGCCGTTACTTTTTTGCGAAAGTAAAAAAAAAACGATTTGCGTGATTTCGTTGGAAAAGTTTCTTTTTTTTGTTTGTTCTTTCTTCCTCTCTCTCTCTCTCTCTCTCTCTCACACCATGTTTTGCGTCATCTTTCGGAAAATGAACCCACAGTACTTCACAGCTCGCCATCATGTAGGAGGAGCAGTTCCATTAGCAGAGCGTCCCGCTCGGTGAATCCTCCACACGCGTGGCCGGTTCTAAACTTTAAATAATACAGTTTCTGTTTATTTTTAAATGTCATTTGCTTGACTTCTAGTGTGAACTATAAATATTAATGGTAATGCAGTCACCCAATTCAGGCACACAACGAAAAGGCCTACGCTTAAGCCTGTGTTAGTTTTCAGGTCAGTGGAATCAAAGGATGGTATGTATAATTTATTATCCATGTGTCAAATTGTATCGGGAAAAATAAAAATAGCAGATTTATTCATACATGACAGATAAAATTAACTAAATTGAAATTCCATTGGTGGAGGAAAAAAAACTAAAAATATATTTTCAAAGTCTCTTGCTCTACTACGCTATGAAAAGTGCTTTCCATTTTTCCAATTTTGTTTAGTTACTACGCTTCCAAATGAACGAGCGGCAATTACGCCTGGTTCCACCACTTTAGTTTTAACATTAAATTATTATTACCTAATAAATGATATGTTTACCCTTTTAATCAACGCATTATATTGCATCCAATGGGGTTTTAAAAAGATATACCAATAATGAAATTTATGATGAAAAGGAAATTAAAGTTATTTGGTTAGCCTAAAGAAGTCAGAATTATGTTAAGTAAAAATTTTAAGGATGTGCTCGTAAACTTATTGTCCTCTTCATGCTAAATAAAAGTACTCTCTGAAACAAAGAAAGAATAATATGGTAAAACTTTAATGAAATACCTGCCGATTTTGCTTATTTAAAGGTTGGTTTTTCGCCTATTAGGGGAAGATAATATTCTGAAAAATTTCCTGGAATTTGGTCTCACGTCACCTATTCAATGGAAGTAATTGCCGCGATAATTCTGTAATAAGCATAAAATTGTAGATTAAAAATATTTTTTTACCGTTTCTTTCTGAAAAATTCTGAATTTTTACATTCTGATACCATTTACCGTATTTTACACAATATGCCTCATCTGAAATAAATATCAAATTGCCTTCTGCGCCAAAGCTAATATATATGACAAGCACGGTAAATCCACTCAGTGCAAAATTGATTTGTAAAGATGGCCTATTTTTATTACATCATAGATCTAATTCGAATATACAAGGAACGTAGCTACGGTCGTGAATCAATGTAAACAAAAAAATTCCGGGACCGTAAAATTATTCAAGCAAGTTTACGGTCCCGGCATTTTATTGTTTACACATCACAGATCCTTTAATTTTCATATCCTTCTTTTATTTTATAACAATTCGTTTTGTGTCAAATTTCTTTCATTTATTGCTGATAAAAATTTTTTAACGAATTTTAGTGCAAATATTATTTTAACATGTTACAAATGTTCTTCACCCAATTTGCACCCTACAAAAATGAATACCTAGATTTTTTATAATTTGGTAAAACGTGTGGAAACTACTGAGACACCAATAGACTCCAATCGGCTGTACATAGTTTTAAGCGACGATTAATCCTCTGCATGATGAGATATTTCCATGTATTTAATGTACTGATACGATTACTAGAATTTTGAGCAGGGACTTCAAAAGGAGATTTTGACGGTAACCGTGAAGAGCATAAATGACTGAGGGTTCTTTGGCAAAAATAAAGATGATTAAATAATTTATCTAGCAGTAGATTCGAGATTTACGGCAAAGGAGGCATTGTTAACAGCTTGAGTCACCCCGAGTTTCAGTTTTTCTAAACCAATCGCAATTCCTATGTACTGGAGGTACGTTGATTTGAATTTTGCTCGCTGCAGAGGAAATATTTACCACTCTAACTTCACATATCTTTTTGAAGTTTCTTTTAATGACATATTTTCTTAGATTTTTCTTCTCTTCTTCTCACAATTTCCTTCTTTGCCTTATTTCTTCTAGTTGATGTAAGCAAACCATCCATGACCAAAATGCTTGCCCCATTCTTTTCATACTTTTGACCGGACTAACTCAACTTAAGTTCTTCTCGCTCTGTTACGATATGTTTCTCCAAGTTCATCATCTCTTTTTTATTTCTTCATCAGTCTCGTTGTGGTTCCAACTTCTTGCAGCTTCTTCCGATGCAACCAATCCCCATACTGCCAATGTTTGCCCGCCCATTAACGTTTTTGCATGTTTCCATTTCGTGTGTTAACATGCTTTGGAAAATTGTACTCAATATATATATATATATATATATATATATATATATATATATATATATATATATATATATATATATATATATATATAGCCATGGTTGGTCCGAAGCCACACGCCTTGCATCTTGATATCGCCTCAATGGCCCCTATGCTTATGACTACGATTATCGTTACATTTCGCCGCAAGGCAACCATGTGTGTGTATATATATATATATATATATATATATATATATATATATATAGATTCTGACCTGAAGGCCTCGGAGTAGGCCGAAAACTCAAATAATCTACAATGTGAGTGTTCTTTTACATGTTATCTGTTTTATTCTGTGTTCTATTGTGCCGTCCAAAATGTATATTGCTCTCATGAGTGCTTCCGCATCATCCATATATATATATATATATATATATATATATATATATATATATATATATATATATATATATATATATATATATAGAGAGAGAGAGAGAGAGAGAGAGAGAGAGATACAAGGAAAAGGGATAAGAACACATAAAAAGGACGAACACTGGAGAGGTGGGTAAGGCGGAATCGGGCAGATCACAAGCGCAAAAATATTTTTTATTACCGGGACTTGGACACCGGACCATTCCACTTGCCGGGCCGATGCTCTAGCCACTTAAGCTGTCGAGGAAACGCTATATATATATATATATATATATATATATATATAATACATATATATATATATACGTTGAGTAGAGATGTTAAGACAAGACTCGTAAAAACTCTGATATGGAGCGTAGCTATGTATGGTGCGGAAACGTGGTCACTGAAGCAGGAGGATAGACGTAGATTGGAGGCTTTTGAAATGTGGGTGTGGAGAAGAATGGAGAAGGTGAAATGGACCGAAAGGAAAACAAATGAGGAAGTACTGGAGATGGTGGGTGAGGAGAGGGGTTTGTTGAGAGAAATCCTATGGAGGCAGGAAAAATGGATGAAAGGCGTATTGAGCGGTAGTGGAATGTTGAAGAAGGTAATAGAGGGGAGAATGTTGGGCAAGCGAGGAAAGGGTAGGAACAGGATAGGGATGTTGGATGGGATGAAGGGAGGAAAGAAATACACAGAGATGAAGAGGGACCTGATGTAGTTTAGGTTGTTGGATTGGGTTTTGTTTTGCTTGGAGTTACAAAATATGTATTTGATAGTTGTGTCCATCCAAAAACCTACCTTAACCGGTAGATTACCTAATAATAATAATATATATATACCATAAACACAGTAATCAACCGAAGGTCGGTTTGGTAGGTGATTGTAGAGCTCACCCATGAACCAAGCCCGACGGCGTGTGAATATTCACACGCCGTCAGGGTACCATCAAGATAGGGGGGCCAGTTCCTTTCCCTGTGCCGGTTATGGTTTCCCAGGAAGATCTTGTACCCGAAAAATCAACTAGCTTGGGTGGAGCTGCAGGTTCCCTGTGCCTTGAGTGCCTTGCCCGGGAATCGAACCCGGGATCAAGTAGTCCAACGCTCTACCCACTGGACCACGGCGACCCATATATATGTACATAATCCTATTCCTGCCCCTTCCTTGTCTGCGTAACATTCTTCCCTCTATCGTAGTATTCAACATCCGACTTTCGATTAATATGCCTTTTATCCATTTTTCCTGCCTCCCTATGTTTCCTCCCATCAATCCCCTCTCTTAGCCCACCATACCTACCACTTCCACATTTGTTTATTCGGTGTATTTCACCTTCTCCATCCGTATCCACACCCAAATTTCAAATACTTCCAATATACGCCTATCATCGCTCTTCAATAACTGTGATTCCGCGCCGTAGTTAACCACATTTTATATCAAAGTTTAACGAGCCTTTTCTTAAAATCTTTCTATGTCCCGGTCATAATCTCTCCTCCTGAAGATAGCTTCTTTGCCTAACGCATTACTTCACCTTATGTCACCACTGCTTTGAACATTTTGTTCCAAAACACTTTCTACATACGTAAATTGTTCCACCTGCTCTAGTATTTACCCTCCTATTCTAATGTTTTTCTTAGTCTTTCTCCAACTGGAAAACGGCATAACCTTTGTTTTATACCCGTTTATTCTGATTGCATTCCTATTGTACTGGATTTTCAAAGTACTCAACAGTTCTTGCAACCCCTTGGCTGACTTACAAACCAAAGCGTGACCATCAGCAATCCATCATATAAAAATGTTCAATCCAACAATCTTTTTCACGTTACCTTGTCACTCCTTAATATTTATACACGTCACATTTATCCATCAATTTTTGGTTTGCGGATTTATTCTACAAATGTGCTCTTTCACGGTATTTCTCAATACACCAGCTTCCAACTCTTTGGGGATAATTTCCCTCCCACATCGTATTCATCCGCTATAATTACTAAAACATCCATCGCTGCTTTTGGAGAATATTTAATAAACTTTGTAGAAGTTCCTCTATTTATCCTTCGGAATGCCATCTTTATATTTCAAGCATGTTACTATTTCTTACGTAGTTTCCTTTTCTTTAATTCCGTCCCTACATATTCACATCTTTTCCCATATTAATTATTATCTTTCATTCCTCCTATTTTTTTAATAATTAGTTGAAATGATATATTCACTGCGGTTAAAAATAGTAATTATATCATTTTTGTATGGGCAAGGTTTTTATTTTCTCATCTTATATTTTCAAGCCATTTACAATATATTACTTCCAATGTGCTGTTCTATTTCTTCGTAGTTATTTTCCTAAACTGGCTTAACTGAAGGATTTCTGGGTAACCTTGCATGCTTTAATATTCATCACTTTTGCTGGGAACTCATGTACGGATTCTCCAGCACCGTTATTCGGACACGCCGTAGTCCCTTACCCATTCGGGGCTCCCCATCCCTGTGTCCGCGTGTTGCTCCGCGCGCTGCTGCTGGGTTTCTCAATGAATGCATCACTCAAGAATATGAAGGTCACCTTTAGAAAAGATTCAAGTTTATCCAAGCATAAATTTCGTACCGCTGCAACTGCATTTACCAGTCTACATTTTTCATAGATAGAGGTGGTCGTGATTCGTAATATAAAATGTAATCTCAGCCATACTTTGGTTCGTTTCTCTCGGACATGTTGAGACCTATCCCATGCAGTCGAACAGTGTAACTGACTTCATGAAATTCTTTTTAGCGGAATTCTGAAGGAGGTCAAAGAAACTTTGAAAAATTTGAAAAGAAACTGCGGTATATACCGTGACATTAACTTTCAACGGAGTCATCCGTTAATTCATTGCAATGACAGTACTTCAAAGTGTTTAAATCATTCGCCTTGACTGGGTTTCGAATACGGAACACTTGATGTCCGGCTGAGTGCTAGTTAAGCTACCGAGGCGTCTTTTTTACTCTTTGAAATTTAAGGACTTTAAAGGAACAGGATATTATAACGAAATACCGTGCATACGTCACAGGTATTCGAGTCGTGAGCGTTACGCCACGGTCCATACGGTTAAAATCAACTTTGAAACATTTATTGTTTACCTTTTTTTTACTAATTCAAAGAAACTGAGGGAGATTTCTCGACAATAACTTTTAACGTATTTATCAGTTAATATTCATTACAATGCAACAAATTTATTTTGTAAAATTCTGGGGTTTGAGGCGGGGATAGCAGGTAAAATGTCCACTTTGTATATTACTAGCGAAATTACAATTTTAAAAGTTCTACAATCGCTACAGACTACAGAGTATGGGGTCACCGACACAAAAACAAGCTGAAGTTAATCGTATACATGGTCGTTAATGAAAGTGATGCGCATGATTATATTTTTACGCGACTATCCATGACAGGGCGGTAAAACCCATCGGGAAATGTGGTGGGGGGTCATGCCTTCCAACGCAGCCGGTCACCAGTTTGCTCCTAGCAGTTTGAGCGGAAAGAAGTGCATCCTTGTGAAGCATGTTTTTTCGACTTTGTAGCACGGCGCAATGGAGCTCCAGCCACACGTCGCATAGCTTCAGCCACACGTCATTCATCGTTGCCAATTACCTGCTCCGGTGGTCCACCAGCCCTCATTTTAGCATTTGCACAAGTACGATCAACAATTCTATTTTTCCAAGAGAATGCACATTACTTTTAGAGTCGCCCTTGTTTAACTAGAGGAAGAACTCATAGAATTAATATCTTGACAATAATGTAGATTGTGAATTTTTACCCCAGCGCACCTAAATAAATGAAACCATAATAACTAAAATAATATATAAATAATATATATAAATATATATATTAATAATAATTAAATAAATATATAAAAAAATAAATAAATAAAACCTTAAATAAGCCATAAGGAAGAAGATGATGGCCAAATTATAAGACAAAATAGTCATATTTAAGCCAAGCGTCCGTCCATTAAAGTTTTTAAACTGTTATAAATACTTAATTCTACATCATCTACATCTACATAATACCCCGCAAGTCGCCGCAAGGGCGTGTGGCGGGGGGTGTTAGGTCACCACCCAAAAAAAGGAAAAAAGAAACACCGCATTCAAAACTAACACACTCATGCAAACCCAAATTCACAGTAGTACAAACATTCATAGAAACGTCCTATCATTTTACACGCATGTAAATACACATCTACATCCCTTCACTCCACCAGCATACAAGTACATATGCTTCATTTTCACAAATAATTGCATCTTAGGATGCAGCAAGAAATTTATCCAAGAACGTGCAAGGTAGATTTAAGTAAGTAGCAAGGTGAAATACCACCACCACAAGAACGTGCAACATAAATAGCTCTCCTACCCAAGGTGAGGAATTTACCCAACGCTGCAGGTAGGAAGAGGGCTCCCCCACGGAGAGGTACAAGGGATGGAAGGAGAAATTTAGTGTACCAAAAGCAGAGAAAACAATACTGTAAACAGCACTACATTACTTGCACTCCAATACATGGCATTCCAATGCGGTCCTGCGGGAAGGGTTTTAACAACAACACACAGGAGGTTAATTCGCGACGATCTAATTGCTAAGGATGGAAACACTCAGATAAAAAACATGATTACTGCATTGGCTACTTGCTATAATCAGTTATTCTAATAACCTTCTGATAAGGCGTTATTTTCTTTAACCGCAGGGGAAAATTTTGATCTTTACTGTTCTATGAAGCGATTCTCAAAAAATAGAAAGTTCAAGACAAAAATGAAGGTTGGGCAACATGCACTAGTAAAAGATGGAACATCTTATCTAGTCTGGAAGAGTTTTAGAGGAGGTTGGGTAGAGTAGTAGAGGTATTAAAAGAATCGTGTTAGGTAAAGATGCGAAAGTTGATGAAAGGTAACTTAAGTGAAGGCGTAAAGAAAAATTAGTGAAAACGTTGAAAGAGTGAATAGTTTTCTATGGATTAGAAACATAGTAGTTGTGGCACGAGGTTAAACGTAGATTGGAGGCTTTTAATATGTGGCCGTGGAAAGAATGGATAAAATAAAATCGGCGGAAAGGAAAACAAATGATGAAGTTCCGGTAATGCAAGGGTAAGAGTTGTTGGAATATACCTGTTGAAATTCGGAGATAGCAGCATAATTTGATGAAAATGGTGCTGTAGGTGGCAATGGAGGGGAGAACTCTGGAAAAACGAGGTAAATGCATTAATAAAATAGACATTTCGGATAGACCTAGGGAGGATAGAATGTAAGCAGAGCATAAAAAAGGTATTATAATATATAATATGCGGTTAAAGAATTTTGTGCCATGTTAGCATAGTTACTTATGTTAGTATATCCGTTAGGATAGGTAGGTATTAGGTAGTAGTGTGCAGTCCCGGGTTCCGTAAAAAATGTACACTAGGCCAATGGACTACTACTGACACCATGAGTAATGTTTTACAATCTTTCCCACTACCTTTAGATTTTAAATCCTGCATATATGAGTTTGATGAATATTTGTATTGTTTAAATCATGAAAAAATTAATCCCCCTCAAATTTACACAGGAAATTTATCCTTTATTTAAAACTTACTATTCAGTTTTAAAAATTTAGCCGCACTACTTTGTTGATAGGAACTTTCTATTCAGAAACCACGATACATTGCGTTGCACGCAA
This sequence comes from Hetaerina titia, assembly GCA_037158775.1. Taxonomy (NCBI): domain Eukaryota; kingdom Metazoa; phylum Arthropoda; class Insecta; order Odonata; family Calopterygidae; genus Hetaerina; species Hetaerina titia. The sequence continues at coordinate 96,129,785 of CM073768.1, read as the reverse complement.
TTTTATTCTAAATTAAAAACGTACCTCTTAGGATTTTAGTTAATTGTCATAGAAAAATAAGGCAACTTTATTGTACTTTTGTTCACATTTCCCATTATGTTTTTAGTATATCCCAATTTCATGTTACTTCTTACATGTATTTCCCATGTTTCCTCTAATTAATTCGTGGAAGTGATTAATGATTACATATCTATATCCAATCATAAGGTTCACTTATTTGGGCTTTAAGAATTAGGTGAGAAATATTGATTTAACCTAAAACTCATTTCAATATAATTATTAGAAATAAATTACTTTTTCTAACAACTATTCTTGATTGTCAGATTTTAAATACCCATGTAATCCCTTGGGTCATCACATGGGTGAATATTAATAGTGTAGTCTGGAAAAAGCCAGAAATAATACTCACAACCTGAGACCTAAGTGATTAGATATTTGATTTGACTCATCAATTTTAATTGATTTCCGTTAATTTCTCGTTTCACATTATCCGCCTTCAAAACTCTCGTTCGTGATGGGAAGCGTTCTTCATTGTACCTCCTCGTGAAAATGACGTTTTGATATTAAAATGTATGTGATTCAATAAAATTCCATTATAAACATCATCACGTTACTAATTGAAAAATATGAAAGCTATCATTGATCTTTGCCCCCGTTTCCTTCTATTATCTTCTTTGGGTGTGGTCATAAATTGATCATATTCCCAGATGAAGACATGAAGGCTGATTTTTTTGATTTTGTGAACTCGTTTAAGTTTTTTTCAATTGTATTAATGGGCATCTAAATTTCAACTTGAAGAACATTTCAATGTTTATTTCCCGTTTACGTTCCAAAGTTTTTGCGACGAGATTTTATCATTTTTACTATTAGTTTATCATTTGATGCTTTATTTCGAACTTTGATGAGGGTTCTTGACAAAACTTAAATGGAAGCGCACAAATAAAATACCAAGAAGGCCTAAATGTACGAAGTATATAGTGTACCAGGAAAACCAAATTGTAGATGTAGTGAATAGTGCCATTACAAGTTATTGTAATTCTCTGGCATCTTATGACTTCTCTTTCCCTTTCCCCGATCAGGTTGTTCTTCTTTGTCTCTGCCCCACTCCACAAGATAAAGCTGGGGATCTTGCTAATTTCAATGACATTACTGACACCTTCGTAATTGTATCGAGTTTATACACATTTTCTCGATAACGTGCTGCTAATTTTACCTTCCAGAACTCGTGTTCTTGTACGTGAACTTCCGAGACCGTCGATTCCTTTATGAGGACCTATTTTTTTATTTCACTGTCCTTCCTTTCTTATATCTCTTTTTGACCGACCACCCATCTTGGTAGAACCTACTAAGTCTATCTAATATCCTTTCATTTCACAGACGACAGACTTTTTCTTGTTAGCTGGAGGGTTCATATTTTTATACAAATTTGTTAATTCATATTTCCCGCATCTAAACACGGACTTAACGACCGTTTGGGAAGTTTAAGCGATTGCTTCCGTCCCATTCTCAGGATCCCGTGTTACCGTATTAAGCAATTCTGATGCCTCGCTTTTTTTCGCATTTTACTTGCTGCGAGATATTGCTTTTGATTGGATAAATGCATCGTTTATTTGAAGTGATTCTGACCGTTTCAAATCATAAGGTGATTTTGGTAAGGTGATTTTTCAGGACATGTGTACTAGTATGTATCTAAATCGTAGGGAAATCGATATTCGAAAGACTCGAGTGTGGGGATGATATCAGGGGGAGAGTAAAATTACATATAAGGGATATGTGGATAGTTAGGCTAAAGTTAATTAGTCAGAAAATGAATTTTTTTCATATTAAGCGTATCAGAGGGTCAAAGGTATACGATGAAACAAATCTTAAGAAATTAAATTTAATAAAACATTCAAAAAGTAGATGAACGAAATATAAAACTAAAATTTGAGGGCATAAAATAGAAGAGAAAAATCAGTTAAATTATTTTTGGCAGAAATGTGGAGGAAACGGCCAGAGAGGTAATGAAGTTACGAGAATTTAGACCTTTGAAACATTTGGCCGAAAGGGTGAAAGAAGCATTTATAAAGGATGATAAATGGATGGCAGGGATCCCAAGTAAAAGCGCAAAGAGAAGATTATTAAAGACTTGGAAAGATAGCGTAGTATTGTATTGTTCCGAATCCTGGTCTTTGAGGGAAGAGGATTAGCGCTCATTGGAGGCTTTTGAAATGTGGTACCAAAGTATTAAGAAATATGAAGAAATAAGCTTGCCCGAGAGGCAGGCAAAAGAATGGGAGAGAGGATCGCTTTACATTTTAGGTAGACAGAATGAGGGATGGTGAGCGATAGTGGGATTTTTGTCGGAAAACTTTGAAAACTGTAGTAGGAGGAACACATTTACGTAAGCGTGGGAGAAGAGATATTTAATCAATTGTGAGTTCCTCTAAGGAGTGGGAGATCTTATGAGGATTATTGAGTGTTGTTGTTAGTACGTAAGTATTTTTCTTCCGTCCAGGTGCTACTTCAAATCGGAGTACATTCTTTATGATACACACACATTATGAGTATAAACATTATCTTCCTTGAACACAGGACCTTCTGGGTTTCTCCGTTTTGGCATCTTATGACAAAAACGTTTCACCTACTCTTCTGCGGGCATCTTTAGACTGCATCAAAATGGTCTCAGGATGTCTACTCGAGAGTAGGCGAAACTTCAGGACGTACATGTATGAAAATTCAGGAAAATATTTTTAAAGATCTTCAATTCAACCTTGAAAAATGGAACCCAACGAAAATCTTCGCAAGGAATATCGTAATACCTAAAGTGCAGTTTAAAGGTACTTGATATATTCTGGAGAGATAAAACAGCTTCTAGCGTAACTTGGTGGAAAATCTTCATATTGACGTTTTAAAAATAAAACCACTTTGCTTTTCCACATAAATTTTTATTCTCACGACCCAGGTTTGACTTATATATTTTTTTACCTGTATTTACTTTATGTATTTTTACCTGATGATGTTATGCTATAACGATACCTGGGTCGTGAGAATAAAAAGTTTATGTGGAAAAGCAAAGTTGTTTTATTTTTAAAACGTCAATTCTGGAGAGATGGCTGGGCGTTCAAATAATAGAGATCACATTAGCGCAAAAAAGTGAAGGCTAATAGGTATAAAACCTTTTTGATGCTCACTACGAGTAATTTAAGTAAAATAAATAGGTCCGTTGGCGATAACGTAAACTATCTGAATCTGAACTAACGTAATGAAATCTATGTAAAGAAAAGAACTTTTCCCGGGAAATATTTGTACACACCCTAAATTATTTGAGGTAAATCTCTAATATAATTTTTAGGCTATCATTAACTATGGCAAAACAATAATGGTTTGATGTGCCGTTTTGATCATTTAGTCGAAACTTGTCAGTTAGTCATCTTTTTGCCGAAACCATTTTGGTTTAGAAGGCATTATTAGGTCTTTAGTTATTACCTAGGTAATATTTGCTATTATGTTCACATCTGCACAGAAGAGTGATTTTATTTTGACTTTGAATTCCGTCGCAAGTCTGTTTTAAAGGTTGGTTTGTTTGTTCCCTTCAAAGACGTCGCAATAAGGGTGTTTTGCTCCTGAATCCATTCCGCTTGTGCCGCAATAATCCCTCGAAACTGAGCCATACAGCAAGATATCGGAAAAACTATATCTCACTCCGGGAAGACATCGGATTTAATGCCTCAAGTTAGTACTTTCATTTCGCATCCTTCCCTTCCACCTCGCTCGGAAACTTTATTCTCTGGATCACACGGAAACTCCTCGTTCCCGCGCCAATATCCTTCTCCCGAGCTTTTTCTCTCCATCTCTCTCGCTCTTCCACTTTTGTCTTTCGTTCACATCCCTCCTCCTCTTTTTCGTTCGAGTCCACCGATTGCGTGTATCTTAATATCCGCACTACACCCGTTCGGACAAACTTTCGGTATTCCCCCAACTTCACCCCTCTCACTACTCTAGATTCCCAAACGCTCGTCTCCTTCCTTCCCCCACCTCTCTCTCTCTTTTTCCCACCCCTCCCGTTGCCTCCCTTCCCTTCCGGCCTCACACAAAAAGCCCTCCCGATCTACTTCGCTCCCTCGATGGCCCCAGCCCTCTTCCTCGGATGCAACATCTTGCGGTGTGTGTGTGTGCGTGTATGGAGACAGACGCAGCTGCGCTCGTTCTCCCTTAGAGGAAATCTTTTCCCTCCCGCGTCACATTCTTCTCGCCTCTCCGTCCATCTCGCCTTCCATCCCCCCTCCACGCCAATCCCCACTCCCTGCCATTCCCTTCTTACTTTCCGCCTTAGCGAGTTCGTCTTCATCCTTCTTATCTCTTTCATTCTTTATTTTGCCCTGTTGTCATCTCCTATTCCATTTTTACCCTTTATAAAAATCAACTGTATCGGGCGTTACTCGGTGAAATGCTTCATATTGTGATTCAAATTAGTATCTTGTTTTTTTCACGGATATTTAATTTATACAATACCATCATATATGCATTTTGGACGTGACTAATAATTCATATTTTTAATGTTGCAAGCAATAGTTTCAAATCCATTTCTTAATTTATTTACGGCTTGTAAAACCAAAACTAAGGGCCAGACGGTGTAGAAACAAAGAGACACAAAGGTTACCAGGGAATATTTTTAGGCTTCTCTTTGTTTATGTATTTTGTCTTTCAACGTTTCTCGTACCGTACTAGAGGTATCATATGGAATTGTCTATTATTCATATAGTAACGCTGTCATATTGTTAAGTTAAATGTTGAAAAGCAAAAAATATTGGCATAGCGTGAAAGGAGAAACATTCTATAGCAACATCTGCAAAATTTAAAGAAGTATAAAAAGATGTTTAATCAATTAAATGTGATAATGTATATTATTACTCGCAAAATTTGTTAAAAACATTTTAATTAAATTTGATGAGTCTAACTTAATTTTTAAAACATATATGGTACAATTTTTTCATTCAATTGACTCCAGTATTGCGTCAGTTGCAGCAAGTTCAAATATTTTCGGTTCACCAACGACGATGTGGATAACAAGCGACGAGCAATACGCAACATTGAATTTTTGCTTCCTCCTGAACAAATCGTTGTGCAAGTCTTATGCACTACTAAATTAGGATTTTGGTCAGTCTGCTCTTCCCTGTAGTGCTGCTATTAGACGATTTAAAATGTTTAAAGTGGGGAGACAATGAGAAAGAAATGCGTGCTAATGTCACTGCTCTTATGGTGGCCAAAATTGACACCGTGGCTGCCATCGTGAGAGGAGATCGTTGAATAACCTTAATAGCATTATCATAAATATCGAAAACTTCTTTGAGTGCCAACCACATTTTGGTAACAAAAAATTTCAGCCAAGAGACGTGTGCGTGAGCGCTTGGATCCAAGAATGCTCATTTTCGAACAACAGGACGTTGGCGTCCACGTTTTGTCGCAGTTGAAGTTGATGCAACAGTAAGATGAGAATTTTTTCGAAGTTTATCATTAGAGATTAAACTTGCTAAATTATTTTGACCCTTAAAGAAACTAGTAAAGTTTAAATCTTAGGCCTCAGTAACGCCAATACCAAAGTAGTGGTAGTAGTGTCGCCAAAAACCCAAGTAGTGGAAGCTTTCCTTTGATGGGAAAGTTATTCTAATAACATTTTTGTGTCATGAGGGTATGGTACATCATTGTGTCATACCATTGCATACACCTTTAAATGGAGTATCCTATACTGATTTGGTGACAAATGTCCAACGTCATTAAAGACAAAGTGCCACATTTAAAACCAACAGACAGGAAAAAGAAACGACGCAGGATTCTGCACCATGATAATTATGGCCGTGCATCGAAAATCTTGTCGCAGAATATCTCACAAAAATCGATACTATCTTCCATAGCCTCTATATAGCCTAGATCTAGTCCCACGTGGCTTTTTTCTGGTCTTCAATATAGAGAAACAACTTCATGGAAACTGTTTTTCATCGTAAGGACCAGGCGTAAGTCAAATGAACATGGTTCAACTAACTTCGACTGCCGATTACTAGAAAGAAATCAGTAAATCTTTAATCACATATACATTTAACATTAGTCTAATATGCTAAAAAAATGTATTTTCATTTTTTATTGAACATTCCTCGTTTATAGATACGAGTATTATAACTTCCGAGTAATTTTCCCAAAATTTAATTATAATTTCTTGACTTTTTAAGCATTAAAAATTTAATTAGGAACGGCTATTAGATTTCCCCAGGAGTAACCCTAATAAATACATGAAGATGTATTACCTTTGATTATATTTTATCATTATGAAATTAGTTTCTGAGTGCAAGTGTTGGCGTTGCATGCAGCATGTTATGGGTTCTTCCATGAGCACCATGCTAAGTTTTTAAGTTTCCTCAAAATTTCCTTTTCAAATAGAAGGGATTCTCACCGTAATATGAACTAAACCACTATTTCATTTCCTGTTGATGTCACTGTTTCTATTTATTTACTTATTACTAGCTCCGATTAAACGAAACTTTTTTCTCTACTTTGATAAACAAAAAAATTATCTGTAAAGCATTCTTCTATTAGAGGAAAGTTCCTAATCTCTCTGTCATTCCCGCAGCGTTTCATGGGAAATAAAATCATGGTAAAAACTGCGTTTCCAAGGATAGAAAAAATTCTCGAATTAAGCCTTTTAATTATACAAATGTCCTATGCTGTACTTCGTTTATGACTATGTCCTGAGAAATTTACAAAAAATACAGTGATTCATGTGACGGCTTCTTAGTTTATTTGTGAAGCATTCGTTTGAAGGAGTGGTTGACCCGACGACTCGAGGGGCAATGTGCTCGACACTTTAGTGCCCGGCATACCGGAAATAATCACAAACGTAGAATTAAGTGGAGGTATCGGCGACAATGTGGTCATTTTCTGTAAAAATGCAAACTAAATTCGCGAGTGTGATGAAAGAAAATGGCAAAGTGTATCTTTTCAACAAAGGAATTTTTAATGGGCTTTGGAAGAAATTTAAAAAAGTACTATTTTTTTATTTAGACAAGCATAGGTTCCAATCCGGAGGGCTTCTGTAAATTATCCTCTAATATTTTACGTGATTAAATGGAGGAACAAGCAAACTTAATTTGAAAATTTTCTTTAATGTGACAAGAAAAAATAAATTCCAAGTTATAATTCAAAGGAAAAAATTCAAGAGATAGACAACATTGCAAACACGAACAAAATAATTCGCAGGCAAAGTCCTGCGTATTTTGAAGGAAAAATTCCTATGTGAATATTTAGAGGAAAGTCGTTAAAAAAAATTCTAGTGGTAGTTTAGAGAAGTACAAGGGAAGCGGCTAACTTTATATTCATTAATGCAATAAACCAGTGAAAATTTTACCGAAAGCGCAAATAAGACCAACATCCTGAACTAATTATCCAATAGTGTGTACACGAAATAAAATAGGGCACCTAAAAAAACCTGAGAGCGTGCGAACAATGTAACAATTTACTAGAAAAAATTTAAAGGAGCTAGAAAACTAAAACAAGTATCAAAGCTCTAAAACGTAGCGTCCAGTAATACTGAAGAGGATTTCTGAAGACATGGCAACTTATTTGTGAACCTTAATCCGTAACTGGTGTCAAAAGATCCAATAATTTGAAATATGACCTGTCCCACACCACCTTGCCCTCAAAGTTTGCAATGGGACGGAACAACCCTAGTAATTTCAGAACAATATTTTCAATATCGTCAATTTTCAGAATATTAAAATGCCGTCATTAGTAATATGATGTCCTTCCTGGATATTACTTGTATATTTTCCGAAGCCAGTATGGATTTAGAAGCTCACCAAGTGAGACGCAATGCTATCCTTATATTTCACGGCGTTCCAAAATTAGTAGAAATGGAGTTTCGTAAAATTTATAGTTTGGGTTAAAATTTAAAAAAAAAATTTCATAATCCGCCACAGAGAAGTTATTGACAAACCAAAATATTACTATATTAATACATAAGTGATAAAATAGATTAGGAAATTCATGTGCTAGATTAAACGAAAAGTAATAATTGATGCAATTAGCTCATAAGAGGCAGGTGTAACATCTGGAGTTCCGCAATTAAGTGTGATAGGCCCCCTAGTTTTCCTAATAAACCTTAACGACATAAGTTCCCCGCGTAAGGAGCAACATTAGATTATTTGCCGACAACACAGTGATATAGAGAGAAATGAAAGATCCAGCAGATGGCGGGTTACTCTCTCTTGGCTCAACAATAACTTGGATTGCTTTAAGGAAAGGGGATTATAATCAAATCGCAACATTGGCAAAGTAAAAAAAAAACTTTGTAGCAAGAGAAAACACGAAATTAAATACTAAATGAACCATATTGATTGAAGAAATTTGGAAATATAGAAGCACGTACTTCCGTGTTCTTCTCACCTCCAAAATTGAGTACACGTATTAGAAGTATGTGATTGTAAGTGACTCGACTTCAGATGACTCTTTCAATAATGGAAGAGTTAAGTGGAGATCGTTGTCCGTTGGGCTATATTTATTATAAGTATTAGTTATCCCTAGCGGAAAAATGAAAAGAAATAATTACATTTATATTTTTTTAATGGCTAAAGTTCTGAAAATTTAATATCGAAAAAAAACTGCAGCCACTAGGATAGGGAGACAACCTGGGTAAAAGAAATGAGATAGGATCCGGTACTATCATCTTTAAATACATGTATACTTTCTTCCCTCACAATGTTCACGATCGTGGTATGATAACGTTTCAGTTCTCTGGCTGTATTAATCGAATATCGTTCATTTAATTGCAGAGGGATTACACGGACCCGAAATGTCAATAAGAAAGAAATAAATTCTACTCTCCTAAAACTCTCAAATATTCGCGTACCAGTTTGCATATTTCCATAAATGTGGATATAATTTTGGTTGGAAAGATTTTTATTTTCAATGAATTGAGAGTGCATTAGTTAAATTTTAAAGTTTATCCATTTTATATTATGTTTCAGTTTTAGTTTAAATATGATTGTGAAATCATGTAAATATTCGCACTTAACCTATTCTTGTTATTTTTTGACATGTTTGTCCCTGAATATGCCATCATATTTTATGAACGGTACCCGTTATTCTTATCGAATGCGTCTAAAACTAAAAGGTTTTCAGAAAATGCTCTTTGCGTTTAACATCTTTCAAAATTTAACTAACCCAAATTTAACTTCGCAATTTCTCTTCTTCTTACCTATGACATCTTTAGGACTGGTTATACTCTTCTCCATCTGCCCGTCCTTCTCACTTACTTAAAGTCTTCCACCTCAATTGTCAAGTTTTGCCGGGATGCGCCAATTCTCATGGCATCTGACATTGTTATCCCCTTTTTCATTTTGCCTCACTTAGATCATTGCCGCAAAATTCATCAAGTACAGGGGAGGTTTCCAGTCTGAAATCATGATAGAGATAAAGTTGGAATTGTTTGTCTACTCGTACAGTTGGTTAAAAGGGGCCTCCTGCAAATGGCCGTATGAGCCGCATAAGTACACAAAATTCCAATGCGGTTATATACGAATTGTAGGGTAACATCTTATGGTTACTCTCTGTTTTAATAATCAATCTGAAATCCAAATTAAGAAATTACGTTTCTACTGGAGAAGTTACGTATAATATCAAGTCAGTGAAACCTTAGGTGCATTATTATGCATTCCAGATCAATGGCTCATAAATTCAACGCTCATAATTTCTATGTAAAATATTATTCCTCGACCACCTATCTTCGTACATATTCCATAATTTTGCATGGTTTTTTTATGGTCAGAGTGAATTAAACGGTAATTGAACAGCCTTTCTTTGGCTCGGTTCCTAATTGTTTTTTCACGTAAAAAGCTTCTGTTAATTTTGATCTAATTATCCTAAGAGATATTTGCATATTGTAAAGGGAAAACGTTATAGGTATTTTATTCTAGAAATAAATTCTAGCACATTCATGGATTCGATGGTGATGTAATATAATTGTACATATACATTGTACATATAATACATTGTATGCCCATTTCTCATTTAACGATGACATTGCTGAACCAAAACGTAAATGTGGGAGCCTCATCCTGCACAGAACAATCACACCAAATAACAAACATCTAGATGATATTGTACTGAAATAGTAATTTGAATATATGTTGCAATGGGTGAATATGCATTCATTCCAGGGAGGTGGGTCTTTTTATCTATTAGTATTGCGCAGCAGGCAAATGACTGAAAGAAGAATTGTTCACTTGCTTTAGTACGAACGTTAGCATTACAACTTCCTTAGTCAGCATGTTTTTAAATTTTCGACACAACATTATTTCGAATGATTACATATTTCACTATGATTTGGTTTTAATAAGCAGCTTTACTGTACTACACTAAACCAGATATTAATTAGAAATCTGTTAAATCACACAAGTGCGTCTATTAGCAGACTATCAAAAGAGTAGAGGTTAGTTCCGGTAATTCAATGTGCTCAATGAATGAAATCCTTAAATTGCTTTGTTATTCATCTACCGCCCATAAGTGGTAGTAAGTTCATTTAAATTATTTCAACCTCACCTTTGCCCATAGTTACCCTAATTCCTCGTTCATCCTCCTAAGGTAACGCACATTTTGATATCGTCTCTGTATCTAGCATGTTTGCCTTAAGTCACGTTTAAATTTATATTCTTCGGATGATTTTAACATTTCTGTGATATATTTTTTTGATGCCCGTTCACAGGAAATATTTTTTTAAAAACGTAATAAATATTAAGAGTGCAATATTTTGAACAGAATGGGTAAAGAACCATGATGTAAAACTCTAGTAGTTTTGAAATATGAATTAACGTTGCCAATACTAAATTCAATATCCACGTAAGCACATAAACCACCACGTAAGCACTTCCTTTGAAATACTCTCTCCTCATTAATTTTTTTAATTTTCTCGGATTATTCCTTTGGTAAGAAGTTCTCGGATCTGCCATCGAGCAAATATGCCAGACACCAAGCAGGCAACAGATCCAATACTAACGTAGGTAGGTGTTTTGCAACCAAACACGGTGAAATATCCGAAAACTCTTTATTCGTGACACTATCAAACTTTTAGCTTGCATGCAGGACATTTAGTAAGAGAGATACGACAAAATTACTAGGTGAAAATAAAGTAGATGATGATCTGAATAGGTAAGATTGTCCAGAGATAAAGCTTCTTTTAAATTATTCTTGAAACTGCCATTGTTGGCAAAAAGACATTACGTAATCAATTCGAACTCTTTGGGACCAAGTTAATGCCCATTAATAAGGAACTAATTATTCCCAATAAGTAGGAAAGGAAAATATGAAGACTAAATTAGAGCAGGGGGTAAAATTAATGCACTAAGACAGAAGAATTACGTAAGTATTAGAAATTTCTCAATAAGACGAGAACTGTTGACAGGGGCGGTTTTAATTTGTAGAATTAAAATTTATAAAGATCCAAGCGCTACCTGGCTAATATTGTTGCCATAATGATGCGTATCGGCCGACCATTTTGTGTTTCTTGATGCTTTTTTTACGTTATGTAACACACATTAAATTTTGAAAAATTTCGTAGAAAAAATATTTTTTATTGAGGAATTATTGACATATTCAACAATGGCGACGTTTTATGACACGTTTACAGTTGACTAATGAATGAAAGAGATTAAACGTTCAATTTAGATGTTTATGAAAGCAATGAATCATATTTTTGGATAATAAAAAGTTTAATCGATTCAAATTTTTTCTGTTTAATGAAGAGGTTTAATGAAAACTTTGCTATTTTGAATGCGATGAATTTAATTGAATAGATGAGTGGCGGAAGAGAATAATTGCGATCAAAGGGAGACTATTTAATAGGATGTCCTAAAGGGTGCTAGTTAGTTTTTAGGTTCCGATAAGAAAGTGTGTCCAGACGGCAGATTATCATCGACAATAATCAAATAAGGTTATTAGAAAGGTTCTGTTTTATTCAGATGTTCTGTTGAAGTGCGTGAATATTTTGCTTCGCCTTTAATCAGATGCTCGTCATTTCGCACAAGCTTCCAGTCATTCCACCCTGCAACGGACAGGAAGAATGCTTATTATAAGCCTACTGAGTTACCACCAAAATACTACCAAAAGGAAGGTTTTTAAGTGGAATGAATGGAAATGAAGGACTTTGAAACGCTAACGGGTGGGAGGGAGATATGGAATGTGTGCAAGGGATGAAAAAGGACGAGAGTGGAAACCAGGAACAAGGGAGATGGTTCCGGGATGAGAGGAGGGCTCTCTCATCCTCAGCCGATTCGTGTATGGAGTCAAGAGGGGGAAGGAGGAGAGGTAAGGGATAGAGATAGGGAGAGGTAGGGAGGGGGAGGAGAGAGGTCGTTGCTTAGTGACGCAGATGGATGACAAAGAGAAAAAAGCTGCATGTTTTCGTAATTGAATTCAATGGAAATTGGTTGGAAAAACGGGGGAGGCCATTCGTCGTCTATGGGAAGAGATATCTGCCGCCTCCCTCCTCCCCGCGCGCTTCCGCGCGTCCCTTTCCCTCCTCTCCCCGCTCCCCCTGCCACTTAAATGTCCTCTTACTACAGCCTCGGTCCTCCGGCTTCGGCTCCCCCTTCCCGCTTAACCCCCTCCAACTACCCCTTGCTCCCCTCGCCATATCTCCTAACTCTCCCGCCCGCCCTTCCCACCGTCGTCGACCAATCCTCTCTACCTCTCCCTATCCAAGCCGATTCTTCCTAGGACGCCCGACCTAAATGCTTTCCCGAAAACTTTACGGAGAGATATCCGTGGAAATAATTTCGAATTACGTAGGGACATGCAAAGTGTAATGTATTTGAAGTCGCGTTAGGTGGATGAAGCGATGTTTCCTGGTGGCGTTTTTGTGCATGTTCACCATAGGAGTGGGCTGAGGCAAGTCAAGTGTGGAAAAAAATTGAAAGTATATATTGAATTTGCATGGTCCTCATCTCCAATGTTTTCTCCATATTAACTTCCATCAGCTCTTGTTTTTAGATCCAAGGCATAAATTATTGCGTTTCAAGCCTATGTACCTAATTTTCAACATACTTTCGTTCTATATTAGAGTAATTTTGTTGTTCGGATTTCATAAATGTGTAAAGTTAATCAAACCCAGTAATGCACGTGGGATAAAATAGTATGTGTCTTAGTCTTCAAGTTCCTTTTATCTTATGCTCAAGGTGTATCCCATGTGAATACAATTTAACGGTAGAATCAAGAAAATGCTCACTCTTTTCGTATTTTTTTAATCTTTCCATAATTTTCTTAAAATTTAGAAGAAATAATAATTTATCACCGTCCACATTTGAGAAGTAAGTAAATTAACATTTTAAGTGTAAGTTGATATAAATTTAATATTTGTTTCGGAATTCTGATTTTGTTTCTCCTTGTTGTTTAATTACATAAACTAAAAATTTGGAATATTCTGTTGTGGTGTCGTAATATGTATCGTATTGATAATTTACATTTTTAGACTGAACGTCCACTACTTTTAACTTCAATTACGAATCCCTATTATTCCGCTGCTCCTGTATCTTATTTATATCTTACACAAATTCTCAATACTTTTTCTTAAAAGTATTTAATCTCTTTCGTTTTTTTTTCATTCTATTTTTTTCTCCGTTATTTTTATTTGCGAAAACTTCATAGTTCTCCTCCTTAAGTTCAACGTTTTTACTCAGGAAAGTAAGCAAAATTTCAGAAATATGGATATATTAAGTCATACTTCATACAAATATCTGTACATATCGTCTTCTTTTGCCTTTGTGTTGTCTATGCCTACGTATTGTATACATACATCCCAAAAAAATATACCCTCATCTAGAAAAATGCTTCTTTTTTCACGGCAACTTTTACTCTATAGCCATAGTCAGAAATTCTATATTAATTTTTATAATATTTTCAATAACGGTATTATGTCATAAGGTGGAATCTCTAGATACACGATACAATCGTATATCAGATGGCCGCAGTTAACATGTCCCACTTGATCAAATAATAATCCATCAAATGATAACTTTTTGACCGTCTTTTATCTATTCGCAAAGAAAAACGTTCCAACTGTTAGTGCCTGGAACCTCTAACATAGATGGATACAGATAACATTAAACCAGCGTCACTAGATATTAGGCCCATTTCGGATAGGAGGAGAATATTTTAATTACCCCTCCCCTCTACCCCTTCTCCATCACTTACCACTTTTGCTTGAAATTATTCTAATATGAAATGAGCATTGAAATTTCATTTAATTTGGATGGTCCTGAAATCACAAAAATAATATCTAGTCAAATGCCTGAATTACTTAATTTACCGCTATGCAAACCGTACCATTTCTCAGCTCAAAATATTGAAAAGAGATAAATAAGAATCAATGAATATTTTATGCTATTCATATTTATTTATCACAACTTTTGCTTATTGATATTACCAAAATATCGGAAATCAGTATGATCTAAAATGGCAAAGTCAGTTAAGCATTGAAGGAGTAGAATAATTAGGAATTTTAGGCGGAATGGAGTGTAACAAGTATGAGCACTTGAAGAAGCCCTTTCAAAGCTTAACGTGTAGAAAATAGCAGAAAACCTTTATCGGAAAATATCTGCATAACTTTTACAATAGAAAAAAATATAGATTAATGAGAAAAATTTTCATTTTTGTAAGAGGCCATTTTATTCACTATTTCAATTCTTTTCAAAAATTACAGAGTGAAGCACTTTATTAGAGTTATTCCTTGTGGACAATAAAAATGTATTTTTTTTACTTTATCAGCGTTTCCACAGCTCTCCGCAAAAATTTTACTAATTACTGTTGGAAAAGGTGAAATTACCTTATTTTATTACCCAATCATAATAATATTTCATTTTGTTTGACTTTTAATGACTACAAAGGGTTCGTCCGGAAAATAAGTGTACTGAGTTCAGGGAAAAAATTTATTACACTTTTACATATCTTAAGCTAATATTCCTCAAAATAGGACCCTTGTGAGTCGATACACTTGTTCCAGCGGCGTTCCCATTCCTGGAACGCTCCCGCGAAGGCATCATCGGGAACCTCTCGAAGACACGTCGTCACGGCCTCTTTGACGGCGTCCAAAGTCCCGTATCGCGTTCCTTTCAAACTCCTCTTTATCTTCGGGAACAGAAAGACGTCCGGTGGTGCCAAGTCCGGGCTGTAGGGTGGGTGCGGCAGCGTTGCCAAAAAATATAAAATTATGCATGGCAGCGAAGATAAGGAAATTGCAACATTGTGGAAAACCTTCTTGCTGCAAAATTACTAGGAAAATTTTAATATACTTGAGAATACTGTGGAAAAAGATTATGACCATGTCACAGTTGAAGCATTATATATTATGTTATGTATTCAACAGATATTCCTATGAAGGTAGTGCACTATCCTTTATAAAACTTAATTTTATTAATTATGATATATGTATATATTATTTTACTGAAAGGAACTCTCCGAGACAACTGGCGGAACCTTTTTTTGTCGTGAAAAATTATTTAAAAGAAAAATATATATCATGGCTGCTGCGTAACATCATAAATTTTTACGAAGGGCCATCTATGACAGGATCGTTAAAAAGGTTCTTCGTTCTTACCAAGCAACTTAACCGGTGCATAATTATCACACACTGTTTTCTAAACAGAAAACCTTAAAAGGCGAAGTTATACCTTAGAGATGTATTACTTTTTCATAAAAAACGGTAGCAAAACCTCCATACCTTTAACAATTTGATTGTTTTTAAAATATGCGAAGTTATGAAAGTGCTACTTTTATTTATAATTCGTGCGGAATAAAATTACGAACAGCAACACGAGTTTTCAATTCCTGTAATTTTCACTCAAACGTATATCTCAGGTGGAGAAAATGGATTTCCTGAATTATTTAGTAATCAAAAGTAGCATTCTACGCCAAAACATTAGGATACCTTGATCATTAAATCTTAGCATCAAAAGCAATAAATCAAAATTTTGAGCTCATGTTACATGTCATGCTTTTAAGCATAAAATTGTGTTTCAAAAGAGCGGATATTTGGAGAAGACGATTGAAAGTAAATAGTTTGGATATTTCCTTTTTCTGCGAACAAATTTGCCCCCAACGAAGTTTTACAGGATAAAAAGTAACTTTTTGAGCTTAAAAAAATCTTATTGAAGATTTTTTGAAATTTTTGGAATTTCATGAAGTAATAAATGTTTGATTTAACGAAAGATTCCTTTTCACAATTTCAGCTTGAAATTCTTAAATTATCTTTCTCAGAGGAGCAGATAGATCAGTTATTGTTCGGATATCTCCATTTAAAACACAAATATTCCCACAGCAATATCAAATATTTAATTAATTATGTTTAGGATATTTTCCACTTACAGAAGTGGCGTCCGTTTGTAGTGACACATAAACATAAAATAAAATGAGAGGGGCATACATGTAAAAATGAAGAAAAAACAAATGTTAATTATATCAGAAGGGGTTACCAATTATAAATAGAGGCAAGATAGAGTTAGTGAATGTATTTGAGGAAAACAAAACCAGAGAAGCATCAGCAGGTGATGAATCCAAGAAATGGGAGAGAAGAATTTTGTAAATAGTAATTAGTAGTAACTAAAGGTATGTCATGATGATATTCTAACATTGATAAGCAAAAGCAGTTCAAGATTGTAGTGATAGATTTAAATCCAAATGAAATCTGAAAACGACTTAAGCATGCAGTTTGCAGATTACAAATAAACTGAGAAGAACGATGAATGATGAAAGAAAAGTATCAGTAGAATTCCGGGAATGTCGGTATTACACCAAACGTTACACCATCAAAGAAATGAGTAACGCTGCAAAGAGTATAAAGATTGGTTAGATCCAAGATCGATCTCATTGAGTGTCAGTACACAAATGGTGGAAGGACAATAGTTGAAAAATATTAATAAAATGAATGGGAAGTTGTGGTTTACGTGAATCGGTAGAGCAACCCTAAGATATGAGGCGCTATTTTTTAGTGCCCGAATATGTTCAGATAAATCAATTTTATTAGCTTTCAATCCCAGTATCCTTTGCATAGAGCAAAATTGAAATAAATTATATTAATTATGTTATGAGCTTAAGGTAGGATGTTGTATATAATTTACTTAAGTTTAAGATTCCATATCAAAATGAAATACACTATGTTATCCCACATAAGAGTTTAAAAAAAAAAATTTAAGATTCCAGTTATCGCAGCATTCTAAGTATCTTTTTAAGTATTTCTTTGTTATCTCGGTGTGAAAGAAAGCTATTTCAAACGTTTCAGCTTACGTTTCGTCATGAACAACTTTTTTACATATCCAAAGAGTCCTTAAGATATTATAAACTGCTCCATTTTGAAAATACATTAAAAATCCAGATTTTCTTTTATTAATAGCATAGTCTCCTATAATTTTTAAAGTTAATTATTTATATTTCCAATACATAATTCTTTTTATTGAGTAATCTAGTGGTGACTTAGTGGAGAAAAAGTTTCCTTTATAAAATTGAAAAAATGGATTCCTATGTAGCTATTTAACTCAAGATAGTAGGAGAATAGCATGTAAAGCCATAGGCGCTGCTTTGATGAATTTTGATCCAAATCGGAAGAAGATATTGTATAAGCATATTAGTATATAAAATCTTGCTTTACATACTGTACATTTTTATAAATCGCATATTAAGTATATGTTATGCATAGTTTTAGACATTTCGATTAGTATCTGAGACATGTGCACGACATTTGGTTAATAGTTGAATAATAAATACCTTGATCAAAAATATATTTAGGCAAGTGAATTTAATTATTCGCTGGTGGTCGATATAATTTACAAATTTCAAAATACTTCATTGGAAACCATAGGAATGAAAAGAAATTTCAGAGAAATTGTGCATTTGGATTGCTGAAAATATGATTTTCTGGAAAAATAGACACAAAAATAGTATTTCATTTGTTCGCCAACTTCAACAACGTGCGTTTCTTTTACTTGTATTTATTAAGTTTAATGCGAGTATTAAATGCATAATAGACATGGAATATACATCGTTTACACTTCTAATTTTTCAATACCCTCGTTCTGGAGGGGAAATATTGTGCATGATTCAGAGTGCTATATTTCCTAAATTATTCGTTAAATTATAATTTCCACATTTAATTCTTATGTATGCGCTTATGGGTTGCATAGTGTTTTTTTCTCTGCCGTCCATCTTAGCTTGTGTCGATGGATTTCAGTGATAAAGGTTACGCCTTAAGTGTCAATCACTAATTGACTTCATGACGCCTGAAATTACGTAGTGAGAGTGACAGATATTCATTATTATATAATATGAAAAGGTTTGAAGGCATACATTTTTTTAAGGATGATCATTCATTAAGTTAAGTGGTTCATACTATCATAAGCACACCGCAAAGTACAGCGATTTTATTTCCTCACAAAGAGACAAGATTGGAATCTTATATCTAACCAACCATTGTCGTAGCATATTTAATTAAGTGCATCAGGATAGGGAAATCCAATTTTTCCCCCCGCCCTCCACCCCGGAGAACTCAATGGCCCCGAGTTCGCGGCAAGGGAATGAATCGCAAACACCAAACAATGGCATCGGCGGTGTGGCCGGGGTTGCTTTTTCGCCTGTGGGGGGGGGGGGGGCAGAGGGTGCGAGGGGCGGGAGGCGTGGCAAGGCATAACGGGGGTGGGACGCTGGTGGCGTCCTTCCTGCTGGCAACGGGCACGTCAAGTGGTTGGCATGGCAGCAGAGATGGCGATTGCCCTAAAAGCGTAATATTTCAGAGGAGAGTGAGACACGGGCACAAAAGAAAAGGCTGCGAGGTAGGAAGGGGTTACTTGGGCTGCGAGGAGGACGGGAAAGAGAGAGAGAGAGAGGGGGGGAAAGGGGTGTGCGGGAGGTGGGGGCGATGGGCCAGAGGGTGGGGGGAGCGGAAGAAGGAAAGACGGGTGGGAAGTAGGACGGGAGGGGGGGGGGAAGCACGGCGAGAACGCGGGAAATGGACGCGTTCAGTTCAACGCGTTTATATCACACCGTGGTGCAAGTGACGAGCGGAGATGTGTGCTTGTGCCCGAGTGTGAGTGACTCCTCTTTCGCGAGAGATTCAAATCCTGGTGCTGCGGAATTCACTCCCTGCCCGGAATGGAAAATGTTCCTTCAATCTGCCACGAGCCACCCTTCTCCTCCTCCTTCTCCTCCCTCCACATCCACTCCTCCGACCTCCCCCTTCCCCATTCACACGTCCCGCACCTAAACCCCCTCTCCTCTCGCTACCATCCATTTCACTCCACCTCACTAACACACCCAACCGCCCTCCGCATCCACTCTCCCCACCCATTTCGCGTCCCTTCCACTTCCCTTATAATCTCCCCACTCTGCGTCCTCTGCCTTCTTTCTCTCGTCGCTTTCTTTCACCGCCCACCTCCGTGTCCTTCTCCTTTCACCCCCGCCCGCCATCCTTTTCAAGTTCTCACTCTCTTGCTCGGCTTTCATTTTATTTCCCACCGCTTTCTCACGACTCTCACGCTCCTCCTTCCCCTCCTCGGGAGAATAAAATACTTTGCCACCTTCCCCCCTCTCTCTCCATCCTTTTTCTCGCACTTCTCGCGCCTCCGGCCTTCTCCGAAGCCATTCTTGGCTATCTCCTGGACTTTGAATGTGTTACCTCTTGTCCCCCCTCTGGATGGCTGTGAGAGTATTCGGATTCGTCACGTGATTATATTTGATGTTGAATCCCAAAGAGGTATATTAGGAACGGTATTGGCTCTAAGCTTGCATCGTTTAACACTCGTACCCGATCCCATTTTTTTGCTATGTAGATGATATTTCTGTAATGATTTTTGCGGATTTGTGAGAAAAAATAACTTAATGCTTGTTTAAAAACAATAAGAAAATGTTTTTTTAACTTCTTTTTTTGCTACGTGTCAGAGATAACATCTGAGGTATAAAACAGTTGCCATCAACTTCATTTTTTCGTGATTACTTTTTATTCCGAAACTACATTTAATTTTCTGGTAAAGCTCCCTCCCAGTTTACCATGTTCTCTCATTCTCTCCCGAATTTGTGTCTCCTCTTATTTAATCTTCATTTTACTAGACCACATGTCATATGCAGGCTCCGCCCACCCGCGTAAAATGTCATCCAAGTCTAAGTTTTCATTATCCATTGTTCACTTTTTTTTGGGAAGTTACTTTGAGGCTCTGACTGAAAAAAGTGCAATTAAA
The DNA here is from genome assembly GCA_037158775.1 of Hetaerina titia. Classification (NCBI taxonomy): domain Eukaryota; kingdom Metazoa; phylum Arthropoda; class Insecta; order Odonata; family Calopterygidae; genus Hetaerina; species Hetaerina titia. The sequence continues at coordinate 96,109,545 of CM073768.1, read as the reverse complement.
TGCTTTATAAATAAAGCCAACAGTACAGGTATGTAACTTGTATGTAACCTGTATATCACTTTTGTTTTCGATTCTTCCGTTTCTCTTCTACCTAATCATTGGTGAATGTCCGAAATCTGCTAATATTGTCAGTCGCATAATGTCTTCAGCAAAATAGATTTATCTCTCAGTATTATTGACAAATTTGATTCTTTTTCCTCTCTCCACCTGTCACTCAGATGTGTTATTCTCTTTCTTCCAATATTTATGAAAACCTATTTTCCTACCGAAAATCCTGCGAAGGATATTAGATTCATAAGGGACGAAAATATCAAATCAGTGTAAAGTACTAATAGCATATGATGGCATATACGTGTCATTAACTTGAACTGCAATTATTCATAAAATAGGCAGTGATGTACATTTATATTTCCAGTGAAATGACATTTCCTAGAACTTCGACGTTTTAGTAGTACTGTAAACCTTGTCTAATTAAAAAACATCAGGCTAAACTTTGAATTCCTTCATGTTGAGGGTAAAGAAAGAAACTTTGCACTTCCACATAAAATTTATTACGTCACATGACCATGGTTTTACCTGATGATGATGCGCAGCATCTAAACCACGGTCGTATGAAGTAATTTTACCTAATGATGATGCACAGCATCGAAATCATGGTCGTGTGAAGTAATATATCTTTATGTGAAAGTGCAAAGTTTCTTTCTCTTCCCTCGTCTAATTATTTTTCGTCGATTTTATGAAATATTCAATTCATTATATAAATCGATGAAATTATGGGAAAGCTTTATTTTGAAGTTTATTGATTCCTCCCCACATTTTGTCATCATTGGTCGAGATATATTTTCTTGAAACAAACTTGATGCTTTAGTTTACCTAGCTTAACAAGGACCTTCAACGTGATACTTCTCCGTATTCTTTGTGGAAACTGTTGGAAGATTGCCGATAGCTAAAAATTTTGCATATTTTTACTACACATGCATTTCATATTATCTTAGAACAAACTGTATTTATGCAACCCGTAAATTTCAATTCAAAATGTTTATTACTAATTTTAAACTTATTTTGCCATTTTTTTAATTATCTTGGAATATAAATGTATTCATATTAAACAGGAATATTTCCTGTACTAATGCACTACGTTTAAGCTCACAAATGATGATACTTAAAAAAGTTTTTATCGTATTAATTGAGCTCCAGCCGTTCTCGTAGCTCAGGTTTTTCCACGGTTTTCTCTTTCTCCTCGCATTTGTGACCCGTTCTCTTTTTCTCCAACCCCACATCAACTGAGTCTTTCCTCATCTCCCCACCCTCCCGCCCCTTCCCCTCCTTTACCTGTCTCCATCTCCTCCAACTGCGAGAGATCCCCGTCCACCCGCTCCCCTGCCAACTCACTCCATCACCTCCCATTCCTCTCACCTCGGGGAAACTTTCCTCTCTCCCCCCATACACCACTCCTCCAGCTATTCGATGTTGAACCGAATCTCGTTAAGCCTATTTTTTCTTCATCCTCACACCTCGATTTACGCTGGCAGGTAACAAGTGGATATCACTTGCGAGCTGATAATGGGAATTCCCCTCCCGTCTTCCCATCCCCCACCCTTGCCCATTCTCACCGGCTCCCAAGGAGACGTTCATTTCTTTTACTTTTTTTTTTGTTTAGCGGAAGGATTTCACGCTTTCACTCCACTCCTCCACCTTCAAGATTATCGCCTCAAAATATGGAGTCGGGAATCCATCGCTTCGTTTACTTTTGCTACCTCCCTCTACGCCGCAGTTCTCCCTTTTCCGTCACCTCTCTCCTCTTCGGCTCCTGGTCGACGGAGCCGCTCGACATCGCCCACACCCCGGTGATATTTGCTCTCTCATTATTTGGTAATTTGGATCGCGTCGTCGAGCAAAACGCCCACGACTCCTTTTCTCGAATGGATTTGCAGCTGTTATCTCCCGCGGATGGGGTTTCGATGCAGATCCAATGGGTGCGCGGATTTTCCATTCGTCTAATTGATCTTAGGGCAGAGTATATAATTTGAAATGTAACTGGGTGCAAATCCGAAAATGTTTTCATTGAAATATAATGGAAATTGGTTTACTTATTTTTGTTGTAATTTCAGTTGCCTACCTTTTTTTATAACTGGATTTGAAATGCTAGTTATTGAAAACATGGTTTAATTTTATGGTCATTAGATAGGACCGTCACAATTACAAATTAAACGTTTCATTATTTGAATATTCTAATGATATCTTCCACTTCATCATTATTTCATTGTCGATTGTTCTCTTGCACTGAAGTGATCATTTCTACGGCAATTCTCGTTCAGACTGATTCTCAATAAGATTTTTGCAGTTTGAGTTTACTGGTGATATGAGGATCGGCCGTTTGGTAATTGTCGCCATTTCAACACTTGTGAAAGAAATATTTATGCAGTAATAAAGCCCAAATAGTTAGTGAAATCTGTATTATGTTGGCTCGTCATAAAGAATCATGCCTTGCGAATTGGAATTCTTTATAAACCCCCTGATTGTGAAAGGATGGTTTTTCATACTCGGCATTCTAATTATTTTGGTATTTTCAAAAGTTCTGAGTAAAATCAATCAAAGCATCCACTTTCGCAAACGTGGTATTCATATTTATTGGAATGAAGATACTCGGGAGTTTTAGCAGTGACTTTATGAATGCTTTATCTAAATTGATTAATTTCCATACAACCTGTCATAATACATAATACAGAACCTTTAACAACTACAATATGTGCTGACTTAAAACTTCCGAGTCCGCAGTTATATCATTTTACTTTCTCCCGAACTTCAAACGGAGACTTCTATGAAAATTCACGTTTCAACTGTAATTACTTCGATCGTGCCCACTAATGGATTTAATTCTTGATGTTGTATAATTTTAAAAATTTGCATCCTTAAATTATCTTTGCCCCTCATCATGTTAATAACCCTCGATAATTTCTGATAATTCCATGAAGCTGTGGAGTTTTTCGAGGCAGTTGTCACTATAAAAATATCTACAGAATATCATAGCAAAATAAAATTTCGAGAAAGAAATAAAATGTTCATGTTAATTGACACAAAAATAATACTTAATGAATTCATTTCTATTTTTGTTCCTGTAAAAGAAAGCCATTTGATACTATCTTTTCTGCATAAATAATTTAATTTTTCATTAAGTCTTTCAAAATACAGTGTAACGATAGTATCCGCTAATGTTTTATAAACTTTACTACATTTATAGTTTATTAGGTTCACGCAAAGATTTTTACGATAATATGAATCTTTCAACTACAAAAAGCTCCTACCAATAACTTAAATATTTAACACTCATACTTTTTTCTCAACCATATACGTACTTCAGGGTTGACAAATCGCACACTTCCCATAGACGACCCAACCGAGCGGCGCTCCCACGTTCGCATCCATTGATCTGAGCGGAGCCGAACAGGCAGTAGATAGATGCACACCAGTGATTATAATTCGTGAGCCATTACGAATGGTTCGGGTCCCTCTCGGTAACGCTTGCACACGAGCTCCAAGAACCGTCACCGGGCGGGCCCCCTCCGAATCGGGGCGCGTCACGGGAGGTGGTGGCTTCCAGGCATCCCCTGCGCCGCCGTTGGCCTCTCCCTCGGATACCCTCCTCCCCTCCCCCCGGCCACCTTCAAGTGAAAAACGACCTCCCGCCAAAGATTCCATTATACTAGAATGGGGGGGGGGGGGGCGGAACGGAGGGTGGGACGGGGGCGAGAGCAAAGGGAGTGACTCGACTCTGCCGGTACTCTTTTATTCCCCTCCCAACCCATCCTTACTCTTTCTCTCATCCTCCTACCTTATCTTCCACCGCTCCCTCCCCTTTCGAACCCCTCTTCACTCCTTCCCTCTTCAACCCCCTTACCCCCACCTCGACTGCCGATCTTAAAACAGGCCTACCACGCGTCTCGGGACTCACGTGCCCGCCATGTATATCATCTCGTCTCGGCCCTCTCCTCCCACACGACCTCCCTTTCTCCTCCGCTATCCTCCGTGCCCTTTGGCCCTTTCACCCTTTTCATTCTTATTCTCCCTTTGGCCATTCATTCCCGCAACACCACCACCACTCCTACCCTCTCTCTCTCTCTCTTTCTTGTACTCTATCACTGACGTCCCAACTGTCGGATTGCCGAACCCTGTATCGTGGTACGTCATTAGTTCGTTGGGTAGGTGAATGTAATGTGGGTTACGATCATTCATTGCTAGGCCGCTCTGTTTTATTTCCCATCATATCGTAACCGTCGTCAATTACATTCTTGCCTTGTCGTATGGATACGAGCACACTGGCCCCTATGCGTCTTTTGACATCACACGGCCTGCATCTTGTGAATTATTCAGTTGTGCAAAACTAAGGATTTCTTTCATTAATTTTGAATAAATCGTCCATTAATTACGATACCCGCGAATTGTGAATCGCTCGAAGACTATCAAGTATTGCTTCAAAAAAAATGCTTGTGATTATATCGGTTCTAAGAAGAGATGAGTCATGGTCCTCTACGCATTCCAAATAGCTCGGAAACTCTGATAATTTATTCGGTAAATGGCAATTATCGGAATTGCACGATTAATTGTCCTAAAATCATGAATATATATTATAACTGGAGTTTACCTATGAAATTAAGATTAACACCATCTTGTTCCATTAACTTTGCAACCCCCCCCCCGCCACACACTCTTGCAACGGCTTGATTAGCCAGATGTATATTAAACCTGCGTGTCTAAAAGTTTGAAAATAAGTCTTACCAATAGTGTACATATATACTTCTCATTCGAAAAGATACGAGCATGAAGTCACAAAGTAATTCATCATCAGCTATCTCTTCTGGAGAGTACATTTTCTATCTCTTACAATACTTACAATTACAGGTTCACTTACCTTGATAATAATTATTCGCAATTTTTTTTAATCAATTAATAATCGTTAATGTACTCTTTGCGCTTTGTAATCTTAGTTGGAGTTAGTCTTAGTTAATGTAATCTTAGTTGGAGTGCCTCCCGTCATATTATTTTTCCTCCTTAATTTGGAAATGGCCAATTTTGACTTCTCATATACACAATCTAAGGTCATAAGGTTCTTTTACTCGTTACGTTATTTATATCCCCGATGTAACGAATATTTTCACGACCTGCATTAGATTCCTTAGGTCTGTCACCTGCTAATCCTAGGTCGTTTCTGCTTAGGAAGATTGCAAAATGACACATGCTTAGTTCACCTCTAGCATCAGAAAAGTCTCATTAACTTTTCACGTTATGAATTTTGCACAATTGAATTTATATTGAGTCTAAATCAAATGAGTAAATCTCATTCATCAGGGAGTCATCATTACGAGCACTCTGCTTCTCTATTTCATGATGTTGTGCGAGCAATTTAAAGTCATTAGTGGCATTAAATGAGTTTTAATTGAAACCGTTGTAACAGATTTATGAGTCTTATGAACTTCAAGTCAAGGTAAATGAATAAAATTATGAGGTGTCATGAAAACAATCAAACACCCCGGAAATTTCATTAGAATTGCCTTGAATCACTTCTGTTCCATTAATCTGTTTTAATGATATGTGAAAGTTACATGTTCTTTTGAAATTCTTTCGCATTAAAAATTTGATTGCTAAAAGTAAATAGATTGGTTAGTATTAACAAACGGCGAGTTTCATTTTTTAAATTTAAAGCCCCAAAGGTTATGCCAATGCTTCTGGGTTTAAAATCTACTTACTCTGTTATTGTAGGCTTACATTTCCAAATTTAGATGCGGCGATGCATGATGAGGTACCATCTGTCTTTGAATGAAGCTCAGTCACTGAAAAAGAACGTATTGTAACACTGTACTCTACTCTTAAAAATTTATATAATTTTTTCATTTTCAATTCTATTCATATATTATGAGAATTCCTGTATTCAACACTGTGAAATGAGAACATATAAAGCCCTAATATTCTGCAATAAAACTACATGGTGTATAAAAAGAGGACCCCTAAAATTAAAGGAATAGAGTCAAAGACGCTTCCGTAAAATCTCACATGCTTTTGAATTACCTTCTTATCATCGCAAAATGTTTTTAGTTCTTTTCTCATGTTCTTGAAATGTTAGTTTGGCTAAATTCAGAGTTTCTCCCCCGTGTTCAATTTATATAAATATTCCGAACCATATGGCGTCGAACCAATCATTGAATTAAAAATATCTGACGTTCCTAATATTTCACCTCTGAATAAAAAAATCTAAAATAATAATATTTCAATTAATTTATAGCAAATATTCATTAATGAAAACATACGCATAATTGACTTTAGTTTTTTGGGGACTTGCAGAAATCTTGAATATATGAAGGGGACACCATTCAGTTGCTTTGTCGAGGGATATATAAAGGAGGTACCTTCATGTTGTACGTCTACATCCGCCAATAGTTTTATCTCTCTGTCATTAGCTATCTTTAGTTAATGTCATCAGCTATCTCTGATTGGATTATATTTCGTTTTATCCTCTTCGGTGAAAGGAAGCTGTGCTCTTAGGTAGATCGAAGTTATAAAAGATCTTATATCCCGGTGTCATTACGCCATTGTAGGTCATAATGTGATAATACCTACTTCTACTCTTATTTTTAATGAATTTTTAATTTGACCTTCTTTAAACAACAACTGTAACAGCGATGGGTACGCCATCGCTGTTAACTGCACCTGACTTTGCTCAATTGCAACAAATGAGACGCTGGGAAGGAAGATGAACTCCTTATATTATTGGTTTACAAAAACAATAGACATAGTTGGCAGTAAAATTGTATTGCATCCGGGTCATAAAAATAACATCAGTTTCAAGTGAATACTTACAGCTCAAAACGTAATCTACAAATAAACCATTCCCCACCAAACTTGCATTAATAAAAATATTATACCTATTATGAAATGCTTTACTCATTGATAAAGAAGTTAATAATTTGTTGAATACTTCTTAAAAGCCTCAATTTCATGTATCATTATTGCCAATAAGTGTAATTGAATTATTAACTCAAAAAAAAGGTTGCTCTTAACATCTTCCTGATTTCTATGAAATCAATTCATAACTACATCGGCTTTTGCTCTAACGCTTTCTTTTCATTTTGTACGCCATATTTCGTTTCCTAACTGGATAACTCTGGTGATCCATATGCCCCCGGTGTCCAAACAAGTGAGTTTTGACTTGTTATCAGGTGTTTCAAAGCCTGAGCCGCTAGAATTGACGAAAAAGTCATTTCCCGGCAGTTGGCAAAGATTTTACCATTTATTCGTCCTCGCCATTGATTCTGTTTAAATTGTCGCTCTTTACATTCCCAGCATTAACTTTTCTCTAATTGCTGGCGACGTCAAACATTATGGCGCTCATAAAATTGCCTAAATGACTCCCAATTTGGTCTGATATTTATTTCTATCTGTGCCGCGACTTTATTTGATCCCAAAAATGTGTCTTGGTCAGTGTAATAAAACTTCACTTGGAAAACTTTACCTTCTCGTAAAATATCCTAAACTTAGGTAGGTGTAAGAAATAAGACGGAAACGTTTTCTTCATCGGGATTAGTTGAAGCAGTAAAATTGTGCTTACTTTGCAAAATTCTCAGTTCTCGGTCACCCGACTGTAGGGCTACCATTTTATTCTACGAGTTTTCTATTGATCTGATTGGAACACACGATGGGAATCGTAGGTAATGGTCTTTTGCAAATAATGGATGAAGTGAAACGCATCGCTGCTCTCTTTTTTGCTCTCCTAGGCCTCGATCCCGAGTTCATTTACTGCAGAACTACGCGCCATGCACCAATTTGTGTCAATGTAAAGACCGTAATCGTATTTCTTGCTGCCTAATCACTTTATATTCACAGAGAGCTTGGAATGTACGAAGTAATGGAAATGGTGTAAATAACTGGTACTTTGTCGTTAATAGATATGGCTTACTGAATTTTTGATACGCTTTTCGTGAATATATACAGCATAAAAATATTTCAAAATTTAATTAGGGGAAAACTTCTGTAAAATATAGCTCCATAAAGCTCACAGGACGGAGGATTTCTTTTTAGGACATCTATTCTGTGACTCCGAAACGACTTCACGAGTCATCAGAAATGTTATTAATGAAAATGCCATTGACAGTTCTTCATTTTATAATAACATCCGATAGCAATACACCTATATCTAGCTTTTTCAACGATCGTTGCAAATTTTATACGAAAAACAACTGTCGGAATAGAATGTTTGATTTTTACTGAAAGCCGTTTTAACCAATAACTTGATTTTTATTAAAAAGGGCTCGCGCATAAAGGCCGTTTACATCTATGTTATTGAAACCATAAGCAAATTAATCAACCAGAAGGTCGTTTTGGCAGGTGTTGGTAGAGTTCACCCGATGATTAGCCCGACGGCGTGTGAAATTCACACTTCAGGCTAGGGGGGGCGAGTTCCTTTCCCTGTGCCGGTTATAAATTCCCAGGATGATCTGGTACCCGAAAAATCGCATTCACATGGATATAGATAAAAGGAAAATGGATAGAAAACACATAAAAGACCTACACAGGAGATGTGGAGAAGGCGGAATCGAGCAGATCACAAGTGCAAAAATATTTCCTTGACCGGGACTTGAACCACAGATCTATTGCATTTCCGGGTTCATGCTCTAACGGCTAGATGAATTCAGGATAAATTACGTTTCCTCGATACCTCCAGTGGCTGGGGTGGATCGCGGGGTCTTTATAAAGATGTTAGCGTGTATATAAAATTTAAATATGCATAAACGAAATTATATACTGTCTCAATGATTATTAATCATTAAAATGTTATCTAATAAATGATATTAATATCAGAATTTTCTTTCATGACAAGCCTCCGATTAACTGAGTATTATAGATCTTAATTTGAGTAAACATTTATAAAATATCACCGAAATTTCAGCCACATGATATAGATTCTTGTCTTGAATAACCTATGTATAACCCCTATATTTCATTCCTGATGCTTTAACGTTTGCTTCATTTTCAGGTGAGATGATTATTTCAAATGACAAGTATCAAATGACTGAAATAAATAGCTCTTACTACAGCGTCCAAATGAGGCTGACTATCAGGAAATTCGACAAGTCCGACTTCGGAGGCTACAAATGCATTTCAAAGAACTCTATCGGAGATGCGGAAGGAAATATCCGGTTATACGGTGAGTGTCATTCGCACGTATCGTAATTAGAAAACAATACTACATGTGGTAAGTTATAACCAGTTATGAGATAAGGATTTTATACAATTATTGCAATCCCATCGGTTTTTCTGACATTTTGACTGTAACATTTACCTATTGTTTATAAGTTATTACTGAACTTTACTTTCGGTGCTTGAAAAATGTAAATCACCAGAGATTATCGACTCAAATAATTTTCATTATCGAAAAGTAAACTTTCATAGGTACAGAAATGTAACTCTTGCCTATTACGCGCAAACTTTTTGGGCCACAGTACGAAGACCGAAGGATTATCAAAAAGTAAAGTTTCATAGGTACAGAAATGTAACTCTCCACTATTCCGCCCAAACTTTTGGGCGGCAGTAAGAAGACCGAAGGATTTTTTTATTTCATCCATTTCTATAATTGACTTTATCAAAGTGAGGGATGGAATAAATGAAGTTAAGCCGAGGTAAAGCACGTCAAAAGAACAAAATTTGGATAATTATTGTTCTTGATACAAAGAAGTCGATTTACAGTAAATGATTACTCAAGTGGAGAAGGTGGTGAAAAATACCACCCGGGGTCACCAGCTGATAACACTACCTGAGAAAAATCAAAATTAAGCTCGGTGGCAGAAGGTAACTCAAAAATTAAGTAGATTAATTAATAAGAAAAAAGTGAAGGAATGATGTTTGGGAAATAAAATCACCAGCGGTATAAAACAAACACGGAAGACACATGAAAAGAAGAGTTTCCGTGAAAAACCTATCCATTCGAAATCAGAGTAAGAAAGCAAATAATAAAGAATAATATGTGGCCTCTCTAAAGATTCATTACCAAGATAAATGAACACCGAAATCCCGGAAAATATATTTGCTCTATTAATAATTGTGAAGCAAACTTGAATTCGATTTGTCAACCCCGAAGTTTGAAGAATAGTGGTTGGAGAGAAGGAAGTTTGTGGAAAACTCAAAATAAAAGACTGAATAAACTCATTGGCCATTTTGGTGGCAATGAAGCTCACTGAAGACTATTTTGAAATAAAGAGATTAAAATAATGGATGAGGTACACACAAGACGTAATCACTTGGCGTGTGGGTTCAGACTCAGTTTAAGGTTAATAAGTGATGATTGAATAGAGTGAAACCTACTGAAGTACATAAAGATGTATGTTCTCATTTTAATAATAAAATATTCCCAGTGTTGAAGCGTTTCATTTACATATTTACGTATTATTCCCCGAGACGTCATTCTGGCGCGCAGTGCGAGGGTGGTGTATGTTCAGATGTTAGTTTCGTAAATGAGGGCAGAAATGAAATATATGCCAAAGAAGAGGACGATGGAACACATTAATTGGAGTTCGGAGTTTTCTTAGCGTGTAGTATTGTAGCATATAAAGTTATCGGGAATAGCGTGAGTGAAGAAAGAGTATATTAATATACTCGTATCAGTGCGAGAGTCACACTATTTTCGTCCATGCTATATAATTTACTGACATAGTATGAAGTGTATAAATCACCTTTATGGGCCGTTTTAAAAGTGAGAAAGATTACCTTTAGGTGATCGTTTCATTTTAGGAACGATTTCAGAATATTTCACTTTTGTAAATGTTATATTGCTAATCAAGCCCCTTGTGGCTGGAGGAGTTCCAATCATCAATTTTCTAATTGTTCTATCACATTAGCTACTTTTCGGAGGAACTTTCTCTAAATGTAACAACCATTAGTTGGGATATATATATTATCAGTTAATTGATAATTCCAGCCATAGCTACCAAAGACTGGCCGAATATTCTAAACACGGCCTAAGCTGTGTAAAAATACACCTCTCCCTTACGTATCAATTGCACTGTTCAACTCATATAGTCTGTACAAATTCGAGACATATCCGAAAAATTCTTTCTTATTTCCAATGAAACGTAAGAGCCCTGCCTAGGCATGTTCTTTCTAATCTACTCACTTTATTTGAAATAAATTAATGACCGTGCATTTTATGAAAGGGGTCCTTTATTTTTTTCCATTTTTTTACTGCATTCCAAATCAGTGCACTTGTTAACATTTGAATCGAATCCCCATTATTAAAAATAGTGCAAAATTTTATTTAAAACACGTGAGGGAAAGGTTGGATCTGATGAACTCATTAGTGCACATGAATTTTAAATCATAGTTTCTGTAGTAAAATCATCCTTGAATACACAACCAAACGCGTTCTCCCGCGTCCTTCCTCCAAATATGTTAATTCGGCTCGCTCTCATCTTCAGAATCTCTCCCCTCTCAAAATTCTAAAATCTTCTCACCACGCTCATACCTGAGATTCGTTCTTTTTTCCTCGGATAATTTGTAAAATTACCCTCCTTAGCAGTAATGGTTTAATCTCATTATGAGTACAATGCGAGTATTTAAACACCCACCTCCGAAATAGGAGGCTTTGGGGCTTCAGAGTTAATCTCTCTCTCTCAGGAAGTCTCGCAGGAAGATCTACACATTAATCAGACATTAAAATGGATTCGATAATCGAATCGAAATTTGAAACTTCTTCCACGGGAACTAAAAAAATATTCTTTATCACGAAATATGAATAAATATATATTTCCGTGAATTGTTCAGTACGAGCGCTGAGATGCCTTCGGTACTTTGAGCGAGCCTGAGATTCGTTGCAGTCGATAGGTGTTTAACAGGGGCAGTCCCAGAAAGATAATCGAGATTACTAGAAGTTAATGCAAAGGGAGTTTGAAGGACAGAGTGTAGAGTGGAAAGGAAGTGGACGAAGAAGTCGGACTCGAGAGCGGGAGAAGATGACCGAGAGAAACGAAGGAACTGAAGGATAGAAGAGGCCACGTCGGGAAGGGAATCATGGTTCTAAGGAAGGGGGGGGCAGAGAGAGAGAGCTCGACACCGCCAGTCCCTCCTTCGATGCGGGATCACGAAAGGGCCTCCGTCGGCCATCCATCGTGCCCCAAGGACTAAGATGTTCCGCTCGTGAGGATGCCAGAACGCGCGAGGGAAGGAATGGAGCGGGGAGGAAGGGCTGAGTGGCATTCAGCAGTGAATAACACCGGTCGGTGATTCAAGTTTCCGCGAGGGAGGAGAATTTAACAGGGCCGAGGAGGGAGGGGGGTTATATGGGTATAAGCCCGTAAGAAAGGAGAGTCGAGGATGTAGGTATGAGGAGAAGGAAAAGGTGAGTGCGGGGATGGAGGCGGAGGGAGTGGTTGTGGTGGTGGTTAGGGGAGCGTTAAAAAGAGGCGGTGGGACGGAAGGGGGAGGAAAGAAAGTATCCATGGTAGGCAGGGAGGGTGGGGAAAGGGGTCGAAACTTCTCTTGAGCCGGGCCAACATCCGAAGCGGTAAGTGGATTCTTACAGTCGGGGATCGGGCGGGGGTTGGAGGTAACTGGGTGAGTGGTGGGGAGATTTGGAGAGGGGTTGTATAAAGAGGGCGCCAGGGAGAGAGCTCTTGGTCGGGCGGTCGGGTTATATATGTAATAGGCGGGGGCGCGGGTGTTTGGGGAAGAGGGTCGGAGGGATTCGAAAAAGGGAGGAAGAACAAAAGAAATAGATAAAAAAACGTCCGAGTGTAAAAGAGGAAGTTCCGAAACCAATTCCACATTCCCTCCGCTCTTCCTGCCGCGCGTACCTACTTGGCTCGTTCCCCTTCCCTCCGGACACCCCGAATCCACTTCCTCCTCTCCCCATACATCTTCTTCCCCTCCCCCTTCTTCCTCTTTATCCACTTCGCCCCGTGTCATGGAAGTTGTTCAGGGGGGGACGGACCGGAGGTGGGCAGCGGCGTGGATGGCCGGAATTTGGCGGAGTCTTCAGGAGGCGAGGGAAGGGAGTGGTCGGGCATGAATGTCGGAATGGGAAAATTAGGGAGGCAGGATAGGGAGGAGTGTGCGGGGATCTAGGATGAAGGGCGGTGAGGTAGCCTGTCTCCCCGTCGAGTTAGGTCAAGCGAACGCACGGAGTATGGGGGAGCGAAGAAGGGTCGGGATACATCTGATTGGTATGCCTATGGAAAAGAAGGAAAAAGTAGTGAGTCAACCCTTTGGTTAAAGCGCCCAGGATTCAGTGGACAATTCTCGGCTAGAACCTGCCCTCTACTAAAATAACTACGGCCGCTCACCCCTTGTTAGCATTTCTGAGTAAAATGGGAACAGTTCAAGGTTGTCTTGTGCAAGCAGATGTACTGAAAATTGGATAATCCTTTCAGTGCTTGGAAAAATTTTTCCTACTTCGGGTGGTACACTGTTCTGGACCTTCTTAAAAGAAAAAGGCCCCGACTGAGTCACTCTAGTTTTTCTAAACGGACACTCAGGCAATTCAATGAACGCTGTATTTGATTACGTAGTTCTTGGATATTCATTCTGGCTGTCTTGCAAATATATTCCCGCCAATGAATTTAACTATGGCAAATTTTCTTATTAAAGTTTTAAAAAATAATGGGTAACGTATTCTACCCCAATTCTTGGATTGGCTGTTCCAATTTTAAGTTGTGATTTAAAAGTGTATGCTATTCTAACGCAATAAACGTACAACCATAAATGTTTAAAGAATTACTCCTGAAAAAAACCGTATTATTCTTGAATATTCTAATAGATTTAGGAAATGTCAAACGGACAGCATAGAAAAGCATTCAGTGTCTTCGTAAAATTCCTAAATTGAAATTACAAATTTGTACTTATCAATTTATTGCCAATCATTAAACTACGGCGTCCATTTTTTTCAATCACGGAAAAATATTTTGCTCTCACCAGAAACATTTTCGGCTTAACAAATACCCTACCTAAGAAGTCATCTACTTTCTTCTTACATCAATTTCCATTTGGAAAATGTGGCCAAAAAGTGTATATTTTTCGGACGCGAATTCGAAATGAAAAATAAATGCAGCATGCACGGCGTAGGCGACGATTGTTGATTCCGCCTGCTTTTCCCGTGTCTCTGTCACAGAGATGGAGTTGCCGTACAGCGTCAAGGGCGCCATGGAGCGGGGTGACTCCCACATGGACTCCGGGGGCGGAGACGGGGATGACTCGGGTGAGCCCGGAGACGGCAACCGGCTGTACCAGGGGTCGCTGAGGGAGGACGGCGGTTCGGCCGGGGGCAAGGGAGGCGGAGACGAGGGTGGGGGAGGCGATGGAGGGGGGCGTGGTGAGGGTGGGGGCGGCTCGTCGGCCCCCACCTCTTCCCTCCTCATCCCCCGTCTCCTTCCGCTCCTTCCCGTACTCCTGGCCCTCCGAGCCGTCCTCTCTTCGCTGCAGTGACCGGGCACCGAGACATCCGACGTGTGCACATCTGCGGAGGAGGAGGTGGAGGAGAAAGCGGTGGAAAGGCGACCCCTCCCGGTGCGAGAACCCGGTCCCCCCCGAGGGGGGCGCTCCAGCCGGCCAGGGGGGGTGGTCACCGGGAGAGGCTTCCGAGGAGAGGGAGAGGATCGCCGCCGTCAGCCGCTCGGCGTTGTCCCGTGGATCGCGTTGCCGACGTGTGAATCGCGGTGTGATTCTTTTTTTTCGGAGTGTCAATGTGCCAAAAGAGAGTAGTGGGGGCGGGAAAGGGAAGAGAGGTGTCGCCGGATGTGGCATGCGTTGCAGCTTTCATGTATTCAAACACGACCATGCAACACAGGAGTTCGGCGACTCACACATACATATGAATAAAAACAGACGTGCATGTTTAATCGAGCGGAAAAAAGTACATCCATCCCCCATCTAACTTACCAAACCATTTCCGTTAACCCCCCCCCCTCTGTTCCCCTATTATCTATTCTCCCACAACTCCAACCGTGTTGTCTTAGTACCCCCCTCTCAGAAAGGACAAGGAAGGAGTGGCCCGCTCGAACCCGAATCCCCGTGCCCGGGGGCCTTAGACCAGGATAAATGGTCATAAATGGGCTGTCTCGTTCTATTTCGTATGATTGTTTCACACGGGGCTCGAGAGGGCCACTTGAGGAGAAAGAGTTCGCCGATTCGACGATTTGTGAGAACGCGGCGAAGCCTTCGTGGCGCCAAGGTCTTAGAGCGCGATTGCCGCACGGCGCAGGTAATTTACATAAGCTGTTCCCTCGCGAGGCATGCGAGAGGTGCAGCCCGCTTTCATGGAACGTGTAATGTATAATAATGATATTGGAGGAAGGAGAGTGAAAAATCGTTTCTGTTGTTACTGATCGTTCGCCATATAATGATGTATACTACGCGTCCGATTTCCGTGTTACGTATAAAGAAAATAATGGGAGCTTGTTTAAAAAAATCCGTGTGCGCAAGTTTTACTTTTCTTTCGTTTCAATGGGCCTCTATTTTATATGAAATGCAGGAATTGAATTGAGTCACCCTCTTCCTATTCTCCCCCTACTCCCTCTCATCCCACTCCTCCCTCCTTCTCTCCGGAGCAGGAGTTCGGAAGGAAACCCATCCCCTCTGTAGGTCCTATCCTCCCCCCGAGCCCATTTGAACGATACGCAAGGATCATAGGGACAAGTCGAGTACGTTTTGCAGTGTGCTTGTGTGTGTCTGTCGTTTGAGTGTGCCGAGGAGCGTCGGGATGTGAGAGACGTCCCGTTTCCCTACTCTATCTCAGCAGTCGCGCCCCGCGTGCCCTCCATCGTGGCCTGGATCCGGGTTAGTTTTAGGTGTGTTTTCTAATCCGGCTTGCGCCGTGTTAAAACCCGGCCCATCCATCCCTCATCCCCGATCATCCCAATACCTTAATCCCCCCATCTTCTAATCCCAGAACTTTCTTAACCCTTTCCTATTCAAGGATCAGTTACCCAAGGCAACCCCGCCCATCTGAAAATATTCCCGCGGGTTCTCGCGTTGACCCCCTCCTGATTGAAACCCTCCTCCTTGTAATGTCTCCGACCCCCTGGTACCAAGGGTATAAATTAAATAAGGAAGGAGTAAGTTATTTCAGTCCGCCATTCCGGATAAACTATGTCATCGCGGAAACCCCTTATCCTTGGAAAACGGAGAGAAATATCGAAGGCGGGGAAAGATGGTTAGCACTCTGATCGGGCGGTGGGTGGGTGGTTTTTGAAGTTGGGGAGTTCTTCGCCGCTGTTTCGTATCTAGAGGGTAGAGCATGGACCAACAGTGCGGGTGTTTCTGACTGAGTGGAGAAGACAATTAATTATTGGGAACGTTTGGGAAATCTGAGATGATATACCGTTTAAAAAAAGCCTCTTCGACTCGCCTTGGATTGTGTGGTGAAGATTTTCTCGCGAGTCGTCGCCGTTTAGTTTGTATGGGTTTGTCGCAAAATTGTTTGTCGACACAATTTGATTGATCGCTTTGTTCCATGCCGCTGCCTTCGTGCAAAGGAAGAGGATTAAGGATGAAAAAGCCATTAAGACAAACAATACTATCGATTGTTATTCATACAAGAGTAATAACTGTTGTAGAAAAGTGTGTATATATGCCTATGGATGAAATGATATTATTATATATACTGAAATGAATAAATATATAAATATATATGGGGGAAAGATGCTGCCGTTGCACCAATAAAGATTTTGAAAGATGAACTGACAAATGTTGTTTTTATGGCCCTTAATTGCGCATCGCAATTAATTGAGTTCCTTTGTAGCCATTTACAAAATGTCATTTATTAATGTTTTAAAGAGAATTAATTTTTACGTTTTGTTTTTTTAACCATCATTTTTTTCTTTTGAAATATTATTTTATTGAATAACTGACTGAGTTACTTATCGTTTTATCCAGGAATGGTTTATGTACCCCCTGAAACCCATTGCCCAAAGATTCCAACCAACGGACTTCAGTGTGGACTCCACCTCGCAAAGAATCAAGTTACTAACATAAAGGTAAGTGAAGTCAATTGGATTACCTCGTGAAAATTACAGACTCACTGTTTTCGCTATAAGTAACAATAAAATAAAGTGGTAAGAGAAGAACAAAAAGAGTAGCCTCATGGACACGCACAAAAATAGGAACTTTAATTCCACTTTCAAGCGAGCTTGAGTACAATCAATTTCTAAAACGTTACGTACTTTTTTCTTCTGAAAATGAATTATTGTCCTAACGAAAAATGTATGATATAACGATTCCAACCCTTCTCTGATATTGATTGGCAGTGGGATGTTGAAGAATGGGATAGAGGGGGGCGTTGTTAGGCAAACGAGGAAGGGGCAGGAAGAGGATGGGGTTGTTGGACAGAATGAAGGGAGAAAGGAAATATACGGAGATAAAGAGGGGCTTGTTTTAGAGTAGGATGGAAAGCGCAAATCACTGGCGAGGAATTAAATTTTCCCGTAAATCACCACACAAATCTCAATTTACCCCCTCCTTTTTTACTTTTACAGTGGTGTAAAAAACCCTAAACGGTTTAAGGAAGTATTATTTATTATAGTCAGTCTGTAGAGTAGGATTTTGGATTGCGTTTTTTTAGGAAAGACAAGAAAATTATTTGGCCATTTGTGTTCATCCAAAACATGCCTTGACCGGTAGATTACCAATGATGTTAATAATAATACACTTACACTTATTGGTGATAGGTCTTCTCTTACTCATTTGCACCACCAAGAAATTTCTATACCTTGTATGATCTCCTTTATCATCTTATGCTTTTTGCATTCCAAACAATTTATATCGATTTCCGCTGGGTCTAACATTGAATGACTGAATAAGCTGGATCAGTCAAAAATATGGCATAATTTTCTCTCCGCTTACTTTCATAAATAACCTTCTTCTTTCTGTTTAATTATTTCATCTCCATTAAGATAATTAGTGTAGGAAATGGGAAAGAACACTGAGCTACAACATAGGCGATCGGTGTCATCACGGATTGACATTTCGTACCCCAATGCGTTTGGAGCAAATACACATACTTTATCTGAAGTATGACATTTACCCGTTAGACTGTTGCCTCGACGATCGTTTCCCCTATCCTCCAAGTTTTTTTTATGATGAGTTTGAATATTACAATTGCTCGATGCGGAAAGTAAACATATAGCTTTGTAGTTCTTTGCAATTAAATTATTTCCCCTCGTTCTAAACTTGTTGCAAAAATTAGCATTAATCTCTTCTGGTCAAATACCATCATGAATAAATTATTTACTCGAAAACCCTTGCTTCCATTTTCCAAAAACTTCAGCTCTCCGTGTACACTGTATTTCAACCGCCTAATCTTTGTCCTTCACACTTTCTGAATCCTTTGATTTCGAAGGTTTTTCATGAAAGTTTTTACAAAATTTTTGACAATTTTGTTCTCTTTTAAAATAGCGCCCATACTTTTCTTATAAAATGATTTATCTTCATATTATTGCAACTACTATTTTCTCTTATAGTAAGTATTCTTAAACTTCTGCATGATGCCAAAGTTTTATTTTATTTATAATCTTCTTGCCAACCTCGTGTTTACTATTTTGAAATATCTCCTCCTTATTTCTTCCCTAGTCATTACAAGTTCAAATCATCATTCCTTTCATATTTTTCTCCCATGTCCTTTTCCTAATTTCCTCTAATAATTTCTTTTTGAAGATCTTCCTTTTCTTGGTCTAATATTAGTATTTTTGTCCTTTACTAAGAGTTTTATCTACAAAATCCTGTCAGTCATTCCTTTTTTCTAGTTAACGTCTAACTTTCGGCTCTCGCGGTTCCCTATCGTATGAATGAATCCTTTTTTAATTTCAATTTACATTATATTAAAACACTCAGCATCCCTATCTACCTCCGGAAAGTTTTGAGGTTTGATAATGTCATTTTTTAAATTGTTTCTGACCATAAGAAAATCTTATTCGTAAGTTCTCATCCCTCGAAATTTCCATGACTACCTAAACCATGGTGCTTCAATCTTGTATAACCCCTTGGCAACTTTTGTTTAAAAATGATTTTTTATCTTTTCTACCTTTAATTTAGTCGTATTCCATTTATGTAATATTTCATTTGTAAAATCTTCAATAAACATCCCTCTCTCATCATCTTCATTGAGCACTCCATTTCAATCTGAAATTCGTGGCGTCATTTTAACTTACATGATCTAATATAAATAATCAGAGGAAAGAATAGAAATTAAATGATGTAACTGTGCATAATTAGATAGCTTTCTAATAATTTACCTAAACTTTGATATTTGACTCCTCTACACTGATTTATGAATTTGATCGCCCTAGAACGTTTTAGGCAAGAGGTCTACCGTCAACTATTAAACTAACCTTCGAATTCATTACTGTGGTCATATTACTCGTACTTCGTTCTTCGAGTCCTTGGGAATCGACATACTCCACTGATGATGTTACTATATAGTTTTTTTTAATTTTCAATGTGAAATAATTCCAACCATGTTTACACCTGATAATTTTTCTAGAAAAAGGAAGATCTATCTTTCTGATAAAATTCATTCCACTTCACATGTCTTTCATGATTGTCATCATTGTCTGTGATGATGTGTGATGCGATTTTATCCATTTACAAAGTCATAAAATTAAATTACTTCCCTTGAATTTCCTAATAATTCTCATGCTTTAGTTTCCTTTTTGTGAGTTGTTTTTACCCACAACTGTAAAGTACACCTGACCATAAGCACCAAGCTCCAAAACAATTCAATACGAGTATATGATTGAATTTTTCCACATGCGGTTTTATGAAGGAATTTGAACATACATGCGTAGAAGTTCTTTCGCTTTCATTTAGCAAGTAGACGCAAAATAAATATAAATGTACGAAACCAACAACGAATATTATAAACGGGAAATATTTTAAGGCATTTACATTCAGTAAGTTATCGTAACAAAAGAATATTATCTATCAGTTATTAATACAGCTGAATTTGAAAATGTTTACATCATTTAATTACATTTTTAAATGTACTTTTAGAGTCACATAATCGAATTTTATTGTTTAATGAAGCTTGATTTGAGCAATTTGCGATATTTTTAAATGCGTTTCGTTTTTCAGGATATTGCTAGCTGCGTGCAGATATTTCTAAAAATAAAACTCGGCTTGCATTTTCGTGTCCTAGATTTGTGCCCTAAATCTCAAATTCCCTTTTCTTCCTTTAGATTAAATGTGTAACCTTTGCCTGAAATCTTGTGAAAAAAACTTCTTAAATAGAGTGGACATTTTCTCTAGTGCTTTTTTACGTTTATCTACAGCACAAGGGCCAACTTAAAATCCTCCGTTGTAGAGAAAATATTTCAGAATCACTGTCAGTTGCTTGCATGAAATCTACTCATTCATCGTGTAGCGTATGGTATGTGATTTTGGAAAAATATTTATAAGTTCTGTATCCACAATTTATATATATATATATATATATATATATATATATATATATATATATATATATATATATATAGTGTAATTATAAGACAAATGTATACTGCAACAAAAAAGTTTAAATATTTTTTCATAGTTGAAGAAACTATTTTCCAACCTAACTTCTTTTTTCGTTTCAAAATTAAGGTTAATTATGACATCCTCCAACGATTACCTTTTCCACTTGAACATGGCATTAATTAAAACTCCATTTTTTGGACATTCTTCGTCCAGTACTGTTAATAGTTTTCTAATAATATTTTATTACGCACCGTTTCGATATTAACTACTTTACCCTGAAAATACTACGTTTTTCAAGCGAACTTATAAGAATAATCTTTTGTACATAAATGATAAATTTTTTAATGGATACGCTGAACAGGATGATGTCGTCAACAGGATTGATTTACGGGATTAAAAGGTCGACTGTAAATTTCAGTAGCTCTTCCCACAAAAGGGGTGTTTTTCGTGAGTCGATGGCACACGTCAACTTGATACTATGCCAGAAGACCTTAAGTAATTTCAATTGTTCAGTTTACAATAGCTCACTATTTCAACGTCATGAAGAAGTTCATAATTCTAAAACAAATTTTAAGAGGGAAAATAGAGACGTGAAAGACGTCTCAGAATCTTCATATACATGTTGAAAATAATGGCGGATGTCATATAATCTTCGTTGGAGGCTGTTCGGGTTTTCCACCGGGTCAGGTTCTCCAACGAGGCCGACGTTTCGAAGGACGACTCGTACGACGAAGGGCTCGGGAAAGCCTGCGATCATTTTACATATAATCTTGATTGCTAACATTTTCTAGATCCTGATTATATACCTTGTTTTCATTTCATAATTCCTTCAGTAATAAATTAAATCTTAAAAATAATAACCCTAATTGCTAAAAGAGTTATTCATAAATTTACAATAATTTAAACGGTAGGAATAATAAGAAATCACGAGCAAGAAGTGTCAATAGAATATTTTACAAAAAAAGCAGTGGTACTCCCCATAATTTTTCATCGCGTAATATTAGTAGTCCCACAATTATATTTTTTAGTTAGTAGTTATTAGTATTTTTTCAAAAATATATTTGTGTCATAACTATAGAAAATCTGGCTTGCTCGCGCTAATGGAACTTAGATTTTGTCTCATCGCGCGGTTTTATCGTCACGAATCGATAGAAAAAAATCAACGCTCATGCTTTAACATAATCTGGTTACTGTTTGGAATGATCCGATTTTAAGGGATACTTTCCCGATAAATTTAATATGTCGCCTCAGCCGACTCGTGCGAGTCGACTCAACCCCGCCATGAATTTTGGAACAGATGCACGATCACAAATTCTGCCACCCAATCCTAATTTTTCTAGTTAGGGAAACGCGTATTTAAAAACTTTCCATTAGGGAGAGATGTAATTCATTCCCAACCGCAATCCATGCGCCCGCTTTCAGGACAACCGAAGAGGTACGATCGCGGATCCAGTGGCACGGCAGCAAGAGAGAGTGTTAGAAAATAAAAAAAATTCCGGGAAAGCGCAACTGTCGCTAGTCCATGCAAGAGCATTTTCAGCGATTATTTTCATTCGGGCTTTTAGCCAGACACGCGCGAAAAAAAAATATCACACGGAAAGCATTTTGGATTCGAATTTATTTTCGTGATAAGCTCGAATTGCATTAACCGTATCTTTGGTGGGGAAGATTAAAATGTGCGATTAGAGAGGTTTGAAATGCAAACTTAATTTGATGAATTTTATTATTTCCGAGCGCTATCTTATGGCTTTCATAACATTAATGCACTCGGTGATTTTTCTCAAATATTGCTATTATTACCGCATTTATATTTTCGCATGTCCGCAAGCCGTAATTACACTCCACTGAAACTCGGAGTTTTGACGAATGGTTTGCTTTTAATTCTGAAGCACCGATGATTTTTTTAATACCCCATTGCTATTTTGCAGCATCACGCAGACCTTCCCCGAAGCTTAATGAGTTGGCTTATTACGCAGTTATTATCTTTCAATTCAAATTCTCATAAACACGGATCTAGTGGTGTTTATGGGGTGTTCAACTGCTGCTGCTAGAACACTGCGGTTGTACTCTTAAATTGCTTCGTATATTTGAGCCACTGAAATGCACATACTACTACCAACGTGCCTAAATTTCATACGGCGTCATCTGGAAATCGGATTACCCCGAAAGGTGTGAAAACTATGTAATTTAAAAGTAATATATTTTATGAAATTTTCAATTATCATCTATTCCAGCTCATTAGATTTTTACTCTAGAATAAACTGAATTCCATTGATATTGCCAATTGGAAGGCTGATTTCTAGAATTTTTTATAATGAGTGAAACAGAACCAGATATTCTTTACAACACCTATATCGATAATGAAGGTCGCACAACTTATCTCAGTGTTAACATTTGGCTTAGCCGCCGTAGCGTCTTCAACTATACCTAGAGATTAATTACAAATTAAGAGTGTTTCCCTTAAGAACAAGATGTCCTGACCGGGAAGGTATATACGAGGCCCTCGTATGAAGGGCTTAGGGTCCTACTCCTAGGTAAATTGGGTTAATGTGTTGGTTTTTAGTGACTTGCTTTAGCATCTGTCTAATGCTAGCTAGTAATTCATAAAATAATTCACAGGGTGGGGTGGAAAATTCGTATGGCTTCAATCATTCCCCTAAACTCGTAAAAAAAATTACTTTTACGCTGTAGTATGGGACTGCATACTAAAGGGTTGGACTTGACGCAGAAGTCTATGTATCGTAAATGGCTTAGAAATATATGACGAGAATATAAAAACCTTGCATATGCAAAAATGATAAAATTGCTATTTTTAACCGCAGTGAATACATTATTTCAACTAGTTCTTAGAAAATAGGAGGAATGAAAGTACGGCGCGGAAACATAGTTATTGAATAGGGATGATAGGCGTATATCGGAGGTCTTTGAAATTTGGGTGTGGAGATGGATGGAGAAGGTGAAATGCACCGAAAAAAAATGAGGAAGTGGTAGGCATGGTGGACTAGGAGAGGGGATTGATGGGAGAATTCAAAAGGAGGCAGGAAAAATGGATGAGGGGTATATTGATCGAAAGTGGGATGTTGAAGATTGTGATACAAACAAGGAAGGGACAGGGATAGGGAGCATACGGAGGTGGAGAGGGACTTATATATATATATAGGCAAAAGAGGAAAGGACAGGAACAGAAGAGGGATGTTGGATGGGATGAAGGAGAAGGTACGAAGAGATGAAGAGTGACTTGTTATAGAAAAGGTTGCTGGATTATATTTTGCTTGGAGTCACAAAATATATATTTGGTAATTTTTTCCATTAAAAAACCGACCATAACCGGTACATTACCTTATTTTTATATATACATATATAAGGTATATATATGTTGATATATACGTATTATATATATACATATGTATCTATCATCAGTATTTCAATCATAGGATTGATTTATTGTAGCCCTCCATTCGCCTCTATTTAATGTCAATTCCCTTAATCCCTGATACCTTTTCTGTTTTACGTCTTTCTTAATTTGTCCTATGTACATGGACAATATATGTATGTATATATATATAACCATCAACACAGTATATGTGTGTATGCATATACAGTACAGAACCGTAAATAGGAAAAAGACAAGGAAACCATGGATCACGGATGAGATGTTTACAAAGATGGACGAGAGAATGAAATGGAAGAATGTAAATATCGAGTTAGGTAAAATGAAGTACAAAGAGTAAAATAACAAATTGAGACGGGCAACAAATAAAGCAGAAGACGCATTGCAAGGATATGGAAATTTATCAGCGGAAAGGTGAAATTGGTTGGCTATACAGAGGGGGCAAATCAATGTAGGGAAGTAAGAAGGTATCTGTGCTGACAGTTATAAGTCGAGTAAGATAGTAGTTGACACATAAAAGAAGCAAGAAAGATGGAAGGAATATAGAAGAACTATACTGTAAAGAAGTTAGACCAACAAGGTTAGACATAGAAAAGGAACGGTTAAAGGTACGAAAAGGTTAGGCATTTGTAGATGAATATTGCTTACGTCCAGACATAGTCGACGATTACATTGAAAAACCATTAATGAAGATGAAATCAAATAAGGCCGTGGTAGTGGACAACATTCCTGCGGAACTACTTAAATGTTTAGGAAATTGTGGCAAGAAGACTATATGGACTGATTCGTAGTAACTATAAGGAAGGAATCTGGCCGGGAGATTGTGTGAGATCAGTGTTGGTACTTATTCCGAAAAAGGTAAAGGCTACATAATGTGAGGACTACAGAGCAATAATTTTTTATCACACGCAGCTAAAGTTGTTCTCAGGATCATCAACAAAGGGAGAAAGATTAGGGCAAATGATTACTTAGGAGATGATCAGTTTAGATTTAAGAAGGGGAGAGGGATGTACGATGCCGTTGAAGTAGTGAGGTCACTAATCGAGATGAATGTAGAATACAATCAGGATGTATTTGCTTATTTCGTAGATTTCGAAAAGGCGTTTGATAGAGTCAATTTTGAAAAACTAATGAGTATATCGCAGAAAATAAGAGTTAATGGGAGGGACAGGAGGCAAAGGCGCAACATGTACATGTCCCAGACTGCTCAGGTGTGAGTGGGGAACGGAGAGTCCGGATGAGCAGTGTCAGGAAGAGGTTTAAGGCAGGTTTGGCCATAATCACAGGCACTGTTCAAAGTATATGTGGAGGAATTGATTAAAGACGTATGGAAAGAGCTGGAGGTGGGAATGAAAGTAGAAGGGGAATTTGTAAAATCAGTTACGTATGCTGATGACCAAGTTAACCAAGGGGTTGCAAATATTGCTGAGTACATTGAAAATTCAGTTCGATACGGATGGAATAAAATGCATATAAATAAAGCAAAGGATATGCGATATTCTGTAAAAAGAAAGGATAAGTTAAGCGTTAAAATAGAAGTGTAAAAACTGGAGCAGGTAGAACAGATTACGTATCTCGGAATTGTTTTTGACCACAATGATGAAAATATTGGGGATATAATGAGCAGAATTGCGTTAGACGAAGAAGATTTCACAAGGAGGAGAAAATTGACGACAGATATGTTGAGTAAGGATGTTAAGAAAAGGCTTGTTATGACTTTGATACGGAGAGCAGTTATGTACGCTGTGGAACCATGGTCATTGAATCAGGATGATAGGCATAGATTGGAGGAATTTGAACTGTGAGTTCGGAGAAAGATGGAGAAGGTAAAGTAGACAGAAAAGAAAACAAATAAGGAAGTGCTAGGTATGGTGGGGGAGGAGACGGGATTATTGAGAGAAATCATAAAGAAACAAGAAAAATGGCTGAAAAGCATGTTGATTTGGCAATAGGATGTTGAAGACTGTGCTAGAAAGGAGAATGTTAGGCAAATGAGGAAGGGGCAGAAATAGGATAGGGATGTTGGACGGGATGAAGGGAGGAGGGTAGTACACGGAGTTGAAGAGGAAGTTTGTTTTAGAGTTGGATGATGGGCTATGTTTTGTTAGGAGAGACAAGAGAAATATTTGGTAGTTATTTCCATCCAAAACCTACTTAATATTACATGACGAGGTCAAATGCCTTTGTAGCCGCCTTACTGAGGAGCAGATGCTGCGTGGACAGTATTTCGTCTGGCTCCTATCCTTTGACCTATGTGGCATGAATGACCCTACCAGGAGCAATTATCATTGTTCCCGCCAGCACGGCTCTATGGGTCATCTGAACGAATAAGCCCTGCCACCATGTTAAAGTTGTAGTCCCTGGGAGGGAATATATTATGCATAAATCTAAATAGCTAAATATTCATTAAATGCTGCTGAACGCTTTGGTTGCCGAACACGTCGATAGTAGATTTTTTTCACTGAAAACACGAAACAATACGGTTAAATTAAGAAGTTCGTTTCTTTATTTTTAATTACGATGAATTTGTTTTTGGTTTTTTTAATACTGTATATTTTGTTGAAAATATCGAAAACGACAATTTAAGTAAGACAAAACTCAACACCAGTGAGGGAATTCTATCAAAACAAATCGCACTTACGTAAAGTCCCCATCGAAATTATTTGATTTATTTTGTTAGAGAAGAACTGCGTTGCTGGCGTTTCTCCTAGTTTACTTAGTCATCCTTCGAAATGTGCTTTTAGTTTTCTTTACGTGGATCTCTCTCATAGCTTTACATTACAACTCCTCGACAAAAAATTACATGTGGTATTTTAGCAATACGTATTTAAAGATTAGAGTATGTGGTTCGACGGAGGTACGAGTATTTGCTACTTTAATGATGATTTGATTCCAGTGAAACGTTTTGTAAGCCTTAATTTGCTTTGGTTGCAATCAGGAAATCTAAAAGTCTTAAGTCTAAAACGATCGCCATTCATTTTTAAACGTTGAATTTAGCATCGTAAACTGTAGTACATCAGCGCACGGCTACAATCAATGCGTGAATTTTTATGTTTTGTGATTCCCCTGACCATCCACTATCTGCCTATTTGATGAACTTTATCAAAATACAATATCCGGAACCAGATATTATTCTTGGTACGGTGCAAGTAACATACAATATCGCATTTTCCCAGGGAAGACCTTCTCACGCCCCTATTTCGACTGTTTTACATGCCAAGAAGCCTTGCACCCTATGAAAATTACACTGACCCCCGCCGGCGCGGCCAATCGCGAGTGATTGATTAAGGAGGGGGGTTAGCGCGCGGGTGTAGGTACATCGCTCAATCGAGGTTCCCATCTGCGCTGACTCGGTGCCTCACTTAGGCCGAATGAAGAGTCATTCGACGGATGAAGTGGGCCTCGAGCCCTTCCTCACGTAGCCCCGGCGAGCGACGAGGTTTGGTTGGTGAGCGGGAAAGAGGTAGCAGGTTTCGCGGGAGGATGTGTGTGAGGGTGGATGGATGGGTGGGCGGGAAGGGCAGTGGAGGGAGGAGGAATGGGAGGGCTGGTGGGCGAAAGGGAGGGACGGGGGCGAAGACGTGTATTGATGGGACGGGTGGGGTGATGTGAGTAAAGGGTGCATTTTGCGGCTAGGGGATGGAACTGGTGAAAGGAGCGGAGAGTGGAGTCGGATGAACGAATGAATGAACCACGATTTATTATCCTGGGGGTACAGTTCCGTTTGGGGCTCCATTGGCGGGGGGGGGGGACGGAACAGGGTCTCATTTAAAAACCGTCCGGGGGATGTAGGATCAATTACATTCATAGGCTTCCGTGCTCGAATTACCGCCGCTATTTGATTTTTTCCTCTTTTGTTTTCCCGGAAAGGAAACGTCGAAAACTAAAGTGCGTCAATTCTAATTTAATATAGGACTGCGGTTGGAAAGAGGGTTTCTGCCTATCAGAACTGAGTCAGTGCCCAACCCAGATTGCAGACAAACTTGCCCACCCAACTGAATCCCAAATAGCAGTTTGGAATCCAGGGATTATATATATTTTTATTTTAAATATTTTTAAGCCCTCTTTTCTATTGATTGATTTGTATAAATTTCTATCTGATTGAATCATTTCTCCAACTATAATTTCAAATTACCCTGAATTCCAATCACTGGATTCAAGTCATATCACTTCCGATTCCACAAGAAAAAAATAAAGTTACTGAATCAAAAATCAAACTTGTTACTGTATGCTCCCTTCATACTTTTCTGATTACCTCCTAAACTCTGAAGCTCAATACTTATCAACTTTTGCATGCGTCATAAGTCATGTGCTATCTGAATATTATGAGTAGGCTAATTTTATTTTCGATTCTGTAGCGTAGAATATGATGGAATATAATTATAAAGTAAATACATAATTATAAAGTGAATATTTAATTATAAAATAAATATATATTATAAAGTAATTAATTAAATTAAAAACCATATATAATTATAAAGTAAATATATGTTCCATTGTTTCCCTAACAAGAGCTAGTCATTGAAGGTATTCTTTTCAGTGGTAATGGATGCGTTCATGAAACTACCGCTAATTCTGTGCACAGCATTTTAGATCGGATGTCCATTATGATAGGACCACTAAGATGCAAGATTTCTAATGTATCATTTTATAGATAATATTATATTTTAAATATGTCAGATTAAATTTAGGTTATTACGGGCCAAAATAATAGAGCAATACCATTAAAACGCCCATTAAAGTATTACTTAAGTACTTTTTAGGTGTTCGGCTAATTGGCATCATTATGTTGCAATGAAGAAAGTTAACTGCTAGAGGTTTTCCTCAAAATAAATACAAAACTTTTAATGGCTTCATATTCCTACTTGAATACTTCTGGAGAATGTGAAAATATTGCTTCAGTAACGTACTCGTAGGACATAGTTCTCATTGTTATAGTAATAACTCTTATCATTTATTGAATAATCTAATTGGGCTAAATCTTTCATATACCTTTATTTTGACGTCAATGATGAAAGTGGACCATTAATGCACGTTTTGGCAGGAAAGTTGTTGATGACAATAAAATTACCCTGATAATTTGCAACAGTATATTTCATTTGCAGACTTGAATATGAGTGAAATATTAGGCAAATTCGAATGGTTAAAAAATAATCGTTTGCCATTTTTCCTTACTTTTATTAAAAGTTTTAGTTATTTTTTTGCATAAATACAATCTGTGCGAACAGTATTGGATTTATGGAACAATCTCTGTCCGGAAAGGAAGAAAATGGGTCATCTGATAAAAAAAGGATCGAAGGAAAAAATACAAAGAAAATATACCCGAGGAAGAAGAAGAAATGCAAAGAGAAAACACGTGGTTAAGACATTCTCCTAGAAGACGTAGACATTAGAAAAAATATATATAACATAGATGAGGATGGATTTGTTCCATGGTTAGTGAGATAAAATATAAATTAAGAGAAAGTAAGTCAAATAAGAACGTGGGGGTAGATAATATTTCCGTGGAACTACCTAAGGGTCCACTAACACATGGAATAAATGGTTCCTTTCAATTGATTCGTACAATATACGAGAGATAGTTTGGCGGGAAAATTTCGACTGATTAGTGTTAGATCCTATCCCAAAAAAAGGAATTCAGCCATTTGTGAGGACTATGGAACAATAAGTTTGATTTCCCTCGAAGCTTAATGGTTCTCAGGATCACCAATAAATTCCATCAAAAAAAAAACGATGGAAAGCCAGGAAAATGATTACTTAGGGGATGCTTAGTTTGGGTTCCGAAACGATAGAGCTTGATGACATAGCAGTAATGAGGTCACTTGTAGAGAGGAAGATAAAATAAACCAGGATGCATCTGACTGTTTCGTAGATTTCGAGGTGTTAGAAAGAGTAGACTTTGCGGAATTTATGAATTTTTGGCAGAAAATAAAAGTACGATGGATTATTGGGTATGGATGGATGGTTGCAGAAGTCTTGGATAGAGACTTCTTCGACTTGTACATGTCTCAAGACTGCTCAGGTGGGAGTGGTAGATTGAGTCCGGGTGAGCAGTGTTAAGAAGAGTTACAGTAAGGTAGGGGTGTATTATTACTAGTGCTGTTCCCGTGTCCCCGTATCACTCCATGTCATGTAAAGAAAATGGTAAAAGAGGAATGGGAAGGACTTCAGATTGGAATGAAAACCGGTCAAAAATTCATCCTAAGTTAGATTTGCGAATGATCAAACTTTATTTTGCTTATCACCCAAGAGGTTACAATCAATGCTGAATGCATTAAAAGGTCAGTGTGATAGGTATAGGAAGAGAATCAAAGGAAACAAGGCAAATTTTATGCGGTTTTCGAGGAAGAGAAAAGCTAGGTAAAAATTTAAAACAGATGTTCATAGAATAGAGCAGGTGGAAAGGTTTACATAGGTCAAAATTACTTTCGCATAAAGTGATCAAAGTGCAATGGGCATAAGAAGAACTGCGGATAGCAAAGAGGCATTCACTAGGTGGGAATTAATGGCAGACGTTGAGTAAGGATGTTAAAAAGAGATTCATTAAAACTTTTATATGGAGTGTGGATCTCTATGGCGCGAAACATGGCCGTTGGAGCAAGATTATGAGCGTAGATCGGAGCCTTATTAAGTGTGAATTTGGAGGATTGTTTAGCGATTTTTTCACAGAACGGTTTGGCTGTTTTTCCACGGAAATGTTAAAAAAATAACATAAAATCACTTTTATTTGCCCAGGGACCATAGTAATGGGTAAAATGCATTATATTAGGAATGCCAAGTGAATTCTGGGTACATAAACAGAAATAAAGATATTACGATGAAAAAGTAGCATATATTAATATTGAAGTTGAATAATACAAAGATTACATATATATGCCACTCGTATTTTGTCATGTACATATTCTCTTCCAATGCGGTCTACTTACATATCTAGAAGTTAAACTCTTACTGAGTGGCAAAATATTTTTCTATGGTCTGGCACTGCCAACATTAAGATTGGTTAGTATGAGTAATACTCCATGGTTAGACAACTGTTCAGTTAGTTTATTAGTTATCATGAATATGCGCACATCACATTTTTTAAGGTACTAGTCCACATCATTTATGACATTATTTTAAAATTGAAATTTCCAAACAGTTATGTCATTTGAGAAGAAAAAACCCCTTTCTATCCGATCAAGACCAACAGTATAGCTCTGGACTCGATAGTGACTAACTTCACGTACAGTCTACAACACAATTGTTTTAACGAACATCTTCCCAGCGGGCCTTTATACCCCGAGTGAATCGATTTTAATGCCCATCATACCTTTGCAGGCAAAATTGCTTAGATGTCTGTTGAGTTCCGTGATAATGTTTTCGAAAGGTGTCACGTTTAAATTCAGACAGCCAACTCCTTAGCGTCGTCATCGTTACGACACTGCGACCCTCCCTTCCCTCACATTCTCTCTTCAAAAACCTCTTGAGAATCCCCTTAAGCGTTCTCGCACCACCTCTTCAACGGCAGCGCCTCCACCGACGGAAATTATTCTCGGAAACAAAAAAAGACACGAAGCGGGGAGGCCATTATTAATGACGCAAAACACCTATCGCCTCATTTCAGCACGTGCTCCCGTTTATTTCCCATTTTTTTCGCCGGATCCATTATTTTAAATTGCCATTTAAATGCACATCACCAACGCCATTATTGTTTCTTTTTTGCCCTCCCCCACTCCCATAGCCTCTCCTTCGCGAGTCGTCTTTTGTTTATTTCCCCCGGCCTGGTGGGTGCCCCTGCCGGGGCATTCCTCACTCCGTGGCGACCTTAACTTTCCACGGCTTTATGATCCTCCGGAACATTCTTGCACATGAATGCGGAATGAGGAGGAAAGGAAAAGAGTGTGTTCGCGGGGAATGAGGGAGAGGGCGGGGTCATGGTACGACGTATTGGGCGAGGAGACTGAAAGGAATGGGGGTGGCCAGGGCGTGCTGCTCCGAGGGATAGGAGAGAGGCGGACTCGCGGGCGACGGAGCGTCTCGGGGAGTGACGGAAGCGTCGGAAGACGGTGCTGGTGTAAGAGGAGATGGGGAAAATCGTGAGAGATGGGAGCGGAGGGAAGAAGACGGGGGGAGATAGTGAAGTCAACCGTGATGAAAGATGCGAACGCGAAAGAATGATGTGTTATATGGGTCCGGGAGAAGAACAGATCGCGGAACCGACTGCCAGAGCAAGTCGTTATACTCCGTCATCGAATTCCTTCCTCCCCCCCCCATCATTGCAATTTTTCGCCGCAGAAACCTCTCGCTTTCTGCTCGTACTCTCTTCCTGCTTTTAGGAAACGCATACCCTCCCACACGATTACTCACTTCGTTAAGAGTTACGTTGCAATTCGTTAAAACTATTCGGAGGTCATTTCATGACCATTTCGGATTTTATTGCAGCGGTGCATACACATTGAGCATGGGTTTTTCTGCACAATTTTTAATTAACTCTCCTAATTATTTAACATCATTAATTGTATGGTTGAATTAATTGCAAGATAGATTGGTGAAAATATATCTGTGAGACTACCCTCAGTGAAAATAAGAGGAAGGTGCACGTAGTTATGAAATAATAGTGAAACTTTCAGCGAAATTTAGTTAACAAATAAAAACTTGCCCAAAGAAAAAGAGATAAAGGCGGAGGTATTGGGGTGGTCGCGAGGTCATGCTTTATTTATAAGATATAGCCGGAGAGATACTAAAAAGACAAGATTGTGACAAAGAGTGAAGAATGATGTGAATGGAACAGCACTGGCTGAAAATAGTCAAGGATTAGTGAAAAAAATATAGATCACCATCATAAAAATAGGTGTCCGGGGGATAGGACCGGTGAAATAATAGGCGGAAGTACATAGTGGCGGGAAAAGACAAAATTGTTGGAGGAATCAGGAGGAGAAGGGGGGAGAGAAAGTGCGAGAAACGGAAGCATACGAGAGAAACAACGGGAGATTAGAGATAGGAGTGAGCGAGGTGGAAGGGATGGGAGCGTCTTTGGAGGTTGGGGGTGAGAGAAGGGGAGGAGAGAAATGAGGCGGAGGGAAGAGGAAAGGACAGGCGGGAGGGATGGAGGCGGGTGAAGCAGGGGTGGACCAAGGGTGGAAGCGCTGGAAGCCTACACGTAAAAGTAACCATTAATTTTATCTCATAATTGAAACTGTCGAGTCAGTTTATGAAGGTAATACATTATGGTGGTGGTCTGGCCCTCTCCGTCGAGAGGACTTGGAAATGGGGAAGGAACTGGCGGCCCTGGGGTCGCTCGGAGGGGCACGGGGCGGTGGGAGTGGGGCAGTGGCGGAGTTGGGAGAGAGGAGTTTCGGGGAGGGGAGGACACAAGGTGGCGGAGGCAAGTGGGTTAAAGCGAAGGAACCCCCCTTAAAAGTTGACGATGAACCGATTTCTCGAGGTGGAGGCCCTCCTTAACCAGAAGCCCTCCTCCTCCCCCAACGTATCTAAACTCCCATCCCTCTGTCCCACCCACACACAAGCAAACCCCGTTCCCCGCGGGCCTGCTCTCACTCCACCACCCGCTCTTCATCCCAAGCGGCGGTTCTTACGATGTCACGTCCTCCTCCCCTCCGCTTGGACGCCTTCGAAAAAAATACCCACCCCCTTTCCGGCTCTCCTATCTCGTCCTCGCCCTACCCTTTGCTTCCATAAACCCTCCTCCACCACCCACGCCCCTCCCCTCCTGGACCAGGTTCTCCATTTCCCTCACGGCAGAGCCACCTTGCTCCTTTTTTTTATTTAACCCTTACTCAAAAGGGCAGGAGAAAAGCTCCGACCTCCTGCCTTGGTCCTACAAGCCAGCTAGACCACGTCTCTTTCGTCCATGCTCCCTCAAATTCTTCCTCCTTCCACAGGTCAGTCCCTCCCCCGCAGACTTACCTCCGACCCGTCCCCCCCCGAATCGGTCGTAGCCCTACCCCAAACTCCCACGGTTCTCGCGCTCGGCGTACCCCTTATTTCGGCCCTATAATATCACTTTTGTGTTCTCGCCCTAAAATCTACAATCGTGGCACCCCCAAAGAGGTTCTTTATATTCCCGACCGTGATTGAAAGAACTTTCCGTTTTTCTTCTTTCTCCCCCCCTGAAGCGTCAGTCCATGGAACTGGCAGTAAATAAAATTCAGAGGATTTGATTCACTATCTTGCGTTATCGTTCGAGAGATGGTGCTTAATTGCTCCCCGCTTCGCCCTTTGGTTTCCCTTCTTCTCTCCCATGTCTTTTATTTTTCTCTTTCGATTTACGCTATCACGTCCCGTTCCGCACCTCTTTCATTGTTAATTTATAGCCCTCTCCTCTTCCAAAGAATACCCAACAGAATCACATCCTTCCATCTCCGTCCTTCGATAGCTCTTTCTTCTTCTCTCTCATTCCTCGTCGACTGTTTTTCCTCTTTTCACTTACTCCCTTCATAAAGCTTTCTCCTCAGTCTATCACCATACCCATCCCGGTGGACTAATGTTGAGAGGGAAGAGGAGCTTATAATGCTAATCACTGTACATAATCTATGGAAAAGGAGCTCAGTGTTTTTCCTGTTTGATCTTCTTCAGCTAAATTTTATTTAATAGTGGTACATCTTTCTTTTACTCGAAATCCTTAAAATATTTTATCCACGTTAAAATTAAAGTCAGTGGTCCATAAAGTTTGCAGTCATCGAAAAATCTATTAGGACACCAAGGAAATCCCCTGCTTTTCACAGAAGCCGCGTGAACTTGAATTAAGAGCGGTGAATTTTCGTTTAATATTCTGAATCATGCTCTAGAACACATTCACCAAATATGTAGAAGCTATTCAAGCCTACATGACCTAGAAATTTTGGTGCATCATCGCCCGCTTCTCCATTTATGAGAATTTTCCGCCTGTGTGGCCATTTTCCTGACATAATCACATTTTACAGCACTCCCGTTTAGGGATTGTCATGTAAATTCGTCTACAAACTTTCTTCGTGCAAGTCACACGTCACTAAAATTCTGACTAGCATTTGGTATTACTTGCGCTAATAACTAAATATCTTCCCTAACACAATATGAGTTTTTGAAAGTTACGTGGGTTTTCCAGTTGTTTTCAAAACACGTTAAATTAACTTGAATATTATCCACAAATAAAATTTTATATGGAAATAAGATTGATCATCAGTGAATGTGAACATTGTAACCGACGTTACAATGTTTGCCTCATATTGAACTGTTTAACGGTCAGTTTAGAACTTGAACTAGCGCTTCTGAACTGAGTCTTGTCCTTATTCGGAGGTTAAAATTACCCTTCAATTTAGTAAGACATTGTAGAACCAGGCCTAAGAGAATAGATCATCCCCTATAAACGAAAGAGGATTTCAATAAGCTCAAAGAAAAATCATCATGGATAAAATTTCTCGCATGCTATATTGCATAATATGATATCAATTTTAGTTGTTATTTTGACGTGATTTCCAACATAATTTTGCTTAAATAAAATAAAAAATTGATAAATAACTGTTAATAACAGTTTTATATAATTACTTTAAAAATATTCAACATATAAATATTATTATTGTTAACATTACCATTTATTATGACAAAAGTAACAACAACGTTAAAATGTGTTCAAAACAACAACATTAGTACCCATTATAACATTTATTATAGCATTTATTTAACCAAACATAACTTTAAATGTAAATGCAAATAAAGCAAATGTTTTTGGTCTAATGAAGGGAAGAGAAAATCTAAGGCAAAGGTTAAAATTTCCAGCCAAAATCTTTTTTAAACGTTAGGCTACAGGATAATAATTTTATAGACACTGCATAGCAAACTGTATTTAAAACTACTGCAAGACAAGGTTCGGAGAAAGCAATACCCAAGAGCAAATGTATCATAGTAGGAGTACTATATTTTAGCGGCTTGTAGTTTGCAGTACTATGCAACCAAAAAGACCTTACCTGAGGTCAGGTGATCGCTTCAAGAAAGAATTGTAGTTAAAACTACCATATAGCTAAGGAAGGGAGGGTGGTGGGAAACATATGTCGGCATTGATTTGCTTCTAACGGAAGGCTCATGGAATTCTCATCTATCAGGCGATTCACTGAAATTTAAGCACTCTATGCGCAACATTTAAGCAGGAAATAAAAATGCTAAAACTTCTCAGATAAGATTCGAACTGAGACCTTCAGCCTTAAAAACTCGAATTGTAACCAATCCTACTCTCCACGAAGTTACTTTTATAAACATTATTTATTCACCTATCGTATAATTCACGAAAGAGTATTAGCGTGCATCAATGTGGCTGATATCCGGTACTCCATGTGGAAGGTTAACTTTTCTATGAAGCTGTATCGAAAGCTGCCTGAAAATTCCCATTAACTCGCACAAGAAGCGCATGCTTGTTTTTGTACTTTGCCATGGTATTCAGCTCAGATTAGAAGGAATTTTCGCATATACTTCCATTAAGTTGCGACTTAAAATAAGCTTTTATGTTCCAATGTATTGGTGATTCCAATTGGAAACAGTTAGTGACTAAGTACGATATGAGCAAGTGTTCTGCTGTATTGCTGAAAATTAACTCAATTGGGTTTTGAAACTTCATTTGTGTTCGAGCAAAAGGATGGTGAAGAGCCTTAGTTGGTAAAATAAATCTCAGTTAACTGTGAGATGCCGTTGGCGCTAATTGGTAGACGTTGAATTCATGTTGATGTTATGGATGGCACCGATAATGGCATCAGTTTTTGCAGGTAAAGTATTTATGTGACCCATTCTGCTTCTCCTTAACGAATATAGGTAAGAAAGGACACGCCGAGGAAATACTGCTAATAAAAACGTCGTGGTTGACGACGAACGAGGCTGGTAATTACAAGTCAACTTCGAGGACGAATTTCCTAAAGAAAAGTTTTCAACAGTTGAAAGTCTGCTAAAAATAGTTGCAGAGAGCATAGATCCTTTATATTTGAGTGCTAATGACGTTAAAGGAATAATTAGAGGAATTGGCATGTTTTTTTTAGGTAGCCCTATCTGGCTTCTTATAGCCTATTTTTTGCACAATAGGAATAGACGGGAAAATGAAAGTTATAGTCCAATTAAATTTGTTCACCAACTGTAAATGTTAAGGTAATGTTATGTAAAATTTGTATGTTTATGTTTAATTTATTTATATTCTTGCATGTACGGTGACGGCAACACAATTTTGTGGAATGGCTGGCGTAATGAATTGGCCTGACGTATGGGAAAACCCTGGTCTCATTTCATCCACAAAATTCTCTCCCCTAAATCTTTCAAATGTACATCCTCAAAAGCTATCCTTCCCAAATAATAGAACGTGCCATTTTTTGTTGTTTAAGTGATTAACCATGACAGTATTAGCTGTTAGCTCCAAGACAGCTGCCAGGAAATCAGTGGTAACCCCTCAATGGTATGATTGTTTACCAAAGGGACAAATTTCATATTTCTCCTTCACTCGTCCGACGATGATCCCCACACAGATTTACTATTGCGGGATATTAAATGAGGCTTTCGTTTAGCTTTTCATTAATCGAGTTCTCCGTTCATAGAACCGGCTTGAGTTGTTACACCTTGAGACGCCAGTTTCAAGTATAGGAAATGCTTGCGGCATCTGTCTTTTTCCTTGAATCATAGTCGTAAGTTCTTGTTTTCACTAAGTTCATTCAGTGATTTCATTAGCTGAATTACACATTTTAGTCCTTTGTTAACCAGAAGCCCTGACAGCAAGGCATAAAATTCAAGTTTCATCGCACAGCCACCTGGCGATTCATCATTTGCATCTTGCTGGGTAGGCACGAGCTTTATATAACTCCACTCGCGTGCATTATTTCGCGGGCGACAGCCATTATCCATTGTGAGGAGAGTCTGCGTTGTCATTGAAGTGAGTGAACAAGCAGGGAATTATTCTTGCCATGACGAACACGTTTACGTGAGGCGTATATGCGCGAATATTTTTTATGTCCACTCTAGCTTGGATAATTATAAACTGGCCAGGTAATTGAGTACATTTTTTAACGTAGCAGGGCGTAAGAAATAACTGAAATAGCTGTTGATGCGTTTGAAATAGACTGAGTCTTGATTGTGAGTGCATCACATGTCGTTTCTGTATTTTATTATAGCACGATTTATTAAAACTACGAGTCAAATCATTCAACTTTTACGACTTGTTCTACTACTCCATTAAAATTCGTACTTCTTTAACACGGTTCTTTTTCCATAGATATTCGGAAATTTCAGAAAGTGAGCACTAAATTAGTATGTTTTGTATCTAATTTAAGAGTTATGTGTAAGAAAGGAATATTAAGCCTCAATGGCGCCCCAACAAAAAATTCGTTAAATAATTAAATACAATAAAAATTTATGAATATTTTTATAAGAAGGGGAAATCCATATATATCCATCGATGTACGTATTACCTATTTTTCAATCCTATTCTTGGGGATATTTTCTCTTATAATTTGTTTAGAAGAATTTTTAGAAAACTCATGAATAAGAATGATAACAGTTTTTCCTCGCAAGTTAGAAATAGTACTGAAGCAAATAGCATATAATTCGTAGACACCCAACTAGTGTCAACTCAACTGTATTTCCATGGAATATAGAATATATTTATCTTCTTTTTCTTTCCAAGTATTAACTTCAGGTGAAAGGTTCATCTTTATCTGAAAAGCATATCAGCATTAATATATTTTCCCTATAACTGTAAAACAAAAGCCGCAGACTAGTTTTCTATATTGAAAAAAGGATCATAGCGGGTATTTTTGTAATAAATATGTAATAAATAATATATTTGTAATAAAATGATGCGTGAAAAAATCAATTTTCTCGTTACCGAACTTAAAATGGTACTTTTTTTCAAAGTAAATCTTATGCAAAAAAAAACAATAAATAACTTATCTCAGACATCCTACTATTAGGTAACGCAATCAACCATTTCATTGTAATTATTGAGTTACAGTATTTCATGGCATTTTTTTGATCAGGTGCATATAATTTAGTTTCAAGTGGAAATACAGATCACTTAATATAGAAATTATAATTTATCAAAACTAAATCATAATACAACATAACCTACAGGGCAAGAAGGTTTATTCTCTTCCTCAAAATCATTGTCTGCTCTTTAAAATGGAATTTAACCATTATGAGCGACTTACAAGGAAGTT
Organism: Hetaerina titia; assembly: GCA_037158775.1. Classification (NCBI taxonomy): domain Eukaryota; kingdom Metazoa; phylum Arthropoda; class Insecta; order Odonata; family Calopterygidae; genus Hetaerina; species Hetaerina titia. Next base: position 96,070,515 of record CM073768.1, on the reverse strand, counting down.
TACGCTCAGTACCTATTCCACTAATACTTATGGATCCCCTTTATGAATTTTCCTCTATTTCTTACAACGCACTGTTGTTGTCCATGGTATGAAGGACGATTGAAAGTTAACGCTCACATTTACACTTGGAATTCTTTCATTTTGTGAATGAATTCTTGGGAATGATAAGAAGAATAATCCGTCAAGGAAATAAACGATAGCCATATGAGTACTACCCTCGTTTTTTCTCTTATTTTTTCCAAATGTCAGCCAGAATTTTGGAAAATAAGTAGTCCTCAAATGCCGAGTGAAAATAAGTAGATGTAGCTATTTTCGCTTCTTCAATTATTATTTTACCATCGCTCTTCAAGCCGAGCAATAAAAAACGTGTTTCTGCGTACAATACTCGACATATTAATTTGTTTTCCTTAAACAGCAGAACTTCCTTGTTTCGCTTTAGTATCTGATGTTTTATAAGCTATTGATTTCATCACGTGATTCTTAGTCTGTTAATTTTTTTATTTATAAGTTAACAATTTATATTTGAAAAAATGTGTACGATATATGCCATCACATTATAATTTTTAAAATATCTCAACTATTATTTGAGAAGGCACTGAAAGAAACACCATAATAATGTTTTTTTCTGCGACTTTCCATCATCGGTAAACCTACACAACTGTTTGCACTTCCTTTTTGGGCATTAGACTAATGGCTAAGGGGATTCGTAGTGCCTTCGTTTTACAGCCAGGGAACACGTACTTCTGGCGTTTCTCTTGTTGCTCATGCTTTTAAAGCAGCTGATGATAAGGATAGCGTGGATAGCCCGAAAACCGGATAATCCTTCGATGGATAATCGAGAGAGGGCAGGGAATCCTAATCATCAAGTACTTGGCCTTTGAGGCGGGGCAAGAAGGGGACTCACATGGGCTGGGTTTAAGCGGGTAACGAGGTCGGGGATGACGCCGGTGGGGGAAAAGAGCAAGTTTAGAGAAGGGAGACGCGCGTGGGACGGTGAATCGGAGGGTGGGGAAGGGAGAAATGAGTTGTGTGTGGGAGCGGGAGAGGGGGAGGGGGTTGAAACTGCAATAGAGCATTTTCCTTCATTCATCTCCCTTTTGGCGAAGGGTAGGACTATGGTGCACTCGCTCCACTTCACCCCCCTTCTAACGTGCTTCTCCCCGTTCCACCTCCGCTAAGTCCGCGGTGGCAAGGCAACGGCGATCTCACCGTGGATTTATTTAGTAAGTGCTCGAGGAGGCCCATTAAGCCCGGTCGCGAGGTTCTTTAGGCCCTTTAGGGCGGCCAACTGAGACGGCGGCGGCGTTCCTGGCTTTTAGGTCCGGGAAAAGGGGATTAAGAGTGAGGCGGGGGTGCGAGGGAGGCGGAGGGCTCCGGGGGACAGGAGGGTGGAGGATTGGAGAGAGAAGGAGGGGGACGAATTGAAGTATTGAGGGGGAGGCAGGCAGGCAGGCAGGGTTGTGCGATGGAGGCGGGGAGAGAATGGGGGAGGGCCGGGACGATTTGCAAGGTTGTCCGGAAGGCGGGAGGTTGCGGAGAAGCCCTCCCCGGGACGCAGTGGCCCTTTGACCCCGTCAAGAGCGAATTTACGACCATCTCAAAGCCTCCCTTCCCCTTCTCCTCTCCTTCCTCCCCCCGCATCTCCTTCCTTCCTCTCGCGTGAGAGACGCAACGGGTGGAATCTCTTCCGCTCACCCATTTCTCCATCCCGCTCTCTCTCCCACGCCCGTCCTTCAAACTACCCCTCGCACCCATCCCCACAGCACCATCCATGAAGTACCGGGAACCTCCGTCCGCCTCTGTCATTCTTTCTGACGTGTGGAGAAAGCCCCATTTTCGTCCAGTTCCGTTTCAATTTTTTAATTTCTGTGTACCACTGAATTGTTTTAGTGTATCCCTTTTCATTTCCGCCCTATTCCTCCATCTACTCTCCCAGGTGATTCCTTGTTAGACGGATAATGAATTAAATACGGTTTGGAATACACATGCGGTAGCCCGGAATTGAAAACGCCGAATCGGTCCCCTAAGTATTACGATAGCATAGCGTTATGTGGCTACACCATACCACCTTACTTCCGATACTTTCATGCGGTGTGTTTGTAAAGTAGAATCTTTCTCCGAATATTACAAGCAGTATTAGTTATTTAGAGTTTTTGTTCAAATACTAAAAGTCAGCCGGATTTCTCATTAAAATTCATAAGAAACTTGTTGAACTTATCTTCTATATGGGATGCATTTTCCGCTCATTTTGGGTCTGACTAGTTTCCCCCAAATAATAAGATATATTTAACCAATACAAAAATGAATCAAATGCTACTTAAATTTCTCTCACTTCAATTTCTCCGCACAATTGAGCCAACATACTTTTTTCAACAAAAATACAATCTAAATCCTGACATTCGAACAAGAATTTGAGAGTAATCTACTTAATTTTTCAGTTGTGATTACTCAATTTTACTATTCGGAGTATCACCATAGCATACGATTTGATTTTTTTTATGCTTAAGTGAAAGCGCGAATCAGACTTCTCATATCCAATCAACTTGGAATGCTACTTCATTGGGGAATATTCAATGTTTTTTTTAATTTCTTCGTCAAATTTCATTATCAGAAGCGTTATATTTCAACATCGTCAATATAATGCTCTTATTCAAATTGAATAACAGCCATTTTTCCCAGGAAGTAATAATAGAATAAATAAAAATGTCCAGCTGATAAAAGTATTATTTTCATCTGATCGACTATTCTCCAATATAGTCTCCTCCTCCTCCTAGTCTCACAATACTTTGTGCGTGTGGATAGGAGTTTTGTAGAGATGAGGTCCTTTCAAACTTTTATTTTACAACAGTAAGTCACCTTTAATTTATGATGCTGGCATAAAAAGTAAGCCATCTTATAGATTATCCAAGAGAACACTTCGATGAAAACTTGAATGCCCTTATTTTGCTTTTCTCTTGATTATGTCAGAGAGAAAGCAAACAAGGGCATTTTTGTGTTTACCGTAATCATCATTGTAAAATAGAAAACAAAGATATCACGATATTTCTTAGCATTAGTTCTATGTTAGGAGTACCGTAGACTATGTTTTTGATTTGTTTAAAAAACTTGTCTTTATTAGGTGTAATGTATTCGCCACGCCAATTTATGATTGATTGTCAATATAACTCAAAGTAAATTTTTTAGATAGGTGTCCATATGTATGTAGTAAGTACACATCTGTTGACATTAGCCATGCCAACTCTGTTAATGTATCACTGTAATAACTTCTTCGGAAGAATCATCAAAAAATAATAAAATGAGATAAACTCTAAAATAAAGAGATGCTTCTGGAAAGTCGGAAGAGATACTGATCAGGTCATTATTGGCTCAAAATGAAAAATTAAGAAGAAATCGTTCTTTCAGGGTTCAAATTTTACCTCGTGGTTTAGGCATAACCCAAACTAAGCTTGTATGTTAAGATAAATGAGACGCACTTATTTTATTTTCGCAAGATTCTTACGTACTCTAACCATGCGCAGAAATCAAATTCAAAAAGTTAAAATTATTTTAATTATGGATAATAAAAAATATTTTCACAAGATTAAAACATTTCAATGTGAGTGAATCCTATAAAGCCATCAATGAAACTTAAACTTTGATGGTGTGAGTCCTGAAAATTTGATACACACATGATTTTATGGAATGGTAGCAACTAACAAATAAATTTCTGTATGCGTCTCGAGCGAGGCATGTCAAAGCCTTGATTTTCAAACTTACCCCGCTGCACTTGTCATTTTTCGATCACCACGGTATAAAATTTATCCTCAAACGCACCAAATTCCGGTATGAAGTTTTACAAACTATTCTTGGAATGAAGCGGTATTGGTAAACTCATTAAAAAATTTATGTAAGTGTAGGAATAATCTGTTTCAAGGAGTCTATTGACACCTCGTAAGAAATTTAATGCAACTTACGCTAGCTATTTGAAACTAGTAATTTAGGTCTACTCGTAAATGGATATAACTGTATAGTGGGAATTTCGGATCAACACATCTACCTCCACTTATGAAATGCTGTCATCGAGTGAAATTGACATCCAAGAGGACTGGCAGTTATCACTCTCGCTGAAAAAGGACGATTACGAAAAATCAGTTTGATAATAAAACTCCACCGATTAAAGTTGCACAGAAGTATATCAGTTCTAATACGTCGGTGCCTCTTGTGAAAGTGAAGAAAGTAAAATACAAAATAAACGGCAAATTTCTGTATATATTAAAACAAGAGGAACTTGTAAAATCTATTAGTAGCAGATAATAATACTCTCATATCATTTTTTGATGTGAGAGTAACTACGAAACACTAAAAATTACTGGCATGTTTGCAGAGATTTATGTTTCATGATGTCCTCCCGCCATTTATAAAACTCTTCGGTCAATTAGATTTCAAAATTATTGCCGTAAAAATGATGTGGGAAAACAGCACATTCTTCAAACCATTTTCTGAAACTTCAAAGAAAATTCGTGATAATTCGAGCTAAAACAAATTGCCATGTAACGTTTTAGAGGATATTAAATGCGAAGGTTCTTAAGGCATAAAAAATATTCCTTTGTATGACGGTTAAACCATGACGTCAACTATGTTTGCTATTTAATCCATTCTTAGAGCCAATGGTCCCGAACTCTGGTACAGAAGCTGGTCGTCAGTTAACCACGGAAAAAATATCTAATGGAAATAATCAAAAGAGTCCATCGATTGTGACCCAAAATCATTCAATATTTTCCGATATTACAGCTTTTTCCATATTATTTCATGCAAGTAAATTCCGCGGCACAAGGGCCCTTCCCTTGGATATTAAACCATCCGTCACATTTTTTCACCTAGTTGTTTAATAGTTTGGAAAAACGAGAGCCGTTAATTAATAAGGAAAGGCCAAGATTTCGGAAATCGACGCGAGCGAGCGTGCACGGTCGCTCCTGGGTCTGTTTCGATGGACCTGGGGGGAGTGTCGCAAGGCTCGGAGGATGGGGGAGTTTTTCGGCAATAGTGAAAGAAGACGGGGAGGAGTGCTGGGGAGGAGTCAGAGAAAGATATGAGAGGGTTGAGCATTTGGAAGTCAGGGGGTTTGGGGTCGGGGTAGAGAATTGTGAAGAGGTCAGGAAGGGAGGCGGGGCCGGTAGGGGATGGATAGGGGAAGGGGATTGAAGAAGGGGGCGCCCGTGACGGTGCTTTCAATAATATCGGGGGATCATCCCTTTGATGTGGCGATTAGGTATTGGGAGCGATCGGACCCGCCCTGTCCTCTCCTCTCTCCCGTTCCGCAATGCATGCAGAGCGCGCGCAAGCTCGCAGGACGCCCCATACCCTCCGTTCCTCCCTCCGCCACAGAATCCTGACTCCTCCATCCCCTCCCTCCAACTCCCCCACCCATTCAAGGTACCCCCGGTCCCGATACCGCACCAACAATCCCATCCCATCCTCCTCAACCCACGCTCCCCGCCCTTCCACCCGACTCCAATGCCGATATTCTTCTCTTTTTCATTAATTCTTTTATGTCATCGTCCCGTCGAGGGAATTCCTTTCTCCCTACCAACTCTTTTATACACATAAATAAATATATATATTTATACACACACACATACATATATATTTGTAAGTGCAGCGATGAAAGCCCCCGCTTTGTCGATGCTATCGGGATAGGGGCAGGGAAGGGAGCTGGCGGTAGAGTTTTGATCAGGGGACGGGGGATGAGCATTCGGGAGAGGGTGGGAGGGCGCCCCGGGAGGATCGGGATGAGACCGGGACAAACACATAGCACGTCGCCCTGGACACAAAGAGCAGGCAAACACTCCCCTCCACCCCCCCCCCCCGCCGTTCATTCTTTTATACACGCACGCACACACTCAAAACACACAAAAGTACACGTGTGGGTGTGTGTAGACTCGAAATATGACGTTCCGTGAGCGGGCAATTTTGCAGAATGTCGAGCCGGCGCGAAAAAGTGGTTTATATTAAAAAATTCCCTTCCAGGAAGGGAAGAAAAATTAAATAAAAGAAATAAACAAATTATGACAGAATTTTTACGTGGAAATAAAAAAAATAAACGGTGAAGGAGGGAGAAAATGCTTTGGTGTCGTGAACGATAATCGATGAATTGGACGGAAAAATCAAAATGAAAGGGCAAACATTATTATTTTCCGTTTAACACGCTCAAACGAATTGAATCAGAGCGGTGTTGTCCGGGAGATCAGTGCGACGAGTGGAATACCTGCTAACGTGAGCCAGGCTATAGAGTGGCGACCGACTTTCAAGTATCTCAGTCTTTGGAAAAGCAGTCCGAGCGATTGGTACTGGACGAAAACATGCAAGCGTTCATGCAAATATATATTTACCCTTCGACCGCATACATTTTTTTTGCCCATCTCCCTCTCCGATGCCGCACTGTAGCTGATCCAAACATAGTTACGTTATAAATCAGACCGGCGATTATCTTCAACGGTCAGTGCTTCAATGTGGTCGGGAGCACAAAGGGTCTCTCGTACAAACAAAGCGTGTCCCAAAAGGCTCGCATCCAAAACTCAAGTCTACGTTTGAGGTAAAGCGCACGCCGAGGTTTTAAAGATTCATGTCAGGCACTGACATTTTAGGGACCCTGAGTCAAAGTGCTTAAAATCGGGTATCCCATGCTTTGCCTATCCTTACTGCTATTAAATACATGGGATCTGACAAAGGACTGAGAGGTATTTTGTTCGATTCCACCAATTTCAAAGGCTGGTATGCACTAAAAATATTCATTTTTGATTCTACACGACTCTCCGTCGGCTCGTCTAGTTTGTGCTGTCCTTCAGTCAACAGCAATTAATGTTCGCAGGAAAGGGCAATTAACGAAGAAAAGGCCCTCAGCTTCTGTTTATAAATCACTATTTTCGTTGGATGTTGCTAACAGTGGCAAAATCAAACTGTTGCTGAAAGTTTGATATCGTTCTAAGATAATTTTTGTTTAATATCGTTCGCAAAAATTATCTTAGATTCAGAGTGGCTCAGCAATAATTGACATTTTGGCTTTTTAAATGTGCTACTTTGTTTTTAAGTGTTGCCTCATGGTAACGGAAACAACATAGGTATAATATCATTCTATCAGTCTAAAAAATTATATTTTATTATTTTGATCAGAACCTACTTTTTATGCAAAGGGAATATGGAAAAATTAAATATCTTTATAACTAAAGCAAATTTATGCATTTTTTCCATTTTTAATATCGGTTGAGTGACCCTTAAACCATGCACAATTCGGCGTGATTTTTTTGTTTAAAATATGATCATTGTATATTTAATTGTCTCATCTTATTGAAGATGGATGAATGAGTCGATTTATTTCTGTAAAAATGCACCCAAAAATAATGGTGATGCCAAATTATACCTACTAATTTGAACTTTGATCTTCACCCATGTTGGGAAAATATGATCCACGAGGGCGAGTTTAGGAGAGTAATTGTGTACCTTTTAAACGTTTCTGGTCGAATTAGACCTCGTCGATCAGGTAGTAATTTTACATAAGTGCGATTAATATGCAAGCTTATTAAATATTTATTCAACCATGCAACTAAAAAACAATCAATTAAAGTAATCAAGGATGCGATATTCATATAACTAATCGACCAAAAAGGGCCATTAAGACCTTTCCACTGATTTGGAAAATTAGTAGATCTGTCCCCGACCAGCTGAGTTGATAGTATTGGTTAGTATTTTTAGTAATTTTTAGTGCCCAGCAAGCCATCGCTAGGGTGTGTGGTAGTGGGGATATCGTCAGAAAGTGTCTACAGTGGCCTTTATTATGATAATGATAAATTTATTTTTATTATTGAAGTCTAAATTTATTTCATCTCTGTCATTGAGAAAAGAATTTTCGTCTTTTGCCAACACTGTATGCAAAAATACTGAACCCATGGAAACTCTTGTTGCAATCACTTTGATAAATTGGCGAGATAGTTTGGTGGACATAGTCGTACAATCATTTGATTTCGTTTTTAAAATTTATTTTGGGAGTTATTTAGCTAACCACCCCAATATGCGGTTATTTGCTAGCAAAAAAAAGTCGTATGAGGGTTACTGAAGAAATCAGTGGGCTGCTAAGGGCCCCAATCGAAAGAAATAAAAAAATAAACTTCATGATCCAAGTCCTCCAAGTTTCCCTCAAGGGGATATTTCAAGCTCTTTCTTTCCACCTTTGAGGATGAACTCAAAAGGATAGCATCTCGAGGAGGACTTACCGTAAACTAAAGCCCCCTCGTTGTACCCCGGGCGTTGAAGAGTCTCGTCACTTTCCATCCCACGAGACTAATTAATACACACAAGGCAGGCGTGGCGCCGTTACGGTAAGTGGTTATTGGGGGAGAGCTGAGGCGGGATAGAGAAAGAGGTGGGAAGGAATGAATGCATACTAGGTGTGGCACCTCCCCCTGCCACTCGAAACTCCACCCCTGCCCCGACCGCGCAGCCCCCTTCTGCCTATCCGCATTCCTTAACACCGCCGCTGAGAATTCCGAAGCAGTCGACAAACGCGACGCCCTCTGACGTCACAAACAGGGGGTTGACAGGTTGGGTGCGAACAGGATAACTTCGGAAGCGCCACCTACAGCCACGCCCCTTTAAGATTTTAACCCCTGTCTCTTTGCATGGCATGAAGGCGATATCCCCTGCAGAGCGACCGGGAAGAAAAATACCATCCACCTCCGGCTTCGCGTTCAAAGTGAGCACCAAGTATCCATGCGTCCAAATATTACCTTTTGAGACTCTACAAGCGCTTAGGATGACAGATCACCGGCCACTCGAGGGATAACCTTTTTGATCGTGGAATGAGGAGCGCATTGCAGTAACATTTTATGATCGAGTGGCTTAATTGTTTCATAAATTTGTGATCACGAATTGTTAGAGGCAGTCGTATAAAGGGGTCCCTTCTCCTGCACAATTTTAGGTGTGTGTCGGTTTTGTGGGACAATCGGTTTCACTCAATTATTTTATATGGTTTCAATGTAATATGAGATCGAAATTAATCCCTCAGTCAGGTCAAAACTCAAATTTTTCTTATTTTTCCAGTAAGCTTTGGTGTCCATAATTGATCCTAGTCTCGGCTTTCCAATCGGAAGATTCTCTTCCATAGCAACCTAACAAGCCTTCCTTCCAACCTAAAAGCCAACCTTCGAGCCGCTTTGGTCCCCGTTTTGGTTAATTGGGAAAATAAATAACTTTTTACTCGAGGTGTATTCAAGATTGATCCTAACGAACGTGAAATGACACATTGAAATCTATTTTTCGTTTGAATATTTCCTCAATATTTGTTTGTGTATACTTATTAATCAATTTTTGATGTGACTCTTCAGTTATTTCGTACGCATATTTATTAATAAATGGTCGATATTTTCAAGATTCACAGTATATTTCATGATTTGCAATTTTATCTAGAGCCATGAGTTTCATATTTTTCCTTGTGTTCACCATTTTCGCGGCTAATATTCCTCTTGATAATCTTTCTCGTCCAGCCACCTATACAGTTTCTGGTTATTTGTTTGGTTATTCTGGCTGGCAAAGAGGCTTCTTTGCCAGCGTAGTAAGCAACTTCTAATCTTCATTAAATATATATATTAAATTATATTTCTTCTAAGTCAACTGTTGCTTTTTCTAAGAGTCTTACTTATTCATTAATTTAATAGCATACTACTACTGGTTCAAATATATTTTAGCTTTATGGAAATATTTAGTTTTGATAAAACTTCAAGACTCAGCATAAAAATGTAATAGTAATGGATAAATTCATTTTACTAACCCTTTTTTAATCTTCATAAAGAAACTAAGTTCCGCGTTGAATATGGAATTATAAATCCCTTCGGTGGAGGAAAAACAGCGCGATCTTCTTCATTTGAATATCTACCTATACGAATCATTAAATATTGAGAGTGGAGATAAACAGGGGATGTATCTATAGATGGTGAAAAAACACTAAAAACTTCTTTAAAGAGACGCAGGCTGGTCAAGCAACTATTATAGAAAACTGATGAATTTAAGGTGAAATGGTTGATACACCAAGGGTCTGACAATTAAGTTCGAATTGCATGCCAAGGGAAAAATTTGTTAAAGACATTACCAAGAAGAAAATAAACCTCAATCCAATTAGACATACATGAAGAATTATAAGTTTTCTTAAGACCACAATGGAGGAAAATATGGAATGAAACTACTAGAGACAAATATCGCGAACAAATTAGGAAAGTAATGGAGTGCATAATCACAAGGACCTAAGAGAGATTGAAGTAATAGACAAAACACAGATTAGAGAATCATTATTCCCTAATTCTAAGATGTTTTAACTATAGAAGTGATTAACCTTGTCAGAAACATAAAATACGTAAATTTTTAAAATAGGTACTAGGGTACCTTGACATTACATTTCAACGATAACCCGGGTTCATATGTTATAGTTCATATGCTTCCCAAAACTTCATTTAAGCAATTAAACCTTGGGATTGGATGTGCAACAGTGAAATAGTAAAAGCATTTTTATTAAAATTTGTTTGGTGTAATTTTATGGTATAATTTTCCAGCCATGTAATAATTGATTTTAAACTTTTTACAAAGGTCTTCATCATGAAATATTCTATATCATCTCAATATTATTTTATTTACTCATTTGAAAATATTTGTATCTAAAAATCCATTATTATCGTGAATACAGCTTGTTCTTATATCTTTGATAGTGAAGTTTTTGGGGAGAAAGAAAGTAACAAAAAGTATTTAAACTTACACATTAATAAGATTCAAAAAAAAAGCCCTGAATATTTTCAGCCTTCTTAGGGTTCCAGCATTAATGGCTACCTAGTAGATGGTAACAGCAATCTCTATGCATCTAGTTGGTATTCCCTTTGGTGCAATTTAACTCGCTGTCCTGTCTTTCCCCTTTGCCTTATGAGGAGCTTAACTCGTGTGAAAAAACATGCAATCCAAAGGCTGGCCCTCCAAAATTAAAATTCAAAACGGACCGAAATAGGATCGCCAATGAGTGAGTGATAAGCTTCAAGGAAATGGATGAAGGACTCAAGGGGGGATTAGAATTATGGTGGGGGTGAGGTACAAGGGAAATCAAGTAATTCGATATCTCTAAAGCGATGATTAGAAACAAATGAAGCACGCAGGCGTCCTCTTGGATTTTTCGGCCCCGTTAGAACCCCGACCCTCCTCCCTATCCCATTCTCCCTCGTAAACCCTTCCTTCGGCAATCCTCTCCCTCCGTCCCTTCCCATCTTTGGGGCGGAAGGGAGAGGATTTTTCACATGACAATTCGTGAGTCTGGCTGGAAGGAGGAGTTGGAGCGGCAGGGAGAGGGAAGAGGGAAAGAAGGACGCTGGGAGGGCAGGGAGATAAGAGGAGGCTGAGATAAGGAAGGGAGGACGGATAAGAGAAGATGAGAGGGAGTGAGAGAGAGGCGAAATGGAATCGGGTATTCGGGAAATGAGGAGAGAATATGGCGGGGAAAGTGATGCAGGGAAAGAGGAGAGGAGGCGGGGGAGGAGGAGGCGACGGCATCCCCACCGACGGTTGGGAAAGAAAGCCTTGTCATTCCGATGCGAATTCTAAACTCGCGTCCTCCCAGCCCAAAATGTCAACGGATACGAATCTAATGAATCCTCGCCCCATTTCGGGCAAAGGGGGTGGGCATGCGACGGAGGAGAGGGTTGGGAAGGAAAGGCCGAGGAGGACAGGGGCAAGGGGAGGAAGGAAGGGGGTCCCCCACGCGGTTGGGAGAGGATGAGATGCGGAGGAAGGGAGCAGGGAGATGGAGGGATGGAATGGAGATGATTCGGTCCGAGGCCGGGGGGTGTGCGGGGTGAGGAAAGGTGAGGAAGTGGGGAGGCGAGGGAGTGGGGTCGGAGATGGACTAGTGCGGCAGAGGGGATGGTTGGTGGCGGAGTGGATCGGCGGCAGAAGCTTAAGGAACGGGCTCCAGCGACTCCCGGATATTTATCCCTCCGAAAGAGACTGCCGCCGTCCGCCCTCCTCTCCCGTCGAACGGCTCTTACCGTGTCCCCTCCCCTTACCGTTCTCCTTACCTCCCGCCCCCCCCGTGACTCCCAATCTCCCCCGAGGACAATCTCCCGGCTCCCGTGCGCACACCGCCGCTACTCCTCCCCTTGTCCCGAGACCAAAAATCTACCCTCCCTTTCCCCATCCCATATTTTCCCACCATTTCTTCTTCTTCCAAATCTTCTCCCTTCCCAATGATGCCCCCTTTCTGTCGTAAATTTGATATTTTCTGCCACATGATTTTTGGCCTCGTACTTTCTCACCCAAAAATGTCTTCTTTTACGACTACTCTGTATATTTGTCGTTCTTTTATTTTATCGATTGATAATGGAAATGAAAATTGATGGTTAACAATTTCTAATATTAAAGGAATTCATCTTTAAATATTTACAATGTGAGGATCGCGACGGAGATGTTTGATACTGAAGAACTAATAGATGGTTCGCTATAAAGTATTATTTTCACTGTGCAGAAAAACATACTTCATTAACGAGACCAAATGGATATGGATCATTCTAACATTATCAACAAATGGGGCTGCAACTTTAAGGTGACCATCACTCATTCTACGTAATTAATAAATAACTTTTTAGTTTCTACACTTTCATTGAAGGTATGTGGTACTACGCATTTCTTTACGTAGTAGCTTTATTATGAACATATACCTTTATTAAAACAGTGGAAACTACTAAGTTATTGTTTTGCAGTTGTGTTAATCTATTTCACAGTCAAGAACACATTGATCTAAAACAAAGTAAGCTACATTATTCAAAACTTAGAAATCAACGTCCTCCGGATTGTTATAGTGAATATATGTTCATATGTTTTCATATTCTAATCGGCATGTTTCCGTGAAATGATTGGTTTGTGTTTTCCATAGAGTTTAATGTACGCCTTCTGGGTGAAATTTTCGCTAAAAAAGCGCATTAACTTTTCGATATTTATTCATTTTTCTAGTTATCTTTACTGGATTTACACTTGTGGCTCTGGCAGATTTGTATCATCCAAGAGCTTGCCAATAATACACGAAAGAATTCGAGCCAAGATACATTAATTATGGTTTTGAAATAAATACCCATAGCGTTAAATACAGACCAATAATGGTCCCTCGAAGAAGTGTAGTAGAGCCTATACTATGCGGGTGTTTCGATGGTGTTACAATCGGCAGCAAAGCGTCTTCCAGCCAGATCGCGGTTGTAGCTCGAAAACCTTGGTGTAATCATTAGCATATTAAACTGCCTCACCTTTCATTAATTTTTCCCTCGTATATACTGTTAGTGGTCCAATAGCCTTAGTCGTATGTCCTCATAATTTCCTATGGGATATAATATTGATATTGATGGAACAGAAGCAGTCTACCTCCATATGTGTTCATTTTTTTCATAGGATTCGATACATTTTTTCCACGTAAATTATATGAGGATATTAACGAATTAGGTAGACTAGATTCAATGTAAAAGTAAAATACTTTTTGATATATTTTGGTATAATTAGGAGGATCAGGTGATTTAGCTCTGATTCACTTCCAATGGCCCCATAACCATACAGTCTTTAGAGAAACACTGGAGATTTTGAATGGACCTCTGATTAAAATGCTGAGTATCTGTTGGTTATGTGACGTTTTTATTTTTTATTTATGTATGTAGATATTTATGTGCATTTGCAATTTTTACACGATATTTTTTGGCGTAATATTGGAAACTATTCCACTAAAATGTACTTTCACTTTTTTAATAAACAAATGTATGAACCAACGAATCATTTACTCATTGCTTCGCTCTCAATCCTAAGGCCAGTAAACGCGACTCTTTATTCCTCCTATTTCCTTGTCCTTACTTCGGAATATTTTACGCTACTTGTCTGTCTACTTTTATTATTTGCATAGAGTATTTCTCCGTTGCTATTCCTCTTTTGCCTTCCATTTCATTCTCTCACATAGTATTCCTGACATTATTCCTCTCGTGAATTCATTCTGTCTCTTGGTGTGTCCGATCCATCTCTTTCCTCGTTTACATATGCCACCCCTGGTGCTTCCTCTTTGGCTCTTCGATATACCTCCTCCGGATGTCCTCCTCCTACCGCCACGAGGAAAATAGCCATGGAATGGCATTAAGTTTTGCAAGGGGAGCTTGCGTATATTGAAAAAAAATCTGGTCCGTAATGTCCTTCATTACTATCATAGGCATCATTCCCATCCCATCATTCGTATCCAATCTCGTGTCTTCAACCAGGCTTGCCCTCTTCCCACTCTCCCTCCTCACCCGTTGCAAATCTCTTCCCGCCATTCCTTTCCCATGACCCCCCCCCCGTTTCCCCAGCTCCTTCCAACCTTGCCCTCAACCATCTCTGACTTTACGGTTTTTCCTTTCATCCAACCGCACACACATACACACACATACAGACCCTCGCATAGTCTCTCCCTCTCTTCATACTGCCCTTCCCTTCTTCCCGCTCACTCTATCTCCGCCCCCCTTCCCCCTCCGCCAGGTTCCCCGCCTACTCTCACGCACGCCCACCACCCCACCGCCGCGCCCCCCCCCCCAACCGGCGTTCCATTCTCAACCACACCCGTCCAACTACCCCAACCCCCTCTTCCTCCCCCTCCCTCCCACAACACGCACCCCATTCACCACCTCCCCGGGAAAAATAAAATCTTCCCTCCCTAAACTCCGTCCCCACGCCCCGCCCCCCTCTCTATCCTTTTTCTCCTCAACAAGACAGAATCAATATCTCCGAAGGAAAGAATGCGATTCAAAATTAAATTTTCAACTGGTGTGGCATTCTACTGATGGCCCTCGACCCTCCCCCACGCCATCCTCTTTCCTCCGCCCATATTCCCCCATCTATCCCCCTCCCACTCTCCCACCCCCCTTTACCCTCCTTTCCTTTGCTCTGCCGCGCCCGCTATCCGACGAAGAATGGCTGCGAGAGAATAAATAAACGCTCCGCTTTCGCCTCTTTATTCTATTGGGCTCGTCGCGATACATGCCCCCCTCGCGGTTCTGGGGTCGGAAGACCCTTTCTCCCTCTCCTCCCACCTCTTCTAATACGGACTTCCTAAACAGCGCTGTTCACCTCCTTACACCCGGTCGTCCCCCTTCTTCAAGCCATACATCAACCGTACCTCATCGTCCCGCTCTTTACCCTCTACTTATTTCAGTACTACTTCCAAATCATTTTATAGTATGCCGCCTTTTCCTCTCAATCTTTCCTCGATATTTATCCAAATGTAAGTCCATTCCCCTGGATAGCACTTTATGCACATTCTACCCCATTATTTCTCCATATATTTATTCATATTCTCATGATTTCCTCCATGTTATATCTATCTAATCTCCTGGTCACAACGGGTCTTCTTGGTGCCAGATGCCGTACTAATGTAAAATAAAATCCTTTGTTCGGTCACTACCGCAAAACTAAAGCGGGATGATGTCCAAGAGGTGGTAAGAGGTACCTTGTGAACGAAATACATATCAATGAAATAATTTTTTCGCGGATATAGGAGAATCATTATAGCAAAGAAATAATCAAGTTAAAGCTATTGGTATCATACTGTGACAACCTGGATCAGGAGAAATTTAGTTCATTTTTGCCCATCAACTTACAACACCACAATGAGTACCATACATCGGTTAGTTGGTTAAAATAATAATAATAATTTGGCCCGTCCCATTAAAATCGGGCAATTCATTGTTTCAATTTTTCGTTGTAGCTAATTTTTAAACCCCCAATACAACTTCGTTAACGTTTACAAAATACAAAATATGAGTTACACGCTCTTCTTTTCCGGCGTTCCCCCCGTCCCCACTTTATCTTTTGTTGATAAATCTATCCAAAATTGGCCAAATCGGGGAAAAAACAGAGCAGGTAGAACAGTTTACATATCTCGGAAGTGTTTTGGACCAACACGGTCAAAGTGGTAGGGACGTAAGGAGAAGAATTGCGCTAGGCAAGGAGGCTTTCTCAAGGAGGAGGGAGTTGATGACGGGGACGTTGAGTAGGGATGTTAAGACAAGACTCGTAAAAACTCTGATATGGAGCGTGGCTATGCACGGTGCGGAAACATGGTCGCTGAAGCAGGAGGATAGACGTAGATTGGAGGCTTTTGAAATGTGGGTGTGGAGAAGAATGGAGAAGGTGAAATGGACCGAAAGGAAAACAAACGAGGAAGTACTGGAGATGGTGGGTGAGGAGAGGGGTTTGTTGAGAGAAATCCTATGGAGGCAGGAAAAATGGATGAAAGGCGTATTGAGCGGTAGTGGAATGTTGAAGAGGATAATAGAGGGGAGAATGTTGGGCAAGCGAGGTAAGGGTAGGGACAGGATAGGGATGTTGGACGGGATGCAGGGAGGAAAGAAGTACACCGAGATGAAGAGGGACCTGATATAGATTAGTTTGCTAGGTGGGGAGTCACAAAATGTTTATTTGATAGTTGTGTCCATCCAAAAACCTACCTTAACCGGTAGATTACCTAATAATAATTTGCCAAATCAGTTCCTCGTGTAGATATTTCCCAATTTGTTGGACGCAGTGCAAATATCCAAGTTTTGCGTCTTTCCTCGGCATAAATTGGGCAATAAAGGACTCAGTGTATTGCCGTGTCCGCCTCCATCATGCATTCACACGCCCCCTCCTTTTTTTCCTATTTTCTTGAGATATGATCCTAACTCCCCGTGTCCTGTTAAAAATGGCGTAATTCCTTTGTAAGCTTTAAAGTTGATCTTTATTCTTTCCCTCACGCTAGGTAGGGGTTAGTTGGTTGATGGTAATCACTAATTAATGATTTTCGCGATAAAAAGGTAATAATTATTCTCCTCTGTGTGAACTTTTTTAAGATATCAAAGCGCCCGCTTGCAATTTTCCACTACGTACTTTTTGTTTTGACTACTTTTGATTCTCTGCATCACCTTATAGTAATTAGCTAATTATGATGTAAAGCAGCGAAACAATCATTCACTGAAATCATTGCTAAGTGAAAATCTTTAATGTTGTTTCTTGACTATATGGAACTGTTCAACCACGTCTCAGCCGATACTATAACCGAAAGGAATTTTTTTCCAACGTTAGATAAACTCCGACCCCTGATTTTTAAGTTCCAGCCACCCAACCCCTCAAAATCTGAAATCTCAATAAAGCCAAGAATTTGGCCGACAGTTTTAATGCATACTGCTCCAAGTTAATTTTCTATCCGAGTTTCTATTCTTCCTTGATAAACTTTCCACTTTTATTCCACCTCTATTTGAACATTTCCCAAGCCTTTAATTTTACCGAAAGAAACCAGTGTTAAACCCCGCCGTCTTCACGTTCCACCCCCGTGCCCTTATAGAAGATCACGACCCTTCTCCATCGCTCCATTCGCTCTCAGTATCTGTGTTGCCCCTCACTCGACAGCCGCCTCGTATTATGCTTCAAAATTTTTACCAAACTATCCGCCAATGTCTTCTGCACTCACTCTGACATTATGTATGGTCACCGATGCGCAGGTTTTCATAATCTTTTAAGGCTCATAGTTTTTCTCTTTCAGATAGTATTCTATTACGCGCGAAGAGTCAAATCGCACTATTTATTATACGTTAAAGTTACAGTGGTAGTCTGCTATATTATTAGGAATTCAATGTCTGTTTATGGACATATTATGAAATATTTTTTTCTATAGTATTATTCGTCGAATCTTAATATGGAAAAATTGATTGGTTCCACCTTTATGCACATTCATTGCTGGTAGTCGTATGATCTCAAAGATCTCTTTTCTTACATTCCTCATTATTTGACTTCAGTATTTGTCTCGCTACTCCCTCATTAAACCTTTACTCCAATTATGCTACTGATAAATTCACCTTTCTTTATACGATGTATCTTCCCGTATATGCCTGTCCATCAAGTTCTTTCAAATATATAGAGGCATCACTTGGGAATACTGTTCCCATTCCCATAATTAGCAATTACTTAAAGGATGTAACTCTCCGCGTTGATCTCTTCCGAATTCTCCACGTGTTCATGATGTTTACCTGTGCCTCTCCTGCTATCAATTAAGAGTCTTTTAATAGTTTCACCCATTTATTTCTATAACATATTGCTAATAAAAAACAAAACGTCTATTATTTTCTTCCCCCAGTCTAGGTAATTCCTTATAAGTGATTTGCATAGCCCTTATAGTTATCGTGGTCATTCTGTAAAAAAATTTCGATTGTTTCCTAAATCTCTCTTCTTTTATTTTATTGTGCATGTATCAAAACCAGAACTTATTATATTTTACGGACAAACCGCTTCAATCCCTTCTCAAACACGATTATAATTTTTTTGTGGTATAATTATAGTGGACTTAGTCATTCATTCCGGTGAAGTTCGACGCATGACAATAAAATGCATCTGGGAAATATCCGAAACCAAGTGTCTTTAAGCATTTTAGTGAAGCATTAGTGTTTTTATGCATGAGCTAATTTTTTAAGCATAACTTAAGGAAGTTAGAACGAATTTATAATTTATATATTTTTTCTTGGTATTCTCCAATGGTTTCAATAATTTGTAAGCACATAATAACCTTTTTAAACACATAACCCCTTTATGTCCGGTGGGATTCAAAATCTCGATTCGTGAGATCAAATAGCTAAGAGAAAATTTTCATAGAAACCACCTCTCCATTTGTATTTCATAGAAATCTGTGCCAGCATCACAACAGAAATACTAACTTTGTCTTTTCATTGACTATCCCGTAGAAGCTTCTGCCGTGGAACAGAATTTCCATCTAAAATCTAAATTTCCATTTCATTTTCATAAACAGGAACGAGGTTTACAAGACCTTCTCGAGTTCAGTCAGAGGAGACATGATTTAAATAAAAATCACTGCGTTTGGATGGTCAGAAGGAGGGCCCATTTGGGTTCTTTCATTGAATAAGCAGCAGTATTTATGCCTGTTCTGTCTCTCCAACCTTACCCTTTCTCTGCAGCAGTCCAAACCAGTGTGCCTCCTCATCTGGGTGTGATTTCCCATCTCTCTGGGCAAAGGCTTTATATATCACGCACTCATCCCACTCAGTCTGAAAGGGGGCACCCGGTCTCAATTTCATCATCTGAAAAAACTATTTTTCCGCCTTTCACTCTCACTCTAGCTCAAAAGAAACCGGGCTAGTGACCACACTGCCTTACTTTTCTCCTGTCAAAAAACTTCATCTCGAATCTCTAAGCTTGCAAGATTTTGAGTACTATGCTTTGTGTGAAATAGGCTTATGAATGAGCAGTTTCTGAGAAATATACCGGTATCATATTTTACACCAGTGGTATCACTCGCCATATAATTTTCCATAAATCTTTTGTAATTTAGAGTAAATTATGGCGAAACACAATGGATATTTGCGGAAATAATTACTCAGCATACCACACCACTATTGATATCTTCCAATTTTTTTTTAACAGGTGGGTGTATTCTTGGCGATAGATTTATGGTACCGATATCTTTTAGACAAAAATATCCTCTCAAATGTGGTAACTAGGGCCTTAAACACCATTTCTTTATTAACATTGAATCACATAAAGTTTTGGAAATTCTACGCTTTGAAATCAACAAATTTTATATTATGACATTTTAACGTTCCTTAAAAATAGGTAAGTATTAATACATGTAGAAGTCTATTTTTTAATATATTTAATAACAGTTAATGGGCCCTAATAATCCATTAATTCCTTCAGTATATTGCGTAATTTGACGTTGAAGCGTAATGACAGTATAGAGAAAAATAGTAAGCAAAGGTTATCGTCTGTTTTAGATACACGTTTTCCATATTTATTACGGTCGACCTTATTTTAAATTATTACCCATTAATTCTAAATGAACGAGAAAATCTTAAATCACATTATTTTCAATATGTTGCCTCCAGGCCTGACAGGGGAATCTATACGGTTTGCCTTGAGGTAATTGGCGAGTCTGTCCACTCGAGAACTTCCCTTTGTACTCTTTCAATTTAACACTATGTGAATTAGGGATGAATTGAATATTGCAGGCAAGATTTCATATAAATGGCAGCAACGGCACGGGTTTTATTAAAGTCGGCCGAATCTCGTTTCATTTCAAGAATGCTAAGCTTGAAAAAATAACTTGTTTTAGAATCCGATGCTTTTTCCTTTGCGAAGTCAAATTAAAATGCACGTCAAATTAAAACCTCCGCAAAAAATATCGTGGCACATAATCGATGTAATATAATTCATGAATTTGTCAATCTCTTTATTCTATCGATTTAATTTTCTTTTGATCCTCCTAAGACGCTCCCACATAATGGTAGAAGCCCAAATTCTTCGGGTCAGAGATAAAGAAACTGCCAAAATCACAGGCTAATAAGTACTTTCGTTAGTAGTTTCGCACTGCTGGGCCTAGTACGAAAATTGTTCAATTAAAGTTGAGCATGAAATATTTATTTGCATAATTTATGGTTCAAATAATCAACTTTATTTTATATTGTTAGTTTAATTTGTAATGAATATTCTGTTCAAATTTCACTTATTTTACTCCAGTGTTGCTCCAGCTTTACTTCATCGTAAGTTCAAACGAATATAGTTAAGCTGCGGAAACGAAAGTAACACGCCACGAGTAAAATGCTGTATTGAACTTCTACTTTTTCCTGGACAAATCGTCAGTCTAGCTCTATATTTCTATCTGCAAGGGGCTTATGAAGATTAGATTTTAGTATATGGCTTCTAATGTTTGAGAGGACTATCAATTTCAAAGGAAGTTAGTCTCGGAGCTCTAGTCACTGCTCTTAAAGACGTAAAAATCATCACCGCTGATACCTTTTAGAGAACAGATCATAGAGTAAAGAGTGCAATCAGTTATTTAGAGTAATTAAGAATACTATTGTATATATAAAACATTTCACCGTGAAACTGAAATATTGATTTTTCTGCTGCCTACACGTTGGTAACAGAATGCTTGCCCAATAGATGTTTGTTCGAAGTGGGTTCCAGGAAATCCAATACGAAATCACGATTATTTGGTGTAAAGCAATTTACAGTGCATTCTTTATGCTCCTTATAATACAGATCTAGCCCCAAGTAACGTTTTCTGCTCCCCAATGTGGAGAAACACCTTCGGGGAAAGAATTTTTCATATTTAAAAAGCAGGAGTAGCCGAACTGAACATGCTTCATCTTGCAACGAATACTTCTGACGCACAAATAAAGTCAAATCGATCAAGCTTTTACCGCTTACACGTTTTATATTATTATAATCTATAAATATAAATGTTTTTTTTATAAAATATGTAACATTATCATCACATGATTAGGCAGCGTAAGAAATGTCTTTTAATTTTTTTTAGATTATCGTGATTTGTCACTGCGTGACCGGTTTTAATTTGGTATATAACATAAGGGGGAAATATTAATGCGGGGAAAGTATTATAATGTGTGGAAAAATCTTGCTTTACTACTTAATCAACTCTTAATCTTCATTCTGCGTTATAATGGGAAAATTCTATTTACCGTTTCTCAACTACCGTTAAAAACTCCCTCTCAACTGCACTTGTTGGCCAACGTTTGGCTGGGCTGACCCTTCTGACACATGCATGGAGTCTTTAATTTTCATAAGGAAGACTCTCCTTGTGTATTGCTGCATGCAGACATATACCCTGCCATTATAACTTAAACGATGCTAATATCAACCCATCAATTTAATCTATTTAGTTTTTTTAACTTATTTGAGTAAATGAGAAGAAAATCTAACAAAATGTCTGGCAGAGAAAGTACAAAATTACTAATCGATGAATCGATTCCAATGCCCTAGATATTTGCCTCCAATAATGTAATTTTGAGCAAGAAGAAACAACTCTCATGATTTCCGGAGGTAAATCCCTTTCCGGTGGGATCCTGTTCTCCATTATACATATTTTAACCGCAATGAAAGATAGACAGGAAAAGGCTTTCATTTTCAGAACTGCCGTATAAGCCACGCTAAATTCCGATGTAAATATATCGATCAGACGCCAATAAATTTTCTTACAACATAATAAGAAAATCAGGAGAAAAGCACAGAAGAACTCGATTTTCAATGCTCATTTCGAAAATTCTTTGGCCAAGTAGAAATTTCTTGGTAAATATTGACATATATATGCATATCAATTTTGTGAAGTATGCCTGAAAAAAATAGAATGCTACGGTCAGAAGATGATTTATTGCCAAAATTAACGAAAATATATATTTAAGATTTTATGCTTTCTACGAGAATTCGATCAATTTATCTGATTCAATTAAAGCATAAACGTTTAGCAAAAGCTCTTCGTTTATTTTAGTCAGCATTACGTAGAGTTATAAAGTCCCATATCCGGATTTCAAATAAAATTTGTTTGATTTTTATTTTCCTTAGCTGTTTTCCGGCGCTTGTCCATACGTAGAGGCTCCTTAAAATGCTAAATTACTCCCACCACTCACTACTCCTCTAGTGCATAACGCTCGCCATTCCTCTCCCTCACCGAACATCAACATCCAGCGGCATTCTCGGACAGGTTCCTCCTTCGTCTCCTCACCCCTGTCACTGAAGATATTTCCACGCCCGACCCTCCACTTCCCCTCCACTCATCCCCGAGGAAGGTGTTCCCATCCCCGCCGACTGCCTCCTTGCGCCCTTCCAAGTGACTCCATCCAATCTCCATTCCCATACCTCCCAACCCGCCCGCATCCCTTCTTCCACCAGTGCTGCCTTCCTTCATTCCTTCCCTCCTCCTCCCTCTCGCCTCCCCATCATCCAGCCCCGCCACGTCCCCTGCTCCCCTTCTCATCCTCCTCCTCCCGCCCTTATCGCCTTCCTTTCGGACGCTTGAACCCGAGGGCAATCGTGAATTATTCGCATGCGTCATGATTTTTCATAAACTGCATTCTTCTAGCAAGGGGCTTTTCAATTTCCCCTACTAGCACTACTTTTTGAGAACAGTTTTATTTTCTTCGGGTTCTTTTATTGGGGTCGTACCGTCAATTACAGTTTCCAACATCATCATTTAATTTGAAAGTTAAATATTTCCTCCCTTATTCTTTTTCTGTCTTTTCCGTTATTTTATATCCTTAATAGACTTCTAGTTCTAACAGTAGCAGAAGGGTGATAATATGAATGGAATTCTCACGGTCTCTGTAATTTAATAACACTGATTAATACTTTTTTAATATATTTCTCCTGGTATCTTACCGTTTCCAGAAAAAATAACGTAAAGGAGCGATACCTTTTGAGCATAAAAGTGAGAAAATGTAAAATATGAATTTTGTACTTATTTTCGTTAAATTCAAGACCCTCGATATAATATCCATCTATCCTGTTCTTTTGTCAAGCCTTCCCCCACCCCACTCCCTACTGCGTCTACAAACCCCTTCTGCCCCTGTTACCATAAAACCCCAGGCAAGAGGCGTCTCTTTCCCCCGCCCACTCGTCTTTGCCCCCTACTCCCCCAAGCCATTCAGTCTTTTATCCTCCAACCCTTCCAACGTCTCCCTTCCCCACTTCTTCCAGCTTCGATTTCTGCGAAATGCCCTCTTATCGACCTCCCATGATCTTCTTTCACTTCTTATCAGTCTTCCTCCCCGTTTCCAGCTCACGAAGAATTCTTACGTCCCCGTTTCATTTTCCTCCCCTCACCCCACTCAACCACCCCATTTCTTACGCCTCAGTCTCTTTTCTCTGCCCCTCTCCCTCACCACTCGTCTAATTTTATTCCGATGCCATTTCTGAGCCTATTCATAACGATTTGTTATGAACTTCCTGGAAAGAAACCGCTTCTCGGCGTGTGTTTTTTGAGTAAATTCGTTTTCATGCTTATAATCCACGTGAAAATTTTATTAATTCCTTTACAGAGTGAGTCATTACTTGGGAAATTCAGGTAAAGTATTTCTTACTTTGAGAGCAAAAGAGTAATTAAAATTTCTCCGCGCGCTACCGTAGGTATTAGAGATAAGCCAATGTACATACACACACGCCATTCTCCGCAGCACTGATTATTTCCTTTCTATTTTCAGAGGTTTTAGGACTTTATAGAGGCATGACTCTTTTCCATAAACTCATGCGTAATTTCTTTGGAAAATCTATATCTGATCATTGGGAAGAAATATTCTACCACATCTTTCGATTTTACAATAAGCTTCTCCAACGGATATTGCAAGATAAAGTTTTAGCAAGGAAATAAAAATCTCGATTAAGAAAAATTCAATTTCCTTCACACAAACCCCTTTTCCACGAAGTTCAACTTGGCGCGCACGTAACTCACCAATGCGCCCGACGGATAATTTTATTACGAAGCATTAACGACTCGCCTCTCGCGCCATCGCCCATAAGTAGGGAAAAACTTTAAATCCGTCCTTCGTCGCGCGCAGGACTTCTTATATTTAATTTAAGGTGGAAGAAAACGCACTTTTTCAATCGGATTTGTCGAAAAGAGTATTTTCCGTCCCCTACACTGTCCTCTCTCTCAGTCAGTATCCCTTGCCCTTCCCCCATCCCATGCCTCCCTCCACTCCCCGCAGCCGCTCAGAGCTTTGTCTCCAAAATCTTGGATCCCTATTTCGGGAGAGGCTTCTTCTGCTGCCTCTCCGACCCCCCCCCTCGAGTGTCGACGCTCACTCCGGTCCTCACCCTCTCCCTTCTCTCAATCCGTCCCCCGTGGGCACCGTTCCATACCTTCTCACATTCACCACAACGCCCCCTCCCAACCTTTGCGATACGAAACATTCCTCAGGTATCTCCTTCAACATCACCCAATTGTGACCTACCCGAGACTCAAACATGGATGACGTGTTTATGTACCTATTATTCTGGTGTGATTTGCATCTCATTTTACTAACGTTTCATATAGTAAATAAGAGTTAGTCCCAGTTCGTAGGCATAGGGAAATACCCTTTCTTGTCCGTAGGAGGGTTACCGAGACGCCGCTGTCTAGAGTTTGTATCTTTTACTACTCTAGGTACGAATCCCAGTATGAAATCTAAAAATTCTATTTGATTATTGTATTAGACAATTTGTTTAAGAATTACCCATGACTGCATAATACAAATGCTTACCTTGAAGGCTTTAATTAAATCACTCGGAGAAATATTCTCTTTTATTTACAGGAAGAATTTACAGCGCGAGTATGAGCAATTTTGTATTTGATATCAAAACTCCATTCAGTAATTTGCTCATACAAGCGTTGAAATCCTTGATTCCATTATATGTATTGTGTAGTTGACGTTTCGACGGCACGGCCAGTGCAGTAAATCTCCCATCTTATTTAATTATCCCATCCCTACTGACACCGCTTCCCACGACCAGTCTTTTGACGACTGCTTCTCTTTTTCGGTGATTGAAAGCCTTCCTGAATACGCAAGTAGTCTAGAGGTGAGAACTCGCGAGACACTTCAGTTGTTTAAACCTCCTGGACTGAACTCAGCCCACTGAAGCCATTCATTGACCGCCATTCCATCTTACTCCATGATCCATTCCCTATTCGTACCTTACCTCTATCTCCCTCATCCCCTAACCCCCCACACTATCCTCTCAACTCTTCCCCCGAGAACGGCATTCTGGAGTCGTTCTTGGAGGGAGAGCGGAGCCTACCTTCAAAACGTCAACAATATATGTGAGTGTCCTTTCAATGCACTTATCTAAGAACTTACCCCTCCGATCCTGATTTGTTTATCCTTCGGTTTCATGGCCTCTCCCTGCTAACGGTATCGTGGATAATTGACACACTGATTAATTTACTTCACAAACTTACTCAGAAGAGTTCTATTACGAGGCGTGTTCATAAAGTAAGGTAAGGCCCACACCCACATTTCAAAAGCCTCCAGTCTATGTCTATCCTCCTGCTTCAGCGACCACGTGTCCGCACCGTGCATAGCTACGCTCCATATCAGAGTTTTTACGAGTCTTTTCTTAACCTCCCTACTCAACGTCCCCGTCATCAACTCCCTCCTCCTTGAGAAAGCCTCCTTGCCTAGCGCAATTCTTCTACTTACGTCCCTACTACTTTGACCGTGTGGGTCCAGAACACTTCCGAGATACGTAAACTGTTCTATCTGCTCTATTTTTCCCCTCCTATTTTAATGTTTAGCTTAGCCTTCTTATTCCTGGAAAATCGCAAAACCTTTATCCTACTTTAATTCCATTACACCTCATGAGTTCTTACTTTAATTAATTTGAACTACGAGGCGTGTTCATAAAGTAAGGCCCGTTTGGTCACAGGAAAAAATATACTCATATGAAACACATTTTATTGGCACTTTTAGTTAGCTACAAACCTACTTGACTTATCTACATAATCGCCGTTTACTTCTAAGAATTTTTCGTACCGCTGCACCAACTTCTTTAACCTCTCTGCATAGAAACTCGCCGCCTGAGGGTTGAACCAATCGACAACGCCATTCTTGAGTTCCTCTTCGGTTTCGAAACGTTGTCCACCGAACCACTGTTTCAAGTGCAAGAAGAGGAAGTAGTCGCTGGGTGTAAGGTCAGGACTGTACGGTGGGTGGTTTCAAGAGTTCCCAACGACCCAAAAACTCTCGTCCACTGGAAATTCTTTGCTCTTTGTGGTGGTCGGTGAGCATTTTCGGTACCCACCTTGCACGCAATGTGGGGTATCCGAGGTTTTCCGTAACAATATTGTAAACAGTAGTGCGTCCAAGTTGAGGAAATTGTTCAGCCAGGCCATTAATTGTCAATCGACGGTCACATCGCAGTTTTTGTTCCACTTGCGAAACAATTTCATCGGTCAGAATACTGGGCCTACCACTTTGCTCTTCGTCATGGACATTTGTTCATCCATTTTTAAAATCGCAGCACCATTGTCTAACCTTTCCTTCACTCATAACTGTAGATTTATAAACTAGGCATAATTCCCGATGAATTTCAGCAGCCGACAATCCTTTTGCATACAAGAATCGTATGACAGAACGCACTTCACATCTGGCGGGATCAACGATTGTCGCGGACATTGTTGTTTGCATGCACGGGCAAGCAAACGCTTCTGAAACAAAACAAATGCTGCTATAGCTTCTCAATGAATCAGTAGATGGCGCTGCAGGAGCAAAACTGTGTTCTGAAGCGCCAATATTTAAATATAAGCAAACCGTACTTCCTTTAAGAATACGCCTCGTATGTACTCAATAGCTGTAATATTATTCAATCTTGATCTTTCGTGCCTTTGTATCGCAATTTTATTGTGTCCTCTTTGCACATATTTGCCAATAAAAATGTTTCTTCGTCATTTCCACTTCGGTAGTTAACTCACTGTTTCAACGTGTACCTCTTCGGTCTCCACGCCAAACTATGAGAGCTAGTCTAAAGTTCTAAAATGGATTGCTGATTTTTTATCGAGTAATCCGACGGTTTAGGTCATTTCGATAGTTGGCCTTTACAACTTCCATTTGAAGCCTTCCATAAAGTAATCCGGCAAGCGTATGACTGTCAGCTGTCGGCCTCATAGCCCTTGAAATCGTTCACCCACTTCACCTTTCTGTCACCCTTCCTCCGAATCGTCCATCCACTCCTAGGATTGTCTCCCCATTCGTCATCATCTCCATCTCCCTTGCCTCCCTCATTTTGCTCCGCTTCTTTTCCGACCTTGCCCGCACCTCTATCGCCTTTCCCATCGCCATCCCGCGCCACATTTCATTCTGCACGTTCTTATTGCCGCGACTCCTATCCCTCGATCGTTCTCCGCTCTGATATTTCTCCCTTCGGTCTCCGTCTTCTCTTTCTTGTCCTGTAAAAAGAAAATCGACGATTATTCTCCCCATGAGGTACTATTCACTCATTCGCGAGAACAACTTCTTCCCTACAGTTCACCTTGTATATTTTCATGCACACCGTCATAAAGTTTAACGTTGTTCTATAATATTTTTAACGAATTTCTGTTTCGTACCCTTTGAAGGAAAATAAGCACGTGTTCCATCGTGTCGTAGGAATTCTGATATCTTAATCTGAGATTTTAAATGAAATGGCAACTCGCAGGGCACAAGTTTATGTTATCCCATTAATGACTAATTTTAACCAAAATATTCAAATTAACAAAATATATTTTCATTTGAACAGGATTTCATTAATAAATATTGATATTGAGTGTCGCTGGGTTGCGAGTTTTTTGTTCCCAATATTCATGTCTCCATACTTGATTTCCGTTGCAGCAACTTGAAACATATTTGTACATTTTCTCTTACCCCCTTATGACTCCAACTCAGAACCTTTCTAATTAAGGTATAATACAAAAAAATATGCCTGCCATAATTTTTTACCAAATTTTCATTTTACCGTCATAGCGGCACATTTGAGTGAACTTAAATGAACAACTTTTTGCTGCTTGACACAACTACCAGTAATGTATCTGCGTCTATTAGTTGCGGTAAGTAGAGTAATGACTTTCTTTTCCGAAGACCTTAGCGCCAATCCCGATTGATATAAAATTTTAGGCGGTCCGAAATGAATGACATTTAGAAGGTTTCAAACGCATTTTAAAGTTTTTCGGCTGCCACCGGACGCTAAATAACCCCTTCAGATTTCAGCTAAAGAGAGGAAAATACCAGCACCAAGTTTTTCTTCCTCTCCCTTTGCTCCCTAAAATTGCCACCACCAAATGATCACCAAGTTATTATTGAATATCCACTCACCAGTAATAGCCTGAATAGCCATTGTCTTCAGTCAAATGTAAAATGACAAAAATGAGACTGTCCAGTGAATTTCTGAAGTGTTATTTAGTTAAAGACAAAATGTAAGTGGTCATCTTAAAAGTTAACATTTAGAAATAGTTTGATTCATTCCACTCTTAGCAATTTTAAACATTGGAAATACTGTTGGTGTACTTTTACAATTATTTCATTAGTTATTTAGATATATTTCTTACTTTCGATATGTCTTCTAGCAAATGTGATATTTGTAGTCATAAATTGTCATATAAAGAGTTAAAACATTTCCAGTGAAAATGTATTGGTTTATGAATAAGACATTTATGATTGTGAGGATATTAAGGTTTCTTCTCTTTCAATCTCGTTCCTAAAAAATGTGATAATTGTTTTGAACTACTCTAGAAACTGTTCAAAATTTTCCATTGAGAATAAAATGATTTATGAATCCAATATGAAGGAAATTTATTTCCAAATGGAGAAGATATAACTTCAAATTATATAGCATCTTAGTTAACCATATTACAACAATAATGCGGTCTCCAAATCAGTCATATTCTTATGAGAATCTCTGTTGGTTTTACTATTTCATTCCAAGCCAGCATTATATGGTGCACGCATTAAATTTCAGCTGTCCCCACTTGTATATATAGACATTATATTTCTGTGTATGAAGCATTTTACTATGCTCGTAGTGATTTAATTTCAGGAGTCTGCTCAATTTTCATTTCACAGCTCCTCGAAAACAGTGTAATCTAGAAAACTGTCACCATGCATTAATTATTACTCAGCTTAATGCAAAAACCTGCTGAAACGGTTATAATTCCGAGCCTCAGTAAATGACTTCTTCATATGCAAGCAAAATAAATTAACAGAAGACCCAAGCGCTGCTTTGTGAATGTTGAAAGAAATAAAAGAACCAAGAGAGCTCGCTAGCAGTAATTCCAATTCCACGTAGTTTTTTCAACACGACCGCATGGAAACCGGAATTCATTCCCTACCATTTAATTGAGAAAATCATTCACTACAGCGAGGCTATTCTGTCCTCCCCCTCTCTCCCCATCGGCACTTTCTACGTGACTCATTACCCCCTCTCCCGGCTAGTTATTTCCAAATTTACCCGCAAAAGTCCCAGATGTCGCCACGAAGTGCCCTTCTTCATTTAAGCTTCCCTCCCTCCCCACCTCTGGATGCATCTCTTCCTCGTTTAGTTAGGTTCTCAATGTGTACGCGGGCACAATTGCAATGTAAATTAATTTCCTTTATCACCATGCGTGAACGGGAAGATCACTGAAATGTTGAATACCTAATTCCTTATAAAATGGTCCTAGGGTAAACCTAGGAATCGTCGAGTCGACATAAAGGAAAACGGAAAGTTTAAATCATTATGAAAATGTACAGACAAAGTGTAAATGAGTCCTACAAAAACAAATATTTGGAGGCATAATGCTTACCTGCAAGGTGATTTAATTTTCATATTATATTTATATAAAGTATTTCGAATTTAGATTTTATTCTTTCACTTCGTTTACTGTGCTTATTATTTGACCATATGGTAATATATGTCTGTGTTCTTCGCCGTTCAAGTATACGTACAAGTTGCAACCAAATCCTTCCGCTTCTAACACATCCTTTAAGAAAAACTGCATTCAATTCATCTACATCTACATAAGTACCCTGCGAGCCACCAAAAAGGTGTGTGGCAGGGGGTGTAGCACCATGAGGGAAGGGTAAGGGTTGAGGGGGTTGGGAGTTAGGTGAGGAAAGGTGGGGGGAACCTGTAGGGAAAAAAAAATATATATATATACACACATACATATATATACATGCATACATACACAATTAAAACCGTCAAGGCAATTAAAACAGTATTTTTTCGAAGATTGTAACGTGATTAAAGTCAATGGCATACACGTAGTATTGGTTTGTCTTTTCAAACATTTTTCTAATTATTATAAGTGGCTGAGAAGGATTGAGAGCGAGGAAAACAGTTTCGAAAAAATATATCCGAAAATATTTCGGGAATGTCATAAATATGGATTTAAATATTAAGGATAAGAAATGAGTAGTACTTAGAGCTTGATTTTGTGAAGAAAAGTATGGTCTGCTCTGAGTAATCGCTAATGAAAATTAGCGTAATTCATATATTTGGTATACTTGAAGGTTTACTTACGCATAACTCATTGAAATTATCCGTGTATGCCAAGGAGAAATAATTTTAATGAAACAGACTGGCATGTGATCCAATATGTCTTAGAAAAATTCATTTCGCTACTTAATTTCGACTTAACTAAGTAGCCATTGTGTTCAATCCACTTTGTTCCTATTCATTTTTGTATATTATGTTACTTTTTCTGAGAGGAAATTATCAATCAATTCATTGTATCCGAGGGCAGAAAGGAAAAGTATTGTCTCATCTGGCCCAGGTGAGATGTACAGAAAATATCAAAAATCTTGGCATGATGATGCGAATGCATTAATGGGTTTACGGTTCTGGATTACGGATGACTTTTTTTGTATACGGTAGGGTATGTTAGTCGTAAGTTTCAAGAATTAAAAGTTGAATATAGAAACCTTTTTGTGAATGTAACTGGCGAAAAATATTTCTCGCGATGGAAAACTATGTAATATTGCCATTACTACCTGCATTATTTGTCATTTAATTGACCAAACTTTAAACTATATACTCAAACTATAAAGTCTGGTGGCTGGAAGACAGCTTTTTCGATAAATGGGGACTGATTGTTAAACAGTCATATCAAAATTTGTGTTCCGTTATTTCCAAGCATCGTAATTACAAGTAATACCTTATAAATACTAGTGAGAACCAAAATAGAGGATCAACATCCAAAACATATTAGTTATAAGTTTTCTTTGTCTCAATCAGAGCATAAATATTGTAGGCAAATTTTAATTTCAATAAATTTATCATCTGAATTCTAGTTGTCCAAGGGTGTAAAAACTGCATTCCTTTTATAAATATTTCTTAAATTTCCCAACGCTGACATTCCTTTACTTATGTATTTGTCAAAAACATAATGTGATGATTCTAGTAGTGATTCTTTATCATTTCCGTTTAATTTGTTTTACATATTCCAACCGAGGTAAATCCTTTTCTCGGACTAGAATAATGCAAATTCAACTGTTTCATCAAAATCCTGAGAGGGCAGAAAAATTAGAATTGACTCCTTTTAAAACATTATGGTTGACACATTTTCATAGTTTTTATCAGCAACTAATGATACTTTTAAATTTTTTGTTTAATAAAAACGAAGTAAGCTACTTTTTTATTAGAAATCATTTCCCAAAAAACTAAAGTAAAAAGTTAAATGAAAATCCATGAAGCCGTTTTTCAGAAAATGTTTAACCTGCATATTTATATTACATATTTATATTATATATATTTATATATATAATAGCAGGGATGTAAGGAGAAGAATTGCGCTAGGCAAAGAGGCTTTCATAAAGAGAAGGGAGTAGATGACAGGGACGTTGCGTTAGGAGGTTAAAAAAAGACTCGGTAAACGTTTGATATGGAACGTAGTTATGTACGGCGAGGAAACGTGGTCACTGAAGCAGTAGGATAGACGCAGATTGGAGGCTTTTGAAATGTGGGTGTGGAGAAGAACGGAGAACGGGAAATGGACCGAAAGGAAAACAAATGAGGAAGTACTAGGTGTGGTGGGCGAGGAGAGCGGTTTGTAGGGAGAAATCTTAAGGAGGCAGGAAAAATGGATGAAGGGCGTATTGATCGGCAGTGGGATGCTGAAAACTGTAATAGAGGGGAGTATGTTAGGGAAACGAGGAAAGGGCAGGAACAGGATAGGAATGTTGGACGGGATGAAGGGAGGAAGGAAGTACACAGAGATGAAAAGGGACCTGATGGAGAGTAGGTTGCTGGAATGTGTTTTTTCAAGAGTCACAAAATATTTATTTGATAGTTGTCTCCATCCAAAACCTACCTTAACCGGTAGATTACCTTATAACAATATATATATATATATATATATGCATAAATAAAGGAAGGATTGAGATATCGCTAGCCGACAGTTCCTGGAAACTTACTAGTTCAACTGACAGTTCCTTCTTTCCCCAGAGGAAGTAGGTTGTTTGAGCACCGACAATTTGGAATACATGTGTCATTTGTGTGTGCTTCTCTGTGTTTTTGTTGACAAGAGATTCTATTCTTCTATTCACTTTCGTGACACCTTCCTACAAGATATATATATATATATATATAGTCACAGTTTCTGGAATGGCTGGAGACCGGTGGCGGTTGGCTCCCAGCTGAGAAGAAGGTTTAAATAGTAGGAGACCGAGCAGATCATAAGTGCAAAAATATGTCCTTGACCGGGACTTGAACCACGGATCTTTTGATTTGCCGGGCCGATGCTCTAAGTATATGCACAGAGATGTATTAGAATAAAATTTATTAGAAATTCCACATTCCAAATATTTTGTAATTCTTTCCTTTCTAGTAACCACACAGCAATTATACAATGAAAATTGATCACCAAATTTAGTTATTACAGCAGTGAATATGATCCATGGATATTGTCCACGTATATTAATAGTGCTGATTTCTTGTCCTAGTTAACCGACGGAGTATTCATAATTTCATTCATTATCCTTTGTGAAGATTACAAGAGAAGTCTATTAAGTCCCACAACCCAAATTAAAATCAAATACCCACTACTTTGAGGCATAATAAATGTTGTTTTATTTCTTTGTGTTAATATTCTCAATTTTTCATGATCCACAATATACTTAATTTAACACCCTTCAATGTCATTCCACCAGTCATTGATCTTTTACTTCCTTCGATAAATGATTTCATTCCGTTAGTTACTTTCCAAGAAACCTTATCTACTAATACTTCGTTCACTAAAAAGGATATTCATTCATTTTAAAGAGAGTTATTTTTCACGGGTATATTATATTAGTAGTTTATGTTACGATCTTGCCTCTGCAACCATCAACATATCCAGCCTGCAAAATAAATGTTCTCCATTCATACGAATATCGATAGTACGAACCTGAATGGCGCGGAAAGAGAACGTAGAAGGCCATTGTGGATTTCTGATGGGTAGTCATTGTTAGCGCAGCATTGGTTGCTGCGAGGTGAAAAGTTATGAGCCGAGGGGGATATTTTGAATTTATATGTCAACCTTAGCAGGCATGCATACGGAAGCAAGTGTATGTTTTGTAAACGAACACCCCGTTAAAATAACAAAGTTAGATTAAATATTGTTTTAACATGGCTCACCAGTATTATCTCCAAAGCATGCCGTAATCTTGTAAGCGTTACATTTTTACGAGCCATATGGACGATGCTTAATGTGGAAAGATTTTTTATCAGCAATTGATTTACTATTTTCAAATGCAAACTGTAGGTTGCTGTCACTTTATTTTCAGTTATATCGCGTGTTTATGATAACTATTAACCATCTGTGATTCCATGCATCATTCTCTTTAGCGTCTTCCATTTCATGGTTCGTGTGTTTCAGTCCTCACCTTGCTCCTTAGCCTGTCCTTTCAATCGTAGTCAGCAGTATGCCTGAAAATATGCCGAATAAATCTTTCATTCAATCAATCCCTGAAATCAAATAAAAAAATCTCTCTTTCTTGGTTGCTTGCTGTCTTCGAACTTCTTTCCTCGCCTACCCTTCGGAGGGTATTATTGGGGAGATTTCCTCAGCCCGTTTAATCTCCATCATTCTTCTACAACATCCAACTCAATTCAAATATAATCTTCAATATTTTGTAGTCACATGAGTAAAGGAGTGTCCTCCTCATGTGAAGTTTATCATGAAGAGTTTACTGATACCCATGCATTTGACCTTAGATGTTTAAATAATTTTATTTTATTTATGCATTATTACTGAACAAACAAAAAAGTGAGGATTGCGTCCTTGGCGTGAATTGGATTTAAGAAACATTGATGTATTCCGATTGATAATTTAATGAAGATCGTTCTTTAAGTACCGTGTGCTTCTCTTTGATTGGTACAAACGGTGATGTTGATTGGGACAAATGGATTGGGCGTCTTGGTGTGTTTATTTGCGAACAGTCTCATTTCGTAGGGAGACCCTTCTTTCCATATTTATTTCGAACCAACATTATTCACAACCTAACCTTAAATCTTTGTTTTCAGTCTGAGATTTTGATTCGTTCAGAAAAGGCTTTAACGTATGGTAAAAGTGAGCCGAGTTCTATTGACTCAGACCATTAGCAGATTTTATTTACGTTGCTCTGAGAGAGAACAACCTAATAGATAAAAATCAACTCGATATTCGGTTTGTATGCATGTATTCATACCCCTTATCCCGTTCGTACTATAGTGGGAGGAACATTAAACCAGATTTTTTGTTATGGTTAGGAAACCTACCTTTCACTGATTTCTTCCATAACGCCATGCTCTTCATGCCATATTCTTCTCTTTCACGTGATTCATCATTTCACACAACCTCTGCTCTTTCTGATGCCTTTGTTACCCGTAGTAAAGTATCCATCAAATCATAGTTTTCCTCTTAATGCATGATTCATTCTTACAAAGGGCCATACCCATCTTAGCACGCGCATTCGTATGATGTTCATCTTACACTCGCAATTTCTAACTCACATTCTTTCATAACCATCTAATTCCACAGCATATCTTTATTTTTCCACCGTACAATTAAATCAGATAAACTATGCCCACCTCATATGCTCCAAAATGTGTCGACCATTTCAAATCATCATCTACCTCTGACCAGTAAAGGTGTTTCTCGTATCACTTCATCGCTAACCCATCACACCCATGTTTCATTTTCGTACAATATTTGTGCAATAATAACACCAATATCAGTTTCAGGGAATTGAGAGTAATGGAAAAAACGAAACAAAAACAATAGTGTATAAGTGTGCTATATTGCAAATATTTAGTTCCTCTTTTCCATTAGTCATCTTCCATTTTTTATATCTTAGATAAACATTCATTTTACCTTTTAATCCCTTTATTTATATGCCTTATTTCACAAATATGTGGTCAAAGTAAACAAAATCATCCAATTGTTACATAATGTCCCCCTTATAAGAAAAACTACTGTTTTGTTTTCAACGAGTGCACCTACAACAATGTTCTTCCCATTATCTCTCAGAATCCCGCTGTTAATAGTGAACCCCGTAATTGCTGTACAGTAGAATGAGCACCCCAGTCATTATTACCTTTCCCATGAATCCATATTTCACAATGTAAATGTATAATGAACTTAGCTACGGTCGTGAATCAATGAAAACAAGATAGCCAATATATTTATCCACAAAAGTATTGAATAGTTCAGTAAAAAAATTACGCAGTCTCGTCTTTCAAGTCAATTATTTAAATTCCTATTGAGTCATTCTTACTATTTCCTTATTATTATCCTACTTCCCGTCCATGCGTTCTGCAAAAAGTTAAAAGTACTCCGCTGGACTTGGGGAATATGGGACGATTGATCACTTATCAACAGCCCAAATATCATGTTCACTTGTCCCAAGAAAAAATTCAATTAAACATCTATTGTCTTACTTGAGTATAAAAATATCAAGTAATTTAGACTTTTCGAAGAAGGGAAGGCCAGCCACTAGAATAATTTACATTTCTTCGGCATGATATGATTTGATACCACAGTATAGAATTAAATGTATCAAAAGATCTCTTAATAGTTTCTCAAAAGATTTTTCATTGTTTTTACATTTTTGGCAATGAAATTTTTCATTATTTTTCGGCGTTCAGTCATAAAAGTTAGGAAAATATCTATTTTTCTCATAAATACTCCCTTAGTGTATGAAAATGTTTCATGTTAATTATTTTAACGACGTAAACATATTTTCAATAATTGAATATTTATTTTAAAATATACGTTTTTTTTCCATTTGGTTTGCATAAAAGTCTGCGTGTGTCTGTATGCGTGTTTATGAAAGTATTTACCGATTACGTCGCCTTTCTTTGAATGAAAAACTACTACCTGAGTAGACGTTAACGAATAATATTATAATATATCACTTAATTATTTCTATTTTTAGTTAAAATATTTATCAGTTTAACGGAGAAAAGGAATAATGAAAATAACAGTAGTTTTTCTACGTTTCTAGGATTATGGTTATCAACTATTGGCTTGTCAGAATCGCATTTTTTTCATTAGATCTAATTTTTTATTCAATATTCAATTCGAGTATTCCTTATTTTCTCAATGTTTTAATTGTTGCTCGTAAAAAAATAAGCTTTAAATGAGAATATTTTCATCGATTTCCGGATTAATTTGCCAGAGAATTCGTTTCCATTTGTGACGTCTCTGTATTTTCGATGGAGATTAAATTTGAGATATACCAAAATAAAGGTCACTACCTATAATTTGGGAAACTGGGAAAATATAAATCCTGGGAAATTGTGCTATATATTCTGGGAACATATACATTCATTATGAAGTTCATTGGTTTGATTTTATTTAATTGCAATGTGCATATGGAACCTTAGAGATAGTTGGCAATTACTGATTAGCAGAACACGATTCACTATTTTCAGTAAAAATAAGCTGAACCAAGTGCAAATTTAAATGAATTTACTAGCCCTTCCAAAGATAAAAGGTGGGATTTCACAGTCAATAAGAAAAATAAATGAATCATGATCACACCAAGCTACTTAGACGAATAATACGCTCTCCTATTAGCACAAACGTTAGGGGTTCGAGTTCCAACTCGAAATGTGTTGCTTGGTGGCTCTGCTTCTGGGAAAACTGATTGTTAGAGTAGCTTCATGTGATCCCAGAAGCCTTCGAATCACCAGAGGCTTAGTACTACTAGCAGTACTAAGTAGGTACTTTCAGTTGAAGAATTATGATTTCCGGTATTTTCCGTCAAAAGGAATGACAAAGAACTTAATATAATTTCTATGAAGTCGTTTGGAAAATTTGAAAAATAAAGTTAAAGATTTTAAAATATAACCTACCGCTTTTATAACTGAATTACTTTTTTATTAATTAGGGTTGACCATATCACGTTAAACATTACTTTGCGTCGTAAACACGCAAAATAGATTGTATCTAGATCTAAATTAATTCTAATGAAGTCGTAACTCCAGCGAGAACAACTTCAAAGTTTTTTCCTTTATTTCGTTTTACGCGTGTGTTACAAAAGGAGGGTCCCTCTGGATTCTCTTGAGATATTTTGTCACACAATTCAGTAACTATTATCTAACAATAGCTATTTGTCGGTGGGAGGGTTTATAGTCAATTCTAACGTAAAACTTTAAAACATAAGCGTAAAATATCTTAGTAAATAAAATATATAAACGTTTTTAGGTGATGGTCATATTTGGTCGCGTGTAGAGGTAGTATTGGCATATTTGAGCGTTCGTAAATAGTTTGTGGAGCCACTAATCCAATGATCAGTTAACCATATGATACTAACCGCCGTTTATTGTATGATCTAAGGTTTAGCTGGCGCCATGGCGTAATTATAGCAATTGCGTCATTTCGTAACACAGGCGTCCTTCTCGGCTTCCTCGCTCGTATAACTCTCTCGTTCCTCCGCCATGCTCCCCCCCCCTTCTCGGATCCGCCCACTCACTCCACGCATGACCACCGCACCCTGCATACCTCGAGGCAGGACATAACATCCGACAGAAGATCCATAATCGACGACGACATCGTTAAGGGGAGAGGAGCCGCGGGAGAGAAGAGGCCGA
This sequence comes from Hetaerina titia, assembly GCA_037158775.1. Classification (NCBI taxonomy): domain Eukaryota; kingdom Metazoa; phylum Arthropoda; class Insecta; order Odonata; family Calopterygidae; genus Hetaerina; species Hetaerina titia. Next base: position 96,032,142 of record CM073768.1, on the reverse strand, counting down.
GAGAGGATGATGTGCCCGTGGGGGAACACTGAGGGGCCCGCAGTTTTCGAGACGGGAGTTGGGCAAGAGGATAAGTTTTGGAGATGGAGGAGGTGAAGGAGTAAGCGAGAGGGAGAGAGAAGGGGAGGGGAGGCAGAGTGGCGAGAGAGAGGGAGGGAGAGACGGGTGGAGGAGGAGAATCTCCCCAAAAACCCCCTCCGGCCGGACCCGCTTCGAGCCGCTGCAATATCCTTAAGTGCTGTTGATTCCTGCTTCGGATCCGGTGATGACGGGAATTTTGAGGTTGCCGGAGGAAAGGGGATGAGAAGGAGGCCCGAAGGGAGAGGGTCCTGCACTCCTGACGGTATCACGGGATTTCCGGCAGTCGGCGAAGGAGGAAGTGATGGGCTGGGAGCAAGGATGTAAATGTGGGATGGAAAGGGGAAAGATTCGAGTGGACCCCTGCAAAAATCTTTCCCTCATCCCTACCCTCGTACTTCTCTTAAAACTACCAGTGTCATCCATTTCCACGTTCTTCCGATTCAATCCAAGGCCTTTGCTCCTCTTTCTTGACTTCGAGCTTCCTACCCACATACTTTCTTTCTCCTCCACTCTGATTGTGAGGGAAGCCGAGGCTGGGAATGGTTTGAGTCTCACCACGGGAAGGATTCCTCCTCGTGGGGGTGGTCGGAGTCGGATCTAGTGAGGGAGGAGAGAGTGTGTCGGCGGGAGGGAATGGGGTGGATTTCTTCCTTCGCCGGGACGAATGGGGGAATCATCGCCTGCGAAAGGGTCGAGAGATGAATGGGTTCCCTCATGGATCGTGCGACGAGGTATCGCGGCCACTCTGTCGGGCACCAATCTCAATGTTTGCTTTTCGTGTTCCTGGGGTACCTGACACGACTTAGTGATTTTTAGACGACTCACAGATGTGTTAATCGCAATAGTGAACTACCTTAAAAAATTAATTTTCCGATATCGTTTCTGTTGGAGTAAATGTTTACGGAAGGTTGACAAGAACTCCAAAATCAAAAGTAGCGGACATATCTGAATAACAGTTACGTTCATTTTGTCTTTACAATGGCAACGATCTTATTATCCGTTGTCGTATATTTACATTGAATTTTGCCCAAACAATTAATTATTGCAATGTTATATAAAACGAACTTTCTCCTCCTGAGAAAACATGGGCAAAAGACCACATATGAAAGTGAGTCAATGGTCAATGTTAAAAAATATACCCAAATTTAATGGCGAAATTTCAAAATTACCCGTCGAGTGATAGTCTTAATCATATTTTAGTTTTCATTTTCTCTAAATGCTTTGTTTTCTTGCGAAATAAAACTGTCGTTTGTTGAGGAGGAAGACGAAATAGGATTCAAATAGAGGGCAGGAATCTAAATTTCCACGCGCCTCTTTTCTTTTGGTGTCAAGTGGTTAATGATTTGTCAAGTTCCCCGGAAGTTTTTCCCATCCGATGCACGCTATGCAAATCCAGTGCGACGTGCTTGTACCCTGTGCAATGCAATGCCGAATGGGACATAAAAAGGGACGCAAAACATACCGTGGATAATCGAATAAGAGGGATCAGGAAAAAATATATAAGAAGCCCGGAGAAGTTGGATGGGTGAGAGGAGATTTGGGGAGAGGGAACATTATTTTGGGAAGCTGACTTTTTAAAGAGCGGGATGTGAAGAAACAAAATGAAAACGATGGAAAGAAAAGAACTGGTCTCCGAGAAGGGGAGGGTCAAAGGCGGGAGAGGAGGGTGAGGGATGTGCGAGAGAGGGCTAAGGGGAAAGAAGAGGAAACGACTGGCGAGGTGGTGGAGTGGGGGGGGGTGAGAAAGGAAAACGGTGAGAGAGTTGAGAGGAGGAGAGGATTTAGTGTGTGGGGTGTATGAGGGGGAGGAGACGAGACGAACGGTGGTGAATTGACGGAATGGGGGCGAGGGTAGAGAAAGTGTCCCGGGGACCGGGGAGGGGGATAGGAGGTTTAGACTTTTCAAGGGAAGGAGTATGGAAGGAAGGAAGGAAAAGGGCGACACTCGAAACGAGAAGTGGTAGAAGGAGAAGGCGAAATAGCTAATGGAAATGGAGTAGGGGGCATAGGAAGGAGGCGGGAGAGGGAAGGAGGCGAGACGGGAGAAGAGGCGGGGGTAGTCTGGGGAGGGGATGCAAAAAGAACGACGACTCGGGGGCAAGAGGATCTCTTATCGAATGCGCGACTCATCCCGACCCCCCCCCCTTTTCCAACCCCCTCTTAACCTCCGAAATCTTCTCCCCATCCCCTCCTTATCCTACCCCACATGCTCCTCTGCCCACCCTTCTCCCCCTTCCCCATTCTCCTCCCGCCCGCTCCCCTCCCAAGAGCCAACTAGTCGATCCCGAGTGCCAACCCCTTACCCTTTCCCTCCCCTCATCCCTCCACTCCCCACGGCCCGCAACGTACCACACCTACCCCCTCTCGTCCCTCCGGGCCCTAATTCCTTCCCTTCCCCAGCCCATTTTCCACCTTTTTCTTTCGGGACCCTTCCACTTCCCGGTCCCCTTCAGTCCCTGTCCCACCGACCCTCTCTCTCTCTCTCTGCCCCAGAAACACTACTGCACCCCCCTCCCTCACACTGCCCACCCCTTTCTGCCCCATTCCAATCACCCATCCCTCCGGCATCCCTCCCCGTGCTATCGCGCCACCCCCGAGGCAAGCAATTACTTGGAGGACTGAAGAACAATCGGCTTTAAAATTGGAGTGTAATGAGATGTGAACAACAGAAATTGATATGAAAACAGAATCGATATCTCCCCACCCGTTCACTATCTCCCTCCCCACCCGACCACCGCTCCCTCTACTCGTCCCCACTTTCCCCCTTCCTTTCCCATTCTCCCAATCCTTGCTATCACCCTGGAATCCCTTCTCCCCCTCCAAGTGTCCACCCTCCCTCCTATCTATCCTTCCGCCCCACCCTCTCCGTCGACCCCCCCCCGGATTCTCCACTCCGGCGGGACGGAAGGGAGGAGGGGTATGGTGTATTTCCGTGGGGGATGGTGAGGGGGCGAGAGGGAAAAGGGGGTCGCGCGCTGAGGCAGGGGATAGGGCGTGGAGTAGAGCGGATGCGATAGAGAAGAGATGCTTCTCTCCCTCGAGTGGGATCTCCCGATGTCGGGATTTTATCGTCGCAGCGTGAGCGGAAGGACGGCGGGGAAAGAAAGAGAAAAAGGAAGCGAGAGAGATGGATGTTTGAATAGACATTCTTTTTGTTTTCCGTATAGGGTCCGTTTTGGATCGTCCCCTTCTACTTTCCGACTCTTCCATTTTCGGGTCGTTATCGTTTTCAAATAATTGCGGGCTAAACGTTTGGGTCGACTTCTTTCTCGTGACTTTTTTGGAAAGCGATGGAATTCGGAAATATGGCGAGTCAGAGACTAGAGGCCGCTCCACTTTGGCACCTATCTATGGCATACATGTATTAATAATAATCAATTAATAATCGGGAGCCATCTGTATCTTTCATATCTACTCCGATTTAACAAGTGAAAGGGTGAAAGCATGTGGTCACCAGTATATAGAGGTCCGTGAAAGGAAAGATAAGTATCAGTGGATAAACCGAGCGCAGACAGTATTAATGAAAAAATGAGTAAAAGGAATATGCTTCTTTGAAAATTAGGTGGACGGTCAAGGTTCTGTGTTGATCTTTTCTCGTGAAGAACCTGAAATCAGTGGATCCAAACAAGTTTTTATTAACATTGAAATAGAATACAAAATCTGATGCTAACTACTACTAGGATGTATCTGTATGCTTCGTGAATTTAGGGAATGCGTTCGATCATGTAACCTGGGAACAATTAAGTAACATTTTCAGCAAAATAGTAGTATACCGGAGAAATATATCCTTCTGATCCTGTAACTGTACATGTCTCAGACCGCACAGTTGCGTTTAGCGAATGAAAGGTCGGGATGGTCAGTGCTAGAAAGGGGAGTAAGAGAGGGATGCCCACTAATATTTACTCCTTTCAATGTACATGCCAAGGAATGATATAGGAGGTACGAGTGGATTGCAAAATCAGTGTGGTATGGATGGGAAGAGAATCAATTATGATAAAATGAGCATAATAAACTTTTCAAGAAAAAGGAGGGTTAAGATAAAATTTAAAGTCGGGGCTTAAAAATTAGAACAGTTCCTAGAACATAAATTAGTACGGTAGAATAGTTCATCTATTTGTAAACTGTTCGGGAGGAGGGTGGTTAGAGTATTATGGACATTAAAAGACAAACTGCGTTAAATAAAAAAGCGTTTACAAAAAATGGGGATTAATGCAGGCATCTTAGATAAACGTGTTTAGGAAATATTTGTGAAATTTTAAAATTGAGCTTATTTTGAATGGCTGGAGAAGCTGGTTGTTGAAGCAAGAGAAGATACGTGTATTTGTGACATTTGAGATTTGGATGTTGAGATTGGAGTAAATAAAATGGACGGAAAGGAAGACAAACGTTGAACTTCTAGTATGGTAGGGGAACGGAGACTGCTGTCGAAAGAAATTTGAAGAAGGTACGAAAAGTGAATGCAGGAGTTACCTAGAGGCAATAGGATAGTAAATATGGAAATAGAGGGGATTATGCCGGATAAATGTGGTAGATGAAATAAAATAGCAGGTATTTTGGATTGAATTATATCAGAAAAAATTATCCATCGCTAAAAAATGAGCTATTTTGTGTATATAAAGGATATTTTTGTTAAATCATTTAGGACTTAATATCACCGGTGCTCCATCACAAACCCAACTCATTAATCCGGTAGACAAAATAATAATCTAAGTGAGATAGGCAAAAATTAGATTTGAGACGTTTTTATTTTCATAAAACACGGAAAATTTCTCTCTTGTTTTTTTTTTCCTTTTCGTTGGTCACGTCAAGTATGCAGAAAGAAGAAATGAAATCATGGTATCTTGTTTGTCGAAACACAATAATGTTCTTTGCCTTAATCATTCTCATTGCCCTTCATATAATACGTTTTCTTATCAAAAATCACAAGAAATGATTTAAGATATTTCACGCTCAATTGAACAATATTTTTTAGATCATTCTTTACAGTTTCAGGGTTTTCGTGAAGTTACCTTGCAAAAACATAAACAGACCACAACCCAAAGTTTTAGGGCTGTAACCATGAAATATTTCGGAGGTAAAATAAACCCTCTATCCGACCTCTGGGAGTGGAATGCTGGGAGGGTGACAACAGTCAAGGTGAATAAATTTACGGTTTGAGCATGGAACGTGAGATCCTTAGGAATCGAGAGGGAAGAAAAGAGGAAATGAGAGAGAGGCTTGTAAGTGTAAATTTTGTGATGAAAAGGATGGGATTGAACATACTCGGCATAGTCGGCAAAATAAAATGAAATGGGGTGATCGCCTGACTTTTTGACTCGTGTAACGGTGAACATAAAATTACATACGTTCAAGAAAGAAGAGGGAAAGGAAGCAAAATAGTGATGAGAGTGAAACGGTAAAATTCGTAGAAACAGGTTAGAAGGAGAGTCCGTGGAAACAGAAATATCACGATCCACCAGGCAGCGTCCAATCATACAGCAGGAGAAATAGAAGAGTTGCATGAACAACTGAAATAAACCCTAAAGATATGATAAACTAAACTGAATGAGCGACTGAAACTCGGTGGGTGGTGAGAGTAATGAAGGTAATAATTGTAGAATATGAAAATTTGGATTGGGGAAAAGAAATTTCATAGGAAATAGGATTGACGAGTGGTGAAACGAAAAGATTATGATATGGCGACACACTCTCTGTGCAGTAGCGCAGAATATACGTACACTTAGGAAATCCCTAAATAAAGAATCTAGTATCCACCTGACTACACCAATTTATACACATTGAGTTCTATCTAAATAGATGACAAGGACAACCGTCTGCGATGAAGATAATAAAACTTGAATTTTAGTACGGCAACTGTGGAGAGAAAAAATCCAAGAAATAATCAATAAGACTACAGATAATAAATTGGATCGTAAAATAAAAGAGACTAGTTCCGAAGGAAGATGGAATGATCTAAAATATACCGAGGTAGCAGAACAGGAGCTTGTTAGAAATAGATAGGGTACAAAGTGGCCATAGGTAACGAGGAAAAGAAAGGTTTTTTGAGAAAAGGAGAAAAGCATAAAGGAGCTACTAAAACAGCATTAAGTGACGGTGCCGAAGTTCTGCGAAAAATGTTCGGAGCCAAAATATGTGAAAGTCAATGAAGCCCAAAGAAGAGCGGAAATAAACTGCTCCGAAGATACCAACGAAATACAGACAACAGAGACATCGAAACAGCATACCAGCCGGTGAAGAATTTCTTCGGAGAGAGGAAACGAAATGAAGAGGCATCAGTAATGCAAATGTGAACATGCTGATAAAAGATGATGACACTAGGTATGAAAAGTATGCATCGAATGTATGTTCATATCCTCTGGAAATATAATATATATTATAACATATTTCCAGAGATTGAATAAATAATATATTTTTAATATAATAATATAAATGGTCATATCCTCTGGAAGAAAGTTTAATGAAAGATGAAAACGGGGTGGACAAAATCGACTGAATCTCGGAAATTCTGAGGAGAAAATTCAAGAGAGAAGAGTAAAGCTCAAACAAAGAGTACTTACTCGGAGCCAAAAACGTCAACAGAGAAATTATTAAATCGTTAGAAGGTATAGCAAAATTTGGAATAACTAATAACGGAAAGTCCTGCGATAAATGGGGGAGACTTCAATAAGAGTATAAGTAATGAAATGTAAATATAAAATAACATACCTATGGTCGTGAAGCAACAAAAACGAGCAATAGAACGTTTTATAATTTTTCATTCATCCGTGTGACTGAAGAGTCAGTGGCATAGGAGGGATCCTTGTAAAGCCTGAGTGTATGTGAATGCGAATCACGAGAGTGACTGTTATTCCTTAACACACCCTTGTGATCGAGGGGTTGTAAATTTTTATATATATATATATATATATATATATATACATATATATATATATATACATATATATATATATATATATATAATTACTTTTTTTATAACTCCAATTCCCACATTGTCGTTCCGTTTCGTTTAAATATCCGTCGAACTTGCGAGACATCTTCAAGTCGATAAGGCCACTTGCGGACCCCACTGTCTCTTCCCCTCCCCGGTCCGCACCATGCAACCGCCCACGCTGCAAATACTGCCATCTTCTAAGACCCGCCAACTCCCATACTATAATTACCAACACGATGCCATCTGCACATCCAAAAACATGATATACCGCTTCTTCTGTAAGTTCTGTCCTGCCTCCTACGTGGGTGAATTCACCATCACTCTTTCCACCAAATCTCCAATCTTCCTTAATTATCCCATCCCTACTCACACTGCTACCCAGAACCAATCTTTCGATAACTGCTTCTCTGTTTCGGTGATTGGAACCCTTCCCAAATCTGCTACTACCATTGGGGCGAGAACCTACGAGATGGCGCATATCTGGGTGCTCCAGTCATATAAACCTACCGGGCTGAATCAAGCCCACTGAATCCTCCCTATAGCCGCCTACATACGATATTCAAACACGAAATCCACCAAATGGCGAACACATATTCACATGGTTATAGATATAGAAGAATAGGAACAGAAGGGATAGGAACAGAAGGGATAGGAACACATAGATAATATGAGCACAGGAATGGTGGGGAAGGTGAAACCGAGCAGATCACAAGCACAAAAGAGTTTCCTTGACCGGGACTTGAATAACAGTTCTTCGACTTGACGGGCCGTTGCTGAATGCTGTGTGTACTCACAATTCCTGTAATCATCTTTTTTTATATGACTTCTTAACCTTTTCCTTATATGTACAGGGTTCGTCCGGAAAATAAGTTTATGATGCTAATTGTCTTTTTTGACAAAAGGGGAGTCGTCCACTACGAATTTGTACCTGAACGACAAACTGTAAATGCTGCATTTTACGTCCAAGTGCTCGACAGGCTTCGAAAACGAGTCGCCCGCGTCCGGCCAGCGATCAAAAACATCTGGCGGCTGCATCACGGCAATGCGCCGTCTCACGCCGCGCTTGTCGTGTCGGACTTCTTGGCCAAGCAAGGTGTGGCAACGCTGCCGCACCCGCCCTACAGCCCAGACTTGGCACCACCGGACTTCTTTCTGTTCCCGAAGATAAAGAGGAGTTTGAAATGAACGCGATACGGGACTTTGGACGCCGTCAAAGAGGCTGTGACGACGTGTCTTCGAGAGGTTCCCGATGATGCCTTCGCGGGAGCGTTCCAGGAATGGGAACGCCGCTGGAACAAGTGTATCGACTCACAAGGGTCCTATTTTGAGGAATATTAGCTTAAGATATGTAAAAGTGTAATAAATTTTTTCCCTGAACTCAGTACACTTATTTTCCGGACGAACCCTGTATGATATTATTTATGTTGGTAAAAAGAGATTTCACTTTGGCTTCCGATTAACTCTTTAAAGAAAGGAAGCAGAGGCGGGGATAACGTAGTCTTCCGACAGGAACAAGATATGAAAAGTTCGGTCAGCCCTCCAGCCCATGCGTTGTGATAGGACCACCGCTGGTGCTGGTTCTTCCATCCGATTACACCTCACACCGCAAGAATAATGCCCACCGCTCTAGGCGTGATGAGGTGGAAGGAGTCCACACTGGAGAATAAATAGGAGCTGCACTTTTCCACTTTGCCCGTGAAAAAAACTATGTCGCTACGCGCGTTTCGGCTTTTTAGCCCGTCATCAGGTAAAAAAAACTTTCCCTTTCTTGTCCTCATGTATGTATGTGTGGGACGGAAAGGGAAAAGGAGTGATGGGGTTAACGGTTAAGGGAATGAAAGCCATTGTCGGGAAGGGGGGGAGGACAAAGTAGCTGGATGTGCCCCTCCCAGGAGGTTGTCTTAAGAAAAGCGATGGAATGAAGATAGGCAAGTGGAGGGGGTGCGGGCGAAGGTCAGGAAAGATAGGGAGAGAAGATACTGACATTTTCAAGGGAAAGGACTGATTAGCAGTAGGAATGGTTAGAAAAGAGTTGTTCACATTATGAAAGATCAACGTTGTACTTAAAATTTTGCAATTGTACATAAACGTTCATTTATGGGATTTCCGTTTCAATGAATCCTCATGGCAAAGTTACTCTGGTGCAATGCCTTAATAATTCACCAGCTAGAAGGAAATTCCACTGCACCCCATACGATTTATCTTTCTAGTAGCACTTGGTATGTACCACTTGTCTCAAATCTTGCCCGCTAGTTAATATGAATATGATCGGAGAATGGGGTCAATATTGTATGTTTTATCAGAACGGTTGAGGTAATTTTGAGCTAGTATCCGCGATGAAACAGCCCGATCTGAAATATGCTCAACTATCGTGCAAAATTCAACAAATAGAAATAATACAAAATACCCTTTGTAGGAAATTCGTCCTACAAAATAGCTAGAAATTTCAAAACGGCAAGGATAATAATTTCTCAGTTCATAGTTTTATCTTTATTGAAATATAAATACAAATTCGACCTACCCTCCCATCAAATTTTACCGAATATAATGGACCCAAACTGCTGATACATCAAATATGAACTGCAATATTTTACCTTGATCATTTTATTTATATATATACCCTGAAAGCCACCGCTAGGGTGTATGGCAGGAGGTGAATACACAACAGAATAATTTTACCCGAACATAACCCTACCGCGGTCGAACAATGTTACTATGATCCCTTATCGTTCGTGGAAAAATGGAGTCCTAAATCTATCTGTTCTACACTTAATCTCTCTAATTTTATTAGCATGATCTACCGTAATAAAATGGGGGTAATAATACATTTTCAACATCACTATTAAAGAGACCTCCTTCCAATTAATGCAAGAGCCTTTACCTTTAGCCAGCCTAGCTGCTCTAATAATTTAGATACGCTACTAAGTTTATCATTACAACGTTTTACAAATCTAGCTTCTCTACGCTGCACGCGATCTAATTCGGAAATTAATTTAACTTCGTGAGGATCCCATATATTAGCAGGATAAGACCTAACCAATGGCAGATAACATTTCTTTTCGACTCTTTCATCACATTTACTAAGTAATCTTCTAATAAATCCTAATTTTTTGTTAGCTTGTCCCCATATTCCCCGTATGTGTTTCACCCAGGAGAGGCCGTGGTTGAGGGTAACTCCCAGGTATTGAACTGAATCTACACATTCCATTTCGGTGTTCCCAATGCAGTAGGCATTCGGGTGGGAATTGCTCTTTTTCCAAAAATTGATGACTACGTACTTGTTTAATTCTAATTGTCATGAGTCTCACCGGCGTTGTGTAGCATTAAGATCATCTGACAAAGCTGCTGCGTCCTCAGGATCACGCATATCACGGTCAATCACAGAATCATCAGAAAAAATGTATCTTATCGCATGATAAACTCGGCCGCTTATTTGAATTACCATCCCGTGACTTCTCTGATGAAACTAAACTTTTTGTGATATTCCCAGCATCGTGAGTTTTAAGTTATGTTATCAATTATTATGAAGGCATCCGATGGGAGAGAGCTTGAGAAGATCCTTGGTGCAAAACATTCCCGTGGTTTTAAACGCTCGGAAATTGTGTGAGGGAGTGAAAAGGGGAATCTTAGGAAACTTCACAACAAAAGGTAACATTTCAGCATAGGGTAACTGTAGAACAAAGCCGAGAGTTATTCGATCGTGATAACCTGGCCGGTCTCTCTTATCGACCTGCGCGGTTAGATATAGTCCATTTCGAATAACGCGAAAGGTAATGTGTACTCCTGGAGAGCAATGCTGCGGGAAAAAAATAAAGGAAGAATGGTGGGAAGGGACTGGTTCCTCTCTTCCACCCGATTAGGCGAGATTGTTTACATCTGCTCAATTGCACCTGAAAGAGCACCATCCTTAAATTATTTAAGACCATTTCTGGCTTTATTTCCTCCTCCCCCTCTATAGTAAAGGTATGTAAGATATATAGTAAATTTATCTTTCCTCCCTCTTACATAATTATCTGTGCAATCGTCAATACTATACATCGAACTGGTACCTTTTTCTAAATAAAATGAAATAGCTCATTTAGTAAACTAAATGAGCTATTTCATTTTATGTTCTTAACATAAAATGAAATAGCTCTTGTTCTTAACACTTAAAATGTTCTTAACGCTTTTAAAAGGTTGAATAGTGCTCAAATAATTCTGAAGCGACAGTTTCGCTAGTGAACACTTGTACAATGGGATCTTTGGTAACCCTCTAAGGGCGGTGGGCCGATTGTTTAAATCACTATAATTTATTGAATTTTTTGCATCTTGTGTATTGTTTCTTTTATCATAAATATAATGTCTTTGATTTATATAATATTTTTTTTAACTTTGTATTTTAAATACTCCTGGTAAGTTATAAATCTTACTGTATATTTTACGTTGAACTGTTTACATGAGGAGAAGCTCATTCTAATGGTATGTTCGTTTCTTTCGCTGAGTGGCCTTTTTACTATTAAAGCCTACTAAAAAACGAATCTGTTTAATTATGCAAAATTTTGAATGCTTTATGATGAATCTGTTTTGATATAAACTGCTAAGGCTTGAGCGATACGACTCTAGTGAAAGCAATACTTGCAAACATATCGCTTTCCCTTTCATTCCGTCCTAGGTATTCATTTGACCTCTTTTTAATGTGATGATATTTCAAGCGTTTCTCTTGTTAATAGGGCTTGTTTATTTCATTGCCTTGAAATGGAAAGTACATTCTAGATAGTATGCGAAGAACACGGTTCTCTTTTGGTTTTGAGTTTCAGTGCCGTTTTTCCTGTGCAACGTGCTGTTGAATCAAGCGCGACATAAGAAAAATACGTACATGTTCATTTTTCCTTTCATCATACATAAACATAGTCCAACGAAAATGAGGGAAAGGCATCAACACACTTCCAGCATCAATGAGTCTCTTGAGACTGAATGCCTTTGGGAGACGGAGTGTTACACATCTCTTCGTGTAGGTATATCAAATACCGGACTGGAGTAACGTAAAAAAGAGAAGAATTGTGTAGTTTGCATCGGAATATATGGCCAGGAGAGAAAAAAGTTCCTGAACAGTGTGCAAAGATTGTACAAAAGGTGCACATAGTATTTGTTTGGTTAGCCATAGATGCTAGATGAACAATCCGACAACACCTGTAAGAACAGTTTTACTACGAAATGTGAATTTTCAGAGGCATACAAAAAGTTATGGAACTCAAAATTTATTCCTTATTTTTTATAATTTTTTCAACATGACTCTTTGTTTAATTTTTTCATGTAAAAATAGTGTTTCCATAAAAAATTCTTACAAAAAGTGTATTACCATTGTTTCTTAACATCAAATTTGTATTGCTAAAATAATTGTCCCTATTTAGTAGTTTAAAACAATTATAATTTTTCTGTAAGACGATGTAAAATTTATTTCTAAATGTAACATACAATTTAAAAATACAATTTCAAAACTAAACATGAATATCTTGGAAAATGACTTCAAAATACATTCTTCCCTCAGATGGTATGCTTCATTAAATTACTTCCAAACTTTTCGTTCGTACCGCTGGCAGAACGCAGCACTAAGAGGGGTAATCAAAGAACAGGAAAATTCTTCGAGTATTAAAATAGCTAAAACAATCCGATAATAAAGCTTTCGTAGGATTCCTTCTGAAACCTCACCACCCTCACCACCGTAAGAAGACGTAATGAAACAGCCCACACCTCCATCCAGCTAAAGCCTTTGGTAATTTAAGGGCAGATCCAATGCGTTCCCATCCAAGGGCGGCATTCTAAACTTGGACTCGGCCTGAACCCACTTAGTCACTGCGCATGACGTCTAATGTACACGCGCTCCATAAAATTATTCCCACTCCACTTATTCCCCCCCTTCAACGTGGAGTCATCGGTTAAGTTATTGAGAGTGGGCGACTTTTTCCTCTCTTTCCTACTGTCTTTTTCACCTTTTTTCCTTTCCCTCTCCCTCTCTCTTTCCGATCTCCCTCCCCCACATCCCCTGCCAGTCCCGTGCGAGCGTCGAAATCTCCCATTTCACTAGCTCGCTCTCTGCCACCTCCTATACCTTCCAGCCTTTCTTTCCTTGCATCCCTCTATCCCTGAGCTCCCCCCCACCCAACTTCTACGTTACCCCGTTCTATTCACAGAAGCTTTCTTATCTGGCATGGGGGGGGGGGATTACAGGAGGGGAATTTGGCCGCATAGGGAGAGCGAGTACATATTTCATAGTGAATGAATATTGAGCCCCTCCAACAACGACTCTGGGTCGGTGGAGTTATATGTAGTACGCCGCTCCGTATATTTCAGGTAGGCTTGCATATTTTAACCTACTCTGCCAAATAGTAATTGATAGGACGGTGGTTTTGAAGCATGAGGCTAGAGCTCACGCTGAGTTATCTCAAGGCGCGTGAAACTCAAAAATTTAGTGTAGGGAGCATTTAGATAATTTCTCTGTCCAGCAATTTGATCTTCCCCAATTTTACGATTCCAAATAGTTAACCTATTTCAATTTCAGATTTCTGAAAAGGCATCGACCAATATTTGAAACCAGGAACCTCTTCTAAGCAGGTAAAATCTTGATTCCCTAGGCTACCTTACTACATCTTACTGTTATAAATCTATTTTTTTTAATCAACACTTTTGAGCAGTTACCTGATCCATTAATGTTTAGCATTGAAAACAGCAAAGTGTTTCGACCTCTTCGTTCTTCTATGTCTTCGATCATGTGTCTATGGTATAATTCACTCGGATGAAGATAATTAATCATATTCGAGGTATATATCTCATGTAAAGCCGATGTCATATGATTTTAAGAGGTTAATATTTTATAAGATGTAACATAATTTTATAATGTAAAATAGTTGGAATTTTTGTAGAAAGTGTTGAAAGCCAAATAACAAACGCGACTCCAACCAGGGATGTCCGGTTTGTGTAGTATGTCGTGGCTATGTACTGGCTTCCCATGCCAAAGACTGGAGTTCAAATCCCAGTGGTGGCAGATTTTTTCAAAGATATTATGATCCCTACTTGGGTGCTATGTAAGGTGTACGTTAAGTCAAATACGCCATCATACCAGATGGAACAATGTGTTACCACTTGGTGTCTTTAACTTAGTGTTGGTAAATGTAGATGCTGGGTTTCTGTCCACCCTTTCTCCCCCATGGCCTTAATTATATGGTATTTATTGTAGCACATAATTCCCATGGTATTCAAGCACAGACAATGAGGTTCATGGATACTTTCTATATTTGTTGTGGAGTTAAGCTTACTCAATAATCCTACAATTTCTTTATTTTGAAGTGGTCACTGCGTCTCATAATATTTTTTTTCAATTTAAATACTTCTGTCAGACCTGAGAATAATCATATCTGATTTGCCAATCTGTGAAATTGAAATGTATCATGTTCCCCAGGACAATTCTTTCTACAGAGTGATAGCTTTCCTCATGGGACAGGGGAATTCCTGCGAATCACTGCATTTCTTTTGTTACTCCAGACTATTGGACCATACCAGTAAAGTCTGTGCATACTAAAGCCCAGTAAACTCCAACATCATGTCAGTCATGTTCATTCCTGCTTTCATAGAGGTAAGTCAATACCAAATTCATATGATTGGTGCTCTGGCACAATTAATGAATCAGACATACTAGAATTTTATTGGATGAGGGTGGATTTTTCTGAGGTTCCCATTGAAAAGGATGGGGAAAAGTATCCATATTGAAATCCTTTATTCTTACAATTCCCAAGCATTTTTAGGGATAATATCCTCGTGCTCTCCTGGGAATGAAAAGAGGCAAGGATTCATAATTTACCTTATAGAAGGTAGAAGAGGACTCAAAGCAGGCCAAAACATTGGTACTACTTGAATACATTCCTATTCTGGAAAAAAGTAATTTAATTGGTCGTGTTTGTCAATTGAAATGAGGTGGATATGTAGGTATGCAAGGATCAGGGCAAGGAAGAGGTTTGTAGGGAAACCTGGCATTGATCGACTTTGGCATATCTCTATCATGGCTTATAATGTAAACTGATTTTAATGTCCCATCTGTTTGATAGAGTACTTAGCACTCACATAAGTAGTGATTGCAAATGTAGGTGATTCCACTGTTAATGAGAATGATATCAAGATTAACTATTCGCTATAAAAGATCCCTTTGTATTATGTCTGTTGTAATTTCTGCCTACTTTCATGGCTAGGTCATGTACTTCATGACGTCATGTTTGTCCTGTATAAAATGTTTTGTGGGTGGGTTCAAGATGAATACTTTGAACAGCTTCTAACACTGCATGTGATGCTACAGTCAGGATACAATAAACTGTGTAATTTCATGGAAATTATTTACTTGAGGACATACTGTCGTGGGGACATGATGCATGGACATCTAGAAGGACTCATGCGAGCTAGTGTCCTTTTCGCCGAATCTGCGATAACAAATTCGGCGAACGGTGGCTGAACACAGTCACCCACTACCGTGGTTAACCTGCTCTCTTCCCTACCGCTAATGATACGGAGTTCGACGCTCGGCCTTTGTACCCTGGAATTCATATATAAACCCCGAGCGCCCCAAGCAAAAGAGAGAAGTGATTGGAGACACTATAGGTTGTGGAACTCTCTTGCGGAGGCAGAACCTGCTGCTGTCTCTACGCTTCCTCTTTCCATCCGGGCCGGGCTCCTTGTGTAGTAAGTCCAATAAATGTATAGCAATGAAAGCCACTCTTTGATTCCACGAACCCAACCCTACTATGTCCATGTGACAATACAACTGGAAAATAGGATATTTCAAATAAGTACTTGGTTGAAAAAGAAAGTGGTGTAAAATTTTGGTAAGCATAGGTAAATGCAGGTAAGGTCACATTTGAATTTTTGCATCATGATCCATTACACTTAGATATTAATGATTTAAACGCTTATATGCTCTCATATGTTTATTGGATATTGAATAAAAGATATTTTATTATAAAAATCTAAATTGAGATATGTTAAAAGGCTTTCTTTACAATTCATACTTTCTGATAGAAGAGGATGCTGATTAGATTAAAATTAGATTAGTAACCATGCAATGCAGATGGGGAGGAAAATATTGTACTTAAGGTTCAAATGGAGAAATATAGATAAGATGACTTGTCAGATTTAGTAATAATACATATTTATTTTTCTTTGAGAGGTGGTCAGTTTTTGTGGGAATGAAAATCTTTTGTCAGATAACCTGGCTCTAAATTAAAACTTAATTCTAAACTAACAACTGAAATTAGGGTTAAACTTTTCATCTTTTTTTGGTCACACATGGATCTAACAGACTCCTTTTTTCATTTTTATTTAGTTAATTGTAATTGTAATTTATTCATTCACCATAAGCATAGAATTATGCATGGCTTTGTCAATACATGTTTTACACTTCATTTCAGTAAAAAAAAAACATTATGCAAAATCAAAACAATATGCAAAGTACAAATACATACAATTTACAATTTTTTGGAATTAACACATTTCAGTTATACATTTGAAATGCTTTGCATTAGAAAATCATCTACACTATAAAATAATTTACATGAAAGTAGTTTTTTCACGGCACACTTGAATTTAAAGGAACTTTTGATATTTTTAATATAAGCAGGCAATTTATTGTACATAAGTATTCCCTGATGATCTATCCCTTTAATCGTTTTATTTACTCTGTGCTGACATACATGGAATGCATTTTGGCTTCTCGTATTATGACTATGAAGGTCACAGTTTTTAATAAACATGTCTTGATTTTTGTTAATAAGAGACACTGTTTCAAGAATGTATAGACATCTATTACACTTGGGACTGTGGACTAATGCTTTGGGGACATCTATAGCAATATCAGTCCCAATTTCTCCTGTAAGAATTAGTTACTTCAGTTGAGAATTTGAATTTCACAGGACACTTCCTTTAGTGGTTGCTCGAACTTGGATTTACCAGAACTAGTGTTGCTAAAGAACTAAAGGCAAAAATAACTTTCAAATAAAAGATAAAACTCACCAAGTTGTTGGACAAGCAGTTTTTCGCATACACTGATGCAAGAATAACAAGATGCCAGTAAAAAAAGGAAACAAAGTGTCTACTAGAAATATTAAAAAAGATGATCACATTAAATATTTCTGAGAAAAGTGCAGAACATCCTTGCATTTTAAATATTTAATTGTAATCTGGAGATATAATTTTTTTTATTTTGAAAAATAAACTCTCTAAAAAGATTAAAATTTAATTTTATTTCATGGACAATGCACAGTCATTCTTATTGGAAAATAGTGTTATCAATACAGTGGTATAATCATGTTGTTACTTTGTTCTCTGATATAAAAAAAGAACTTGGTAAATTATTTTCATATAGGAATTTAAAAAATGGTCACAACTGCTACATGGGGTATACAAATACAGTGAAAGGGTATACCATAACCAGCAACTGTATTCTAAACTCGTGCATACCTGATTGAGGGTTACCTATCTCTGTTTAAATATATTACTTTTAACTTGACCAAATTCACTTCCCCATCAAAGTTCCATATTAATACCTTTTGTAAAATATGAAAAATATTAATACTTCAATCACACACATCACTAAATATAGTAGTTTTTGAACAAATGTCCCTAGATCTTAAACTTATTGGGTTGATTTTTTTTCTTTGATGACCAAATCCCCAAGCTATTCATGTGGATAAATGTTTTAATTTATGTTATTAGCCCCCCTCTAGCCACCTCTATCATAGTTGTGCATACTTTAAATTTATTCTTCCTATTTAGAAACAAGTGATGAACCTCAACTTGACCACAAGTTTAGAATGGACTCCAATTGGGAAGAAACTGCTTTCTGATGTATATCATCTTATCATCATCAATATGCCTGAGGGATCACCATTCATAGGCTCTCTTTTGAAATAAGCCACACTTTGATGCTTACTCCAATGCTGTGTGCAAGCCACTTCATGAGGTGAGGCAGGTGAGGGGAAAGAGAATAAGATTACACTGTAAATACTGATATGAGCCATTTTTTTACTATAATATTAATTTTGTTACTATTTTACTATAATAATATATTGTCACTGTTTTTATTAGAGATATTTGAATAAAGATCCTTGCAGTGCCTCTGCATGCAGAAATATTGAGTATTAAGTGTAGTTAGTGGCATGTCTCAAGCGGAAGAAAAGTATTAGTTTTTTGAGCTAAGTATTAGTTTTTCAAGCTTTCTTCTAATTTACCTCTTGCTTGATTTTTATGAACTTTTCAAATGCAACTTCAAGTTCTTTTTGTCTAGATGGGTGTGAAGTCTCAAATATGGACTGTGAAATGAGGCTTTATTTTAGGACTTGGGCAACTTTTTATTTTGAACACAGGGATGGTATTGTCTACTCATATATTTTAAAAAGTATAATAGCCCATAGATCTTGGTGTGGGAATATCATCGGGATGTTTTCTAGGGAATTTATCCCAGGCAAGGGACATTTGTTCTCAAGATACAAAATGGTTATTATTGTGTTAAGTTTTTTAGAAAGATATGTTTTTAGGAAGAGGAATATTTTTTTTTAATTCAATGGCCTTTCACAGTTACATTATATTTGTTGGTTTTTGTGTGATTTAGTGTTCTACCATCTTGGATGAAAATTGAACAAAATAATTTAAGCCTGCATTTTACAGTTGTGCATTTCAGTATTTAATTGTTTATGAATAAACAATTTTTCTAATAATCATTAAAACATTATTGATTTACAGTATTTTATATGCTGTTTAATCATGCTTCATTCATCATGGTTTTAGTCATTCATCCTTTACATGGTGTACCTTGTCAATTATACTTTGAATAATTTTAACGATCAAATTTTTTTCAATTTAGTTTAGCTGGCACCTATGCATTAATTCAATTCATCATTTAAAGAGTATTTAGGACTTGCACATGCAAACATGAACAGAGCACTACAAGTATTATTGAATTATTTATTCAATTTTTGAGAATTTCATCCTATTTTAATCATTACAAGATAAATTGATATTTTAGTGTCTCCATACAATCCTCCATGAATACTAAAGTCTACTCAGGTTTACATTTCACAGCCTGCCTCACACCTTGTTTATTTGGCCTATTCCCCAATCATCTTTCATTTCACTTTCTGAAGGGTCTTCAAAACCCATGTATCTTTCATAGCCACCAATACCTTGCCTCCTCCACTCTCAACTACCTGACAAACAACCTCGTTGGATTTCCTAACCATCGAAGTGAAGGGTTCCATGGGCTGATTTAGATAATGAAGATAATTTCTCTGGTTTTCCTTTGTTTTGGTCCATTTTTTGCGATAATAGTTTTGCAGGCAGTTTTGATGCCTGCTGACTTTTTCAGATCAGATGTATGTTCTATAATTTTGGCTGGTTCATGAAGGCCATCGACCCAGGTATCCTCTGAATGGTTGATTAAGTTATTCCTTTGAATTTTCACTTCCATGAGTTTGGGAACATGCATCCATCCTTTCTGTTAAAGTAATAAGCACATATATGTAATTTCTAGGGCTTCTCTGGTGAGCCTAAGGTAATATTCTCCTCTATCTCATCAGCAATTAATTTTGCCACTCCAAAGTTTATATTGTGTAAGGATCCACTCTGTGTGTTGTGTGTCATGACATGACACATTACATGTCATAACAAAATGCTTGTTATGTGATCACCAGTAGACAAAACTGCTTGTTTTTAATATCTATATGGTGTTATCACTAGTTCCACTAGAGTTCTTGAAGTCTTTTCAATGCAAGGCTTGCCATGGTCAGATATTGGGCAAGCAGTCCTTTGGATTGCTGCAAAACTTTTGCCAGACTAGGTAGACTAAAGCAAGGGAAACCTATGATGTATTCATCATTTCCCAGTCATGCCTAACCCTCCATTTATGAAATTCACACCTTAACTTTTGTTACATATCTCACCTTTGCATAAGATGCCATGCCTTTCATTACAGTATATCCTTCTTTCTATTCTTCACCTTTTTCTCCATACACACCACCTATACTTGCTAATCTGTATCATTCAAAGTCAGTCAACTTTTGCAGACAGCCCCACATGAAAGTTAAACGATAGTAAACAAGAGGCTTTGGCTTAAAAGTGATGCTTGGTGAAACATGCAAGCCTGCATTGTAGTTTTTGATTTAGTATAGTTTTCTTATTTTGAATTGTTCACTGGTACTTACATTCATTAGACCTACTCTTTTGAGCATACTTACCTGATGTCAAAAATATTTTCCTTTGCCTTTGAATTGAGAGAATAATTCATTACCAACCTTAGGAGCTTACCAAGCTCCAAATCAGTCACATCTGTTGACTTTAATTTCTTCTAGTAATTCATTTATTCCTTCTAGTAATTCATTTATCTCCATGTTCATCTAATTCTCCATCTCTCTCCTTCTCTAATTGGGCCATAGAGTCTCCTTAAAATTTTTCTTTCGAATTTTCTAAGTGTTTCCTCATCCTGACTTGTTAATGTCCATGTTTCAGCTCCATAAGTTATTACGGGTCTAATAAGCGTTTTATAGATCTAAATTTTTGTGTTCCTTGATAGTAACATTGATTTGAGGATTGTTACATTTGCAAAGTATGCCCTGTTACCTTCCATTACCCTTTGGTTGATCTCCGTGGATATCTTATTTTCATTGTTAAGTCTTACTCCTAGATAGGTAAATTCCTTGACACCATCAAACTCATAATTCCCAATTATTATGTTTTGTAGGTGCCGCTTGTTCTGATGAGCTGACATTTTCAAGTATTTGGTCTTCTCTTCACTAACCTTCAGGCCCACTTCTTTACCAGTGTTTTCTAAAATGTTAAACATTTCTTTTAGGTCATTCACAATTTGTGCAATTAGTGCTATATCATCTGCATATGCGAATCCTTGCTGGGATTTATGCACTATGGTCCCTCTTAGTTTCAATTCTTTCATTGCATTGTGTAGGGCCAGGTTGAATAACGTGGCTAAGAGAGCATCTCCTTGTCTTACCCCCGAGGTCATCTTAAATGCTTTACTTGCTCTACCCCTAATAAAGGCTTTACATTGTGATTCATGCAATGTCAATTGAACCAGTCTAATCAATTTCCTTGGAATATCATAATCTCTCAACACACGTATCATCTCTTTCCTGTTCACACTGTCGAAGGCTTGTTTGAAGTCAATGAAGAGTATATGCAAGTCAACATTATATTCATAGCATTTCTCCATTGTTTGTCTTACCGAGAATATCTGATCAATGGTACTTCTACCAGCTCTAAAGCCACACTGATATTCTTCCAGTATGTCTTCAGCATAGGTGCTTATGCGTTTCAGGAGAAGACTGGTGAAAATTTTATATGCTACATTCAGTAATGTAATGCTCCTATAGTTTTTGCAATCATATTTGTCACCTTTTTTGTAAGACAAATCAAACCTGTCTTCCAGTCTTCTGGGAACTCTTCCAACTTCCAAATACTACAAATTAGCTGATGTAATGCTCTATTTAAATATTGACCTCCATTTTTAATCAATTCAGATGTTATACCATCGTCTCCTGGTGCTGCATCATTCCTCTGTCTTCCAATACTTTCAATTGCCTCTTCTATTGTTGGAATGAGCACTTCCTGATCTTCTGTGTAACTTGTTCATGCTCTTCAACCCCTGTAGTTAATTCCTTATTGTACAGGTCATTAAAATATTCAGCCCATCTTTCTAGTATCTCATTTTCTTCCCCAATGACTTGACCATTTTTATTTCTATAAGAGTGCGCTTTTGGTTGATAACCTTTAGTCATGTATTTTACTGCTTGATAGAACTTTTTGCTTTCTTTAGCATTATTGAGCTCTTCTACAGCCTTCAACTGTTTTTTTAAGTACTCCTTTTTCTTTCTTTTCAGTAATTTATCAGCTTCTTTCCTGCTCTGCCTATACTTCTCTCTTGTTAATCTAGTCTCCCTTTGTAACATATTGTATCTATTCTTATTCTTTTCCTCTATTGCAAGTTTGCACTCATTATCAAACCAATCTGCATTCCTTTTTATTTTTGCTTTACCTATTATGTCCTTTGCAGTTGATAAAACAGATTGTTTAATTCTTGTCCATTGATCTTCCACAGAATATTGCTCTGTCAGTTGACCAGTCCTAGTTGACTTTCTACTTATTTCATCTTTGTACCTCAAAGCTTGCACAGGATCTCCTAAAATTTTACTATTCCATTTAACCCCTCTTGACCTATTGATCTTATCCAAGAGGGCCAGTCATTCTCTAAAATTTACTTTCACTAGATAGTGATCAGAGTCACAATTTGGTCCTCGTGCAGACCTTATGTCTAATATAGAAGATGAGTGTCTCCTGGATACCAGCACATGATCTATTTGATTCACAATTCCTGTC
This sequence comes from Hetaerina titia, assembly GCA_037158775.1. Lineage (NCBI taxonomy): Eukaryota > Metazoa > Arthropoda > Insecta > Odonata > Calopterygidae > Hetaerina > Hetaerina titia. The sequence continues at coordinate 96,009,731 of CM073768.1, read as the reverse complement.
CCAGGTATTTTCCAGGTACCTTAATGAATATTTTTATGTTCAAAGCATGTGCTCTTTATGATCATGTTGAGCGACAGAGCAAGCTGGCAGAGAAGCCTTCCATTTTCACTTGTCACATCATGCAGTGAGTACTTTCCTGCTACAGAATTTAAGAAGTCTTCCTTACCGATTTTTGCATTAAAATCTCCAAGAATGATAACTGTTTGACATTTTGGTATTTTTTGGCATTCTCTTTCCAGTTTAACATAAAATTCCTGCTTTTCTTCTTCTGTTTTATCTTCAGTAGGGGAAAGGGCTGATATAAGGCTGATGTTATGGAATTTTCCTTTCAAGGTGATTTTACATAGTCTGTTCCCTAATGGCTCAAAATTCATCAAACTGTTTCTTATCCTTGTATTAATCATGAAAGCAGTTCCATATAATCCAGTTCTATGGCTGGATCCACTGTATAGTACTGTAAAATTCTTTTTATCAATTCTACCATTTCCTACCCATCTCACTTCCTGTAGGGCTATAATATCTAAACCATATTTCAGTATTTGATTGGCAACTTCAATCATTCTACCCGGTTTCAACAATGTTCTAACATTCCATGCTGCTAATTTCCATGTACTCATTGTCCTTGTCTGTTTGCCAGGTCAATATCTTAAAAATCCATCCTTATCTATCCGAGGCACATTTAGAGGTTTCATAGCAAGCAAATTTTTTTAAAGGGTAGGGTTGCTAGCCCTACGCCTAACCCCCAACTTGGAGGGCCAGGATTTATATTCAGGGTTTACTCCCTTAGAAAGGCTTTTTTCTCTACACATAAAGAGCCCTCTCTACCCTATCATGTGTGGCACGCTTAGTCTGGCAGTTCAGTCAAGACCTGTCCGGTAAGGGAGGCCCTACCAGTAGCTACGCTACCGCCGGCATAGCTCTTGACATCCTTACCGCACGCAATCCTCCCCGCCCGACACTGAAGGTGCCTTCGAAAAGGCGGTGCCTCAGAGGGAGGTCTATTTCACTTTGCTTCTGTAAATTGTGGAAGAGCTGATAGAGAGATGAGCATTTTCTATAATGGTGTGTGATTCCCAGTGGCATGACTCCTCAGATAACAGAAATATGTTGTACATTACAGGACAATACATTGTTAGTTGAAGAGGAAAAGGAGCTAGCTGGTAATCCTAACTTTGAGCTTGAATTTCAGGCAAAAGGTATATGGCTGAGTATACCATGTGGGCACCTCTATGTCACCTTCATTAAGTTTAATTTCTGTGACACATAAAGAGTAAAAACAAGGAGGATTTTCTGCAGATTTTAGTCTCATGATAGTGCCTTTTTTTGTAAATGAGTTCTCTTTTGTCACATTTTCCTTCTCAGTGAAAATATTTCTCAATATAGAGTAGAATAACAGAAGTGAAATGTAATAAAGAACCCAAAATATTAAAATTTTTATTTTATTTTTCAAAACTGTTGCCTCTTCTGAGTAGACAGTGTTATTTGCTACAACACACACTGTGGTGGTAGCCTTTGAAAGTTCTGACACGTTCTAGCATAGACTTTTATTGTATTCAAATCATTCTGAGACTGAAGGCATGATCATGTTATTTGGGAGATAGGAGGTGCAAATTTTGGCATTTGACTTTGCAGGGACAAACTAGGATACAGTAGTAGGGTGCCTTTTTGTCTCCAGGCTTCCTTCTCCTTTCCTTCCATTTCTCCCTTGCTTAATATTCTAATACATTTCATGTATTCTTTCCAATTTAATCAAGAAAAATTGGTAATGGACTGTTGATTTGGGGTCAGTTTGGTGTCACAATCAATCAGGTGTATGGAATATGATATGAAAAATATGATTGTTATTTTTACAAAGACTGTTTAACAGCAAAAATCAAGACTTTAGTTTTCAAATGTCATTGTTGGAAATCATAAAGACAGTTTTTCCAGGCCACACTGTTCCTCTGAAGACATGCTCATTTCTAAGATAAGCTAAAACTGAGAAAATTCTGAAAACTAAGACTCCCCCTATTATTTAGTGACAATGGCTTGCCTATAGATTTCTGGTGATTTCATATGAGCCAAGGGTTATTCCTCACAAGAAATCCCTGGAATATTATAAAGTTCAATGAAATGGTAATCTCTGCTACCTTGTGGCCCAGAAATGCAGTTATTGTGTCAATGCTGTTTCCTCAGTCAATCACAGTGACACTTACCACCTCCTTGCATTGGAGCAACCAAATTGGCCCTGAGATTGTATAAAAGGTCAATCCCAATGATATTTGAAAATAATAAAAAAAATAATAAATTTAAATGAAGATGAGTAGACCTTGAAAGAATAAAAATTGCGATTTTTTTCTTTCTTCTCAAACTCTCCAGTTTTGCTTGCTATGTGAGCAAGTGCCTCATTGATCTGAAATTGAATTACAGCAGTCACCTTAGAGGCTAGTTAGTTAAGTATGATTAAAGTTTGACTTAAATTTCTCTAATACTGCATGTGAAATTCACACATTCAGGAATAGTATGGCCAGTTCCTTTCCTGTGCCACCTACAGTTTTTCAGGAAGGACTGATTCCTGACAAATCACACAGCTTAGGTGTAATAACATAAAATATACGAAAAACTATTTATTAGGTTCAACCATTTCAGAGAGTAAAAATCATTCGCCTTGACCGGGATTCGAACCCGGATCCCTCGATATCCGGCCGAGTGCTTTAACCACTTAAGCTACCAAGACGTCCTCTTACACTCTGAAATTTTGGAGGCTTTAAAGGAACAAGATGTTATGACGAAATACCGTACATACAATGTCACATCCGGGTTCGAATCCCGGTCAAGGCGAATGATTTTTACTCTCTGAAATGGTTGCATTATAATGCACACATAGCGGGTGACTCCGTTAAAGTTACTATTACAGTTTCTTGATATTTATTAGGTATTATGTTTACCAAGATGCTTATTTTTTAATTTTTACTTATATTTTTTTAAATCTTGATATGTGAATTATATTATTTACAGAAACTGAGCGATTGTCAGCTTATAAATTAATCACATTTGTGATGAATCAAGATAAATTCACTATAATATGGGAATTTAGGGTGTCCTAAAGTTTGTTCATGTCATAATGTTTTAAAATGTTGATGCATGTAATGACCTTAATAGTGTATGTATATGAATTGTTTTGTTTTTATGTCTCATGATTTACCTCAATTTCATGTATACTGCCCCTGACATGTAAGGCAGAAAAAGATTTCTTCCCATTTATTTGTGGAGTTATGAAAGGTTTTCAAAATATATTTAATGGCCAGCCAATCATTTTGTAACTGCAAGAAACCCATTGTAAGCTGCAGACTAAAGCTGTGTGTGTAAAAGTAGGTTTCTAATTTAGCAACTAAATAAATTTTAATTGAATTAGTTCAAGTGTGGTTGTGCATATTCAATCTTTGAAAGAGGAGTAAAGACTAAATGAGCACCATCTATTTTGTTTTAAAAACATAACCACGGTGTAGAATCTTGCCATGATATGCTCCTTGAAATTTTCATTTGGCAGACAAAAAACAATAATAGACCTTATCTCTGTTACCTGGAATAAGCCCACTTTCATTAATTGTTTCCTTGCAATACAAGTTTGAATAATGCCATATTAGGTAACTGCTCCTTTTTGAGTCATAACTATTTGTTAATTTATTTTTTCCTTCTAATCCAATTCACAATATGTACTCTAGTAAATGCAATGGTATTCTCATCACCACACTTAGGCTCAGCATTGTGACAGGCGAACATATAGTATCTTCTGACAATCCTCTCATAAAGTTTGCACATATTGTATGGTGGGAATCACAAGTGCCAATGAATTAAGAAAATAAATTGCTATTGACTTTACTATCAAAGTATATTTAAAAATACTTTTGAAAATATGTACATCATTCAAATTATGTTAATGTTGTTCTTGAATGTTTTATGGATGAGTATTAAGTCATGTCTGGATTTTTTAAGTAAAATCTTATCAGTCATGTACAATACTGCTTTTAATACTTCTTTTAAAAGTAGCTATCAACAATTCATTATTAACCAAAAATATGTCTTTACTTAGTGTTGATGTATTTGCACATGTAAACTTAAATTAGTCATGCCAGAGCATACATCAGTTCCGAGTAACTTTCCATTACCTTCATGGTGACTAACAGTCATGTTTGAATTTCACCATATAGAATGCATTACTAAGTTAGTAAAGATTCCAAAAAAGTACAATCTATTTTTATAGCATCTTCACAAGCCATAATTATTTGCATGTTTATCACTTCATGCAAGGGTTTTTATTTACCAGATGTGCAGGAAAACTGAATGCATAATTGCCCTTGAAAACCAGAAAGGAATTCTACGTACTAAATTTAAGGTAGCAAAGAGAAAATGGCTCAATATATGATGGCAAAAATATGTATAATAATCTGATCCTTCAATAATTGGCCCTTCTTTTGAAATAATGTTTTGACATCATTTGCAACATCAATGCTGTAAGTTATGCTTTTATTTTTCATGAAGTTGCTTTTTTCAACTAGGCCATACAATAGTCTTTCACCATAGTTGAAACCATTTCATATTTCACTATTATTTTCTCTTTCATAAAATGTGTAAGCATACTCTTAACTTTGTTACTATCAGTACTAAAATGGTGGACTAAAAAAATAGTAATAATATTACTCATTAGTAGCATGCAATAACATTCTAGGAGAAGCTGCCATTTCACAGGGGCACGTTTGATTTGATTCACTTCATTAATGAATGGCCCATCATTGTGGGAATAATAAAAGGTGCCAAAAGACCTATAAATTCTAAATGAGATTGAATTCATTCTCCATTTTAAATTGATGATTGTGTTCATTTGATTCAAGCCCAAGGAAACTGTGGTGACATGTTTGAGAGCAAATTCATGGTTCAGGAATTCCTATTCTTTGTCCATGTTAGAGCATCAGGAAGTGACTGACATACTGGCAGCCCTTGTTGCACCACTACCTCCCAAAGCCACTTCTGGCCAGCCTGGTGTTTTGTCTGGAGCTCAGCCTCCCAGCCCAACTAATCCATATCAATTGTTCCTTGCAGGTATGGAACAAATTATCACCTTTCAAAGAAGTAGTATGGTTTCATGTTTTAAGAAAATATTTAATATCTTGTGGAAGATTTTCAAATCATAAGGGTAATTGTGAGTATCTTCTACATGCTGGCTCATTTGGGGAAATAAATTATTCTCTTCAAAACCTATGGATAAAATAGATTGTATATGAGTTATTCTATATGACAACCACAAGCAGTTAGGCCATCATTTGAAAGGATTAATAGGGGAAATAACTCACTGCGTGAGTTCCCTGGCTCTATCCCTGTTCAAACATTAATGGGCCTGAAGGATATTTCCCTATGACTTCCAGTAGAGCATACAATCAGCAATTATCCTGCCACAGTACATGGTGCAGTGGTCTTTATGAAGGTGGTCAAATCTGTGACCAGTTCATAGGTTGCCCATATGCCCCGCCTTCAGCCTGGGGCAAAGGCTCCAGCTTCTCAGCCAATTTCTGAAAGCAGTACACCTGGGTTTAGGTGTTAGGTGTTTAGGGGTTAGGTGGAAGAAGGGACTATCTCAGTCTCAATCTCGCCCCAATAAAGACACTTTATTATTATTATTATTATTACCTGCGGCTACTGGTGCAGCTGTAAATATTCCTCCAAATACCAGACCTGGATCTACAGCTGGGGTTCCTGCAACTTCTCATGGGGGAACTGTTACTCAGACCACCTCCATCTAATGTACATTCCTTTGAATGTGGCTTAAATTTTAGACATTTTCATGCTAAAATTTTTTGAACTCTTTTTGATATATCAATGCCTTATTGTCTTTAATGTGAGACTTGACTTTGTGGAGAATGATATTGTTAGTGTAGACTAAGTAACAGAACTTCATTACTATTACTGATAAAAATTAATATTAAGACTTTTAATGCCTTGACACATCAGATATCCTTTTAAAAAATAAAAAGGTACACACACATTAATTTTTTGATGACTGATAACCGTGTTTGGTATTGAATATTAATCACATAATGTTGGATGCGTTAATCCATTCATGTGTATCACTAATTGGATGATGAGGCATTTGACTATTTAAATTCCTTATTTTCCTTTTATTTTTTACAGTGCTGGATTATGCATTATGAAATACAGAGAGAGATGTTAAGTTATTCCCATAGATTTGGTCCATCAGCTGGTCATCTGGTTCCACCATGTCCTGTTGGGGTGTGATCCCTGAAGTACCCAAGTTGCAACATTGGAAAGAGCTCCTGTGTGAAGGCCCATCCCCTGCAGATCCCACATAGATCCCCACATCAAACTCCTCACCAGCTTACATTAGAATTGTATGTTACCTTAGTATTTCTGTTTCCACTGGTGGAGGTCTGAGGCTGTCTCCTCCTGACACCACCTGAGCATCTATGACCTTCACCTCCTCTGCCTTGCTGGTGACGATGTTGGTTTACAGGGTCCTGCAGCAGTCTCCATCCTGGGCTTGCACTTTATGGTCTATCCCCATTATTGGAGGGACAAGCAGAGGATTGCCATGACAGAATCATGCCTCTGTACCACATGTGTCCTCCAGCAACTCTGTACTGTATTATTTTCAAAAGACTAAGACTCTATCAAATTAGATGACAATGATCATAATAGATTAATTCTAGGTACAAATGCAATAAAAAACTACTCATTATGACACCAAAAATATTTAAAATGCATAAAAATACCTCTCTAATGAAAAAATTCTCTCCAAATTTAAAGGTGAGTTAATGGCAGGAGTAACCATAACTCTTTTAAGTGCTTTCTTAAATCTGGGGTTCCCAGCTCTTGGGGGGGGGGGGGGGGGGTTCACAGAAACTGCTTGGATTTCGGCCCCTTGAGTATTGATCCTTGAAATAGCCAATCTAGGCCTTGGCAAGAGAGGTTGAGCCCCTCTGGGGAAGGGAATCTGTTTCAGCCGATTTCCAAAGCTGAGGGGGGACTAATTAGGCTTTTGCTCCTTCGGACCATGGGGTTTGCGGCCCCATGGCCTTTAAAATACTTGCAATGGAAAATAAAAAAAGCCTTGGATGAACCGGGGGCTCCCCCAAAGCATGTACAGAGAGAGAGGACGAGGGTCCCAGAGAGAAAGTCCAACCGCAGGGAGCTGGAGCCACCGTGGACGCGTTGGTGTGTCCCCTGTGTACCCAAGAGTTCAAGTTCAAGATTGGGCTTGAAGTACACTGGAAATGAGCTCACCCTGTTGAGTCCAACCAAGCAATAAATGTGGAGAGAAAGAACCGGGGGTGATCTGAGGAGAATATATGGTAAATGGCGGAAACTAAGGATAAAGTCCACTGCATAAAGGGGGTGGGATTGATGAGTGAGTTCATCACTGCTCACTTTCCTGGTTGTACTCTGGAGGCCATTAAAGACAAATGGCATCAGAGGGCATGCAAGACGCTTGTCATCCTACTTTGCCATGAGTTGGTCTCAGACCAACCTTATCCCCACCAGCACCCAGAACTGGACCTCAAACCATCAATCCGTGAGGCGACTGTTGCTATTAGTCACCTCCCCAAGATCTGGAAGACTGCCATGCTGGTGGAGATGAGAGAGGCTAACATCCAGTGTTTTCTTGTCCTTTTCCAGGATTGGATGAGGGAAGTGCTGGGTACCAAGGAACCACCACCTCCACGTCGACGACCCCCAGGACTGGAGAAGGACACCACTCCAGTTGCAGATTCCAATGCCAGAGGGACTATGCCAGGGCCCAGGAGTCATGGAAACACCATCCAGCCATCACTGTGAAGGGAAAGGTAGAATAGAGACCAGGTGAACTCTCGAGCAGATGGAAGAATTTTGAAAACCAATGTTCCAAAAAGAGAGTATGCCCTACTGCCCAGGACTGGAAGGAGAGGAAGATCTGCATGAACCTTGTTTGGTCCACGACCAGCAAAGAGATCCATTTGTGCAGGGTGGTGGCATCTAAGGCTCCAGGACCAGACGGAATCACCTCCCGGCATTGGAACTCGGTACCGGTCTCCATTAAAGGGCTCATTTAAAACCTAATCTTTCTATATGAGGTAACTCCCAATACCTTGAAGATATCAAGGACCATATTTGTGTCTAAGGGGACAATGGCCAACATTCAGGTAATATATAAGGGTAGGCTGAAAACTAATGTACATATGCTTGTAGACCACAAACAAAAACAAATAGCAATATCGGGCAAAAAGTACAATTCTTAAGTTTCAAAATCATACGTTTATATATTTTTCAATGTAGTCACCGTTAAGGCTAACATAGTTCTCCCAACGTGTAACAAATGTTTTCATTCCAGCACTGAAAAACTCTTCTGACTTTTCTCGAATCCAGAACATGACAGCTGCCTTCACCTCATCATCCGAGGTGTAGTGATTACTTGAGTTGAGGAAAAAAATAAAAATCACAATGCAGAAGATCGGGGGCATAAGGAGGATGTGGAATCGGTTCAAATTTCAGGTTTCACAGAGCCTCTCCAGTTGGGCCCTAGGTGTGTGGACAAGCATTGTATATAGTATTGCAAGATTATTGGTGCCAGGCCTCCTTTAACACGACTAACGTGGCATCGGAGGTGTTTTAGAGTTTGTATATACTGAGAAGCTTTTACTGTTGCCCCTTGTTCCATATAATCGGTCACATAAACTCGGTGAGCATCCCAAAACACAGTAAAAAGAAGTTTCATCAACAATTATGGTTTTTCCAGAATCTGAACCACAAAATTTTATTGCCTATCAATTTACAGCAGACCTAACAATTGCATCGTCACCATAAATATCCTTTAAACGATGATGAATCTCTGTAGGAGTCACTTTTTTTCATCATTTTCATTTTCAATTGTGCAGAGACAAGTCGAGATAGGGCCACGGGTAAAGTGGTATTTTGCATTTAACAGATGCTGCTTTAAGGCAACACCTTGCTAGTTGTGATCCGTCAAGCAGTTCGTGCATAGAAAGACCAGTCTCATCTTTTTTTGGACAGACCTTGTAAATGCAGAACGCTTGATGTAGCATGTAGAAATTAGGATTCATTGAGCACACTAATTGAAAGACCGGTTTTCTAAATGTTTCAAATTTTAGTAATTAAATTTGACGCACTCAATGGGTTAATATTTACTCTAGGAAATACCTAGGCACTGGTAACCTATTGGGATGCTTGCATACATCAATTATTTGCAGAAGCATACCATGGAACTCATAAATGTTGTCCAAATGGTTATGTAATTAGATTGTCTGGTTTTTGAAGGCTAATGGCATCAATGTCATTGTTATTGATCATAAAAAACTGTAATTATGGAAACATTTAAATGTATTTTGTTATTTTTTCAGAAAACAAACAAGGGAAAGGAGTTTTGGTGTCTTATCATCATTAATGATAATATAAATAGACCAATGATACCTAAATCTTTTGTCAATCTTAATTAAACTTATCAATTTGTTTAGCACACTAAGGTGTACCTTGTACTTGACCACAGCAGAAACTAGCATGAGTTCTCTAGGTGACGGTAAATAAATATTTAATTGATGAAACATTTTATGTGGCTCAAGCCGATGTATTGGCTACATTCTCATAAATTTTGATTGTTGTTAATTGTATTACATCAAAGAGTTATGTCCTAAGTTCAGTTTTCTATTGATGGACATCATGGGAATCCAGCGTCTCATGGAAATTTCTTTTAGATGTGTACGAATCCTTAAATTCTGAATCAACTGGTACTGTCATAACATTTTCAAACAATTTTTAAAGCATGGAGCTCTCAATTTTCCATTCTTCAGTTTTGGATAGCGTTAAGTTAAAAATTTGGCTCAGTATCTTCTCAAATGTAGTGCAATGGAAAGTATTCCTTTAAATTTTATATTTATAATGCTTTGGGTGGACTTTGATAAAACTAGTCCAGTTCAGTAAGTAATAATTCAATGGACCACCTATCTTTCCCCTCCTATCTGTATTTTTATAGTCCGATTTTTCCTTGACCAAGTGTTCCATTCTTATAATCTAGACTTATCTTCCTCATCAGAATCAATCTTGAGTCACTTAATGCTGAATTGAGCAATTGGCAATAAAGACAGCAGTGAGATATGTTTTGAATGATATTATGCCAATAATAATAATAATTCCGGCATTCAACTTAAGCTCAGCCAGATTAAGCATTTGAGTTAGGTTTGCAATACCATTAGCATTGTTTAATAATTTATGGTTCAAATACTCTTAGCTTAAAAGCTGATATTATTTCAGCAAATAATCATTCATTGCTCCATCTTAAACTAATAGTTTTGTTTTCCTTAGTTTAATACATAAAAACTGCATATGAATTATAAGAAAAAAAATAAATATTCATAATCTTACTTTGCTGTAATGAAGTTGTTATTTAAGTAAATAACATTACAGTATTCATGTAAACCAGTGAGATCTTTCATCATCCTCGACAGTAAACATGTCCGTCTGAATAGCAGTGCTTGGGAGTGATTTCGGTGTTAATTACAAATTCATTACCATGGTTCAAATTGACAGGCTGCACCCGAAAATATTTAGAGTGATTTACGATAGAAAATCAATTGCCAATACTAGGGATGAAATTTACACAAATTGCTTTTGGGAGCTTTTAAATCAAATAAACAGTACCCCAGTTCACGTTAGTAAATAAATTTATCTTAGGCCATTTATAACATCTTAAAGACGAGATTTTCAAAGAATGTACAGGTAGCAATTATACATTTAAATTCTGGGATTACCCCAAATACACATCTAATTACCTCTATTATAATAAAACATTTATTTTATTTGTATTTCCATTGTATTGTATTCCATCCAATTCAATTAGGGGGCACCCTTTAATTTACAAAGCTAATGATTTCTTATTTTTAAAACAGGCCTGTGTTGCATCATTCTTCCTTAGGTGTCGTCACATTGATGAGTCCTTATGTGGCTAGCTCCAGTGGACAGTGCTGTGGTAATAACTTCTCACCCTACTGGACTACAGCGAATAAGAACCAATGCTGTCAATCTTTGGACTAAAAGGTGTCGTCTATTTTGGAACAATTTAAACTGATCAGTGGAGTGAAATTACATGTATTTAAGACATTCAATTTACCTGTGTGCTCTGTACTACATTCTGCCATATCAATATAGTGACTTCTCCCATGGTCGCATGAATATTTTTTTGAGATCGTCAACATTTACTCTAATACTATGATTTTATGAATTTCCTGTACATAAACTTTGCAAATAAATGCTTCTTGTCGGACAGACTATTAATTTGTAGACTAAGCAATTTGTAAAATAGCCAGTATTCCTCAATTCTTTGTTATAATCTCACCTAAAAATAAACTTAAGGGCTTAAATGAGTCCCTCAAAGAATGTGCTAAACACAATATGGAATTTTTGATGATCCCACACAGACCTGGAAGAGGTCTTCCTGTTTTCCTCAGTTTCCTTACAGTGACTCCCATCTCATCATATCTAAATCATTTCTGATTAAATATTAAGTCACTGAGTCTCCTTCATATTCCTGATGTAATACCTCCTTATGAATATCATCATCAATATTAATTATTGATTATTAATAAAAAACTGATCCCTCTTCATGAAAATGAATACATACAACTGTACCATGCTACAACCTGGACTTCTGCACATCATCAACCAGAGAGGTGAGAGCTTTGGATCCCATTGTCCCCTACATCCAGATATTTGATGCCTGTGAGCTTAAAGAGGGGGGCAAATTTTTTCTCCCTTCTTGCTCCCACACAGACCTGAAAGGTTGTTGATGTGGGAGTAGTTTGTTGTCACCCTTATTGTATAACCTCAGGACCCAAAGGGGTCCATGTGAAAGACTTGAAGGTTTGAAATACAAGGAAGCAGCATATGTAAGTAAAAGAACAGAAACTCCAGGGTTCATCATTCCTCAGCTGTAGCTTGTTTTTCCTGTAACACGGACAAAATGAAAACGTGAGGAAAGAAGGTCCTATAAAGACCCTATGTTATTGTGTTTGATATTTCGTTCAATAAATATGTTACAGCCATTGCAAATTCCTGACAGCAATATGGCAAAATATAAAAAAACTCAAAGGAAGGTAGTTTCAAAGTCCTATGTAATAAACTAAGAGAGCTAACGACTAAAAACGAGTTGCTTCTCTTCATTTTTTTAAGCTGAGGAATTACTAATAGAAAGGAAAAAGTTGCTAATGGTGGTTCTGGGATCAACTTATAAAATCCCTCAATCTTGGCTTTGGGATCACATAAGCACGGTAGTGTAGTAATAAACTGTTGGATCGGCTGTTTGGCATTCGAAGAACTGTAAATCGAAGAGGAAGGCATGAGAGGACGGAGGCAGAAGGGGGAGGGTTCGCCTCACCCCCACCTCAAAAACACTTAGTTGACAGGAAAATGGAAGTATCTCCACTCCCGCGAAGAAGAAGAGGAAGACCGAGGGGGGGGGGGGTCGATTCCTTCCTCCCCATCCCCCTCTCCCGACCTGAGTCTGCTTTCGAAACTGAGGATGTCGAGTGCCAGTGGTGGCAGGGGGCAAATGGGGAGGCCGCTGGGGTTATTTACACGCCGGGGTTGGGGCAGGAGATTAGAATTAGGGAAGACCACGAAATACGGCCGAAGGCGGTAGCGAAGCCTTGACGGGAGACTCCGGGATGGGTGTGGAGTGCGTGGTGACACTCTCAGGGAGGAAAGCATTGCGTATCCTTCCCGAGCGGGGGGGAAGGGGTTATACTAAGCCAATCGTTGCAATAGGTAACCTATGGTTTGAAAAGCCCGGTGTTCGGTGGTGATCAACTTGGTCGATAGATGGCGTAAGCATAATAGCAGAATGGTAGAGTCGTTTTATATTTTTTTATAAATAAATAAATAAGTTTACAGAATGCATAAAAATGATAATAACGATCGATATGAATTAAAGTATTATAAAATTATTTTCATAACCGTACATGGTATAAAAACGAAAATAAAAATTTTTAAAGTTAGTTTTCGCTAAGAGTTTTTCTGGCAGATTATTTGAAATTTGAGCCGGTTCTACTCTTCAGATTAACCTGACAGAGCAGGATTGGTTCACACTCGGCACAGTTTCCATCGTCCCAGTGTTGTCCGTAACTGGCGCACGTACGGCCCTAGGCCCGTGCAGTGGATCGTTTGGAGAACGACGTCGGGTGTGTATCCATGACGTCATCCTTTCGTCCAAGCGGCGAAGTAAGCGGTGGCATGGCTCGACTCAGAGTGGCAAAGAGGCGGTCGCTGTTCCGCGAGGGGAGACATGGGGAGGGTTCCTGCCGTGGTTGATGGTGGGTTCCTCGAGGGAGGGGGGTCGCCTGTGATGGGCGGCCTCTTCTCCTATCAGATGGGTGGGGGGTATCTTAATGAAAGGAGATTACTGTAATTCTTAAACTTTATGATGTACATGATATTTATTACTCTTTTTCATGATCATTCTTTAAGAATCTTCTTTACTTCTTTCTATACACCAAAACTGTCCTACCTTTAATTCAAAATTTAAGACAGTAAGAAACAGAAGTTTGATTGTGTGATACTCCTCCTTTAACCCCACCCCCAATCCCTCAAATGTGGCCTGTTCCTTATAATTCCTTGGCGCACAATGTTCTCGTGAGAACTAAATTTATTTTATCTTTATCTCACTTAGTTTATAACTTATAACAATTATACCACCTTATTTATACTTTTCTTAGTTTTTTCCTTGTTACTGTCACATAAAAAACACCCTCACCTTTATCTAAGTGACAGTTACAATAATACTAACGTCGGAAGAGATTCCACGACAGACCTGTTTTTCTGAGTGAAATTTGTTATTAGGGTTAAGGCGTTTACGCATAAACAAGCAAGAGAGATTGGCGGACCACTGGCGCAAGGGGAATTCTCTAGTAAGCCCGGTCTGGTTGAGTGTGCTTGAGACAATGGTGAGTGTGCATGGATCAATGATAGATATAGATGGCTATAGAGAGCCAGAATCCTTAAAAAGCACGACATGGTGACAAGGTTCAACTGCACCAAGAAAATAACGGACGCGCTCCCCGGACCGAAGGACAAAATCTCGAAAGACCTATACGAAGGGGTCTATCAAGTACCCTGTTCATGTGGGAAAGCCTACATCGGGGAAACTTGCCGGGCTATGAAAGTTCGGATGAAAGAACATCCCCGGGCTACAATGAATAAACAGTTTCACCTCTCGGCCATCTCCGAACAGAAATGGAGTGAACCCGGCCACGACATTCTATTCCATGACGCTACAATCATAAGTAAAGAAAGTAGATACTACCCACGCCTAATTAGAGAAGCTATTGAGATAGCCAAAAACCCGGCGAATTTCAATAGAGATGAAGGCTACCATCTCCACAACGCGTGGAAGAGGGCTCCAAATGGGCCAAATTATGGAATTCATCATACCTGTATTTCATTGCATTTGCTGGCTCTCCTCTTCGTGACAGATGCCTGATGAATGCTGAGATGATAGTTTTACCAACAAGGCCAGACTCCCTGGGATGGTTCAAAAGCAATTGTCCATTCACATACTTAGATTTGACACCATTCAGCCACTCTAGGAATTTGTGAGATACTAGGTTTCAAATAAATGAAACAACCAAATGATATAACAACATTTTATTGTGATGAAATAGTTGCTTCTTTAGATGCAAAATTATTAAACCAGACTCCCAAAAACAAAATTTGGAAACAACAGTTAACTGATCTTTTCTAATTTCTCAATTACATTGAAAATATAAACAAAACATTTTGAATGGAGAGTTTAGTAGCTGGTTGCTAGCGATTTTCCACAAAGTACTTTTAAAAAAATCTTATTTTCCTTTTGAAGTTCTGTTACAACTGAAATGTAATGAAGAGTTTCAAATAATTTACATAAAGGCCAGCCCTGATGTAAAATGAACAATATTTTTTGCATTCCCAAAGACATAACAGCTCTCAAAAAATTAAAATGTGTTGAAGGTTCATTATACAAGGCCCAATCTATTTAAAATGTATTTGCAGCATTTTGATCAGCCACATAGAAATTTCAAGGAGCTGCCAGCAGGACCAAAATAGACACACAATCAGTACACTTACAACCACAGAACATCTTAGCAAGAAAAATCACAGAAATGTTGAATTCTTGTGCAAAATAGTCCAACTCTTTGAATGTTGATATTTCTGCTACATACTTTAACATGGTTCTTGTTAAAGAAAAAGGAAAGTAACAAAGAGCCATTCACTCAATAGTCAACACAAACGCACACACAATCTTAATTTATATATAATCACACAGTAACAATGTCAATAATGACTATAATACAAAAATATGCAACTTCATGCAAGTAAATCCACACAGAGTCGGACAGATTAGCATCAATCAGTTTACAGTATGGTAATAGCACCTTCTTGATGAATATATAAAAATCTTAATAATGCACTGAGGAAAGTTGTGGCAAGCTTATGTTTCTGTTAAGGACAGGCCATATATTTTTCTGGACTACTTTGCCTTTAAAATTAACCTGCTGCAAGCAATTAAATTTTAAATATGTAGTACACTTAATCACTATGAAACTGGAGTGTAGCTTCAGATAATCCACTCATGACCAGATCATAAAATATATGCTTAATAAACAACTGAAAATAGAGATAAGTCCAGAAATATGACAAAATTAAACTTTGGCAGCCACCAACCACTAAATTGCTTGTAATCACTTGATTCAGTTTCCTTGCATTCATTATCATGTAGGGAAATAAGGTATTCAAACATTTCATAACATATATTACAAATTATATTACAAGTTGTCTCCCTATTTTAAGACATTCACAAACTAAACAATAGGCCAGGAGGCAGTTAATGTAATGGCATTAGAGATGAAGAATATATACGTTTTTAATACAGGTTTTTAAGGCTTTTCTTTACATGTCTTAGTTCCTTAATGGGTCAAGGCTCTCTATGGAGAAGTCTTCATTCCCAAATGATATTCCTCTGCTAAATCCATCCTGAAAAGAGAAAAATGGTTCTTTTTGTCACCTGCTTCAAAAGTGTTTACCTGATTCAGGGATGTTTTCCATGGTCTCCCAATGCTTTTCTTTCAGATCTCTCCTTTCAGTTGGGTAAACAAAAAAAGTCAGGACTGTAAGGGGGCTGAAGGTGCTCAGGGCCAGGAGGTTGGTAAAAATGAAGGATGTGCGGCTGGCAGCAAGTGGTGTGTGGCTGGGCGCTCCATCGTGCCATTTCACAAAGTCAAAAAACCCTCTTTAATGCAGAGGCACGTCTTTCTGTTCAGACTGCTCGGAGCAAACTGGCAATTGACTGCGTTGGAAGGGGAGAACCCCCCAAAACATTTCCCAACCACTTTTACCACGCTGCCATGAATAGTGGCATCACAATAAAATCATGCACATTACTTTAATAACGGTCATATACATATGAAAAACTGGTGGGGGGAAATATTGAGAGGTGGTGCAATGCTGATGGCCATTAGGCAGAATTAGATCAGGGCATTAAGGCAGAATTTTTTATGTAAGCAGGGTAGAGGAAGGATGAAAAAACCTTTGTATGGCAGGGAAGAATTTCAAAGAACTGACGAAGGAAATAATAACAATTAAATAAGATGAAGTTCTCTTGGTATACAGAACGTGACAGTTGTTAAGAACAACTCAAAACCTAACTCTAAGATGCAGATTAACTTTTATGAATGAATCGTTTTCTTATGGCTTCTGTGATTCCATAGGTTTCATTAATGAATGAGCAGTGTTAACATAATCGATACAACTGAAGCAGAAGTGAAAAATTCCAGATATTGGTATGTATTGAGTCATGATGTTTAAAGGTAGGGATAAGAGGATATAGTATTAAGACCTGTAAACTTTACATCTATCGAATTTGATTGGATTATAAACTGTTATACATTGTGTTTGTGAACAGGAATATGCAGTTGTCAGGAACATAGGCAGCTCATCATCCATTCTACACCCGAATGCAATGTATTTCAACCGGCAGCGGCCATCTATCACCGCCAGTGCCGGATCCTGTACGGATCGTAAGGGTGTTTTAAAGAAGAGATTAGGTTGGTTCGTTTCCGAATGTTGCAAATTCGTTCCAATTACGAGAAAAGATAGTAACAATCTAAGTCAGTACCATTTTCTTAATGCTAGCTTTCGAGATATTTTCATCACACTCCCTTACTCCAAGGGCCATTAATCCCCCACGGCGGTATTTGGCCTCTTCATGTGACTCCTCCATTATTCTAAGCTTTTAGCATCTTCCTCAGTGACCCCAGTCTTGACCGCTTCTAACTTCATTTGATCTTTCCAACGTTTTATAGTCCTTCCCAGAGACTATCTTCCAAATGGGATTTCTTTCCAAACCTGCTTTATCGAGCTCTTGTTCTCACTTCTTATTGCGTGGTCCACCCACCTCAACCTTCAACTCCTTACATCAGCTCAAATTTCTAGTTTTCTCAACAGATCCCTTATTTGCCTGTGTTATTCTTTATATTCCAAGTGCTGTCTTGCTTTTCCAGTCCAATTATCTTTCTAAAGATTGTTTTTTTCCAAGTTATTTTTTTTACTTTTTCACTTTTATTAATTTCTCATGCATTAACTCCATACCAAAAGGACAGGTCTAATGATAGTCCTCTAAACTTTTGTGTCTTTTATGGCATGATAATAACTTTGATATTCGGAATTTGTCTAGTAAGGGCTTATACTTTCTCCGTTTATTCTATTTTTTATCTCAGGATGTGCTCCATTTAGCAAGTTGATGACAATTTCATGATAATTAAATGCTTCAAATTTTCCAAAACCATGATCTGAAACAATGAATGTCTCATGTGCATCATCGTTGCATTTGGAATGCATGAATTTTGTTTTTACACTGTTCATTTTTAATCCTAATTGCTGAGTTTCCTTCATAAGTATTCATTTTCATTTCTCTCAGGCATTTTTTGATTTTTGTCAATGTTACTAAAGCATTTACCTATCCAAGAACTGTTTATCTTCAGTACAATTTTTATGCCAATGTCAGTTGACTCCTTCCAATGTTCCTTCTAGTGCAATATAAATTCATCTAAGGAGTGAAATATTAATCTTAGACTTTGTTTACTCATTTGAGGTATTGCAACTATTGCTTAGTTTGATGAAGATGGTCATACTGATGTAGTTGTAAAACATTATTAGTTCCTACTTTCTGTTTTTCATTCCACCAGTGTTATCCATGTGTGTCCATCAAGTCAGCCAGAACATAAATTTCTGAAGGAGTGAGATCATATAGCTCGAGAAAAAGTGATGCCGATCGGACTGCAATTGCCAGAAGTACCTTGGCAGTTAAACTAAAGGGGACTGCAGGACCCACACCTACAGTGCATGTCCAGTATTAGAATAGGAACATCTCTACTTGGCTACAGCAAAACCTAAACTGCTACTGTACTAGGAATACATTTGATTTTTTTTAAGATATGTAATTCTTAATTATTTTCACATCGAATGCTTATGTACTTGTTTGTATGTCTCACTTGTGAGATCTATCTTAGATTATAATCTAGATTATAATCTAAGATAGATCTCTCATAATTATTATTCCATGGTCTTCATTTCATACAATGATAACAATTTACTTTCCCTGAAGGGGGTTTAATAAAAATTCTCAAGGAATGTTTCATAAACCCAGAAATAAGGAAGATTATAACAAATCATGGCATGTCTAAATTAATCTCCAATCCATTGCTGAAGAAGATTTGGTTAATCTTTTTTGGATTTCATTTGAAATAAACTTGGAAAATGTTCTACTCTATTGTCACTAGCAGGTCCCTTTTGTTGCAACTAAATGTAATTCTCTGTTTTTTATCTCATCTTTACAAATTTACTATACTTTTTTCAACTAATGTATTGTGCAATGATATACAGCAATGAATGCAGCAGTGATATTACCTCAATACATCTGAAAGTGCCTTTAAAATTGTTGTTAGAAATAATATATCATCAATGTATTTACTCCTATTACTTCTCATTCTTAAGTAATTAAAAAAGGGATTCCTTCTTTAAAGGTAGGGAACGCTTTCATTACTTTAGGAGACTATGTATTTAGCCAGAAGAAAATTTATGACAATTTATCAGTTTGTCAATCCTCTGACCCCTTCCAAAAATTAACATTCCTGAAATGAGTCTTCAGAGTAGCTTTTGGCCTCGATTGCTTCTTGCTACAGTAGGACCCCACATCCTTCACTGTTTCATATCTACAGCTGTTTCAAATAAAATCTTCTCATCCTACTATTTCTGATGCTGTAGACAAAGTCAAAAAAATAAAAAACAACCCAGAGCATCATGGAGAAATTTGTTGCAGTAGACTAAAACTGATTTGCAAATGCAGCTTTTTTCATTGATCAAAAACAAAGTTTTTCTGTGACACATCCATGCACTGGAGACTGAAGATTTCCCTCGCCTAGTAAAAACACTTTCTCAAATCTTCAATGAATTTCTAAATTTCTTGCCTCAATCACAGTATTTAACATTCCATCACCAATTGACTCTATATCTATTTTATTTACTCCCATGTATTTCTACCAACAATTTTTGCTTCCTTACAATGACTAGTATGTCCTCATTTACTTTCCATTTTGTCCATATTACTTTATCTATTCTTATCTACATCTCAAAAGTCTCTATACTATGCTTATCATGTTGTCTCATGACCAAAGTTTCATTTCATGCAAAGGTTTATATGCCTTTTAAACTCCATATAAAAGTATTAACAAATCTTTTCGTTACAAAGCTTCTCAAAGCCACTGTCATAGACTTCTCTCTTTCTAAAAGTTTCTTTGCATTATGAAATTCTTCTTCTACATGTAATGTCTTTATAACTTTGACCATGTTCATCTGAAACTCTTCTTTGGTAGGTGAACTGGTCTACTTACTATATTAAATGCTCTCCAATGTTAATGTTGACTCAGTGCCCACAGTTGGCCCAGTGTGTGCCTTCTGAACCCAAACTGATCATCCCTTAAGTAATAATTTGCCCTTCTCTCCATCATTTTATTGATCACCCCATGTACCATTTTTCCTATATTAAAAAACCAAACTTATGGTTTGTTAGCCTTTACATACTTCATTCTATAATCCATACATATTAATATACATCATTATATATGATATATAAAATAGACTGATAGTTTTTAAGATGACTTCATGAAAAGGAAATATTTCCTTTTGCTAAATATTTTCCACTTTGTAATTAAACATTGTGTTCTAATTTTCTCACTTTTTCCAAACTTAATTTTCACATTTCGTTTAAAATTAGTTACAAATGAAAATGTGAATTGGTGACAGGTGAAAGACAAATCCAGCATAAAACTACAATACATAAAATACTATACTTATTAATGAAACTGTGCATTGTTAGTTCCAAAACATTTTATATCATTATTGTCATAATGGAGAAGAAAGCTAGTGCAAATTGTGCTTAACAAACAAATGTGAAATGGTTCTAATAAAGCTGACTAGTATGCTGCTGAAAGAAACCATGTTTACTAGAATTTGAATGACAAAAGGAAGCAATCTATTTTAAATGACATCTTGCCGAAAGCATGAAGCCACTATAATGTACTCTCCTATTTAAGATGGACCTGGATTGAACACCGATACACTTCTTAGCTTATTCTACGAAAAAATAACCTGACACCACAAACTACAATAAACTATTCCAGAAACCTTCTACAGTAATGCGCCCCAATAAAAAGAAGTTTCTATGTGAGATAAGATTTTATGTGAATTAAGATCCAGAAAAATCTGGCAACTAAAAATACTGGAGCCAGGGAGAGTCCAAATTCACTGAGAATTGAATCTAGGCTTTCCGGTGTTGACCTGACTGCACTAGCAACTAGGCTACCACTCTTCCCAATAAATATATATCGTAATTATTATTTGGTAGTCTAAAATTTTAGGTAAATTTTGGACAATGATCAAACCTTACTACACTTCTTAGCTTGAATATATGACTAATTGACTCCTAATTAAACTTCATTAGCACTAAAATATGATTTGAATAAGTATTAGCTGTTGAGAAACTGTGGGATTTAGTTAGTCTTTTCCTAAATCTATGTATGACTATAATGTAGTCTAATTGAGCCCCTAGGCATTTTCAACATAAATTTATATCTAGTGTGCTGTTTATTTAAAACAAGTGCTTGTAATGATAAAATCATTTCTCTGGTAGAACTATTTTTTCTTCCCACCGTCACTCCTAGTTCCTAAACTGTGGCATCATACCTCAATATCAACTCTCCCTTCTCCTATCACCATACTCCCCTAATACTCTCACACTTGCCTTCCAATTATATTCACAATTGTTTTGCCTAACTTTAGGAGCAATTTATTGGTGGTTTTAGTATCTAATAGTCAAAACCTTAATTACACTATATGAATGTGTATTTCAGCTGTGCACATTTGGATCAATTCACACTCATATAATTAAAATTATCTCAAAAGAGCTAATATGGGTCTGGAAATGTTGGCCCTGTTGTTTCTTAAATTTTGAAAAGTGTAGGGTGAGATGCAGTCATAACGGGATTAAACAAGCAAGTAAGAACAAAAGGGTGGAATAAGCAATGATTTACATGCCCCCCAAACCCTCTAAAGAAGAAGATAAGGATGCATAAATACATATAATGATCTGGGCTATCATTGATTTGATGAAGGAGGATCAATCCTGATTTCAACCAAGATTATGAGAAGAAACAATGGTTTCTGTTTATGACCAGATTCAATGGAGTAAAATGGCATTTTTACCCCTCCTACCCATTTGTTTAAAACCATTGTTGAGATTTATAATATTACAGTAGATACTGTCAGGTACAGAAACAAACTCTTGTTCCAGCATAATAGCATTACTATTATTATTAATAATAAAACTGATAAACTTATGAACACAAAAGATGGAAGATAATTTGAACTATATTTCATTTAAACTCATTAATGTTCTGCCAATTGTATTATTTCAAATAATAAATTGTAATTTACCTTTTTTCTGTATTAATTAATGTTTTGCTTTTAAGTGTAAGTTCTGATTTTGTTAACCTTTTATCATTCAATTTTATGGTTAAAATATGTTTTCATGTATCCATTAGTTTTTCATTTCTACATTACCCTATCTCCTAATGGTGGGACCTCAATCCACCCACATTACACTTGAATATGAAAACGTACATACGTACGTACGTAGAAAGGAATTGCAAGAATTTCAACCCTAATGACCAGACATTTTTAGGAAAGTTTGATATTTCTACCTCATTTTTAAAAAAATGATTCCTCACAGTAGAAAGAATTTAATTTCATGATCTGGTATACATATTTGTCCAGAGTAAAAAAAAATAAATAAGTCTTGATGAGATCAAATAAAATCATCTGTTACTGAACTGTAATTTTAATTTATTGTGATAAAAGTTTATTATGATCTTGATGAGGACCACCACCATGACATTAATCAGCTAGAAGGTGATTTCATAGGCAAACATCTCACAGTAATGGTGATTAGATAGAGTTTAATCCAGTACTTAGCCTGATGGCATGTGAAATTCATGCATCAAAGTAGGAGGACCAGTTCCTATCCTTGTCAATTGTGGTTTTCCAGGAAAGTCTGGTATCCAAAAAATCGTACAGATTGGGTGAAGCTGAGCACGAGCAAGATGGAATTTGGGGGAAATTTTCGGGGACACAAAACTGACGAAGCTTCCTGATTAAACATTGCTAACAATCCTTCCTTCAATCCCATTCCATTGGATTTTCATTTCCTTCTTAGTGTTTACAATAGTTTGGATTAACAAAATAAACAATTGACTTTTAATAATCAAACCACTTTACTTTTCCACATAAACTTTTTAATTTTTACTACCCAGGTTTCGTTATAGCATAACATCATCAGGTTCTGATGATATTATGCTATATGATAACCTGATGATGTTATGCTATAACGAAACCTGGGTTGTAAAAATTAAAAAGTTTATGTGGAAAAGTAAAGTGGTTTGATTATTAAAAGTCAGTATGAAGATTTTCCACCAAGTTACGCCAGAAACTGTTTTATTTAAAATAAACAATTGATTGATTTGAAATTTCCAAAAACACCGAAAATGGGGGAGGAGGGATTACCTCTAAGTTCTATGGTCATTGCTGCTTGCCTGCATGGTTATTTTACCTTTGGGAAGGTTAACGCTAGGCAACCCGCCATTCACGCAGCGGATCCTGCCGCTGCGAGTAAAAAAAAACTTTTTTCTCAGTTCAATATCATAGAAATATCTTCACCGGAATGGTCAAGTTTCCATTGGAGACTACAGAGCTATGAAGCTTAAAAATGTGATTTAAATGGAATCAAATGATATAAATATGAATTTTTGGAGGTCATTTCGTATTTTTGACGCTTTAATCTTGTTTCACTATTTGGCACAGAATTGGAGTGTAATGATGAGACTAACGTTTCCCACACTACATAAAGAGCGGAAAAATTAAACAAGTCTAAAATCATTTTAAATATTTGGGTATTTTTAACTACTCAAACGTACGTTTCCCGGATATTCTAGTCTTACAGTGCTCGTTCCGTCTCGAAGACTTGGGTCCGTTTCGTCTCCAATTTTTTTCGTTCATTAAGTTTGACTGCTTTTCTTCTATTAAAAATCACGTGACCCCGGAACGATTCTTTAGAATTCTCTTCTCAACCGCTCGGAAACGTACATCTTAGACATATTAGGATTCAGCCTCAAGAAAATTTCCCTGCAGAATATGTTCGAACGTTATTGAGGGGAACCAAGACCACTGCCGCTGTTTCGACCTTGCCAAAAAGCTGCGATCTTATCCACGGCTCCGTATTCCAAAAGAATTTTGCTTAAATTTGTCACCGTTTCAATCAAACTATCCTGAGTACATTATGAGCGTTTCTCAATTTCAGCTCAATGAATATTTGACCTTTTGTGAAAGTAATGCGCATGATTTTATTGTGACGCGAATATCCTTACCAGCGCGGTGAAACTGATCGGGAAATGTGGTGGGGGGTCTGCCCTTACAACGCAGCCGGTCACCAGTATGTTCACAGCAGTCTGAGCGGAAATACGTGCCTCCGCGTGAAGTGTGTTTTTTACAACTTCGTAACACTACGCGATGGAGCGTTGACGGAGGTCAAGCTCCATCATGACAATGCCCCCAGCCTCACTTCCTTCATCGTTATTAACTTCCTGGTCCGGTGGTCCCTCAGCCCCCTTGCAGTCCCGACTTGGCTCCGTTCGACTTTGTTTCCCTGACTGAAGAGAGAGCTGAAAGGAAAGCACTGGGAGACCATGGAAAAGATCCAAAAGCATGTGACAACGTTCATGAGAGACATTGCTATCGAGGAGTTTCAGAGTGCCTTCCAGGCGTGGAAGACACGTCTCCTCAAGTGTATTGATGCAGGGAGAGAGTATTTTGAAGATTTTAAGCATTTTTAAAGTACGATCAGTAAATATATTTTTCCCAGAGAATGCGCATTACTTGTATAGTGGACCCTGTATTTACTGGTCGATAATGAACTCAGTCATTTTTTTGCTCTAGCAGACACGATTGTAGAAAAACGTGCTCATTACGGTCCTAACTAATTCGGCTTCTCATTAGGTTTCCAAGGGTCGAACTACCGGAGTCACACCCACGGTCAGAAATACATCACTGCAGTTACACCATGTCCTTACCAGAGTTAGTACTCGAAACTGGGACTTTTGGTTTGGCAGGAGGAAGACCAATTGAAGGATTCAATTTCTCAATTTATTATCAGCACAGTAAACACGTGTGACGAAGCGCAAATTTTCTCCCGGTCGGTATAAATTTCGTCAATTTTCGATGTAGAAGTACGTGTACTTTGTACTTGAATAATTTTTACGCGAAAAATCTAGTCCACTTTCTATTCCCAAAATAAAAGCTCTGAGTAGGTATTTACAAAAATTATTTTATTCAAGAGGGACAGGGAGCACCAGCATTCGTCTATTCATCTGTGTCAAAGCTCGGAATGCACGAGGGAATGGGGGCAGAGGGAAAATTGAGGAAAGCGAAAGGGACGGAGGAAATGGAGTGGGTGGAGCGAGGGGAAAAGGGAGTGAATTTTCACTTTCAAATCGGTTTTAGGTCCGGGTGACCCGGGAGATGACGCGGGGCGCGGCCAGGAATAGTAGGGACAACGGGGTGACAGATCCGCCTCGAGAGAGAAGCAGCCAATCCGCCGGTGAGCGGAGCGAGAGAGAGAGGGAGAAAGGGGACGCTAGGAATTGGCGGAAGTCTCTGCTTTCTCGGTTCCTGAAAAATTCCTTCCAATGCTCCTGGAGGAAGTCAATAATGGGGCAATAGGCATCTCTAGAAAACTGCTAGCAAACGCTCTGTGTAGGCTGTTTTACTCCACAAATCGATTAGCTTTTCATATTGTTGGCCAACTTTGATCAAGTTTTAACTCGCGACGGGAATGTTTAAATACTAAACGGAAACTTATCTTTGAAAACATTTTCAAGATTTAAGAGCGCTTTAAGTTTTACATACTCTATTAGAGAACTTGGGATGACGTATGAAGTGACTCATTCATTGTCAACCATATTATTGATAGTGCTTTACGGTTACAGTTTTACAGTGTTCTATTTCTTTCTTAATCAAAATATTAAATAGAGAGACCAGCGGAGGAGACCAATTGACGTTTACTATGATGCCTGATGCATGCTTGCTGACACTAAAGAAATGCCTTTTCGCTCACATTATTTTTTTCGAAAAACATTAACAAATAGAGGTAAAAAAACTGAATAGAAGAGACGGGCTGTTTATTTTTGATGATAGTAGATGATGTAATATTCGACCACGGGTATTACACTATCACCATCACCTAAAGGGCACTTAGCTTAACCGTAGCTGCGCGCTTACCGTTTGGTCCGACGAGCGCGAGATAGTAACATCTCCAAAACACGAAATGTGCTATGTCATGTTTTTTATTTCTTGTACTTTGTTGTGTTTTTGTTGTACGTCACACAGGAGAACAATTAAAACAGGAATATTACTTACGCCAAGGATTTCATTAAGCTCGTTTGATGTTGTCCGTTAGAGCCAATACGTGTTATTTGCACACGTATAATTTGTATTCAGGAGGGCAAAAGTGATCGCCCACAACAACGGACAGGTAGAAGAGAGAGGAGCTGTCGAGCAGGAGTCTTAAGCAAGGACAGAAAAATAGTCAATAGACAGAGATTTTTTATGAGCATCTGTCGCTCTTCGTTCAATAGCTGCACATAAAATGAAGCAGGTAACATGTCCTAATTGACGAAATATGTACATTCGTTTTGCATGAAACGTTGAGTTTTGATTCGGTGAATACGAGTAGGATAAGATAAAATGTTACCAAGAAATGTTATTCTTGCTATGTTGAAATGTTGTTGTATTGATGAAAGAAATCATGAATACCAGAATAAATGGAGAATACGAGAATGATTAAAATAAAAGATTACTCTGCAACATTAGTTTTTTCAATCAGGTGGTACAACTATTTGTGGAAAAATAGGCATAATCTCATTTTGAATTATTCGAATACATCACTTATTCCATCTCATCCGGGTTTGCCTGATCCGTAGCATACGCTCCAAATAAATCAAAGGCATTCCCGTGGATTCATGCCTTGGCCACTGAAGAACCGTCACCACCTGATTATCGACGAAAAGGAGAAATTTGCGTGCGAATGAGCAAAGATAAATATCCTCCCTCCCACCCTACCTCCATTGACAATAGACCCCACTGCTGAACTCCCGCCACCTCTGACTCTGGACGCACCCGTCTCGCAAGCATGATTTCACGGGCTACCTCGTGGGTGTGGATTAGAAACTTTGGCGCTCGGTTAACTGAATGTCGGCGCCTGAATCGCCGACACGCCTGCTTCGCCGTAATTTCCTGTCGGCAATCCTTTCTCACGGGGGGACCGGGAAGTGTACTGGGAAAAAAATGAACCAAAGGAGAGGAGAAAAAGAGCAAGGCGAGAGAGATGGGGAAGCTCGCTCTCTGCGGCCGGGCGGACGAAAAGCAAAGGTATCCCGTGCTCACATGTTCGTGCGTGTCCACCACTCGCAATCACGCTGGCGGGGAGTGTGCTAAGGTGAGCAGGGGGGAGGGGAGGGTGTGGCGGGGGATGTTCCCACCCCAACCACAGCTCCCCCCACTCCCCTTTACACCGGCCGACCCCATCGCCTCCCCTTTAACGGTTCCCGTAGCGGATTCCTGAAACACCCTCTCACCCACCCCGTCCCCTACTCCCCATCGTCCACACCCCTCCCCTCCTTTGGATGTCCTCCTCCTTCATCCCCCTCCCCTTCCTGAGCGCCCCCAACATCATCGTCCAGCCCACCCCTTCCCCTCCACATCCCCCAATCCCTCCGGGGGGAGGGGGCCCAGGGTGTACCCTCCCCTCACCCTTTCCCCAAAACGAATGCACACAGCACGCACGAGAGGAGTGGACCGCCAGGTCAGGCGAGTGGCGACGCGATCTCCAAGGCATTGGGCCGCTTCCTCCTCGCCCAGGTCCCTCATCCCTCCTCTCCACTCCCTCCCGCATCACGCCTTCCCCCTCTCGCACCTCCACTCTCTCCCTCCTCCTCCCCCCACCCACGCTCCCTCTCACGATCGACCTCCTCTCCCCCCCTCGCCATCTCGCGTTCTGTTATGTGTACCTGATACGCGGCCATCCGGAATCCCAAGGAGCCACTCTGGATTTTTCCGACGTGTGGTCAAAGTGAGGAAGGTAAGCAAGCTCCCTCTCTCTCTTTCCCTCCGCCTCATCTCCAGCCTCCCTGCCCAATCCCATTTCGATGGTCGCCAAGTCAAAGAAAGAGAGCATTGCCGAAGAGAGAGGTCTCAGCCCGCTCAATACTTCAGAGTGCACTCCACTCCGAGAAGTGCGCACAATGGACTTAATAATTCGGGAGGAGAAATTTAAGGACTGCTTCTTGAACATCTGAGAACTAGTAATTTAACGTATGAGATTCTTATTAAATTTTAATCTTCTCGAACTTTCCTCTGGCGCGGGGCTGCAACTGCGGGAAGCAGTGCATTTACCCTTGGCGCCGCACTTGGCGGACGTCCAAATTGCAAAATAATTCCTTATATAGGTTTCTTGGAGTTTATGTCATTTCTGCAATAAAACGTTTCCGATTTGTACGGGGAGGTGAGGGCACCGAAATCCATGTGAGCTCCGGATACCGAGGAAAGAACATTAAGCTTAGGTGCATCATAAAAACTTCCGTCAACTTAGGATCACAAGCTGCAATTAATCAGACGAAGATTGGTTAGCTTCAATTAGCTCTTCTCTGCCAACCCCTTGGGCTCTTAATCTTTGCAAAAGTTAGCTTTCATATTTGTCATCTCGTGCTTTATCCTCGGTCTTTATCCGTATTCTCCATAATTATTTCTGATATTTTCTTCAGGATACTGTTAATTTCTATAGAACAGAGGTGCCTGAGTATTAGAGCAATTTTGATTTTTCTGCCTTGTGAAGACATGCCACCCATCTTCAATGTTTACATTTACTCAATCAGAGAATGGAAAGCATGAGAGGAGATGGGTGTGGGTACTAAATTTATTTTAACCAGCATTTCACCGTTATCATCTGAGATATACCAGAAGTAACGGCGGAGTGACTGACGTGGCTCAGCGATCGATTTATTGTGATTATTATTTGAGGTACGTCGTGAGTGTCAATATGAGTACTTGACCATCTTATAAAAACAACCAATGGCATGGCTACTCGATCTCAGAGGCTTATTTTCGCCAATTACTAACACCAATTAAAAAATAAATACTTTAACTTTTTACGAGGCGTGTTCATAAAGTAAGGCCCGTTTGGTCACAGGAAAAAATATACTCATATGAAACACATTTTATTGGCACTTTTAGTTAGCTACAAACCTACTTGACTTATCTACATAATCGTCGTTCACTTCTAAGCATTTTTCGTACCGCTGCACCAGCTTCTTTAACCCCTCTGCATAGAAACTCGCCGCCTGAGGGTTGAACCAATCGACAATGCCGTTCTTGAGTTCCTCTTCGGTTTCGAAACCTAGTCCACCAAGCCACTGGTTCTAGTGCGAGAAGAGGAAGGAGTCGCTGGGTGTAAGGCCAGGACTGTACGGTGGGTGGTCAAAGAGTTCCCAACGACCCATAAGCTCTCGTCCACTGGACATTCTTTGTTCTGTGTGGTGGTCGGTGAGCATTTTCGGTACCCACTTTGCACACAATTTGTGGAATCCGATGTTTTCCGTGACAATATTGTAGACAGTAGTGCGTCCAAGTTGAGGAAATTGTTCAGCCAGGCCATTAATCGATCGATCGATGACGATCACATCGCAGTTTTTGTTCCACTTGCGAAACAATTTCATCGGTCAGAATACTGGGCCTACCACTTCGCTCTTCGTCATGGACATTTGTTCGTCCATTTTTAAAATCACAGCACCATTGTCTAAACTTTCCTTCACTCATAACTGTAGGTTTATAAACTAGGCATAATTCCCGATGAATTTCAGCAGCCGACAATCCTTTTGCATACAAGAATCGTATGACAGAACGTACTTCACAGCTGGCGGGATCAACGATTGTCGCGGACATTGTTGTTTGCATGCACGGGCAAGCAAACGACTTCTGAAACAAAACAAATGCTGCTATAACTTCTCAATAAATCAGTAGATGGCGCTGCAGGAGCGAAACTGTGTTCTGAAGCGCCAA
The DNA here is from genome assembly GCA_037158775.1 of Hetaerina titia. Taxonomy (NCBI): domain Eukaryota; kingdom Metazoa; phylum Arthropoda; class Insecta; order Odonata; family Calopterygidae; genus Hetaerina; species Hetaerina titia. The sequence goes on along the minus strand of CM073768.1, from coordinate 95,979,947 downwards.
TATTTAAATATAATCAAACGGTACTTACTTTAAGAATACGCCTCGTACTTTCAATTTTTTGTGCCATTTCCTTCGCAAATGCACACAATATTTCGCCATACATATTACGAATGGAATGGATTTTGCTCAACACTTAACGAGAGTAAGAATTTACATTTGAAACTCAGCCATTGGATGTCCACAAAATTTAATTGAGTTCATATTTCTAGGATTGAAGTAAACATGAGAAAGTCAGGAAATTCCAAGTAACATCATGACGCTTGAGATTAATGTGAATTACGCAGTCTTAGGTACGGACAATGAACTATCTCTTTGCTCATTTCTTCTAAATGGAAAGAAATCTAAATTCAAGTTCTTAGGAATTATTGTTCAAGTAGAACTGGCGTCACTGAAGTAATTACATATAATGCTAATATAATGGAGCCAACTAAACACATGTGTACGTTCATTCAATGATTTCACGAATATATTTCCTAAATGGTTTTGAAAAACTCCCTCAGGACAATGAAATATGTAGATCCAATTTAAAATGCGAAAATGGTCAAATAATTCTATGCTATGGGCGTGAAGGTTTCTCCATGCCTTGTTCATCTATTAAAACATACGCCCTGACAGGCATAGAGACGTATACATTACTATTGATTTCATTTTACATTAATTCATGATAAACTTGCAGCAAATTTTTCTCAACCAATTAACAGCCTGAGCTCACCAGGATTTAATAATAATTATCTAAGGAATATTCCTCCCAAATATCAAACTTACTTTTGGACATTTTTATTGGATTTTATAGAATATCGATAGTTCAGGAAAAGTAAATACATATATCATTACTGCCCGAGTAATTGTTTCTTTCATTAATGAGAGGATTTCAATACGGTTAGTGTCAGTTTTGAGGACATATCTGTATGCATTAACTAAACATAAAGTTTCATCATTTTAGAGAGACCGAAAGGAGTTGCTGGGCCGTGAGAAATATTTCAATAGTGAGAGTAGGGATATCTCATCAAACCTGTTCGCGCTCAGACGATGAGGAAAATCTACGAAACGAAAGCAAAACCCTCGTTCATTCTACACGTTTAAATATCTTTCCAAAGGAAAAATGTGAGTAGTTTCTCACAGGGGAATTTTTCACACAATACCGATTTCCATTCATGAGCTGACATGAATGGAAGGCAGTAACAAGCTCTCTCATTGTTAAATGTTGTGTGTACCTAACAACACAAAAAATATTATAAAAGCAAACCTCTGATTACCATACCTAACCGTTGGGGATGTTGTGGGACGCATTATACGGTACCATAGGAATCCTTCGAAAATGTACGAGGTGTGTTCAAATATTAACGGGAAGTTTTTCATTTCGCGGACTTGGAGAGTCCGATTATTATTAGGTAATCTACCGGTTAAGGTAGGTTTTTTTGGATGGACACAACTATCAAATAAGCATTTTGTAACTCCAAACCAAACCCAATCCAGCAACCTAATCTACTTCAGGTCCCTCTTCATCTCTGTGTACTTCTTAGAGTCTGATTGTCAAACGTTTTTTTATTATGTTGGTATACATGCCCCTGAAGTGTACATGTACATGAAGTGTACATTAATGCATGCATACATGCCCCTGAAGTATGATAAAATTTTCAGCTGTTTTCATTGTGGACTTTGTCTGTGATAGCCACTAAGGTAAGACGTGTTTTATGAGCTCAGCGACGCCATGGGCGCCCCAGCACATCAACAATCGATGAAGACGTGGCAAAAGTTAAAGCAATGGTTATTAACGATCACCGAATTGCAATTAGAGAGGTCGCTGATGATGTTGGCATATCGATTGGATCATGTCATGACATTTTTTTTCCAATTTTTTGGGTATGAAACGAGTGGCAGCAAAATTTATTCCAAAATGGCTTTTCCACCACGATAATGCACCAGCTCACACTTCATTACTTGTTTGTGAATTTTTTGGCAAAAACAATCCTGTTTCGATGCCCCAGCCTCCCTACTCGCCAGATATGGCTCCGTGTTACTTTTTCCTATTTCCAAAAATTAAGAGAACCTACAAGGGCCGTCGTTCTATAGCCGTAGATGACATTAAAAGCACATCGCTGAAAGAACTAAAGGTTATCTCAGAGATCGAGTTTGAGAAGTGTTTCGGGGATTGGAAGAAGCACTGGCACAAGTGCATAATCTCCAATGGGGACTTGGAAGGTTACAACATCGATGTATAAGAATAAATAAATATTATTGTCCGAAAAATTAAAATTCCCGTTAATTTTTTAACACACCTCGTATATTTAATAGGTGAGCTACAAGTCAAACTATTTGTTCTTTTTGGCAGAAAAGAAGACTGTCTAATTCTTATATATTACAGACCAAATTTACAAAGTTAATGTAATGATATAAAAATATAAACAAACATCCGAATCAAAATGGTGATACGATCAGAGCTCACCTAGCAGATGGAGGCTAAGGACAGTTCCTTAGATGAGGCTAGTGATCATCCTTGAATAAAAAAAACCATAAACACAGTAATAAACCCGAAGGTCGGTTCAGTAGGTGATGGTAGAGCTCATCCATGTACCAAGCCTGACGGTGTGTGAATATTCACACATCAGGGTAGGGGGGCCAGTTCCTTTCCCTGTGCCGATTATGGTTTCCCAGGAAGATCTGGTACGCGAAAATACAACTAGGTTGGGTGGAACTGCAGGTGCCCAGAGTGCCTTACCCGGGAATTGAACCCGGGACCCTCTGGTCAGCAGTCCAACGCTCTACCCGCTAGACCACCGCGACCCGCCATCCTTGAATATCTGCCCAATATTGAATTCTGACTAACAACTTGAATCACTATCTGGGCATACTGAATACTAAGCTACGAAATACATTCTCCACCTGCGGGGAAGTGTATATTTGCATACTGACCACTTGTGAAGTTTCTACATCGGACCCATATCGAATCCCATGGAACTGAAAGAGATCTACCCTCGAAATTCGAACTCTCAGAGCCCGGGTTGTTGAAAATTGTATGTTACCCACAGTCTACGACGAGGAGACGGTTTTAGCGGATGACAAAACTTGCGCTAAGCACAGACATTTACGCTTTTCAAAGAAATGTTTGTTGTTAAATGCTTCCAACCTATCATTTAAGACGACTTTAAACTTTAATTGCTCTCTTGTTTGTAACTTGAAAATTTGCATAGGTATTTATGATGGCCGAAGCTATTTTCTTTTATTTTCTAAAGACAGAAACCAACTATGTATAAACATTATACCTATTTGCGTGGCTAGAAAGGTATAAGGCGATTAGTTTACCGATTTCCCACCCCGCTGACTAAGATCACAGGATGTAGTGAAGTGGGATGGCGGACCCATCTTAGGTGATGTGTACCTCAAGTACACAACTACCTACGTCGAGTGTGAGATCAAATCCTCGACCAATAATTGCGATTCGTTAATGAGTAGGCTGACTCGGACACCTCTCTCCTATTCCTTGCATTAACCGACCGACCCGACCTGTCCACAGAGGTGGCCCCAGTGTCAAATTTCCCAGGTGATAGGGAGGGTGAGCTAATTGGCACAATGTTATGTTGAGAGCTTGGGGGGAGAGAAGACTGAAGTCAGTAAGAATTAAAATGCATCAGTTTTGTTTAAAATAAAAGTAATTCGGCTTTTGGGTGGCAGGAATTTTAAAATAAATTATTAAAACCGAATTAAATATCTCATGAAAGGTGTGGATCCGCCGTAGGCTGCCCTTATAATCTAAATGACACAAACTATCCCAGCATTCGCAAGACCAACAAAATCACATGTAATAAATTCTTCTACAAGAGCGTAAGTGATTCTGAGGATTCTATTTGGCGATGTGTACGCGCTCGGTGGCTCAATTCCTGATAATGAACGTTTCACAACTACTTGAGCACATGGCGAATGAATGGTGCACGTCGCGCCTAAAAGTAATTCCTCTCCTCTTGTGCCGCGCAGGTAAATCCAGTGGACTCTGGTTTCTTGCCTCCTACCGCTTCCTCCGCCCATCCGTTCCCCTCACCCGTCCCACCTCCACAAGCTTTTCCACTCCCCGCACTCCCTTTTCCTTCCTGCTCCAATCCTTCAAGCAAGTAAGGGAGCAAACGGTTGACGAAATGCACGTTCGTACGTACGTGTACCGGTTGCATGGCGTCGATGCTAATGGGTTCGCTCGTGGTTCTTTCCTACTCTCGACGATTTCCGTTGTCCGGGAGAAAACTCGAGATGAAGTTCATTCCATCCAAGTCACATTTGTGATTCCAACCATCGACTCGTGAGTAAGTAAATCATGATGTTTTTTCTATAAAAACGGTGTACATGTGACTTTTCAAGAGAGAGTTCAATAAAGTGAACATAAAATGTAACATTTTATTTTTACACGTATTCAACCATATAGATATTGATTTTGAACATACGAGATCGTATTTGAGACAACCTTGCGCGTACTATTGTGTAGATATTCAGTAACCACAATTACCTTTGGTTCGATATTTTCATTTTCAATTATTCAAATTTTCAATCCACGTCATGGCGTCTACAGTAAATTATCCAAAGCCTGATCTTCTATTGCAGGTTTTAACATTTCCTTCTCACTCAATATTTGCTCCATTCAGTTTTCTGGGGAGTTCACCTCAGCATCTTCCTCTCCTCCTTATCAGTATCCCACTTTTTCTCATTTTATCTTGGTCTTTTCATATCCAACTTAATTTTGCCAAATCTACAAATCAACAGCCTTTAATGGAATTCTCCTCCACTTTCCTTCAAAACCAAACTTCGTAGCTACACAATCCTCCGCTTTGCCTCAGTCTTTACTCTTAATTGTACTGATTCTTAATATGGAGTACGGTCATCAGAGATTCCAAATAGTCTCTCAAACAAGTACGTCGGAGAGACTCCAACAAGTTAATTCCATTTTCCAGACTTTGTTTTCATCACAGAGAACCGTAATCTGGTAATAGGATGTCTGCGATCCATGAAAGACACAGGCACTCGTAACCGTAAAGTAAATTTCAGAAAACTTCTTTAAAAGGAAATTATTAAGTTTTCTGAAAACTTCTTTAAAATTTCAGAAAACTTCTTTAAAAGGAAATTATTAAGTTTTCTGAAATTTGCAGAGGCAAAGATGCTTTCCAGTTACGAAACTAGCTACAACATTCTAAGTTTTATTCATTCTGAATAACATATAATGGGAAAAGAAAAAAATAAATGAAATAAGAAATTGATTAACGGTTCTCGTTAAGTTACACTCTGCTCTACTGTCTGCAACATATTTCGTTTAAGATTACGCAATACAAACATTATCTAGATTTTCAAACATGCATGGTCTATCACAAAAAATAAGTAGAATAAATCGGTGGAAAACTCTATTGCAGATCAAAGTACAAATTACTAAACCTCTTTAAAACAGCACCCTTGGGCAACAAAACACCGATGTCAGCGCCTCTGCCTTCTGGTACGCTTCCTGGAAGGTGTCGACGGGAATCTCGTTCGGGCACCTTGTCATGGCCTCTTTGACATAATCCAGTGGTCCAAAATGGTACTCAAAGGGGTTGTACTTGGGTCGAACTCAAAAGTTCATGTTTCATCACCTGTAATCACCTATTTTAAAAAATTCGGGTCACTTTCACAGTAGTCCAAGAGATACAAGGCAAGATTGACACTCAAGCAGTCTTCTGACAGCACCTTGGGGACCATCTTGGCAACACCTTTCTCATTGCCAAATCTTCTGTAAGAATTCAGTGAACTGTAATTTTCTGAATATTACACTCTGATAACATCCTGACACTTTGGTGTCATCAGAATTGAGCATGTGTCTCACTTTTTGCATATTTTCATCTCACTGTGTAGTTGATAGATGTCTATTTATTTATTTAGCCTTAGCCCGAAAACAGCACTTGTTGGCCTTTACTTAAGGACTATTAACTGTGAAAACAATGGAGACGATTACAAACACCCAAGGCCTAGGTGGAGGAAAACCCACCCAGGCGTGAATCCAGAGCATTCCTCATCGTCAACCTCCTTGTTACCCTTCCAGAATATCCTGTGCAAGCAGAAAACCATCATTTGGGACATTTATTTACCTCAATAAGCATCCTTAACCATGGTCATGGTCTTCGAACCCGATTTTCCGAGTGATACACAAACTTTTATCGCAATTCATTGCTCCATGGAAAGCGGCATCATGAATTTGCGACCAGACCCTCGAACAGGGGCTTAGACTAGCAGCGATCTGCGTACTGTAACGGCCCGCAGGCAACTGACGTGAGTCGTGTTGCTTCCACAAGACCCCTCACCATTCTTCCCGCTAAAAATCGTCCCAATCCAGTAGTCCGCTTCGTCAGGAAAAATCCTTTTACTTACTTTTCGGGCCAGACCCTGTATACGCCCATTTTATTCAAATACCAACATTATTTCTTCGAATACGATGGTATCCTTTATTAGGAGGTGAAAAGAACGATTCTCTCTCACAATAAAATGCTATCCCCATCGAATCAATTGCGGGTTCTCTCGAATGAAACTAATAACAATTATTGACCATGTAGAAAGTACTCAAATTCAATAATCCTGTTGTTGTGGTTCTTAATGAGAAATTTAAAACGATAATAGAGTATACATAAATACATGAGCGATTGAAATGTGATCTAAGTATTAAAATTTCAACAACCTTATCTTTTTAATGAAATTTCTGTGAGGCCACCCTCAAGCTTATTTCGATTGCTTGGTAAATGTCTAAGATAACTTCATGCACATTTTTGATGCAACAATTTCACACCATGTTTCAATAATAAAACAATTTATTCACTTATTTCAAATTTATTTCAACTGTATCAATCCTTATATATTTTCTTTATCACTTGCAGGCGTCATTGCTCTATACCTACATTAGTTATTCCCAAGCATGTCGCCTTATTAATGAGGACCATAATAATTTACATAAAAATAGGATGGATATAAAAAAAGAAAATATTATGAAAACTACACACTCCTCAAAACAATATTTCAGATATCGAAATTTTATGGCATCACCAATCGGTTTGTGCGATAGTTATATCTAGTCGATTTTCACATTGTCACTTTATCGGATCTTTTAATGATCTTTTTCAACTGATTTCACTGGTACAGTTCTCGCGAGTTAACGATATTATACGATTACGTCCACGTCAATATTGATTGTTAATCGCTATGATTTTGACAGCATAAGAAGCATAGACAATGCGATTGAAGAATAAAACTCAATTGATTTTAACGGTGAAACGAATAATTACTATAACATCACACAGTTAAAAAGATATATTGGTTTTTTTTTGTCGAAAAACTGTGATTTCCTTAAAGTTAGACAGATGTTTCTTGCCTATTTTACAATAATATTCTAAAATAAAATTTAGATACGGAGCAATATTTTTTAATAGTGGCATTTTTTATTAGTTTATTGCTGTAAATTAATATTCGTCAATTTGGAATCTACAAGAATTGACCAATAGATTAAACCAAGCATTTTATATGCAGATAATCAATCTTTCCGAATGCAAGTAGGTAGACAATCAAGAAAAACAGGTCAGACACAACGTCATACATGGTCTGTGGAGTACCCCAATGTGTCTTACAAGTCATTTTCTTGACAGAAAGTGAATTAATCACTAAGCTAAATCGACATGTACAACATTTTTTACGCGAATAAAAGGATGTTTTCCGTACTCTCGTTCGCCCCTTTTTCGACCCTCGAGTCTTGTTCCTAGAATCCCAGAGTTCGTTTCGCTGTGTATGCATTTAATATAGTTTATACTTTACTTCCAATAAAAATAAATAACGAGAGCAATTTGTCATTAAAATTAACAGGCTATTTCTGATTAATTTATGAGCTAAACTCTTGAGTATTCACGCCGAGCAATGATTCACTTTTCAAACATCTACGAAATGAATTCATATTGGGTGGAATCTGAATCTTGCTGCGCTTTCAGGTGAAAAAAGAAATTCATTGAATTCTCATGCTGCACATTAAATTTTTTGCGAAAGATTGAAAGGACCATCTTTTACACAAAACAACATTCCTATCCAATACTTAATCGCTCAAACTTTTTGTAAATTGGAACAACTTCCAATGACAGTTTTTAGCGAAAGAGTCATACTATGACCGAATTATTTAATAAGCTGCTAAGGATTCCAAACTGTAATTCCGCTCTCAAAGAAATAGCAGCAAACATGTATAATTTGTTCTATTTAACATTTCTTACACCTACGAGTTTTGTTATGCTATTAACTTTTAAAGCTTAAGGTGAATTTAGGCCCGAATAAGATACTGAGACAAGTTTTAATTTTAAATTCTACCAGTTGCTTTTAAACTCATAACAGCCACCCTTGAATGGAATATTACTTTTTAAATTGAATAAAAATATTTTTGATCCATCCTAAAGCTTATTCGGAGTGAAAGAGCACTTTAAAGAAATATAATTGGCACGTATTAAAAGTATACAGAACAACTAACGGGATAATTAGAGACATACGGTCAATTTTCCATGGAATTAAAACTACATTAGACGAAATCAATGAGCGGTGACATTTTTCATGCATCATCGAGGATATGCTAAAGAGTAAATTTTGTAACCAGATTTCTGGAAAAAATTAACTACTCATTCCATAAATCATTACCTATAAAGCCCGTGTAGATTTGAATAAATAGTTTACTTATATGGTTGACAAGATTCATGAAATATTTACATATGATGAGGTAGGCTTAAGAAAGAAGAAGCTACATCAAACCAAGACTAGAATCGAATTTCAGGGAGCACATCGTCTTTGAACCCGGTAGGTACAATTGTCGCATTAAGTTGTTTAAATAGTGAAATGCTAAAATCGGTTCGAATTCAATGAAGATTCCAAATACGGGAAACGACTTTTCATTGATTAGACATGCCCCAAACCAGAAAGATTGTTTATCCAGTCACCTCCTTGCGAGGAGCCTTGGGCATTTTAACGCTGGATCAGAACTGCGAGGGAAACTTGCCTATTTTGTTTTCTTCCACCACTTGCCTCATCTTAGTTATTTGCCTTTTGTCCATTTCTGGATTCTAAACTTTTGTGAGTTAAACGTTATACATTGCTGGTGATTAATAAAATTCAAATAATTGCAATACAAAATTCCAGTGGTAAGCTCAAAAGAACGATTGATGAGGATAACCGAATTCGATAGTTGACAAATGAAAATAAAAAAATTGGTAGTTTAAACTTTTATTCTAAATATTTCTGCCATAAAAGGAGCGTATGATGTTAAAACGAGGGCTCCCAGCCGGAAAGACATTTATGGAGAGTATCAAGAGAACCAAACATTTATTTTTATTTCGCATTTATGCCATAATTATTAGACCTATTTGTCCTCCTCAACGTTTTTTCAATCATTTAGATTTGATGATAGAAATTAGATTTTGAGTTCGAGTTTTGTATTTTTAATATTGTATAACTTAATGCCACGAAACTGTTGCTATGATGGCCGTTTATGGCAAGATGCACTGAGTAATTTTTCCGTCATATCAACAACGAACAAAAAACTACAACGTATCCCCAAGAGAATGCGGCTGCTCACATTTGGAAATTCTATAAAAAACTCCATAGACGGGCGAAAATACTTTTCAAGTAATAAGTGTAACTTTAATTCACACATAGTGAATGTATCTGGCTAGCATTTGGTCGGATTTGTTCGTAATCATTCGTTCAATCCTCGTTGCTCACACAAAGCAAGAGGAGTCAAATGTTTTTTACGCTTGGTTGTGACTATTGACTCAGAGGGACACCTCATTCTAATGTTGACACTTAGTGCAAGAAAAAAGGCACGCATTAGAGAATCGCCGACTGAAAGCCCACCTGCTCATGCGCGTTAACAGTGGCCAAAAAAATCATTACTTAACATACATTATTGTTCACTATGTCAATGTAATTTGATTGACCATCGCCCATGGCGAGCAAATGGATGCTTTTAAATTGGTTTCCCGATACATCGCAAGCAAACGAAATCCTTTGATTACTTTTGGTTTGCCTTTATTAGTTAAATTTTTAGTAACTATTTACCACTTCCATCAATATTCTGTCAAAATAATTTTGTTTTCTTTCTTGAAAAATGCTTCATCAGCACTCGATAAATATCTCTCCAAAATATCTTTTCACCCTTTTAGTCTTAATGCAACTACGACAGTCACTTCTAACACACAATGAGACCTCACTTCTTTGCTGATTTTATCGTATGCGAAACCGATAAGAGGATTTTAATTGCTGTAATTTATATTTTCGAATTTCAAGAAACTGTAATAGTAACTTTAACGGAGTCACCCGCTATGTGTGCATTATAATGCAACCATTTCAGAGAGTAAAAAGCCAGGCGAATGATTTTTACTCTCTGAAATGGTTGCATTATATATTTTCGAAGTTTTTCACTTTCAAATATATTATTCCATTTGTTTTCATTTTTCTATCGTCGTCAAATTTACCAATACCGATCGTGGAACTAAGACTTCTTCTGCTGAATAAAAATCAGAGCAATGACTTTCATATTAATCACTTTCAAACTACATAGTTAATATCAAATATCTATATAAATTTAAGATGCATTATATTTGATTAGTCTTCCTCATTTTATACTTCCTCGCCCTACAATTTCATTCTCCGTCTCCCTGCTGCCAAGAGAGTCCCATCTTATTGAATTCACATATTCATTACTAATATTCATTTTGAACGATCGTGCCCGCTCATAACTATATTCTTCGACTGATGGACTCAACATGGGTTCATCTCCAAATCGGGCGTATTTTATACACGCATCCTTGAGGAAACTTTGAAATTTAATCCCTCAACAGGCTTTTCTTCCGCATTTTTTGCATTTGGATTTCATGAAACACCTAAGTTGGATAGCGGATGAAGAAGGGTAATGTTATCACACCCTTTTTTGCCGCTAATGATGCTGCAGGGACTTTTTTGTTACTGCTAATTCTTCTTTACTCCTTCATACGACTAATATATCAAACGGAATCCCTTCAATATACCCCAATATTTTCCAGTATTTTAGTCTTCTAATTCCAAGAAATGTTCTTCAAATGTAAACAATTTTCATTCTAAAATCCACTGTCATGGAATTTACTTTCTATAAAACCAGTATGCCATGGTTAAACCAAAATAATGAAGGATAAAAATCATTTATTTAAAAATAATCCTTCAAAGTTTCAGGAAGGTCCTGTAAGATAAGGGTGAAGAAGAGAAGACTCTATGACGGATATTTTGTGATCAGGGGAATGATAATGGCGGTAACTCATTGGACCAAGTAGTTCTGGAATAATGAAAGCCGGAATTTTGGGGCCATATAAAAGACTGATGTGGCGGGACAAGGAGAAACACACTTACGGAATGAGAGAAGGTCATTATTGCGGGAAAATCCATTTAGAATGCTGAGCAAAAACATTATATCAGCTATTACTTTGAAGTAGGAGTGGATGATGAATCACCAGTCGGAATAAAATTATTTCACAGAGGGAGTGGATGCCATGACGTGCAAATTCACCATGCGGTTTAATGTTGTAACGGAGGCAGTCGACCAAATTGGTTGCCTATCCTCTCTGGTTGGTTAAATCAGTCATCATTATTAAAACAACACAACCTAAGGATACTGTTAACAGAACAAGGAAATTGAAATATCATTAACCCCTCATGAAAAGACTTAAAAATCCGAGAAATGCAGATCACATTCTGAATAAATGTTCAACTCATCTGGAGATACTGACGAGATTCTGTAAAATGTATTTCCTAGGCACAATTATCGTTATATTTAGCAAGGGTGAATGGATCAATAATTACCGAAAATGGAAGGAAACAATCTATATTTTGATTTTAATCGAAAATAAAAGCACGTATATAATATTCCCCGACATTAATATAAAAGATATATATTTTGAGAAAATTAATATAGTATGTAATAAAATTGGGGAAACCACTAAGGAAATGAGCCATCGGAGTCGGCAATAACCAATCTGAATTAGCAACTGAAAGAGAAAATATTATTGGTTTTTTCATCGGTATAATTTGATTTATTAAGTTAGATCTCATTAAAACAATACAATAGACTTGTAACAGTAAAAAATGTATTATTTAATGGCGCTTAAAGTTTCTATTTTTATTAACAATCACGCAAGTATTGAGAAATTAATCTGCTGGACACAACAGAAAAACTTAAATGTTGTTGTGTCAGCTTACATATTGCTACAAATATGAGTGTATTATCTACTACTACTAAGTACAGACATGATTTCAACTCTCGAAAAAAAGTAATCTACGAGGGTCATCCGGAAAGTAGTACCCGTTCGTGCCGCATGAAGTGCTGACGACGCGAGTAGCCGCTGGACGAGGTCAGATAGCTTCAGTGGCTTGTCTGCCTTCTCTGAGCCAAGTTGCGTGACGCTAGCATTGCCTGTGTTGTTTCTGTGATTGTTTTCAATGTTTAAAAAAACTGAGAACGCCGCCAGTTGTGAAGTGAGGGCAGTGATTAAATTCCTCAATGCAAGAAACGTTCGCCCATGTGATATTCATCGCCAATTAAAGGAGGTGTATGGAGACAATGTAATGGACGAGTCGTCTGTTCGGCGGTGGTGTCGCAACTTCAACATGGGGAGGGGGAACATACACGACGATGAGCGTTCGGGGAGACCGTCTGTCATTACAGACCAACTGGTGAGCTCAGTTGACGAATTCGTGAGGAACGATCGGCGCGTCACAATTGATGACATCTGTGAGCATTTTCCCAATGTTTCTCGAACAATTGTTCATGAAATTGTTAAACACCATCTGCATTATGCAAAAATTTGTGCAAGATGGGTCCCTCGCATGCTTACAGATGAGCACAAAACCAAGCGTATGGCTGCAGCACTGACGTTTTTAGGACGTTATTCTGATGAAGGAGACTCTTTCTTGACTCGCATAATTACTGGTGACGAAACATGGGTTTGTTATGCATCACCTGAGAGTAAACGACAGTCAATGGAGTGGCATCATGCTCATTCACCAAACAAACCAAAAAAATTCAAGACAGTTCTGTCCACCAGGAAACTCATGGCAACCATTTTCTGGGATCGACGAGGTGTATTGCTTATTGATTTTATGGCCCGTGGAGACACTATTAATGCCAATGCGTATTGTGAAACATTAAAGAAATTACGGCGGGCAATACAAAATCGGCGGCGAGGTCTATTGTCTACTGGTGTCATTCTCGTTCATGACAATGCCAGGCCTCATGCAGCTGGGATAACACAAAAACTTTTGCAGCAATTCAAATGGGAAACTTTCGACCATCCACCGTATAGCCCGGACTTGGCCCCTTCAGATTTTCATCTCTTTACAAAGCTTAAAGACTTTTTGGCAGGAAAAAGATTTGACAGCGATGAAGAACTTAAAGAAGGAGTGACCCTGTATCTCAATGAGCTGGCGGCGAAGGACTATGCAGCAGGAATACAGAAACTTGTCACACGTTATGACAAATGCCTTAATTTGCTTGGAGATTATGTTGAGAAGTAGTTTAAAGTATCCTCTTTCAAATAAAATTTTTTATGTTTGTTAATATTTACTTTTGTGTCTTTATTTCACGAACGGGTACTACTTTCCGGATGACCCTCGTATTAACCCTCGGAGGGTCAATCTATATCATAACTTTCTTGGAGTATTAAATCACTTTTCTGTGCGAAAATAATTAATTTCATGCTATTTATTTGTATGCTTGAAACTTTTTTTACACGCTCTCGTTAAGGGTTAAATGTTATCAATATTCCTTAGAGATTAAATGTTATGTATAGAAACAGAGATAAGGTCCCCGTTTTGAGACAAATCATATTGAGCGAGCAGATAGTTACACAGTTATTGGAAATTCTGGTTTTGGTGCCACTCAAAGAGCTAAGATAGACGGAAGACAACTAACTACTAGATAAAACTATATCTTATGAGTTTAACGCAATCATGGAGGGAGTGATTCTAGCCTCCCATTACATCGGAATGCGAGACGCCAGCACTCCAAACTGAAGTAAACTGACTGCCAAACTAAGCGATCTCGACAAAAGGAATCCTCTTACCTTCGCACATTGCTGGACGCCATACTATAAAGCACCATGTCGATCAACTTTAAATCTATCCTAAAATAAGTAATATCGGGTGCCCGTAATTAACCATTACATTAATATCTGGTGATTTAACGCACCCTGCCACACACATTAGGGGCTATCTGGGATCTGTAATTGCATGGCCCCTGGAATGAAAAAATGAAGTGAAATTCATCATAAGTTATACAAAATGATACCGGGTTTATTTATATTTCATGTACGGGAATAGCTAGTGATTTTATTGGCCACGTATGGCAAAATATAATTCTGACGGCAAATAAAATGAGACCAACGAAATTAGATGAACAAAATGGGAAGCATCAATACCAATTTACACACCTATGTAAATGTGAGCAAAAAGTCTTGAATGAGGAATTGTCGTAAAATTACCCACAGTTAACTTCACTTTAAGTCGACTTCTCGAGACTACTTTCGCGGTGGAGCACAAATTGATGAGTTTAAAACGAGCTAGAGTCTGCGTAAATTCCTTGAGTCGTTATTGAAAAGGAAGGCAGAATCATTTAGGCCGATAATCACTCCCAAAGACCTGGTCTGTGATTTGTTTCCTCCAACAATTAGGGAGCCAGAATTTAAAAAAAATATGTCCGGTATATCCGACGGCGTAGTGAAGTGGATTTTCAAGGGACAATGTGAGATTAGATAAGTGGTGACGTGATTGTTTACGGGTAGAATAATGTAGAAATAATAACAGTATGCGTCACTGCTATCCGACCAACCTCATCAACAAGGAAATAATAAATAAGAATTAAATACATTTTGACACCATAAGATAAAATTACAGTATATCGTAATCAATAACGTAAAAATTGTAGTAAGCACAATTATTGATTGAAAATGGAATTTCAACATTTTCCACTTTAATTCCCAAGTCTTCCCGTTCTAGCAACACGATAAACGCAATGCAATCCAAATCTTTTCGCTTAATCTTCAATTTTTTAGATTTAAATGACGAAATTCAGTTTATTTCTACAAGAGGCCAGCAATCATAATAACCAATTGATTTTTGGCGTTTTCATGACCAATTTCCCATCTGTAATTAATATACTAATTTATAACCCGCTTATGTACCACTATACTTATTAAACACTAGCAGTCTTAACATAATTTCGACTTGGGGCTACAATTAAGGTACTCTTGTTGTTAACTTGTGACAAAAATTGAATTTACCACAGAATTTTCCTCCAAGATATTTAAATTAAATAATGATAATAATAATAACGGTATAAAGTTGTGAGGAACGAAATATGGATGTGCCTTCTCTAATTTACGAATATTTGGTACAAACACAGATAAACTCTACGAAAATTGTAAAAAGTAAGTTTTAACACTGCAAGCGCTCGAATAAAATAAATCGTGAGCATTTAACGACAAGAAGACACATTTCTATGTTATCAATAATTGGTTTTTTATCTACATTCAGCGATTTAGGGAAATATCTGAAGTCCAGAAGGGTGGATACTTGTGATTCCCTAAGAATATATATATGCTTACAGATTGCAATCCTAGGATCCCGTCGGAAGTAATTATCCCACAATTGAAAGAGATATTTCATAAAAACTCCCGAGTCCGAAATATGTCTTAACTTTAATTCTGCAAACAAGTATTGAACAGAAAATCTTAAACTACATCCAACGGCCAATTCTGTAACATAAGTTATTTATATGATCAACCATTGATATTAACGCTAAGTACACGGATTTTTCATTCAACACGGAATACATTGGGAAATTCCTTAAATATTGAAATATCACGGCGACGGACAAAATAGATCTATGAGACTCTAAACATTTCCCAATAGGATCCAGAGGTTTACGTTAAAATTTGGGAAGAGTATTTTCTGTGTCAGCAGAAAAGAGCACAAAAAACATTTTAAGAATGTTTTAACGGGTTTTAGGATGCCACCGAACCACCTGAGAGAGTGAACTTGGACAGTTAACAAGAGTGCCATGCATCGAGTGGTCAGTCTAATGAGGACTTTCAAAGAGAACAAATAATAACATCCGGACTTCTTGAGACTGGCGTTTCATCATCAGAGGCATTAAAAAAATAAATCGCTTTGGTTACAAATTGCACTTGAGTTTCAGCACCTACCTCCATGCTCCAGCTCAGCATGGCTAACTGTATCCATAGTATGTGAACTCTGTATCCCGTAAGAGACAAAGGAGAATACTTTTTTATGCTCACATGCATCAAATCGTGAAACTAGCAAAAGTGCGATTTCTTCGCTCCATATGCATCCCTTTAAATACAAGCAAAATGATCGTAGCGAGAATAGGCGCATTTAACCTTTTTAAAAACGTCTTACCAATATTTTCTTTAATATGAAGGTAGGCGAAAGAGAGGATCCTAGAGCAGTCTTTCTATTTGTACATATAACCTATGTATTCTGTGACAATACCAAATGAGCACGATTACTCCAGTGGCTATAACTAAGACTAGTTGGATTTATTATAAACAATTATTAAGTAAATGTTACAGTTTTTCATTCCTTGGCACTTATCTAAATAAATTTGCGTTTATTTAGCTTTTCCAATCAAGAATATTTTTATCATAAATATTAGAAGGAGAAGAATGGAAAAGGTGAAATGGACCAAAAGGAAAACAAATGAGGAAGTACTGGAGATGATGGTTGAGGAGAGGGGTTTGTTGAGAGAATTCCTATGGAGGCAGGAAAAATGGATGAAAGGCGTATTGAGCGGCAGTGGGGTGTTGAAGAAGGTAATAGAGGGGAGAATGTTAGGCAAGCCAGGAAAGGGCAGGAACAGGATAGGGATGTTGGACGGGATGAAGGGAGGAAGTAGGTACACAGAGATGAAGAGGGACCTGATGTAGAGTAGGTTGCTGGATTGGGTTTTGCTTAGAGTTACAAAATATTTATTTATTTGATAGTTGTATCCATCCAAAAACCTACCTTAACTGGTAGATTACCTCAAAATATTAGAAATCATTATAGTCACAGCATGTCAGGAATAACATTTAAAACGAAATAATTATTTAGAATATAAAAATCATTTCAAATAACATAAGAAAGGTACACCAATTTCATGAGCAGAATTCAATTGGGTCCTAACGATTTGAATAAGAAAGCAAAAAGCTAAATGAGCAAAATGAGTTGATAATACGTTCTATCTACCGAAAAACTGAAAACAGCTGAAGAGTTGAAGAGGAGGCTTTTTAATGTTTTCTGGGATTACTATTAAAATAGGAAAGTACCTACAAACTTCTCACATTGCAAAACTACGTTAATTAGTAAAACAATTTTCAAATGAGACCACAAAAACGAGAATACAGTGGAATATTCTAACAGTTGCACAATACACGTATCCTTGTTATCAGACTCCTAAAATGCAAGTATTCCGAATACAAAAATACAAAATTATTCAAAACAGGTTAAATGGTAAAATATAAAATCACATAGGCCAAGATCAAGTTGGATTTAGAATAGGAAGAGGAAACAGAGAAACTATCCGAGGATTACGTTTAATATTTTAAAGAAATTAATAATTAATAGTACTTTTATAAATTTCGTGAGTGTAGTTATGTCAAGCTATAGGAAAACTAAACGTGATTGGAAATATAGAATACTGACTTTGAACTTTTATAAATCACGATGCACTGAAATTGAAGCGTACAGGAAAAATGAAATTACAAACATTACATAAAAAAAAGATTGACGAATTTCATATTTTTTAGTCAAACTATTTATATCAAAGAAGCTATAATAATAACGAATGAAAAAACAAAGATGATTTAATAAATGAGCGCTCATCTACAGCATTGATTTGCAGATAACCTTACAGCTGTACCCGAATAAGCGATAGAAATGAGCAATACGTATGTTAGAAGTCAAACGGAAGTCATTCAATGGCTTTAAAGTGAAAATAAATACAAAAATACCATTGTAGTGCTTGTTTCGGGCACGAAAGAGAAAAGCAAAAACGACATCCTACTCAAAGAAATAATAATAGAGAAATAACGAGTTGAGCATAAAATAATAATGCCATTCCTTTCTAAATACTGCCATATATTCTTTTATATACAAGCAATTAATGCTTAAATTAACCTTTATGTCCAAAATTAATTTATTTATTTTCATATGATTAACTGTGATATACGTGTTTTGAATGAATGCATGTTCTAACGGCTCACCGTCCAGAGGCGTTGATTACCTGTATTTTATTTCCAATCTGTATAACGATTGCATAATTTTAAAAAAGTCTGCCTGTCGCTCCATTCTCAAACTATTCTTGTTTTTACTGGTTCAGATCACCTAATCGGTCTTAAAAGTTGCCAATAGATAAAATTGTAATGCTGGAATATTTCATTCCATTAATAAAGTCAAGCGAATAGTAAAGCTTTAGAATTTGATGAAGGAGTGCCCTAGAATTTTTGGGCTAGCATCTTTTCTGCCATTTCTTAGAGGTGTTGCTTTCGACGGATATTTCTCATGTTGCAACCCTTTGAAAAGTCACCGCTAGCAAAAGAAGAGAAACGGAAGCAGATGACCTAAGATGGTATTGAGTCAGTAAAAGATGAGGGTGGCAGAGAGAGAGTAGTGGAGATTGAGTACATGGGGTGTGTACGTATGTAGAAAGGGGTGAAATCATCCTAAGCGATAATGCTTCTTTTCCGAAGGGATTCCTCGAATCGAGTATGAGTGTCATTTCGATGGAAGTACTTGTCTTTCTTAAATTAAGTTTTTCTCAATGTTGGATGATAACATATTGCAGATAGTTCTGTGTAACTCAGTGATAAAATATTTTCCCATTGGTAGGAAATTAATATAGCTATACGTATTTAATGGCAAGTTGTGATGTAAGGCGTAAAAAATATATACTCGTACAAACACTAATATTTTTTTCTATTTGCAAGAGAAAACGCTTCTGCGGAATATACATTAATATTTTAGGCGTATCGCTTCCCGGATGATTTCATGCTGACAATATCCGGGTTCAAACACGGAAAGGTATGAGGTTAAGGAAAATTTTCACCGGAAAAGGAAAATTAGGCCTTCGATTATTATCTATGAATACCGTTAAATGAGATCGGGCGCTATATTTCTTCCTCAATTCCACAGTTTAATGTATCAAAAATGAAAATAAAATAAGTGTAACTAGCAATAAATAGCTCATTGTACCTCAGATATTTATCTGGCTTTTTGTTTGAGAGATCATTGAGGCCAAATACCCATTTTGTTTCGGCAAGAATCATCCAGTCGGTTAAGTCTTTTGATTGAAGTATAATATAAAGTAAATTGATTGCTTAATGCAATACATAGATATTTCTTTTCGTGATAGGCCTTGATAAAGATCAGGGATATACTTTGATACTAATTTGTTTCGTTTTCTTTTACAACCGACTTTCTCTTGCGTATGGGACGTGGTAGACCAGGATTAGAGCTGGGGCTAACCTTAAGTGTAAATTCCACACGCCTTTGCTCTTAGTATTGACTAAACTCTACCTTCACCTAACAAGCAGACCTCCGTGTTGATCACTGTGTTTATGGTTATATCTCTTGCGTTTTTCTCCCTCTCGTGATGTACATTCCATAAAAATTAGTCTCATTAACACTTACAGAACATTAAAAAACTCATTACTTTGCAAGTATAACCCACATAGAAAAGCAAACTTTC
Organism: Hetaerina titia; assembly: GCA_037158775.1. Lineage (NCBI taxonomy): Eukaryota > Metazoa > Arthropoda > Insecta > Odonata > Calopterygidae > Hetaerina > Hetaerina titia. Next base: position 95,960,161 of record CM073768.1, on the reverse strand, counting down.
GGGCCTTGGTCTCTTCACGTTCGAATAATTTTATGTTTTACATGTATTTCGTATTATTATGTGTGGTACATTTAAATATTAAAACTTGCATGTCATAAACAACTAGGGAAAATATTATTATGACTAGTCATCCCTTAATCGTAGGCCTTCCAATAAATTGAAAACTGTTTGATTTTCAGAAAGTAATTACGCTGTCATGGAAGTGGAAGAAGTAGATCTATCGTGATATATTTCGCGCTAAGTGATTTCTTTATTGATTTTTGCTTGGAGGTTCATCACAGTTTTAATACCTTTCAGCTTGCCCGATAGTGGAGATAGCATTCAAAGTATATAATACAGATTTGAGACATTTTTTCACCAATTAACTCGTTTTTTTTCTCAGAAGTTGTCCAATGTGTACCTAATATACGGGGACTCTGGCGGAGCCAAACATGAGATTTTCAAAAATCACGTGGCACTTAAGGATATTTAACAATAAATGTTATTGAATTTGGAATGTTCTTTTTCTACATTTTTCGATTCCAATATAAAACAATTTTAGGCGAGTTCCAAATGTTCACGGATCACATAAGATGACCTCTTATCGGTGCAAAACAACACCCCTTACCCCAAAAGAACATACAATCAATTATTTTCCCACTATTCCCAAAGAAAAACGGATTTTTTATGCAAAAACGCATTTTGACCCGGTTTTTCTCGTGTTATACACTATGCTGAAGTGGTATTCAATCATTCCACTTGGTCCACTGTCCTAATTTCTACCCCACTAATGGTATTGGTTTGAAGGCAATGTTGTTTCTTTTTCTAAAATTGGATTGAGAGTAGTAAACATATCGAAGAAGTAATAAAAGCTCCCCACTTCTAATCGAATTCATTGAATTCCACACCTCACCCCTTTTTATTACCGCTTGAATTCCGCGACAGTCACTGGCAAAGATGCCGATTGAATTTATGAAGTATGCTTTAGAGGCACCCCTTACTACTTGCATTCTTAATGATATTTACTGAGGATTATCTTAATAAATACCCAATAATACTTACAATGTTAATACAAGATAGTACAGGGGAGTTTTCCTAACGTGAAGATCTTGAAAAGTAGCGGGGATTCACATGTGATCCCTCTAATGTTGACAATCCTTCCATTCAACAGTATATTTTTTCCGGCGGGCATTCCTCCGAATCCTTAATTAAAATTTATAATAATAGGATTAGATACTTTAGGGTACCGCATTCACTTATTTCAGTTATTACCACGATTACGGCCAAGTGACTCCCCTTGTCGATTTCTCAGTGGTAGTACAGGTATTTCAGCGAATTTTCCGTTACGTTCACATGCACTTACGTGATAACAGCAGCGGAATAGAAACAAATGCTTAGAGATAGAAAAGCAGAGGTGCTAAAAAGTCAGTCCAACTGATTGCCTCATTCATGACCTAAATAGAGCACATATTTTCAAACTGTTAAAAAGTAGTAAAAGTGCGTAATGCAGGTTATTTTGTGATATTTCAAAAGTAGACGTTCCTATAAACATAAGTTCATGTACGTTAAAAATTACAAAGATGGATAGACCCTAATTTGTAAGTTTTAAGGAAATCACATCAAATGATTGTACCTGGCCAATGTTTTTTACGAAACAGGTTGTATATAAATTGTTGTATAAAATGGTTTTATAAAACATTCTGTTGAAATTAAAAGTAGTTGAGCCAGTGATATTTCAGAAAAATATATTCTTTTTACTTTATTATTTCCAGCAGTTGTCAATTGCTCGTAGTTACAGACATGTTTGAATCAGTTTGATGCCCCAAAAATCCCTCAAGAGTGGGTAAACACGGCATTTGCCACAAATATTTGATTTTATCTGTGTGGCTGAAAAGTAATTTTGATCACATATCAATTTTCTTTATTTAATGGGTAATTTAATGCTTGTAGTTAAACTGTCCTTAATGAACTAACACTACCAAAGATAATTACTGAGCACTGAATTGGCGGATAACTTTGAAAATTACTTTTTAAATGCTTTGAAAATCATACAACCACAACGGGCGGATGCTACCTCATGATGATAAAAAACAGATTATTAGATCAAGTAATTAGTTTTTGCATACTAGTTCCGGCGAAGGATGCGAGAGGGGGAGATGAAGCGAGAAGCAGAAATGGGAGGAAATGATCTTTGGGGGAGGGGGTAAGAGGAGAAGGCCACCGAATACCAGTGAAAGTGGGTTTCTGGTTTCTCCGCACCCTCCTCTGGTGGCGCTGAGGGAGCTCCTCCTTGGACGTCGTTGTCGTCCGCTATGGTCGAGAGCGAAGAAGATCTCGGGGAGGATAGGGCGAGAGAGAGAGAGAGACAGAGAGGGAGCGAGAGAGAGAGAGAGAGAACAGCGAGTCGTCGGCAGCAAAAGGCGAAGGCAGGTCATTCACTTAGCAGTCAGCTGTGCGAGTGGTTCTCGACGGATAGGAAGACGAGGGCCGGCTCTCGAAGAAGGGCTGCCGGGAAGGAACGCGGGAGCAAGCGGATGTGAGTGCGACATGCCGCCGGCGTAGTCCACGAGCGTGCGAAGGATCCGTGAGGTATATTGCCTCTGGAGAAGTCTAGGAAAAAAAATCCTTTGGAGTTCGGCAATCCTAAGGAACACCAACGCGGTTTAATAGTCTCATCTTCATCTCCCCAATCGGTTCAGAAATCCATATACAATTATGTCATCAAAAGTAAGATGACCCTAATTTTTTCATAGGTGAGAAGACGCTACTTAATCCAAGAAAGAAAATCATCAAGAAATATTATTGAAGACAATCAAGAAAGAAGAAGGAACAAAATCACAGTTTGTAAACGGTGTCGTCTGCGATATAAGAGTGACTGAAAGGAACAGTGCAGTGTGAGGACAATATAAACAAGGAGACATCCCGCTGCCTCAATAGAGGGAGGGAGTACCGACTGTTGGAGGTACCGTAGGAAAGGTATGTGGTGAAGTTTCTTATTCACTCCTATGTGTAGCAATTGTCCCTGCTCGACAGATTTTTTCCGTCATTATGCACGCCTACATTCAGAGATTTCAACGACCGCCTTTTTTTAGGATAATTTCAACGCGTGAAGGGAAGGCTCTTAGCTCTTTGAAGGTAGACTTGAGAAAAATCCTCCCTTATATTGCTCTCATAAAGGCTGCAGGTGAGACGGAGAATGAAAGGAATGCAACGTCACGTGAACAAAGATTCGTATCACTTATGCCGATGGGCACCTAATATTATTGGCCCGCCTAAAAGTTGTCTATGTAACAGTTTCCTCACCTAAAGCAGTCATTAGAATGAGATCTCATTATGAATAAGTTCAGACTAAGGTTAGAATTGATCATGAGATACGTTTATAAGAGCCTTCAATTGAAGAATTTTTAGCAGTATCTGGTTGAAACGTCGTTACTTCATGCTATGACATTAAATAATATTCCTTAAGCCTTTTCCGTTTTGGGAAATATTATTTAATATAGTCAGTCTATGTTTACTCAGTAAATTATTACTTAAATTAATTTATTTAGTGAATTATTTTGCTTTAAGAAATCATTCTTCGAATTTAAATTACCTAACATGATTTTTGCCGTCGGGCTTAGTACTGCGTGAACTCTACCGTCAGCTACCAAACCGACCTTTGGGTTGATTACTACGTTTATGGTTTTTTTAAAATTTGAATTTAATTAAACTTGCATCATTAAAATAAATAAGTGATCTTATTTCTCACAGATAAAAATTGCTCTTTAACAACAAACGTGGAACTAATATTTGGTTTTTCAACATTACAATATTCTCTGTTCAATAGCTGTCCTTGCTATTTTAAATGAAGAACTAAGGTAGAATTTAAGTTGCATAATTTATATCGGAATAAAAAGGGGAAATGAAAGACTTATTCGTGATAGCCAGTGTTGCCTACATAATATGCCTAGAAGTACGTATGTCGTTGAAATATTCATTTGACTAGAGGTATTTTTTAAAAGTTTGAATGGTTGACTCATGAAAGGCTTTCAAGAATATTTTTTTAAAACAAAAGATGACTTCTGTACCGATTAAAATCCGCAAATCTCATTTCTATTTTATTTGTATTTACCAGGTTTTTCTAACTCATCTGGGGAATCCAGTTAGGTTAAATATTTTTTGATTTTTATACATTCAAGACTCGCGGTACCGTTTCATGAGGAAATCCATCGAGGTGGGCACTTTTGCCAGTTAGAGCAGAAATTTTAATTTGATCGACCACCGCTTCCCCTCGTGCTGACTCGCAATAGTTTTCAGCAGATGAACCGTTATATGCCCGGCCTACTTGGAACGTCGACGCTGGTGTGGTTTGAAAAAATTAATAATGGGACACGATGTTGCCAAAGCAGCTTGAAACCGTTCAGTAGTACCCGCGAATGATCGAATTGTGCTCATGACTTCTTGAAACATCGTGAATCTATGCCTACATAAATAGGTAAATAACACAATACGCTATGTTTCAAGATATGTGCAATTAAGGGCTAGTGACAGTGGAACGTTATGAAAAACTATTATTTACAAGCGTAAAATCATTCCTTACTCTTTGTAGCATAAAATAATATTAATAAAGAAGAATAGAGACTATTAAAGGTGTCTTTTATGTGAGAATCATGAATTATTAAAGATAACAAACAAGTTTGAAACGTATTTACCATACCTTGAAATATCGTGTGAAATAAAATCGAAAATTTTTTTCATCGACAGCAGTAGTTTCAACGATTGTTTGTAAAAAAAATCGTAAGTGTTGATCAAGGCGCTGTGATGAAACAATTATGTTCCTATTTCTTTCGACAACATGTTATTTATCATGTGCGCTGTGCAACTGAGCAATGGATCATTGAAATGTAGACACAAATTATTCCATTAATAATTTTACTGAAAATCACCGTCGGCTGTGGCATTGAAAATATGGCTGTGGGAAAGCTTTCTAAAATGTGGGTACCAGATTCACTTTTTACCACTCTCTCCCAAATTTTCTTTCCCACTGACAAAGACTTAGATTCCCGCCTCAATTATTTTTCAGTTAGGAGTTTATGAAATGAGAACTTTGATCCGATATGTAGTTAAGAAATAACCCTTCCATCGCATTCAAAAGTATTTTAAGCTAAAACAATTTCCTTTCAAAAGTTATATCGACTAAGTATCAAGAGCTTACATTTCACATCATTAAAGCCCACGCATATATAAAATGGATTGTTTCTTTGAGCTTCACTTCCTGAACAGAGATCTCACATTTCTTATTTTCAGTGGATTTACTTAGCATCTTGCACACACTCAACCTTTTTTACACTCGCCCTGAGAGTCATTGTATGAATAGAATAGATTTATGAAGAAAACGAAGATAGATTTTCCTGTTAAATCGATCAAAACCATGATGCACGACGTACGTTTGGTCACACATTCAATTTCAGACGACTGCTTTTGAGTCAAATGAAATGATTCGAATGTCGTATCCTTTAATTTATGAAAGCACATATTAACCTTTTAGAATACTAATGCTATACATAGCTCATTCATTTCCATAGAATGATATGCTTAATTGTTTAACTTATCACTTGATTTTTCCTCTAGGAGAAGAGACGCTACAGACTATTGCCACTAGTTTTCTATATCCTTGCCATTGCCTATATCTAGTAATTGTCTTTTTCTCCATTCCACGTGTCTTTTACAAGTAGTTTTGTTTTTGCCGTTTGAGGGAATTTTCGCTCTCTTCATCCCCCGAAGGCTCACTCGAGTGATGTCACCTGCGGAGGGCGTCGTCGCTCATTGTCAGTCCTTGCTCTTGCCCTTGTCTCCTCTGGCTACCCGTGACCCCATTCCCCGTCTCGTCCTCCCTTCCTCCTCCCTCTCCCTCCCTTCATCTCCCCTCCCCGCTTGCTGCTACCAGACATCGCTCCTTCCTCATTCCGGAGGTGCTCCAACCGTCCTCTTTCTCCCGCACGTCATTCTTCCGTGGCCCAACTCCCATGCTCTGAAATGTCTAAACACGCCTAAATCTAACGTTACGTTTCGCGTCCGCAAATACTGCGCAGATTTCTCGACTCGCCATCCCGTATTTAGTTCAAATCCTTTCCAATGTCATCATAGAATAAGAGACTCATGAAAATTTAGCCCATTTTAATGGGTCTTGTGTATACTAAATCGTACACTCAAAAGGACATGGGCTCTTCTGTTTTAGTTGTCGTTACTAAAATTACGTAAAAAAGAAAAATATTTCCTCACAAATATGCAAATATTACTTCCAGGACCGTTTTATCATCGTAGATCAACCGAGTTTGTTTCAGCATATTTTGCATTTAACTTCAAATAAGATGTACGTATATTCCGCTATATCGTTTTATAACACTTATTATTTTACTGCAATTTTGTTTTTCAAAAGAATCGAATTATAAAATATCCTGTCAGTGTTTCAAAATACGCTTGTTACAAACGCAAAATAATTTTAGCGAATTTATGATTCCGGTAATTAAGATTTGAAAGTAGACCATATTACAAACGTAATATACTATTAAACGATTAATCACGGTGCCAGCGAATATGTACCCAAGTCCTGCTCTCCCCCAAATAAATAGAAAGATCTATAACTTTATGTCGTGAGGTCGATTCGCTATTGTACTCTAGCGCCAGACCATAACTAAATCAACGACCAACTCTCCGTGGAATTGCGTGCGTGGGTGACATAATCATTGGATCCAGATTCGCTGCAGCAGTAAACATGCACTGCCGACGAAGACATTACTTGTATATAAACTTATATTTCACTATTGACATTTCCATCAAATTATATTTTATTCACTATAAAGAAATTTACTGAATTAGGACCAAAAATTACGTGGGAGGACAAGGATACATTAGTTTCAAGAAAGAAATGAGTAGAAAATATTCCATGAATATTGTCACCATTATCACCAAATTTCTCTTGAGACTCAGTGAATCTATAATCTATTGGTATTTTGTCAATTATCATCAATTTACAAACGTACGCAAAGACGCAAGTGAGAATACCAATGGTCTGAGTTCCGAATCCTGTCACATAATGACTCAAACAGTAAGCCCGTGAAACAGAATTTTAATTCGGCTAAGTATAACCGATATGTCTGGCCGGAGATAACGTAACTTTAGCCTTAAAATTGAATGAGTTATTGTTGCGTCCATCAACATTCTATTCGCGTTTTTCTAAATATTATCAAGTGACTATTTCGCTCGGTATAAATCGTTAAATGCGGATTCGTAGCAACTCCAATTGTTCATGATGACGGTCTTCCTTGTCGGTTAACGGCGTGCTGCCGTAAACCTCGAGCTTACTTGCGTGGGTTGCGCGAAGACCCACTGCCTTCGTTCCTCCTGGGGAATGATCTCTAGCTACGACGGTATTCATTCTCGTAGAAACGTGGAGCCACTTTTGAGCTAATTCGATTTACATTTCACAGGTGCATTTTTAAAACCAAATATATGAGTTAAAGCATGTCATATCGATTTAATGAACAGCATATTGGAACGCAGACTACTCACAACCTTGTCTTCCCTAACTGTCCCCCCAATTCCACAATGTCAACAAAAATTCTAATAATACAGTTTTTTCTGCAACTGTTATGCACTAAAATTACGTCAAATTAGATATTTAATGTAATGAATGTATTTTATTTCATAATATGTACCCTATGCTGGATTTAATCCTGTACATCACTCATAACCCAGATTAGTGAAATCGTTATTGAGTCAAAGTGGTAAACATTTTTAATAAGTTGTTTGCTAAAGGTATCAAAGATTTCATATCTAGAAAGTGTAACGTACAATAAAGTATTTTTATGGATAATAGGATCCAAGCAGTTATAAACATTTTTCATTTTAAACAGAACATCAAATGACATTATTAGTAGGATTTAGCATTTATGCTTAGAAACCAATTCAAACCTCCTGTATTTTGCAACTGAAAACCAGGCTGTATTATTTTTAGTGTGGAAGAAAAGTAGTTTTGTAGCATAAATGAACATTTTACATTTAATAAACTAAACTTTAAATTAAATATTTTGGTACATCCTTGACTTATTTTTTTTTGATCCTCATGACTTACAGTCCGTTAAAATTAATCAAAAAAGCATATGTATCTAGAAATGCGCCGTTTTACTTTTGACAATTAAAGAACTAAAAATTCGAGCGATTTTATTCTCAGTAGTTCTGGCACCATACAGCACAAAAATGTATAATTGTTTATTAAACTCGTTGGTAATAATGTCATCAAGATGTTGTATGATAAAAATAAAACTTCTGCTGTTGAAGATTTCTGGGTTCGAAATCATTTGATATTTTCTACGCAAGCAACAACACTCAAGTGTCGTTTCCTGGTAGTGTACAATTCTATGAATAACGGAACATTACCACACATTAACTCTTTATTTCATGGAGAGTAAGGACAAGTAGAGTCCTGCGGTATTTATCATAACGTCCGTAACACTGATGGATGATATTGTGGTTATAAACTTGAAAATAAGCTTAAACATGCCAATTTAGTTATGGTTTGTCAACTATACGTAATAAGTCGTTAGCGGGTGTGGGTGGGATCTATCTATTGAGCGATCAGCTTCAACACAAGCTTAGGATATATTAACTAGGTGACCTACGGCACCATTTCAGAGATCATTGTGCACACAAATGTTTAGTTTTCGATTATTTAAAGCGTCATTTTCTTCGCAACAGTATTGTAAATCGGCGAAACTTACACTTAGTTAATCATAATATTCTTCTCGTATTTGCCTTTTTTTGTCAGCATTTTTATTCTTTAAATCCGAATATTTTCAAGATACAAAAATTCGTCCTCGTGGAAGTTACATTCTACTGCAGCCGAAAATATATACCTACTAGCATGCAGCAATATTGATTGCGAAAAAATTAATGTTAAATACCTGATGCTCTAATGCCATCTTAAAGCTTTACTTTAAACATTTTCCAACTTGATCGAAAACTTGATAGAATTAAATGAGGATAAGTATAATTTTTTCCATAAATTAAATATAATACAGAACTACTTGCATCATGAAAAGAACGACATTAAGGAAAGAAAATGAATTAACTGTTGCCGCATTTAGATATGTGAAATATCAGCAAGTTATGTAATTTAATTGGTACATTACATTCATAATCTTTCTTTGGAAAATTAGTTCTGAAGCTGGATATTAGGCTTTTTAGTTTTAAATCGCTAGTTTTTTTTACGATAATTAATTTTACGTTAGCCATCGGTTTTTATCAAGCTCGTGAAATCGTAAATTCAAGTTTTAAAATAACTGATTTCCTCTCCATTGATCGTACGTATCATAACCTAGATAAACAAACTGTGAATGGAATTTAGTATGAACTAGTACTTAGCCAAAAAAATACTCATCTAATCAAGGTCAATTGCAATCACACTGTTGCCAACATTCTCTATGTTTGCTATATGTTCATTGCTTAAACAATATCCCCTGCTTACTAATGACTACAATATCAATTAAATAGTACAGCAAAAATGTTTTAGCTATAAGAAATGAGTACTAAAATATATCAGCCACTAAATATTGAACTAATGAGATCTACGAAAGCAGGCTTGTATAAGCATTATCATACGTATTTCACTACATCTAACGCAAACCCTTGAAACAATGTCGTTGTAAATTTAATGTCTACACTTGATTCATGTAACCAATCAGGAGCCAAAACATGCCCATAACTGATTATGGAATACTAGGTATTGGAAATCTATGGAAAGATTACAGAACATTTATTCGTATATTGTGCACTCGTTCAACACCTGTGTTCTATAGTTTACATTCAGTTCCACAGTTTTGCACACAAAATGACTGCCACAGAACGTCGAAGCGACATGGACAAGTCTCTTTCCTTCTTTTACCAATTTACGATCCCTCAATTATCTCGAATACACATTTCTTTCATATTGAAATAAAAAATAAGACGTTGGCATTATTTAAACAAAAAATTCCAAATAACTCATTCGCTAATTTTTCTTAAGCCTTCAGATTTTACAAATTATTACTTCGCAGTTAACTTCAACATCGTCGATTTGGCAATACAGGCCACTCCTCCCTCTCTCTCTCTCTCTCTTTTGTCCTCCCAAACTATATTACTGCGTGTCCGTCCTTGGAGGACCCGTGGGTGAAGCGGAGGAGGGGCAAGACGCGGAGGAGGAACAGTTATTGGCGCGTTGACAACGTGTGCTCGGAGGAAGAGAGAAAGAGGGAGGGAGACCTCAAAAGCAAATACGGAATATGGAACACATGGCAGGAAGGATGATGCGGACGGATTCACCATCACCGTTAAAATGCTCTCCCGAGCAAACTCGTATTGAAGTAGAGGGGAGGCTTTCAGGAATTGCGGAGAGAAGAATGGCGGGGGAAGATTGAAAAATAGGGTAGCTGATAATAGAAAACCCTCTGACACAAGTACAGACAAAATTAAGGGGTACACCGAAGGACATAAGTGATAGCTTCACTTAAAAACGTAAGTTGTAGACAAATCACGTGAATAGGGTGGAAAGACCAGGTGGTTTAGTATTCGTAATAAATACTCGAGCACGTTGAAATGATAAAGATGAAAGTTACAAGTACACAAATGTGTATATAAAGATCAAATACATGGAGAAAGGATATAGACTTTTAGTGACTAGGAATGTCTCACTCTGAAGTCGAAGACATGTGCGTGACATTTGTCGCGCGTCACGCTCGTGTAAGACTAAAAAATGAAAGCTTTGGAAGGGAATCATCCATATAACCGCCATGTTGCCATTAATTATAAACAGGGAACATGAGTGACGGATTACGTTAGAACGCAGCAGAGGCATTTTCACCTCCCATTAACGCTGCTACCTCCTTTAAGAGTATCATGAAAGAAATATCAAGTAAAATGATTTCACTCTCCCATAGTATGTACACAATTACCTAGAAGCGTTATAAACATGATATTTTGGGGTTTTTTGAATTTTAAAAATGTGTAAATGGTCTCTATTCTATAGTTCAGTAATGTTTACCAAAATCGTTCTTCTAGCAACATATCCACGCAGTAAACATTGGCAATTATTTCATCATTGGCTGATACTTGGAATAGTTCAAACGTGACCTTTTGGTGTCAATCCCATAGTGTTTTTAGCCATTATATGTTCGTACATCGATCATATAATGGCTAACATAAACGAGACGTAGATGTTTGATTGTTGACGTTTCTCACAATTTGTTTTATTTCATTCACCTCAGTACCTGAAAATTTCTCACTCCATCAAGACAGCTTATGCGCAACATGATTTTATAATTACAAGCATATATTCTACATACCCGAACAATTAAGGTACTTGGTAACACCGCTTATTGACTAATAGTAAACGAAATCAAGAGTAATGTCACATAATTAGTTACACGGGAAGAAGGGGAAAAGGAAGACTCTCTTTTTCAGTATAGCATGCTATTGTATACTAACACTACGCAAAAAAATTTAATAGTCAATCACATAGTTAAAGTAATAGTTAGCTTCACGAAGCAATGATAGCAAGTAGCTGGATGACGGAGAAAAGAGATCTTATTAGAATTCATGAGTGCAAGGTTTTCCTAATGATTCCCTTATTGCTTTTATAATCCTGACCGCAATTAACCTGGTCATAAGGAAATTCGTTTTATGAAAATTTATTGCATGTCAAAATTATGTTTGCATTAAATTAGTTTGCCTTTTATCACTGTTTACTAGAAATGTTCAATGAATTTATTCATTTCACATTGATTTGAAAATCGCACTTTCATATTTACATTGGACTTTTAACAATAACGTACCATTAGACAATTACAAACACCAAAACCCTCAAGTATTGAAATATAGACAATGTCATTGGATGCCAACCATACCGTGGTAGTAGGAAATTTGTACATTAGACGTCTGAGCGAGCCCACCCACTCTAACCACAAAAACCCACCGCGAAAGGTAAGGTACGTGCCTCATTCTCCTATTATCAAGATCTACACCCCAAGTGACTTTTACCTGTTCCTCAGTACAATCTATTACTCTCAGTGAAAATATAATATTAAAAATTAATTTTTTAACAAACCAACAATTTTAACAATTTTTTAAATATAATTTTATGAATAATATTTCATGAACACGTGTCCATATATATATTTATATATTATATATGTATATCATCTTATATATCATATATATATTTATATATATATATATATATATGTATAACATATATATGTTATATATATATATATGTTATATATATGTTATACATATATATATATGTTATATATATGTTATACATATATATATAAGATATATATAAACCATAAACACAGTAATCAACCCGAAGGTCGGTTTAGTAGGTGATGGTAGAGCTCACCCGTGTACCAAGCCCGACGGCGTGTGAATATTCACACATCAGGGTAGGGGGCCAGTTCCTTTCCCTGTGCCGGTTATGGTTTCCCAGGAAGATCTGGTACCCGAAAAATCAACAAGCTTGGGTGGAGCTGCAGGTGCCCAAAGTGCCTTGCCCGGGAATCGAACCCGGGACCCTCCGGTCAGTAGTCCAACGCTCTACCCACTAGACCACCGCGACCTACAACATATATATATGTTATATATATATATATATATATATATATATATATATATATATATATGTATTATATATACACTTTTTTGGAAAACCCACAAACGTGTAATGTAAATTCACTGATAGTCATAACAAACAAACAAATACAAATAGTCATAACGGTTTTGGTTTCTGTGTTTGTTATATATATATATTATATATATACATATATATATTCGATTCGTATCGGTAGATATTTAATCGTTAACATTGCCCTCCAATGAATTTGCTAGTAAACAATTTGAATGGGTTATAAGCATTCAGAATTGCAAGCATCGATATGCATCTTTTAAACTCTACAAACTCCCCGGTTTTCCATCTAAAAATTTGCAAGCATTAAGATTAAAAATTTGCAAGCAAAACATAATGTTTTAAGATCACATTACACTTGTTATTGCCATGTCCAAAATGCTTGTTAATTTATACACCTATTAAACCCAGCAAAACAAATTACTGAGGTACCTTAGGATAATCATTCCGGCCACAAAAAGCTGAACCGTTATCCTTCACCAGTACTAAAACAAAAAAAACAGTACTTATACGAGCCTGTTTCATGTTTTTCAAGTAGAATTGACGATATGCATGGCCAGGAATGTAGTTAAGAGAGAAGAGAGCGGAAATGCTGATCATAAATACGCTTTAAGTGCATCTAAGCATGAAGTAGAAGCCGTATAGCCCTAACTACGACACATTTATGAGAGAAGCCATGTAACCTTAATGCATTTTTGATTAAAAAATACAATAGCGATGAAATTAAAACTTCGAGGAGTTCCAAATGAGAAAACACAAAAAGAGGGTTTAAGGAAGTAGAGAAATGATACCCTCACTTCCCATTCCATTATTTTAGCCAGAACTTCATTAAAAGGCCAATTAATGTATCAACACTCCCACAAAACATGTGTTCGTACCTTGAATAAAAGATTGTATATATGTGATTGAAATGTTGGAAAAAATTAACCCCATATTTTAATGTAAACCAAAATCACCTTACGTTTTAATAAAAATTTACAACGGAATATGAAAAAAAAGAACTATATACCTAAGAACTATATGCAATGGCCTTACTGCACTATGAAATATTAAGGATACTTGAGTAAGATATCACACAATAACGGATATTTATATATTAAAACCATTTATTTCCTTTCCAATTGTAAAGGGCAGGTGAAAAACCAAACGCAATTATTTCCCTGGTTAGCTAGCATTTTACATGTTTATGACCTAAGTAAATAATTTACTTTCATGGCTACTGGCTATTAGATGGCTGGAATTGCATTCGCAGCACGGTAAGCTAGAATCTAATATAATAAAAATGTCGCAGAGAACCGCAGCAAAGTTTTACACGTAAATACAAAGCTTTGTAGGCACAGTAATCCGTTTCAACATCCCTTATTAGAACAATTTCTAAGAAGATAAATTGAATCTTATCTTATTTTGACACTTATCATGCTACAGATGATAAAATACTTCCCAATTTGAAGCGCTTCATTTAGAGCATTTGATATTCATAATTTATGAGGGATCAGGAAATTCTAGAAACCGTTTATTCACCTTAAATTATTTTCATTCATGGATTGCAAGTTGCACAAATTTTCATAGACTATTGTGCACTAAGAGCTCCATTTTCAGAAAGTAATTTTTTGATCAAGTAAATTCCCAAAGCATACATTGATTTACAATAATGAGATTTACCGAACAGTTGATAACGATATTATTACAATGAAATGAGGTACGTGTAGAATAAAAATTTCAGTACACACACCAAAATATGATAATACAAATGCTACCTAACGTGATTATTTCGCTATATAAAGTTTATTATCTATGCAGTAGCTATTTTGGTGAAATATATGCTTAGTATTTGTCATGTTGCAATATCGCACACTAATGCATGTACAAAATCACGGTGACAAAGTCAATTTGACAATGATGCTCGGACTGCAAGCTTGATGACACAATAACTATTTTTGCGTATGACCATGAGACTTGGTAAAGAAATTATTTCTACATACATTCATGGGATGAATATTCTAATGCATAATTTCCATTTTGTAATCGACAGATAGAAAACGTCCGTTGTTCCTTAACTAGTTTTCATAAACGCAACGCTGAATATGTTACTTATAAGCATTAGAGTACCATAAATAACAATGTCGCCACTCTACACAGGGACGTTTATGGTACGTATAACACTTAATGGAAATATTTTAAGTTTTTATGACAATTTATAAAGCGATTTTGATTTATCACAATGAACATTGATACCGTTCTTGCTTAAGCTTGCATTATATTCTCTAGCAGGGTAAATCGAATGAAAATATAATCTTTGCAGCTATGAATAGTGACCAGACAAAATGAGAATAGTGAACAGACACTGAGCTTTGCTCAGCTGAGAAATCTGTAGCCATTTTTTCGGTATGAAATGATTGCTAAAATACCTTAATATCAAATTTTAATTGAATATATATTTATCGATGAAATCATTTTTTCATTATTTTACCGTTTTTTATCGACTTTGTTGTTATGACCCAGAAATTAGGTACGACAAGGCACATTACTACCCCTTCGGCTGCTAAGTTCACAGTAGTAGCGAAAAATGTTCATCCAATAAAACTATTGAGAACCGGTGAGAGATTTTCTTCCGAGAGCCGGCCGAATCTTAGCAAAGTTCGCGTAATTGCCAGGTACGAAGCAGCCCAGTGGAGAGTAGGGGAGGCAGGAAGGGTCTCCACACGGTTATTTGAAGCACGCCGCGCGATTGGAGGGCGAATGACCGAAGGACGGTTTCAGTCAGCATCCTGAAAAACTCGCTCCAAGACGCTCGCAACCATAAGTGAACTCCTTTCGTCGTGGAGAGCCGATATAAAGGAAGCCATGCGATTACATGAAGGGAAGAAATCGATGCATCTGCACTTGGGATGCAAGTTTGGCTAAGTGTTAGTGCCGCCCGTGATCCATTATTGCAATGCAAAGCCGACTCCGGACTGTGACATGGAAAGCCTCGGATTTGTATGTAAATAAAGGTAACAAATTTGGAAAATATTACGCGTTCTGTAAAGTATTACACATTGTACATGAAATTTCATGTTCTTAGGTGCGACAACAAGCCATAGAGGATTATGCTTTTGATATTCACAAATATGATTAAGGGCAAATTATCCGAACAAAAAATATGAAAAAAATAGTCACACAGATGATATGCAGTAACTCAGATAGTTGACAGATAAGAGCTACCGTAAATATCATCCTCGAACCCTTAGATCCTGTGCTAAATTTCAATCAAAACTTAGATACCGTGTTCGGACCTTAGCCGTCAAGCCGAAGCATACGTAATTGCTGTTGCTGAACCTTAAGAGGATCCTCAAATTAGTAGCACAACGTGGCGACATCCTGCAGCTTATCGCTTAAATGAACGTGCTCATTCATTGCGTTCACGTATTATGACAACGTTTCCCTTCCTCACGCAATGTTTCGAAATAAAAAAAAACCTCACGAAAAGACTCGGATGCACACAAGGGTTTCCTTCCACTTGTTTGTCCTCCGTCTCAAAGGTAAACTCGAATGTATTCGAGCCCTCTACAGAGGAGGAGGAACCCGGGGCAGCGATGTGTGGAAACAAACATACTCTCCCTCCTATCCACCCTCCTCTCCACCCTCCTCTCTCCCCACCCCCTCCAAACTATTCTTCCTCTCGCTTTTGAAGCGACTCGGAACCGCCGAGTTTCGCGAAGAGGTCGAGGGCCGCCTTGGCTTGGCTCTCCCGTATGCATGTGGTTTGGATGGAGGGGAGGATGCGTGCCCCAGGGGAAGAAGCAGCCATGGGGATCCGGCGGGATGGCCGAGAGTGGAAGGGCAGCGGGTTGGTGGAGAGCCGGGGAGAGAAGGGCCGGGGAGAGGAGGAGGCGTGGGAGAAGAGGAGTGGGGGAGAGGAAGGAAGAGAGAGAAACAGAGAAAGAGGATGGAACCAACCATACCTCCCCCAAAGGTGATGATGAGTCTCCCTTGATGCTTCCTCTCGCTCCCACGATCAGCCTCAAAGCAGGTGTTCTAACCTTGGACCAAACGTGGAGGAGGTTTGCTTATCCGTCGATTTACTCTATTTGGCCCAGCCACAAGAGTGTCTTAATAGCAAGTCTTCCTTTGGGCATGTTGGCGAATGAAAGAGGTTAAATAGGCTAAATATTCTTCCTTTTGGATCAAAAGCTACAGTATATGCCTCAAAGGTAGGCTCAGCTCTGCACGAGATGAAAGGTGGCGCAGCATTAGAGATAATAATGGTGTTGCCCCACGAGAAATAGGATTTTAACTCGATGAACGAAAATCGACATTTATATTAAATACGGATGGAATAAAAGATAATCTTGGCCTGCTAGCAATACGTATCACATCGCTACCTTGTGATAGGGCTACAAAGTTATTCGGGAAGGATTTCGATCGCGAATCATACAATAGGGGTTTTTAGAGTTCGCAAATCACTTTAACCAATAGGTTTTAATTAATACCTCTATAAAATAAATACTTATTATGCTTAAACATAAGAGCCAATTGAAGTCGTTCTAAGTAGTGCATACATTTTAATTAAGGTCACCATTATTGGATTAGAGTAGTTTATTTTTATTTACACAGACTACTGCATATCGACTTAGTGTGAGTGTTGGATTTGTGTTTCAAATCCCGAAATTCCCCATGATGTTTAAAAAAAATTCCCTAGTGAGTCTTTAATTAGTACGAAGAAAACGACTCATCTGGCATCATCTTTCGATCATAACAATGAAATATGATAAACGCGAGGTGTTGGAACCCTGAGAAGCTTAAGCGCTCGCTAGATAACGTGTAAGAAGTCGAATCCATAGAATTTAGTCGACAACACCTCATGTATGAAATGAAATCTCGGATCGGAATATACGCGCATGAAGCACGAATTTCAAGACCACAGACAGCCAGCTATTCATTACTCTTTGCTACCACCATCCTGTAATGAGAACAAGGCTTAGGGCAGAGTGAGAACAGTCGACCGTATCAGTAGTAGTAACCACACCAATCCTCTACCAGACCATCCACCCAATCTTCCCCTCATCTCACCCTCCTCTCTCGCTCCCTTCATCCTCCCCCGCACACCTTCCCCGCATCCTCGCACTTTCCATTGGACTGGTCTCCGTGGACGGGAGAGAGGGGGAGGCAGGAGAGGAGGAAAAGACCGCCGGCAGCAATGGCGCATTTTTTTTATGCCCAGGCCTCCTCCGCCGACGGCGGCGGCTGCTCGGAGCCGAGAGGGATGCGCTAGAGTCCTTGGTGATTTTTCTCCCAGCCGTGGTGCAATGGTCTCCCGCCGCGGAGTGTCTCTCTCAAGCCGTGTGCCGCCCCCTCCCCTCCCGCCTGGGGTTACGGGGAGCGGGGGGAAGGATGGACCGCCTCTTTTTAATCCGTCTGTCGGAGACGATGGACAGTGGCTCGAGGGGAGAGGGGAAGAGGGGGTCGAGAGATGGGAGTGAGAAGAAAATAAATGGGAGTGGGAGAAGGAGGAAGTGGGGGAGGGGGAAAGGGTGATGGTGGTGGGGGAAAGAGGATGAAGATCGGTGGCAGGGGGGGGGGCGAGGAAGGGGGAAGGGTTCAACGAACCCCGAGGCACGATTTTCTGGGCCGAAGCGAAAAATTTTTCTTCCCGAGGCGTGCGGCAAATGCCTCAAAAACGCTCCATGGGGTGAGGAGGGGGGGGAGGTGGGGTTGGCCATTCCGGAGTGCAAACGGTTATGAGCAGCAGGTGATGGGATTGGTCGCCCGACTCAGAAAATAAAGCACTCTCCCTTCGAAACAAAAGAAGCAATTCGACGAATGGGGTTACCTGCCCTACAATTGAGGATAGGCGAAAAAAGTGTACTTAATGCATTGCATTGCTCCATGCACTATTTCGCGACACAATTATTTTTATGTGTTTTGGACCAATACTGCTTTGCGACCAACCCCTAATCTCCTCTCACCTGAATCGGGGATGCAACATTTCATTCACACGTTTTTCATGTGGCTGCATTTGAAAAACATTTCTCGAGATGCCGAGGGTCGCTTTTTCCTTCCTTTTGTCTATCTTTCCCGGGATAAATGTTTGTGACTCGTCCAAACGTTTTAAATCTTCTTTAAAGGAAACTGTGATTTTTTTGAGGACGTGCTTCATTGAGAATTAATTACTAATACGCTCCAATACCAAGTAAGCCAATTATCATTGCTAGTCGGTCACCTAGAAGTAAGTATAGGACGATGTTTGTAACTTAACCATCTACGCGTATTTCAAAGACCTTTAGGATAAAATAAAAGCCTCCGGTACATTAACTATCAATTTTTAGCCCTTCATACACTCTGCCTCTATTCTGAACTATCTGTTTTTCCTCCTACTCTCTAGCCTATCAGTTTTCTTTTATTCCAGTCTTCAACCTCTCAGGATCTTGTACATCCAGTTATTGTTTCCTAATTGGACTCTCCCCATTTCTCCCTACATTGCCATTAATACTTTCTTGGTATTGTTTTCTATTCGGCGCATTTTGCTTTCCTCGTCCGGACCCATATCTTAGAACAACAAATTCACCATTTTTTCACAATAATCTTTTTTCGGGAGGCATGCAAATCTGCCAATCCTTATTCTTCATCTTCTAAAGAGGAATAGGGTTGAACAGTACGAACATGTCAGAGTTAAGTTGCCCATTAATGCACCAAAAATTCAAAAAAGAATGATTTGAAGAAAGATGGCATTTCTCGGTGAAAACTAATGAGAACCTAGGTAAAACTTGAGCCAAGAGAGAAATCAATCCAGTCTTCACGTTTCGTTTCATATGGATGAAAATACGAAAATAACTGTCAGTGTTTATGACCCCCGGCAATTTGACCTGGAAGTTATTTGATGAAGTGCGGAATGTTCATAAAGGAAATAGATGTGGAATATAAGAGGAGCATAACGATTTTCCGACTCTATGAACACCAAATACCAACGATCAAATTCGATCCCCGTACAGAATCATTAAAAATGAAGATGTTAAGATGAAAATATGCCCTTCGTCACCCATTATATTTAACTTTTATGAAAAACCCAAAGAAGAATAAACTGAAGTTACACTCCTGGAGCCGTAAACAGAAAAACTGGCAGCATATTAAGCTTTTCTCATCACATGGAAGTGCTCATCGGATAAATATTCAACATGACAAGGTGTTTGATCTACATAACTCAGAGGAAATCAAATAAAGAAAAGAAAAAAAACTATGACGAAAAATTAATTATTGGAAGAAAACAAGAAAAGGTCATGTCAATGAATCTAGGATGAAAAAACTGGAATGAGTGGAAGCATTTGAGATCTAGTAAATAGGATTACCTGGGGTGGAAGGGAAAACAAAGAAATAATGCGCACCATAATTCAGTACAACACCATAAAATATATAAAATACCTCAGTATAATAAATATGCCATAAAAATGTCTACAAGTACCCATATGACGAAAATAAGAAAAGAGCTCAATGCAACGTCATTGGAAGGTATTTGTTCTGTGGTAACAAAGCGTGTGCAGTAGCAACAGCAGACATGAGAAGAATTGAAGCAATGTAAATATGCTGTTGAAGTAGAACGATAAAGATACATTGGCCAGGGAGAATGACCGATTAAGCAGTCCAATAAATGGTTAGAAAAGAAAAACGACTGTTGAATACATTTAGAGAAAGGAAAAACAATTTTACTCGACCAATTATTAGGCATAATACTAACCGGTAGAGAGTAATAGAAATTCAAATGGCTGGGTAGAACTACAGGGATTAACCAAAAATTAAATACGGGGATCAAATAATGATAGATATGAATGGACACACAAAGGCAATTATGAAGAAACAAAGAGACCATTTGATGGAGTGGAATATGGCAGTACACCATTATTAGAAAAATATGTTCATCGTAACAATCAAACGACATCTTTTCTCTTGAAACACTATTTGTTTAAATCAAGTTATTGCATCGGCAAGGCAATCTTTGCGATTGTATGAAATATTTTAAAGAAGTGATTTGTGAGTATCGAAATTATTTCTTAGCTCATGGGAATTCATAACAGGGAAAGCATGCTACACTAATTGAAAGCTCTCAAATGATGTTAGGAGAATAGGAAAGAATTGATTCGTTTTAGCAAACAAAGTTTTCCTTGGAAAGTTATATCTATCCGCTCATGTTTAATTGATCCTCCTAACTGACGCCGAGCAATGAGTGCGCACGGTTGCACACCTCCATATTCCACGGCTCCCCTGAGTCGGCCTGGACACGCACACGCGGCTTCCGCGTTCATCCATTTCCTTCTACGCTCACATATAATCGCCAAGATGTTTTTCCGCCAATGGCATTTACATCGGCAGTCACGATGAGCTTTTATCTTTTCGAACGTATTCCTATTCCAAGAATCACTGAGCTCGTCTGGATGATTAGGATCTTGATCACCCTTCCTAGAAATGGGAGGTGCGCAGGTCGTTTCGCATCGAGTACTTTGGGGTAGCACCGTAAATTTTGAGACAGCTTGGCCGTGTTCAATGGCGTTCCGTGATAGATGAGCGTCTGCTTCTACGCTGACGATTCCTGGATCGCTTACTTTTTCTCAGCATCTTTATCCAGATGAGCTATATCTATCGCTTCAGTCCGTAGCATAACGTTTTTATCGGAAAATTATTCGTTAACATCATCCGAATTTTACTGTACTAAATTTTGCTATGATTGTAGTTTTAAAATAGCCTTTTTTTCCTTTTTTTTCTCTTATCTTTGTCTATGTTCGACTTAGCGGTCAGAGTAAATGTTACCATGGGATCATTCGAAACACTCATATTATTCTCCATGAACCTCGACCGGTTATGGAAAATCTGTTGAGGTTGTTGATCTCTGGGGACATGAAGGATATATTCTTGTTTCCTACATAATGAAGACGTGACGTAGTTAAACATGAAGGGGAATGAATAAAATTAAATTTACGAGTAATTCGAGTTATAGACGGTAATAATCTGAGTTTCTAAAGTTTCTCATTGTTTCTAAAAGGAGAGCAGCTCGAAAACAGTGGAAGCGTTTACGAGATTTTTAACTTTTAATTTTTATGAATTAAGCTTTTAAAATGCCAAGCGGAATAATTTCGCGCTTCCCTCAGTTTGTAATAGTTTTGCGTCTCATCAGCTGGCATCGAACCAAGGACCTTCAGATTGAATAAAAAATAAAAAATTTGTCGCTCTTATTTTGCTTGTATCCACGTAGAACACTTCTCATTATTCTCATTTCCTGATTCAATCGACGTTCACTTATCACCATACAATGCGCCAATGTTATGCACACTACAAAACCAGGTAATTCAAAAAATTAAAACAATTTTAATCATTGCTGTAGTTATGCAGAATAATGCCGTAATTTTACGAGACATTAGAATACGTTACATTAGACATTACATTAGAATTACCATTAAACCAATCTAATATCACAAAGCTTGCGTGAAATGTAAGACTTTTCAAGAGTTGACATCCATTTGGCCACACTCGACAATGTAAGAAAAATAGATGTGCCAAGTTTTATCCACCCCCGCAAATTTTCCCTGGATTCGCTCTTAATGCAGGAAGCTACCAGGAATTATGCCGAAAAAAATGCCACTCCGGTGTTCCGGTATATTCGAGTTCGTAAAGTTGTATTCACTTTTTAACAATAACAAAAAATTCCACATATGCATACGTGCTAGAATTGGATAATGTAGAAGACAATGAGTATATCTTGAATACAATATTATTACAAAATCAACTGTGATAGGATACTTGAATCTAAAAATGTTTTGTGTACGTATTCAATGCTGTTTCAAGCGAAATGATAAAAGAATGTCAAGGTTTAATCAAATAACATTATATTTTATAAGCATAACTACGGCTGAAAATAATATTCATCCAGTCATACTCCGAAAATAGGGATTTTTAGGAGGAAAGATAGAGATTTTAGAAAAATAACAACGGGCTATAAAGACGCCAAACTTAGAAAATAATTTGAAAATCTTTCCCATATTTAACAGAAATTTTTTAAAAGACCTTTGTTCATAAATACATAACAAATGGCAAGACGAATACTGAGTTGATCTCTCACTGGGATGTTTATGTTAAAAATTGTTGAGATGTTCAGACCATGGCTGTTAATCTCTCAAATGTTTTTAACTTTGGTATATCCAATTAACATTAACGGCCTTACCTTTGAATCTAATGACTAAAGACAAATATCCTAAATGATGAATCTCCACCCTAAATCCTACTCGATTTCAACCATTTTCAATTTAATGAAATGCCATACCTCCCTTATAAAATAAGTCAGACTTAAGGATAGAATTACCAGACTATTTCGTAATACGGTTCGGGCGAGACAACTCCTTCCATCGGCCTGTGGAGGACCCTATGCGTGTCCAAGGAAAAAAAATAAAAGCATGCCAAGGGGAAGTGCAAGTCCAAATGGATGTCCTCGTGAAAGGAATGACTTGCGCCCTCCCTGTCTTCACCCCTCATTCTTGTGCGACTTCGACACGCTTGTCCTATCGCGATTATCTCTCGCGTCTCTATTCCTTGGGCTCGACGCCGAGGGAAGGAATACCAGAGAGAGTATGTTGCAAGCAGAGGAAGGTGGTAGGAGTGAGAAGGAGAGAAAGGGCCGTCAGTTACGGGAGCGCTCGAGGAAGCACTCGGAGAGATGGGGTTGAACCTTGCCACCCCCTTCTCTTTTTATTTCCCCCTGGTGGCGCGGCGGCTGGGATCGAGTGCTCCGTGCGAAAAAGCTACGTCGTCCTCTTGAACGCTAGTCTACAGCCGGAGTTGGGTCAGAGAGCGGTATGCGGGAAGCGAATAAAAGGCAAGGTTGTACGGATTGCACGAGGAAGGCGGGCGTGCAAGGGAATGGATTGTAGTGAGTTGGAGGGGGCGACGGGAGGGAAGGAGAGAGAGAGAGGGGGGGGGGAACGGAACTGAGAGGCAGAGGCGGTTATGATTTAAGTCTTTCTATTATTTGGCTCATAGAGAGCGTTGGGGCGCATCAACAGTTCACAGGCATTAGGCCCCAATTATCCCGATGGGGTTTTGCAGGAAATGTGTCGAAGACAAATCGCCCTTGGGGGATGACGCACCTACGACGGACGTGTGGGGGGGTGATAAATTGCTCATTGACGCATGAGCATAACGTTTTATGAAAGGCGTCCGGATTGAAATTAGGGGTAGGGGGTCCGTCTTCTATTGGAAAGATTCTCTCTGCACCCCAGGGGTGGTGAAGTGATAATGCTGGAACGCATAAAAATGCGAAAATTACCAAATCAGAAAAACGTGACTGCACGGGGTTGAATTAATAGTACGTAGTCTGTAGCGAAAATTGAACATGTTTTGAAGTGGAAATTGAACAGCTTCCTTCAAATAAAATTGTTCGGAATAATACGACTTTAGAATTAAAGGCATAGTTCTCTTCAGATTTACAAGGTTTGTACAAAAAGTTTTGGTAACAATTTGTTCCTGATGTTCGCGTGAAGTGCTGAATTCAGACCGTCGGTTAAGTGTGCGCATGATCGCAGATCGTTTTGGCATTGATAATATGTCAGTGCACACCATTTTCAATGAAAACTTGGCGATGTGAAAGATCTCGTCCATCTAAACTCGTACCGAAGGTATTTAAGGGCGACCAAGAGCAGAGTCGAATGTCTGCTTACGAAGACCTTTTGGAGCGGCATCGCGACGATTCCCCAATTCCCTTACAGTACACACTTGGCATCAGCAGACTATTTACAATTCCCAAAAGTGAAATCCACCCTCAAAAGACACCAACATGGGACCCTAAGTGCCGTCAAGGAAGCTTGTACGCGTACCATTGAAGACCTTCCGGAATCCACCTATCAGGGTGCCTTCGAGTCGAGGAAAAGTCGCTGCAAAAGTGTGTCGACGCTCAAGGGTTGTGCTTCGAAGAATTTTGAGGCATTGTAGCAAAATCAGAAATAAAATTTTTTTACGAAAAATTTCCCGATACATTTTATAATAACCATGTACATTTGGAAACTACCTAAACAGTTATTTAATCACGGTTACGACAGTAAATATAAAATTAATTGAACATTATTAACTAATGAGTTGACGCTACTGGTTAAAGTAAGCTTGCGAAGACTGCAACGGCCCCATGTATCATAAGTATTTTTTCCTTATGGATTAACTACCCACTTCTCATTAGATACATAAAATCAACCCAAAGATCCTTACGAAATAAAATGAAACTATTGGAGTCTTTGTTGGAATGAATGTACAAGTGTATTGAATGGTAAACATAGAAAATAAAAACATGACAAATCCTTCTGGATCGCTTACAAAGACTCAGAAGGGAATAAGTTGGGGAAAAATGATACGTTGGATAAACCAATTCCAAAACGTTTAGGCCATGCCTTTAATTTTCCTTCCGAAGGATGGTTCGATGAGTCTTGTGGCTAGTGGGAACCCAATAGAGGATTACAGGAGGATGGGGCGTCATCTCTGGGGATTGGACCCTCCACCCAGTAGACCATTTTTTCCTTAGGGCCATTTACACTTCCCCTTTGCAAACGCAGCATTCTCCTATAAATACTACCATCACCGTGGTGACGCATCACTTTCCAACGCATCTCCACCGCCGCCGCCCTTCCACACGTTTCACCCCCTCGCCCTCTCAAAGGGCCAACGTCCCGGATCCACACCGATTCCGGCTTCATCCAACTTAGAGTCCCCACCCTGTCCTTATCCTCCCACTCGCCTCCCCCTTCACCCTCCACTTTCTCCCTTTCTTACTTTCCTCCGCTCTCTCTATTGTCAACACCCACGCTGCTCAAGAACATCAAAAGCATACCCTGAAATAATGTGGCAATGCGGTGAGTGTATGCCGGAACTGTTTTCTCCGGACTAAAGAACGACCTATTTCTGTGGCCTACAAAAATTTGTTTTTTACTGACGCATGTTCACGTTTCACGACATTCCGCGCGACATTTGTGCCTTGTTCAAGGCCGGGGGACAATGCGCCGCCCTATGTGTGGCTGCGCCGTATCATCCTCCATATCTCAACAGATTGGTTTCTTTATACTTCTTGTATGTTTATGCAGGATTGCCTAGCCGCGAATATTAATCCAATGAACGCCTACACAGCGAACCATAACATCTTTCTTTTTGTTCTCTTTTCGTTCCCATTTTGTGATTAAATTCAAAAATAACAGAACAACAGCCATGAAATTCCATTTTTGTTACAGGACAGTCTGTTTTAAGATTTAGCATGTGTGCGTGTGTGTATGTGCATAACATACAGATGATACCTTCTCAATTGGTGAACAAATGATATTCAGGGATTTTTTATCATTAAAATTATATAACGATATATATTTCTATGTATATATGTTGTATACATAATTTTAATGATAAAAAATCCCTGAATTTGTTCACCAATTGAGAAGGTATCATCTGCAAGACCATGACCAATATAATTTTCCTGTACGATCATGTTGGTACGAAAAATGCATTGTCACAGTAGATTACGTATATATTTTTTAAATTTTGCAGTACTAATACAGGTATAATAAATCCCTGCTTAATGGTAGTTTGCAATTAGGCATGGTCGTTCCCATTATTGATGAGGACCAAACTTAGATTTATCAGCAGTGTCGGGGATTATAAAACACAATTAAGCTTAATGTATACCAACCAAATTGTAATCTCCTGAGTATTTTCATGTTTGGTAAGAAGATATTTAATTCTCAAGATTCAAATTGAATCAATGATTAGAGCATGTACGAAGGAAGTAAAAAATGTTTACATCTTATGTATTCTATTGAAAAATAACTCAGGGAACAAAAAATTGACAATCATTTTACGAGTTCATGCAGTGGAATTATAAAACTGGCGTAAGGCTAACAATGTACGAGCGTAATGAAATGAACAATAAAGTCTTAAAAACATTACCGAACTACGTGCTATTACTACTTATGATGTACTATATGAATGTTTGAGTTGCTAATTTTTTGGAGCAATATCTATTCTGTGCAGTCCATCCTAGCAACGTTTTTCGGAAAGAGAAACAAACCTATCACGACTCAGAATTCATTCACATTTTATAAGTATACAGGTCGCACCTAAAACTGGTAGGACTGATTTTTTACAAGAATTTTATTGACGATATACTTACATCGACTTAATAATCTTCAAAGTATGCTCCTTGAGCTGCTACACACTTAGTATAACGTTGCTCCCATTCCCTGTACGCCCGCTGGAAATTTTCTTTGGGGATGCCGTTGATGACCCTCGTCGAAGCCTCTTGAACGCCCTTTACCGAGTCAAAACGTCGTCCCTTGAGCTGTCTTTTCATCAGGGGGAAGAAGAAGAAGTCCAGTGGTGCCAGATCGGGAGAATAGGGCGGGTGCGGCAACGTGGCAACGCCGTATTTGGCCAGGAGCTGTCTGACGACGAGCGCGCCATGGCACGAATTTTCGGCACCATCTTGGCGCACACCTTGCGCATGGCCAAATCCTGTGAAATAATGCGTTGGACGTTGGATGCAGACAGACCCAACTGGTCTGCAATTTCTTCACTGGTTAAGCGTCGGTCTGTGTTCAGCAGTGTCCTCACTCTGTCCACATTCGTGTCGGTTCTTGCCGTCGACGGCCGTCCGGAGCGATGGTCGTCTTCAACGAGCTCCCTACCCTCTTCAAACAACTTGTGCCACTGTAGAACGGCTTAAGGCAGTGTCCCCATAAGCCTGCTTGATCATATCGAGGGTCTTAGTTGCCGTCTTCTCGAGTTTCGCACAAAACTCATGGAATAACGTTGCACTAAATTCAGATTCATTTTGTTTTTCGACGCGGACAAAAACCTTGCTTCACTAAAAACGGTGTCCTCACTCAACGATAGCCCGCAGGCGACTGAGGTTGGTGTCGGTCTGTTGCTAAGAGCCCCCTTCACCTTACCCTGCCAGGCAGACCCCCCTCCACCGCTCCGTTCGCGCCAGAGAAAATCAGTTTTACCACTTTTGGGTGCGACCCAGTAGAAATATATGTTTTTAAAATATTCCCATATTGGGCTATAGGTGGCTCATCCCTAAACCACATTTATTCATACTTAAAATAATTTTGCGACGGAAAATTATTCTCAATATAAAAATCCGTGGGTAAAACAACAGAAGGTAACTGAATATTCAATTTTAGTGGCGGTTTTCAAATAACTATATATTTATACATAGTTATTTGAATTTTATGTATAATTATATATATATGTGTATATATATATATATATATATATATATATATATATATATATAAATAGAGGTAATCAAGTCAAAGAAATGCTGTGGACGCATCTGTAAACGTGGGTTTGCTCATAGTAAATTAGGAAAAAATGAAATACAAGGACTTTCATCTTGTAAGGATGAATTATAGTAGGGAAATGTTGTGATTATTTTAGGAATCAAGATTTTTCTCTTCATTTGAATGAAGTATTTCGATGCATAAGATTGGAAAAGAGTGAAGATCTGACATCGTTTTCCCTCTTTCCTCATTTCCCTCTTTTATTCTTCATCATTTGTCGGCCAATCTCCATCTAGAATATCATTTCCTGTCGTGATTATAATTATTCTTAATGTTTGTGGGTTTCTGTGAAAATTGCTCGGAGAAAAAAAACCTTTCCGTCTTACAACGTTCCACAAAGCATTTTCTTCCTTGAGTTTCGTGATTCCTAACCCCTCGTGCCTGGCAACATCCATCCAACAAGGCTGGGCCATTGGCCACGGTCAAGGGAATGCGAGCTCGTTCGCAAATGCCATCCCATTCCAGATAGTGGGATGGCGCCTTAACGGGATTCGAAAGCGGGTCGCCAAGGAGGAAGGCGAATCGGAGAATCGAATGGTGGAGAACCTGAACCATTGAGGGGAATGGGGAGGACAGGGAGGGAGGAAGAGAGATTGAGAGAGTGAGAGAGACGAGCAGAGAGAAAAAATTGAAAGAATGGGAGGAGGATGTAGCGATGTTTGAAGCGAGAAGGAATTAAGGAGCAGAAGGGAGAAGTGGGCGAGGAACGCTTTAATGTGCACATAATAGAAACCGGTTAGACACTAATCTTAAAGTAAATATTACAAACAAACATTTCTGTATTGAATGTAATTCTGTGAATAAAATTTGGTGTCACTATTACATGTGAAGTAAAATGATTATTTTGGAAACAATATAGTCCCCTCTCTCGAAGAGATGGAGAAAGGGAATCCCGCTTGCTTAACTGCGTCATTCAGGAGTGTTTTTCGCACATGACTCCCATTGGATTCGCATCACATGGGCCAAAAAAAAAGGCAAACGAAACGAAATATTCGAAGTCCTGTTTTTTTCTGCGTGAATTCTATATTCACCATAGATTTTTAGACTCAATAATTGATATTTATACGCATCACAAATGAGTCAGTGCAGTCGCTTTACAAATTATTTTGGTTTTAAATTCCACAAAATATCGCGAACCCCGCAGCAAGGGAGGGTGGCGGGGAGTACGTGTTAAGGGCCACCCATGCCTGCAGAAATATTAATTCATACATTTATTGTAATATGTATGCATATATACATATATATTTGCCATTATGAAAAAACGTTCGTGCACACAC
The DNA here is from genome assembly GCA_037158775.1 of Hetaerina titia. Lineage (NCBI taxonomy): Eukaryota > Metazoa > Arthropoda > Insecta > Odonata > Calopterygidae > Hetaerina > Hetaerina titia. The sequence goes on along the minus strand of CM073768.1, from coordinate 95,930,879 downwards.
ACGTCTGTTAACATCATGCAATAGTATTTGCGTATGAATCCTCAAATTTTAGTCTTTAGATTATTTTTTACGGACATTTGTGCTCAATTTGGTTATGGATGCGTATTGTGCGAGGGAAGAACTAATATTTCAGATTTTAGCCTTCGTGCAAACCTTTTGAAAATTATAAAATAAAATATGGATGGGAAGGAAGGAAGGGTGGAGAGAGACCCGGCTTCGGCATAACCTACTCTTAACGAAAGGCTCCCAAGGGTCCGCAGTTTAACTTCCCATTCGACGGACGGCGTCCTCTCTCAAAGTGCTCTTCACAAAGCACCTCTAGTAGGGATCGTGATGCCACTGAAATATATCTGCCGTCTCCAGGATTTGAACTAGTAGCCAATACGTTAGCCATCCCACCATCCCGATTCCTCTTATCATTGTGTATAGCCGTAAAATTATAATTCACATACCCCATTAACGTCAGATGAATGCAATATGTCTTCCATCGGATTGAGGCAACGAATATCATATAATGAAATAAAGTGTCTTCTTTCATCATTATACAGGTATATGGGAAATATAAACAAAGTTTTCGAAAAGATACGTTAGATATTGAAACAGCGGTACCAGGTCGAACATTCGCGAAAGGAGAGAGAGAGAACACGAATCGAAGAAACCAGGAAGGAGTAATTGTGAAGGGAAAAAGAGATTTGAGAACTCATCAAATGAGTTCACTGGCATCATCCGATGCGTTGAATAAGCGCATCTGACGATAGCATTAGGACGTAGACAGCGGCATAACGTGCTCGACTCATAAAATATCACTGTTACTGTGGAGTCAGGGGAAGAACTTCTTGGAAATTCATTTGACAAAATGAAACAGTGAGATTTCCTGTCCTCTATCTACGCTGAAAATCAGCGCGCAAAAAATAAGCCTAAAAAAAAGTTTTCGCGAATTTTTATCGCGGACCGCGCACAATGTATCCTCCCACGAAACCATAATTCCATGCCCTACACGTTTCCCGTTCGCATGTCCAAACACGGCATCACTTAATTCTGAATATAATCAACAGTTTTTTTTTTAAGTATACTTCTTCGCACTGAGCACTCCCCGAGTTCATTGGTCTCCCAGCGATTCGAAGAATGCCGCACGGAGAACGTCCTTGAATCTCGCGCGACGGACTGGTCTTTTCTTTTTTTTTTAATTTGATGCCCATCCATCAAGACGGTATCGGAATTGATTTTTCTTCGAATCACCGCAAATCCTCGGGAGGAAGGGCCCTTAACAGGAGCACAGTGTGGGCCTTTACGGCTCCCTACCGATGCATGACGCCCTTCCCCTCCGCCGCAATCGCCCATTTTCCCCACCACTCCCTCAACCGCTCCCCCCCCTCTCCACTCGCCCGTCCATTCCTCGCGGAGACTCCCGTCCGACCTAGCGTGACGAAACCGAACTGGCCGGTATGTGTGCCCATGTGTGTGACGTGCAGTTAGCTTCTCGTCGCGGAAGTAATGAGCGGAGGCTTTCGATCACGTATTCACAACACACGCGCACCTGGAGTGACGCAATGGCATCGCTTCCACCGGACACGAGTCTCACGCCAACTGAACGCTCGCCCGATGAATTATATAAACCCATCACTCATCCAAACGATTCATTACTGCGCGTTCCCACGGTGTTGAATGTGGAGTGAGCGAACCGAAAAATATATTCACAGCGGCTCCAGCACGGGGGAAAGTAGAAAAAAATTAAAGGAATTGAATAAAAAATTGATTTTTATAACCTGAGATTTAAAAAGTGTTTCCGATGATCTATCTAAATGTTTGGAAAGATCATTTCCTTTCAGTTCATTCAACATAGGGTAATATAAATACTTGTGAGATGTGACGAGAAAAGAGCATTGAAATGATTGCTCATTGACGATAACTATGTTTTGAATAGGCGTGTCGGTTCACACTGAATGTGTGCATATGTTTCATTTCAAGGTGAAATCTATGGAATATTATTATTTTTATAGAATAATCTACCATATGCAGTAATGACTCGATAAATTTTCTCAATTACATAAGTAATATTAGATTTGTACGCACATGTGATTAATACATTAGAGTGCTATCTTCTTGGCTGTTTATGAATCATATCGTGCACGGAGTAGACGTATTAAGTCTCATTCATTATGGAGCAGTAGTGTCATTTGGTGAGCTCTCTCCATGCTTCGATAAAATGTCAATTTCTACTAAGAATACTAATTATTTGAACAACGAGAGGATAATCAAGGGAGAATTTAACCGGTCGATGATAAAGTCCTTTGCCATCTGTGTATCCGCTCTCCATTTGGTGCACAGGAGTTGTGAACGGCGGGTAATATGAGTATAAGTATCATGAATTTCGTTATGCGAGATTATTGACCGTCCATGCGTCTACACCATGTGACAAGACTGCAGTGAAATACTACAAGATGACTAATGGAGAAGAACTAAATTTTCCCCTTTCTTGTCTATATCAGCTGAGTTGTGTTGTTAAAGAATCTGTAGAATTAGTCAAATACTGTGCTTGATCAACTAAGTTAAAATGTTAGTAATTTATGTTTGAAGTAATTTACAGGTTAATTTCCTTTTCTCAAGACTTGATGTCAAAGCTACATTTCAAGCGAAGGAATTGAAAAATGCCGAGGTCATTTGAATGAATAATGGTTCATTTTCGGTCGTATTAGCAAAGGAATCATTTCAGGTCTTGTTGAAGGCCAACATGGCACAATCATGGGATGTCAGTGACAGTGACAGTCAGTGTCATTCACAAAGGATGTCACTTTTGATACTTTTATTTTCGTGGCCAACATAAAACATGGATGACCTGATGAATCGCACACTGGAAATCCCTTTCCCACGCCTCGGTCCTCCACTGCGAATGAGATCACTCTCGTTACAAATTAGATAAATCAACATCAGTGTCCGATTTCTCAAGCCATGTTAATTAGCCCAGTTTGGTTGCGCTGTATTAATTTCACCAATTCGAGACCTAATGCGTCCATTACCACGCGGCGAAGGTGCACACAGAATTCTTGTTTCCTTGGCATTAAAAGGGCTCCCTTTGAAATGACTCACTTCAACTCATCTCCACCTTTTCCATTTGGTGGTTGGACCTCCCCTACGGACTCTCCTAAACCTCGACTCGAAGGAAGAGCATCGACGGCTGGTTGGTCTGACTCAACTCAGTCCATTCACACCGCGCCTCCAACGATGAGAAGAAGCGCCTCGGGGGGACCTTCCCCCCCCCTCCCTCCCTTCCAAACCTTCTCTCCGCTCCCACCAAACCCCTTGCCTCACCTTTCCTGCACTTCCTCCTCGATCATCGCCCCGTTACCTACTCAGGTTTCGTCTTCTTTTCTTGTATACAACATAAATTCATCCATACAAGCCGAGGATGGGGTTGATTTAAAAGGTGAAGATGAGGGTGAGAGGAAGCAGTCCCCCCCCCCTCTCTCTCTCTCTCAATGTTCAAAAGGGGTTCGGCGATCCGAGGGTGTGAGTGGTTCGAGGTGGACGATGTTGTGGGGTGGAAGGAGGAGGAGAGGCGAGAAGGGAAGAGGGTGAGGGAAGTAATGGGATAGAGGCGATTGTGGGAACGTCACCACCGGCCAACGGTACCCTCTCGAGTCCATGGGTTTATTTTTCCCCCTCCCCTTCCTCCTCCTCCCTCGTCCTACCTCTTCCTCTCCTCCTATCCCCCCTTTCTTTCTCCCTCCTCAACTTCCCTCCACTCCCTCCACCGTCACACAAGAGCCCCTCCTTCACTGAACTTCCCACTCCCCGCACGGTTCCATCTCCAGCTGACCAAACTCCATTCCCAGATCAACTAACTGCCCACACCTGAGCCCTTCCCATATCTCCCATTCCTGGCAATTATAGCCCCTCCGCAATTTGTATTTAACCTCCGGCCTTCCTCGTCAAGCCTCTATTCCTATTTCCGTCATCATGAGCTTCTCCCATCATCATCCATCGAGGTGATCCCGTGCTGAAGACCGACTCACGGAGATAGCGTAATTGATTGAAGCCCGATGGTCAGAAATATCTGATGCCCTATTGCGCCCGCGACCTCATTGCCGGTGTACTTTTGATATTTTTTTAGAGATTTACTACGTTCCTCTTACAATTCAATTAACGGAATTAACAAAATATCTGAAGTAATGGCGAAAGAATCACCATTGTTATGTGAGTCCTTCTGGTAACACGCAGAGGGATAATATCCCAATAGTTTCTGTTGAAATTTACTGAAATCCGATATCTAAAACTGCCAAGCCCCAAATCCTACTGCGCCCGACCGTCATTTCCTCTTTTGCTATTTATAACTACTGAAATTCAAATTTGCAAGAGAACAGTTGAAACAACTTTCTCATTTGGCATAGTTTGACCCAGATGTTTGGGAGGTGTAACGTACTTTAACGTTAAAATTTGCTCAATGTAGCCACCTGAAAATATTTTTTCACCATTTGTCCGGCTGACAGATTGAGGGTCTACTGATCGCTATCGGTGAACCCTCAATTGTAACATAGTTAATATAACAAGAGATAAAGTCTACTTTCCCTTTACTAATTTACCAACATAATCCTATTTTGGATGTTGTAGCGACCGCTACAACTCCACAAGGTGAGAATTTCGAAAATTCAGTGAATGACATACTTTATTCGAAACAAATTGCTTATTTCAAAAAAATTATTCAAATGCTCGTTTTTCTGGAAAAGGTTAAGCAATGCATATTAATATTATTAATATCTGAATTAAGCCACAGGTAACAGGCTTGTCCCAAGGATTATGTCCCCCTCACATCATATTCTGTGTGTCAGTTCGGAATAAAAGAAATAAAATTCGCATGGAATTTGTAGAGACATTACTTATTTATAGAAGTTTACAGCATAAAAGACGAATTTGGACGATCGCGAAGGCCTTTGGATGTCTAAAAGCATCTTTGAAGCACTTCTAAGCAAAGCATTAGTTAATTAGAATTTCCCATAGGCTAATTCCTTTTTCAAGTCCTTGTATTACCAATATCCTATTCAAACCTTGGGAAATACATGTCGATTCTCTTCTTAGTTTGTTAAAAATTCTCCCTTCAATATAAGGCTCAAACATTTTGTTAACTAAGCAAATAACCCCAATCTTCAACCTTTCTGTCTCCAAGTTATTTACCCAGAAAATTTTCATTTGCACATTTCTGGCCCATTCGGTATAGTATGATTGATTCCCGAGTGGATTTGGGGCCTATGCTCAAACTTCAGACAATTTAAAGAGCTCTAAATTACCACGGAACCTTAAAACCCTAATTTAATATTAAATATTCTGAATATTTTATTGTGAATTCCGAAAAATATTTTGTTACCATTCTGAAAAATTTTTTAATCCTAACACATTCTGTCTTTTCTCAATATTGTGTAGGTGAATTCATATTCTTTTCTCTCTTAACCTCCGCTTTCTGCACATCTTTCTTCTCTTTTAGCTTTATCAGAAAAATGCGAGAACGTATGAAAATCAAGCCTTAAACAACTTAAACGAAATACCAAACTATAAATATGGCTACATTGATTTTCAAGATTCAATTAAACAGGAATTTACGTGTATTTTGGCATGATGTGATCCTACCTCTTTGTATCTTTTGCTTTAATGGCATCTGCAATAAAATATAAACTTAAAATTAAGATTAAAGTAGCATGAGTCAGAGTTAAGATGAACCATGTTAATTACTCATTTTTTTAGAGTGGTAATGTATGGCGGCTTCGCCTTCGAGTCTTTCTATCCTTTCAGAAGCATTAAAAAAATATCTTGATTTATTTGGGCTGTTTACGTTCTTAATTATTTTTTTCATCTTCCCACTATCGGTTTCTGAAAGTCGAAATTAATTATTTCAAATTCGTGAGAAAAAATATGTAAAACCACGCGGGTGAGAACGAACGGTGAAGCGACCTAATTAAGTAAGTGAGAAACACCATTTTGCACTCGCTCATTTATTTCTCGGCTGTGCGCGAAGATTCACTAGAGTGAATGATTTGTTTATCAGGTGCGCAGCGTTCTCATTTCGTGAAATATTGACGAAAGGTTTCTCGGAACATTGGAAGGGAATCTCGCAGGCACTTTTAGACACGATAATAATCCGAAAGTGTCTTACTTTCCTTCTCGCTAGATGGTTTCATCTCAGCCACTTAGATGTGTGAAAGAACACAAATCGGGAGTGAGGTGCCGCAAATAACACACCACTTGAGCTCTCGCCTACCATCCGCTCCCATTACCGTTCCCTCCTTTCTCACAATTACCCACCCCCTCCCCAACCTCTCACACTCTCCCTCTTCCATACACTCTCCTTTGTTGTACAACTCCATATTCCTCAAATTACCCCAATATAATCCAATGAGTTCCTATTGGGTTCATATATTTTTTCAATTGAGTGGGTCCCGGAATTTTTTCTACCAAAGGATGCCTCCATAAACATTACCGGACATAATTTCCACCTTCTTACGCAGGTATTCAATCAAGACAGACGTACAAAACAAATTTTTTGAATGTTTTAGGGACCAATGGGTGAATGTTTTTTGGCCTACCTTCTGCCATTAAAGGGCTCAAGGGAAAACATTGGATTAAGACGATCCAACTTCTTAGTTGAGCCCTAGATTCCATCTCTTGTCTCCCACTCCACCGTAATTGATGTCACGAGAGGCTGCTGTGCGTAAACCATGCCAGAAAACTGCAGCGGATCACGGATGAATCTGGAAAAATTATGTTACAAATTAAAAACTCGGTCACCACCCGGAAGGTTGGTCCAAATGGCAAGGGAAGAGATCATCTCGTAGGAAACCAAACGATTTGTGTAATTCATACATCAAGAGTACGGGGCCTAAGTTTCATAATCTTTCCGACTGTTGGTTACATAAACTATCTGACGGAAAATCATAGCTCAGATCTAGTTGTGGTGCCCAGAGGAGTCACGGGGTTTATGGATCTAGCAAATGTAACAAATATAAACCAGCGACGTGTTCCTGCTATTCATTCGTCAACAATAGTATAATGAATCAACTACCTTCGTAAATTCTTAGACATTTGTTTTAAGACTTTAAACGGCTGCTAGACAATCCTTTTGAATTAAGATCTGAAGTGTAAAAATTAAAGATTTACTTCCGTCAACATAAAGAGCTGTAAGTCGCCCAACTCGGAGAAGGAAGACCAAACTGGGAGAGAAGTTTCTTTTAGAGAAAATACGACAGCACCTTATGAACTGCAATAAATCATTTAACCTTCCTGAATAAAGGTACTAGTGGCATACCATTAGGGAAATCAGACACTTGTTTGTAATTATATTCGCTTATGTGTGATGACATCAACCTAAACTATAGCATGCATATTCGTACATACCATTCGTGGAAAAAGTAGCAAGTATCGCATGCATCCATAGACATAAACTGTTTACATTTTCCATAAATAAATCCTTTAAATTAAATGTAAAAATATTTTGTCTATGGCATAGAGGCCTTTTGCTGCTTTAAAAATGTTCAGGAGATGTATTGTTATATTCAATTCCTCATTCAAAAAGGAAGGATAGATATTTTTTATTCCACGCTAAAAGATATTTAAAAAATTACATAGTATTTCTTTAAAAAAAGTATTTAAATAAGGACAATATCCATATCCATAACGCCGTTTGATATTGCAACTGGGTGCTCAAGTACCGTGTACCATTTTGACACTGAAAATTCCGGGGTCATGAACCCAGATGCTTTCTTTAAATTGGCCTTATTGCCGTCTCGTTTTTTTCATGAGAACGTAGGATCTGAAAACAGCCTGCCCGCGAATTCCCACAAGATGGAATTTTCTGGCATTTTTACGTCATCCGTTCCCACCTTCCATTTTAAAGCGTCATTTTCATTGGACATACTCGTATAGCCCTCCACAAAGGAGTATGCTATCGCTGTGATGCTGTAATTGTTGAAATTTATTAAAGCAAGGATATTTCCGTGGACAATATACAAAGTTCATTGTGATAGAGAAATTGTTAACTATCCCACAATTATTGTTCGATTTGAATTCATGGAATAATCCTGAATGCATTCAAATAAAGATCTTAACAAACGTTTACTAATTCCCTCAAATACGCTGAAACTGGATGTTTCCTAACAATATGTGGTGACAGCGCTTGTTAATGTTAATCCTTGTTTGGAAACAGCAGTGGTGCGAGGAGTGGATTAATTAATGAAAACCTTACGAGAAACGCAGGCTGACTTTACTAATTTATAGGTGCGATCATAGTTTTCCGGATAATTACTCTAATCGCTTACTTTCTTTTAACTGCCCTTTTGTTGTAAATCACTTCCCATGGGAGATGAATCATTTCGATCCAATGGTGAGGTGAAACAATCCTCTGAAACACTCCACGCAGTCCTCGTGAATTTTCAAATAGGATCATTATCCAAGGATTTTAATGCTAATCATGAATCTGAGAAAGCTAGTACACTGGTCAAACTGTAGCTCGGGCTAGGACTGAGATCCATCCAACATTCAATCATCCCAACCTCAAATCATCCGTTTTTATTGAAGTTATACTTTTTCCGGGTATCTTCTCCATCTTTAATCCATGCTTCAGGAACCCGTAGTTTCCGCACATTCGCACTACCATTATCTCTGATTACGACGGGTGAACGAACTCGACACAACGTCTCACTTTCGCTCGTTTAGCGTTTGTCTCCCTCACCGCTGAGTTGACTATGGAAGTCGGGAGTCGTTGGCGTGTTCGTTAAACTACATCTTCCTCTCCCTCTCTCTTTCACATTAAATTTTTCTCTCGTTTAATCCGTTTCTCCTCCTCCCTCTCCCTGCTCACACTCCGTCCCTCTCCGTCGCCAACCTCTCTCCTCGGATTCTACCGCACCTGCATTCCCATCGCTTCTCTTCCAACATCTCCCTTCCACCCCCTCCTTTCTCCCCCCCCCTCATTTTACACGTTTCCTGTCACATTGGTGGAATGAAATACGTGGTCTCTGCGCCCATGTTCTTCCGACCGCTCCGAAAGAGCATTTCTCTCCGCACGCCAACTCTTCATACCGCCGACAGCGCATCTCCGCTCCCGCCTTTAGCGTCCCACTCCCTCCCTCTCTCCTTACCACCCCACCAATAAAATGGGGTGGGTAAAAAGTGCACTCATCGAGTCAAGGTCAGCGAGCCGCACTTTGTTTGCTTCCTCGAACACAACACTTTTGAGGCCCCTCTTTAGTCTTTTACCATCCTTTCAGGCGGTAGGGAATAGCAAAGTCAGGGTATATTGGCGCAGAAATGCCGGCGAGGTGGATATGCATGAAAGCATTATTAATCTATGGACTTGGCTGGCGCATCTCTGAGCTATTCTGATAAAGAAAAAAACAGTGAAGGTGATTACTGATCAGCGCTCAATAACAATATTTAAGTATCCAACTTGCCGTGGTGAATCTTTGGTTGGAGTGTGCACTAAGCATTTTTTCATATTGTATTCATCTGTAATGGTTTTTAAGGACATTTGAATGAATTAATGACTAATCGATGGCAAGAAAGATAGAGTTCACTTCATCATAAATTATTTGAAATATCAAATCCACTCAGTAAAAAAGCACTATGCTAATGATCAAATATTTGATGCGGAACTATAAGCCACTTAAAGCAGCAGACACTAGGAGACCACATGCTTTACCTACATTTTTCATCATGGTGTGACAAAGTCTTTGACGCCTTCAATGCTTAGGAGGATGTGATAATTATCCATGTTATAAAAACATCTTTCACCATACATACTCGTACCAGTAGTTTCTACATTTAAATCGTCAAAGAGTCAGTTCCTCAAAACTTCAAATCGGTTTACAAGTTCTTTTGATTTGAGCATTGCTTTCAGTCTGCTAGTAGTTGTATAAGGAGTAGTAACTTTTACTTGCCAATATTACATATAATGCTAATTTGAAAGTTTTATGTTACAAGTGTGACTGCAATCAAAATAATTGTAAAGCGAATTGCACATTTGAGAAAGGGGCCTCAGAGGGAATTACAACATATTTTGAAAATTCCTCGTTAGATAACAAGTGATGGCTCCTATATTTTCCATAGACTGACAGACTTCGTAGATGATCAGAGTGATAGTGCAGAGCTAATAAGACAGTTGATTAAAAAAATAAATTGATTAATCAAGTGAAAGTTTTAACTACTCGGTAGTTAAATATTACCATGTGCATAAATTTCCAGTTTCAATAGTAGTTTTTCAATCAGATTCTGCCAGGATAGGATGCTCCGAGCAATAAAAGAGGCAACCTTTTGAAAAAATCGCTCAGTTGCCATCAATACAATCTATCGTTCAAATAAACTCTTTTGAAATAGACTGCTGTACAGACAGGAAAAAGGATTTTGAAATGTTAACTTTCATTGGCAAGACTGAGACCCACTTACAGGCATCGTCGTTTTTCCCGTGTGATCATCGGGTTCGTGAGGGCATCCCCGAGTGCCACCCACGGCTCCCGAGAAACGCGTCAGTCAATCGTCAGTCCTCCCTCGACGGCGACCCCAGCGAAAATGGAAAATGCATTAGGCGCCGACGCTCGTAGGTTAACGATCCCTGGGATCAGAGCGGCCTTCCACTCACCGGCTACGCAGGCTTACGATGCGCGCGGAGTATGATGCCTACTCGCTGCCACCCAGTGCCTCCGGCGGCGGTAACTCTTGCGCCACAACCGCCCTGGAAATCGTAATCCACCGTACGTCATTTCTCCAATGGGAAAGGAGTTGTCGGACGGACCCTTGGGCAACTTCTGAGCCCATATCGGTTTGCATAAGTAGCTCATAGTAGAGAGAAACCTATGGATTAAATCACGTGGAAAAGAATGTAGAATTTGTATATATTCAAAACCTCCTAAGTTAAGAAAACTGAATCTCTTAAGGAGTATATATTTCCAGCCTCGAATAATATTGTGCGCTAACATAACTTTATCCTAAACCACATGCAAAAGAGCTCAGCACCATAATACCGCAAAGCATATTATCAGTACGGCAGACAAGGAACGGAAAGGGGAACACGAAATCAATTGGGGTAAGTTTTATTAATACCCTAAAATTATTAATGCACGAAAAGCCATTCGTAAAAGCAACAATATTTCCTCGGGTAAATTGAAAGGAGCCATTATTCTCAATGGATCCTTACAACAATAGAGTTTTCCTAAAAATAATTCTTTACCTGTTTCTTGTTTGGTGAGGATAAGAAATACTATATAGGCGTGTTTAGTCTGTATCAGTGAATGGTAGATTCCCGAAAAATAATCTTTTACTAATTAATGTGAAGGTAAAAGATGCACTGCGGAGCTATTTGATAAATCCGCAGTCATTAGTAGTAAAGCTTCTAGATCGAGAGCGATTATTTTATTTCCCACCTATTAAAAATTCAATTAGGAGAGCAAAATATCTTAATTTCAACATATCAAATAATGTTAGGATCACGTTAAAATATTTTTAGATACACTTAAGAAGCATATTTTTCCGCTGATACAAAGGAAATGGAATAAAACATAAAAGAGCATCACCCCGCAGAAATAAGGAGGTAAATAGGCGTACGTTACAAAAAAATAACCCAAGGAGAAGAATGGTAGTTGGTGAAGAATGAAACCGGGTTTATGGATTATGGCTTTCCCCGGGACAATGCATAGAGTGTATTTACTAATGCTTACAATGGCGAGTTTTAAACCCATTAAAATACCTAGGTTGCACATTATATCGGTTTCGACTTTAAAGTAGAGGTAATGCCAAGATTCAGCACTGAGCAGTAGTACCCTTCGATCCTGTTTCGAGAATGAGATGCAATTTTTGTTGTATAACATTATTTAGAAGTCGTTATGCCCCAGTATTGCTTGGTCGTTGGGGAAATGTACATAGTATTTCGAAGGTAAGTTAGAAGTTAAGTACGGAAGAGTAATAAAAAGATATCCGGAAGAGCCATCCACGATACTTTGTAATGAAATAACTATGTGAAAAGGTTTGCTGAAGGTTCATGATGAATTATATCCATCTTAAAGGAAAGGAGCTATGACAGTAATCCATCAATAGATTTTGGAGAAAGGATATTTGACGGATGAGAAATGTTATGAAAAATTCGAGCAATCAAGTAATTTGTCCACAGATGTGGTGGCTTGGTCCTTGAGCTAGTGTTTATTAGCCTAGTTAAATAAGTTTAGCTTAGTTTTAATTAGCTAAATAATAACTGATGGGGGTCGAGTCTCAGTGAATACAGGGGTACCTCTACAAGACTAACGACAATACTTTGAAAATAAATAATTTAGTTTAAGAAATGAAGTAACATAATTTTCACATATTTTTAGGTATTTAATGAAATAACATGCAAAAAAGCCTATTTAGTTCCTGTCATTTGCAAAAGCATTTTGTCATAATTTTTCTAATTATTAATTAACTCAATCCATTGCCTTTTAGCGGAGAGACCCAAATAGTGCATCTTATTCATATTATGTTGAACTTACATATAACAATACAAAGTTCACCGGTTATCATTAAATCATTCCTACAATCAGTATTTGTAATATTATGTAGATTATTAGCTTACAGAAACTGTTTTATGTAGATTATGAAAATAATCCAATATAAATCACCAATATCTCATTAGAGAAAGCAGGTTCACAAATTACTGATGAAAACTCTTGAGCTTGTCAACAGGGCTCGATATCCCTGAAGTTGTTACATGGGCTCAGGATTTCAACTTGGGCAGAGAATCATCAAAATAATTTGTGTTGCTAATGACCGAATAATCGTAATTTTCCGCTAGTTCCACGAATTTACTCACGAGTAGGTTTCTATGGCTACATCACCAGTGAATTATGTAGTACAATTAAACCTGGTCGGAAAATATTTATTTACCTAGTTAAAAATTTTAATTGCTTGGTCATTATTATGTCCCAATTTTAACAAATAATCCTGAAACTACACAATTTTTTACTCGTATTCCCTGCAAAATTACTACATTTTTCTGCCACTAAAAGTTTTTATCACGTATATTTACGGCTAGTGAAGTTTTCTAGGACTGGTAATATTCCGCCATGAGTAGCCTCTTTTGGTGTTTTTGGTTCCAGCGTATAGGGTTTCTAAGTCAAAAGGCTAAGAAGGGAGCCTCAGAAGGAACACAGTTTACGAACATGAAGTAGCTGCGGGTGGCTTGCGGATTTTCAATTCTTTGGGACTTGGAGAACAACTCCCATGACGCTGCTGGGGGAAAACTGAAAGTGCAGGGGCTTAGAAAATTCCTGCGGAAGGATATTTGGAAACAATGGAAGGCAATGGCAGGTAGGAACTGTCTAGTGGTTGGGGGATTATACGCTCTTAAAGAAAACCCATTTACAATGCTGCTCTTAGTATATTGCCCCAGGTTCGGTGGCCTTCTCTCTGGGTTAGAGAACTCGAAGTAAAGGAATTTTTGCGACACTCCATTAAATCAGTATATGTTAAAGCCAGTAACTAGTAACACTCGTAGGAGCTAGTAACTCTGACACTGATATTAACATACAGCTTTATGTTTAAACAATATGGTCTCAAGCAGGGTTGGTACCTAGGGCAGGAAAAACTAGGTACCGGTATAAACCCCTGTCCTCAAGTTTATCTTATTGGATTACGCTTCCTTTTACTTTTTATCTTCTGATACATGTTTGAGTTATTGAACGCTGGATCGACCCAAAATAATTCCTATGAATTTAAAAATATGGTGAATATAAACCTATGGATTAAATCACGTGGAAAAGAATGTAGAATTTGTATATATTCAAAACCTCCTAAGTTAAGAAAACTGAATCTCTTAAGGAGTATATATTTCCAGCCTCGAATAATATTGTGCGCTAACATAACTTTATCCTAAACCACATGCAAAAGAGCTCAGCACCATAATACCGCAAAGCATATTATCAGTACGGCAGACAAGGAACGGAAAGGGGAACACGAAATCAATTGGGGTAAGTTTTATTAATACCCTAAAATTATTAATGCACGAAAAGCCATTCGTAAAAGCAACAATATTTCCTCGGGTAAATTGAAAGGAGCCATTATTCTCAATGGATCCTTACAACAATAGAGTTTTCCTAAAAATAATTCTTTACCTGTTTCTTGTTTGGTGAGGATAAGAAATACTATATAGGCGTGTTTAGTCTGTATCAGTGAATGGTAGATTCCCGAAAAATAATCTTTTACTAATTAATGTGAAGGTAAAAGATGCACTGCGGAGCTATTTGATAAATCCGCAGTCATTAGTAGTAAAGCTTCTAGATCGAGAGCGATTATTTTATTTCCCACCTATTAAAAATTCAATTAGGAGAGCAAAATATCTTAATTTCAACATATCAAATAATGTTAGGATCACGTTAAAATATTTTTAGATACACTTAAGAAGCATATTTTTCCGCTGATACAAAGGAAATGGAATAAAACATAAAAGAGCATCACCCCGCAGAAATAAGGAGGTAAATAGGCGTACGTTACAAAAAAATAACCCAAGGAGAAGAATGGTAGTTGGTGAAGAATGAAACCGGGTTTATGGATTATGGCTTTCCCCGGGACAATGCATAGAGTGTATTTACTAATGCTTACAATGGCGAGTTTTAAACCCATTAAAATACCTAGGTTGCACATTATATCGGTTTCGACTTTAAAGTAGAGGTAATGCCAAGATTCAGCACTGAGCAGTAGTACCCTTCGATCCTGTTTCGAGAATGAGATGCAATTTTTGTTGTATAACATTATTTAGAAGTCGTTATGCCCCAGTATTGCTTGGTCGTTGGGGAAATGTACATAGTATTTCGAAGGTAAGTTAGAAGTTAAGTACGGAAGAGTAATAAAAAGATATCCGGAAGAGCCATCCACGATACTTTGTAATGAAATAACTATGTGAAAAGGTTTGCTGAAGGTTCATGATGAATTATATCCATCTTAAAGGAAAGGAGCTATGACAGTAATCCATCAATAGATTTTGGAGAAAGGATATTTGACGGATGAGAAATGTTATGAAAAATTCGAGCAATCAAGTAATTTGTCCACAGATGTGGTGGCTTGGTCCTTGAGCTAGTGTTTATTAGCCTAGTTAAATAAGTTTAGCTTAGTTTTAATTAGCTAAATAATAACTGATGGGGGTCGAGTCTCAGTGAATACAGGGGTACCTCTACAAGACTAACGACAATACTTTGAAAATAAATAATTTAGTTTAAGAAATGAAGTAACATAATTTTCACATATTTTTAGGTATTTAATGAAATAACATGCAAAAAAGCCTATTTAGTTCCTGTCATTTGCAAAAGCATTTTGTCATAATTTTTCTAATTATTAATTAACTCAATCCATTGCCTTTTAGCGGAGAGACCCAAATAGTGCATCTTATTCATATTATGTTGAACTTACATATAACAATACAAAGTTCACCGGTTATCATTAAATCATTCCTACAATCAGTATTTGTAATATTATGTAGATTATTAGCTTACAGAAACTGTTTTATGTAGATTATGAAAATAATCCAATATAAATCACCAATATCTCATTAGAGAAAGCAGGTTCACAAATTACTGATGAAAACTCTTGAGCTTGTCAACAGGGCTCGATATCCCTGAAGTTGTTACATGGGCTCAGGATTTCAACTTGGGCAGAGAATCATCAAAATAATTTGTGTTGCTAATGACCGAATAATCGTAATTTTCCGCTAGTTCCACGAATTTACTCACGAGTAGGTTTCTATGGCTACATCACCAGTGAATTATGTAGTACAATTAAACCTGGTCGGAAAATATTTATTTACCTAGTTAAAAATTTTAATTGCTTGGTCATTATTATGTCCCAATTTTAACAAATAATCCTGAAACTACACAATTTTTTACTCGTATTCCCTGCAAAATTACTACATTTTTCTGCCACTAAAAGTTTTTATCACGTATATTTACGGCTAGTGAAGTTTTCTAGGACTGGTAATATTCCGCCATGAGTAGCCTCTTTTGGTGTTTTTGGTTCCAGCGTATAGGGTTTCTAAGTCAAAAGGCTAAGAAGGGAGCCTCAGAAGGAACACAGTTTACGAACATGAAGTAGCTGCGGGTGGCTTGCGGATTTTCAATTCTTTGGGACTTGGAGAACAACTCCCATGACGCTGCTGGGGGAAAACTGAAAGTGCAGGGGCTTAGAAAATTCCTGCGGAAGGATATTTGGAAACAATGGAAGGCAATGGCAGGTAGGAACTGTCTAGTGGTTGGGGGATTATACGCTCTTAAAGAAAACCCATTTACAATGCTGCTCTTAGTATATTGCCCCAGGTTCGGTGGCCTTCTCTCTGGGTTAGAGAACTCGAAGTAAAGGAATTTTTGCGACACTCCATTAAATCAGTATATGTTAAAGCCAGTAACTAGTAACACTCGTAGGAGCTAGTAACTCTGACACTGATATTAACATACAGCTTTATGTTTAAACAATATGGTCTCAAGCAGGGTTGGTACCTAGGGCAGGAAAAACTAGGTACCGGTATAAACCCCTGTCCTCAAGTTTATCTTATTGGATTACGCTTCCTTTTACTTTTTATCTTCTGATACATGTTTGAGTTATTGAACGCTGGATCGACCCAAAATAATTCCTATGAATTTAAAAATATGGTCTAGCTAAAATCTAGGGGATTCTGGGCACCTTGCTCACTGAGTCCATGCTTCAATGTTTTGTTTGAAAACCTTCATCGTCCCTCTAGAACTGCTCTCTTTAAAACTTCTCATCTTCCAATGGCTGTCTTCAACCATTCTACCCATTCACTTTATCATTTCCCTCGCCCTCTCTCTGCCTCGTTCAATGCAAACCCGTGCTACCGGAATCAGTTCGAGATAAGCAGAATATTTCATTCAGCGGTTGCACTTTAATGCCGTCGAATTTAGGCTATGGGAATGATTCGCAATTTTATCGGTGTAATATGACGATTGAAAAAAAATTTAAGAACCCGGTAAAATGTCCATGGTGCAAGGGAACACATTGTATAACCATTTAGATCCACTTCTACATCCCTGCTAGCGGCGGCAAAGATGTACATCTACATCTATATCTACATAATACCCCGCAAGCCGCCGCAAGGGCGTGTGGCGGGGGGTGTTAGGTCACCACCCAAAAAAGGAAAAAAGAAATACCGCATTCAAAACCAACACACACATACAAACCCCAATCCACAGCAGTGCACACATTCATAGAAACATCCCATCATTCCACGCGCATACAAACACACATCTACCTCCCCCTTCACTCCACAAGCATGCAAGTACATACGCTTAACTACAACAAATAATTTTACCCCAGGATGCAGCAAGAAATGTATTAGGAACGTGCACGCTAGATTTTAGTTTGCAGCTAAGCGAAATACCACCACCACAAGAACGCTCTACATAAAACTCTCTCCTACCCAAGGTGAGGAAGCTGGCGCAACGCTGCAGGTGGGAGGAAGAGGGAAAAGCGGGGGCGGAGCATGTACGGCGGGGGCTGTTCGGGCACCAACCAGACATGCAGAAACATTAGTTCATCTATTCATTTGAGTATGTTTTAGCTTATATACAAAATTATTAATTTACGTACACACATAAATTCCTTCATGTATCATGTAATACTTATTGTGGTTGACTAAATCATTAATTTTAACATTTATGGTAATTTTCACGGGAGCTTGGGTTTGATTTGGTTATGATTGCATATCGCGCAAGGAAAGAACGAGTACTTGAATCTGCCTGTGATGTTGACTTTACTCGTATTTCATATTTTAGCCCGATAGTCGTATCTACTAATATAGTATAATTTGGTGCCATGACAATTCCTTGTACGCCTTGGACCCTCTGTGTTGTAATAAAACTCAGGTCCCCTGTATCTTTCTAAAAGTCATTAGCCTTACTTGCTCTCTCATTGAATCAAGAGGCTCTCGACCTATTTCCTACAACATAATGGTCATTCTTTTCTCGTACAAATTTTGTACAAAACTAGGGATTTTCTATGAACCTTATCAAATCATTTAATAAAGTCCCCTGACATAGATCCCAAATACTTTCAGCTTATGCCAAATGTGGTCTCGCTCAAGTGAAGCAACCCCTCACTCTTTTATTTCGTCATTATACTTTCCTGAAATCCGTCTTATGAAGCACAACTTCTTTTAGGCTAACTCGCATAATATTTTGAGGTGCCTACCTCATTTAAGGTCAAATTTCAGTGTAACACTCCAGCTTATGACCTGTTTTGAGCATGCTTAACTCGATTTCATAATTATTATAATGGCTGTTTTGCTTATCTTGTATTTTATTCCAAAATTTCATTGCTACACATTTGCTGATATTGAGTTCTTATCCTAATTTCCTATACCCTCTTTATTGGGATTAATGCTTAATATAGACAAGTGCGCAGTTATGAAATTTTGGAACAAAGGAAGTGGCGAACAGGACATAAACTACAAAATAGAGGGTTCAGTACTAACTACAGCCAAACAAGTAAAATATATGGGGTTAGTTCCAACACCACGCCTTTCATGGGGAGTTTCATATTAGGACAATATGCGGATCCGCTTTAAAGAAACTGGACTTCATTAAACGGGTGGTGGAGAAATGTAATGAGAAAGTTAAAGAGAGGTGTTATTTTGCTCTAGTTAGACCACATTTGGAATATGCTGCATGTATTTGGGATCCTTGGGAGAAAATCTGGCAAAAAGAATTAGATAAAAGTCCAGAGAAAATCCGCCAGATTCGTGAATAATATATAGTATATGACAAGAACACAAGTGTAACAGGCCTCTTAGGGGATTTTGGCTTTGAGCCCCTTGAAATACGAAGAGAACAAGCGAGACTTAGACTTTTAGAAGGATTCAGAACCAGCGAGTTTAACGATGACACAAAAAGAATTATAATGGCCCCACACTACTTAGGTAGATCAGACCACAAAGATAAAATAAGGGAGATAGATTCCAATACAGATAGATTCAAATACCCATTCTTCCCCAGAACAATCAGAAATCATAATAGTAAGAATCCGAAGTCCATTTAGAAATATTAAAAACATTAAAGTTACAAGTCGGAACAATATTAAAAATTCAAAGATTGTGCATGTGTATGTTTGCTGGTAGTTTGTGGGTTTGCATGTGTGTGAAAGGGTTCTTGCATGAATGTTTACCATGTTTGGTTTGTGGGCTATAAATTTGTGGCTCCTGCATGCGGTTTATTTTCTAAATTACGGGTGGTGCCCTAACACCGCCCGCCACACGTCCTTGCAGCGGCTTGCGGGGTATTAAGTAGATGTAGATAACTCTCCAAATTCTGACATTCAGGAAAATATAACGGAAACGCTTTGAATCTGGTTAAATTCCAGGACGAGAAAAAAGAGGAGTAAATGACTGAGTGAGCTAAAAAGGAAGAGGGCAGGACCCAATAGGGGAGGGGGTGATGACAGGAGAGGTCGACTGATAAGAAAAGCTGTTTATAATTGCTAATACAACTGCACCTAGAGTTTTTCTGTGTAATTATATTACTGGTTTATACGGAAGATAGAGCACAACTATTACTTCATGATAGTTGCCATTTAGGGATGTATTATTCATAATTTGGTATAAAAAGAGCATTAATGGGTAAAACTACCACACTCAGCTCGAGGCAAATGTTTTAAAGAACATGGTCTCGGCCTATTGTCATTTTCAATGTACACGTGAATTTTAACCCGGGAGGGTAAGCAATGAAATTGGCGGCAACAAGCTCAGAAAAAAGGCAAGGACAAAGTCACATAAACTTAACTCATGTTTAGTTTATTATTAATTTTTGAGACGTGCGAACTTTGAAAGAGGCAAATAGGTAGGAAATAATTGAACATAATATAATATTAGCCTGGGTATTTACAATCACACACTCCTTTAGGAAGTCCAATTTCCTCTCTTTGTTTACGCCGTGTAAAATATGTAGATTAATAGGCTTTGTATACAATGTTTCTGGCTATTAATATTATAGTCTTTTCATTATATCCACGGCATGAAATAAAGTGTGCACTTTCTCACTGAGGCACTTGACTCTTTTGATTGCACTGAATCAAGAGACCCAAATGGGGGAAGATTATTCTGCGTAAGCGGTTTGTTGTTTTCATTCACGGCATATACATTTATTGTCGGGCAATTATTCACAGGAAATTGGTTTTCTCAAGCGCAGGATTATATATTGCCAACAATCCCCTTCGTGTTCGATATCTTCCATAGAGATGGAGGAAAACGTTTTCCTTTACGTGGCAGAATGGAAACTAATGATAAGTTAACGCCTTGTCTTAGAAAATGGTATTATCGACAGCGAAATGAAAATAAATTCCCTTGTACAAACTGATTTTCCATGAATTTTAACTGAGTAAATATATCAACTTTGGATTGAAAATATCACTGCCCGAAAACGATTAAACGACTGAAAAAAGTTAACCCAAAGAAAGGGGAAGTCGCCAAAGAGAAAAGGAATGGAGCAAAAGAAGAGAACAGTGACCTGAGTCAGTCAAGGTCCTATCTAGTTAACAGTTCGTTCTACTCTAGGAGTTCACCATACAGGAGTAGTACGGAAATCACTAAATGTTATATGAACGGCCAATATGGAGATTCTAACTGTAGCTATAGGTTCAGACTAATCATACAACCAAACATTCGAGGTGTAATCTTCTCTAGATGGAACATAATGTCCATTAAGTCGAAATCTATTCCTCAACTTTTAAATTTAGAAATAATGTAAATATTTAATTAGATGAGTGACTAACAGAGTGATGAGGACCAGAAAAGTCATTAATATTTGTATATTCGCGGGTAACTTTCCTATCTATATGTTTAAAAGAGATGACCGAACAGAGCGTACGGCGAACGAACTATTCAGAGTGCGATTTCCAAGAGATTTCACTTAACCACAAGCTGAAGACATTTTTTTATAATTTAAAATTAATAATAAAGACGAAATATTAAAGAACAATAGTAAAAACAACATGGTAAAAATGAATCTGAATAATGTATTCCGGACAATCGGTAAAAAATGAAAAATGGATTATTTGAGAGTTTTTTTAAATTTCTCCTAAATTATCAGGGAACTCGGAAATTGATACAAGTGATGTCACATATACGAGTGATAAAATCCACGAAAATAATTTCCGGGATATATGACACACGATTTGAAATGCACTTGACTTATCTACTCAGGAATAATTTTAAAACAAATGTGAGACTTCTTTTAATGAAAATTTTTCGTAAAACCTTTTGCATGATTTCTTGCATTAAATATCGACCTGCACTAATTCGGCTTTTCAGAGGCATAAAATGTGGTAAAAGAATTCGACTGGCACAACCGTCTTTCCAGCGGATGACAAACACTCGGACACACTCAGCAACCGATAACTTTAACACTGGAATTTCGGTTCCAACAATGCAGAATTCCCTCGTAAAAAATGAATCCACAAAAGTAACAGCACAGCTTATTTCTATAAAGACAAGGCTATATCTATATGCATGGTATTGCATTGAAAATTTGAGTTGCGCGTCTATGAAGAGTAGCATGGAAGAATTAATATTCACCATCGCCCATCATATTCCCCTACTATTCGTTCCGGGCATAAACCCCGCTGATGAACTCTAATCCCTCTTCGCTGCCGCTGCTGTCTCCGCCCTCTTGAGCTTTCGCTATCATTAAATCAACTTAGGGTACTCGGGAGTCCTTCAGCCGAGAACCAAAACACTAAGCGTGGAGGCGGCTCCGATTTTATCGTGGTTTAATGACACTGTGGTCACACCCCCAAAAGCAATTACAGCACTTACACCAATTACCGAATTTCCTGACCATCTAGTGAAAATAGAAAAAAACCATTATCTCACCACCTGATGGACTCTTTTCATGCCGATTCGCCGGATTCGGATAGTTCGAAAAACAGGAAAGACCTTTTGCGTTGCGGGACAGCGGAATGCACCTACCGGGCGTTAACACGGCCGCTCCACTCTCATAGTTACCTTAACCTTGGTTCTGCTCGTGAGAAAGAGCATTGTGCACTTGACCCTTCACTCCTGCGCGATAAAGGCAGTCGGAGGAGACAAGGAGGGGTGAGACGGGACTTGGGGAGGGAGAGGAGGAATGAAAAAGCTTCTCGGAGTGAATGAGTCACGTGAGCTAGAATGCAGATACCCAGATAGGCGGAGAGAGTTTTCGAATGGTTGTATAAGCGTGCAGAAAGAATCGACGGCGTGAAACGGACCTGGAGGGACGGAGGGGGGAGCTCTCCAGCAGTGTACCTCTTGACGACTATTTTCAGGAGGCAAACTAAAGATAACAATGGGGTAGTCTGCTCTCGAAAGAAAATTTACAATTTCAACATGGCATACATTAGGCTGACCTGATATTCGGTCAGAATAATTTAGTTTAACAATCAGCCGTTTTCTTCGAAAATGAAGGGAACGATTTCATATTGCTAACACCATATTAAAGCACCCCTAACAACGACGGCGAGGCTCGACGTCCAGCAGAAGTATTTCGTTTTGGTGTAACTCGTGGAAGCAGCCGTGTCGCTGATACGAAAGAAAGGTGAACACTGAAAGCTAGCATCAATGTTATATTGACTATACGTGGGGATACTTTCAGAGTCATTTTATCAAAATTAAGTCCGTTTCGGAGTGGAAAATTAAATTGTGTAGTAAAAACTTTATTGAACAAGCCCTATTAAATATCCCAATTCCTGGTGAAAATAAAGTATATTGAAGGAAGGAAGGAAGTACACAGAGATGAAGAGGGACCTGATGTGGAGTAGGTTGCTCGTTTGTGTTTCGTTTGGAGTCGCAAGTTTACTATGGGATAGTTGTGTCCGTCCAAAAACCTACCTTCACCGGTAGATTACCTTATAATAATAGTATTAAGTATTAGTATAAGTATTTAATTTCATGTAATTCATTTCATGTATCGTTATAGTTGTACTTATTCAGGCTTATCATGCCCCTCAAGGTTAAACCATATCAATAATTTCTCCCTTTAAGCCGATAGAACAACCATCACGTCAATTCCTTTAACGCGCACTAATGGTGAAATATTTAAAACTAAAATAAAAGAAGTAATAAAAATCACATTAAATTACTTAAAATCAGCAGATAGACTTTTGTATGGTTTTTACTACTGGCAATTTTCATGCGATCACTTTATGCGTCCGAAGCCACATTTTCTCATGCACGATTGGAATGTACGTTGCTTTTAGTATTTGCCGATCATTTATTGTTTAGATTGTCACGACAGTAGAATATACGAGTAGCTTTCCTTTTCGCAATAATGTTTTCCTTTTAACCTACGTTGTGGTGGAAAAATACCATTCCAGATGTTATCGAATATGGAAAGATGAAAATAATAATAGGCAGCACATAAACGTGAAATAATTACAATAAACAGAGCATACCACACGAATATTTGAGGAGAAATATGATAATTCAAAAGAGTCGTCTTCAAAATTAATACCATTTATTTCAAGTTCGAAACATTCAGTTAAGCTACAAATCCCGTTTTGGTCTGCTATCATGCAAACATGGTACCTTAATGGTTCTTCTTGAGTTCTCAGTTCTACTAGTCAACGAATACCAGGTTCAAATCAGGGAGATGTCCTTACACATTTTCAGCCAACCCCAAGCACGAGTACAGGGTTTGTCCGGAAAATAAGTGTACTAAGCTCAGGAAAAAATGTATTACAATTTTACATATCTTAAGCTAATATTCCTCAAAATAGGACCCTTGTGAGTCGATACACTTGTTCCAGCGGCGTTCCCATTCCTGGAACGCTCCCGCGAAGGCATCATCGGGAACCTCTCGAAGACACGTCGTCACGGCCTCTTTGACGGCGTCCAAAGTCCCGTATCGCGTTCCTTTCAAACTCCTCTTTATCTTCGGGAACAGAAAGAAGTCCGGAGGTGCCAAGTCCGGGCTGTAGGGCGGGTGCCGCAGCGTTGCCACGCCGTGCTTGGCCAAGAAGTCCGACACGACAAGCGCGGTGTGCGACGGCGCATTGTCGTGACGCAGCCGCCAGGTATTTTTTATCGCTGGCCGGACGCGAGCGACTCGTTTTCGAAGCCTGTCGAGCACTTGGACGTAAAATGCAGCATTTACAGTTTATCGTTCAGGTACAAATTCGTAGTGGACGACTCCCCTTTTGTCAAAAATCCGGAAAAAATCAGTACACTTATGTTCCGGACGAACCCTGTATATTATTTTGCGTACTGGAACTATCTCAGAAACAGCAGACGTCACAAAAAAGGAATGTCTGAATTTGTCATGGAATAGCCATTAGTCACTGAATTTGTCAAGGATCTCATTAGCCACAGGTTTTTGGCCAGGTAACGTATAAACCAAATCCATCGAACCAGTCTTCGGGCTGACTAGTTACATCTACATTTTATCCTGCAACCTGCCAAGAGGATATGCTGGAGTGGCCACGTATTCCATCTTATGGTGTAAGAGTTGTGGGCATATCATGTAAAGGATCGATATTCAATATTATAGTATTCAATATTTTGAAAAGAGATATGCTATCATTTGTCTCTGTTATTGAAAACTGTCAAGAAAACGAAGATAGCCGAATCGCCTTGTGGAGGGCTTTCGGTAGTATTACAGTAGCGCTGTACATGGTGTCGTTTCACAATTAAAAATGAGTTCGCAATTGCGCAAAGCTCTCCCATGAACAAAAAAAATCTCTGAGAGGTAATTTTATGCACGTCTGGATTTTTTCATTCGAAAATTATAAGAGAGTACCATAAGAATTAAATAGCTACGAATTAAATATACAAATGGAAGTAGCTATTAAAACTACTAATTGGCGCGTGGAGATTTTTGACAGGAATCCCAAATAATAGAAATTTAACAAAATTTCTTCTTTGCGGAATAGATGCAGAAATCTGATATTTAAAACAGATATTAAATATTTATGCTTAGGAAATGCTGACCCCAATTACCTACCTTGAATCCACATTTTGAGACCCGCAAGTACTAATACTTGGCAATACAGACTACGCCAATCGGTTCAGAGGACAAAAAAGGCAAATCATTAAATGGTTTTCATTGATATTTTAAGTAGGCAGTGTATAACGTCGGAGAAGCAGTTGACATGTCAAAATCAAAGGTAATTTTGACACTCCATTATAATGAATGCCTCTTCTGGTAAATAATATCTTTGGTTCACTAATTGGATTCTTCGAAAGAATTACTGTCGCAAGCCGTAACATTTCGCTCTAGGCAAACCGGATCACGAACGCGTAGACATCTTCCATTCAATTCGAAATCTTTTGAAGGCATTCACATAATCGTTTTGACACGGATTCGCTTCGGACTAGGAGCGGACGTCGTTCATGCTTTACGGAACCGCAGCCGAACGCTATTTTGAATAAGTGGAATTCTTGCGATGCGGCAACAGCACTACCTGTTGTCGTGCAGCGACGGCTCCTCCCTTGGGAGTCGCCAACCCTTCAATCCCCCCAGAGGCCGACCGGCAACCGCTCTCCCGCCCCCCCCCCCTTTGCCTTTCCTCATTGTGATCGGATAACGGTTAACAGCGCCGAAAGGTGGAAAAAGGTGGATGGAAAAAGTCTTGGGAAGGGGAAGAGGGGTGAGAGGGAGTGAGGGTGGGGAAAGAAGGCAGGTAGTGGACCAATAGACGAAAGTGAACCCGAAGTGAAAAACCTCGGACGGGATTACCATGGACATGCTGGTGGTGACGGTAGTGGTGGTTGCGTTCGACACAGATTCACAAGAGGGCTCATTCCGATGTGCATATACTCTGGTCCTTCGGGTCCCGTCCTCACTCAATTCAATCCTCGGGAAACATCACAGTGTGTAAACGATGAAAAATTCGGAAACACCCCAATAGGGTTTCCTTCCGATAATCACCTTCAATGTTCTCAAAATGAAATTCTGGTTGTATTTTTCTTTTTGGAGCATCGGATGCTGAGGTTAGTTCTACCATTACCATCTATACGAAAATTCTACCATTTGAAATATTAGAACATTAACATATTTAGATGAACATTGACACATTAGAACAAGAAATATTAGAACATAGAAATTCTGATGAAGTTTTTCTTTTTAGAGCATCGGATGCTGAGGTTAGTCGGAAATTCTACCATTTGACATATTAGAACATAGAAAAATATGCATCTGAAATGGATATTCCGCGATCGTGGATTAAAATTTAGTCATTTTATTCTACAAAACCGATTCCCGTCACGTTGGAAGTCGTTTCTTCCACAAAATCTGCTTTCAAGAAATGAAAAAGTATACAATATTGGTAGTTGCACGGGCACCTCTCGTAAATTAAATTCACATGTTTTCAGTCAGAAATATAGATATGTAAAAAACAGATAAACAGCATTAATCCCTTTCTTCGATCAAGAATTGAATATATTATTGTTCGTCTGCTGTTTAATAGTAAGCAGTGAAAACCAAAAAATAATATGTGACATTAGCAATGCTTGATAGCACCATGTATACTGAGAAATCTTTTGTTATTGGTTCTTGATTCGAGATTGGTAACTTTGCGTCTCCATTCTTCAGTTTTGTAACGAAGACTTTCGAGGTCATGTACAGATAATACCAGGTTTTTTTGATTTACAACAACGCGGGAATAACACGAAAACCCTCGTATCCACGCTAATTCCCTTACGTAGTCTCCGAGCTACCTTTTCCGACAATTTCCTAATGCATTCATCACTTAGTGTTTTCGTTGCATATTCCGTCTATTTTCTTCCCAATTATTGTCCTCAGGTAATCACTATGTTTCATTGTGTGTTCCATCCGTCTCTTGTATCCTTTTCGCGAGAATTTCAATCTTCAGTGCATCTCCTCACTTCATCCGCCCAATTCGATTTCAGCACAAGCCTCCAGCAAGATAATCACAAGGTTTTCTATCTTCCCTGGTCTACTTTTCCAGCTCCCCTTATTTCTTAACCGAACAGTACCACATTCAACTTTTCCCTACTTATTGCCTCCATTTTTGGGACTACAATTCCCCTAAGCACAGAAGTTGTCATTATGGGAGGCGCCTTCTCTTGAACCATTTTGGAAGATGTGCCCGTCAGATTTCCTCCATCCAACGTTACGTTACTTCCAATTTACAAACCTGTTCCAGTTCGGTCAACATGATCTAGAGCTTCTCCTCACTGTACGAATTCAGCATTCATTCACCAACCACTACGTACAAGCACTTTCGTTTTATTTTTTAATGCGCATAAAACTACATGATCTATTGTTTCTAAGAATTTTTGGGATTTTAAATTCCAAAGGTATTGTCAAAAGAATTATTTTTTTTCAGATAAATAGCTGTGGGATGAGGCACATTATTAAAAAGCCAATTTATATTACGAAGTCATAATAAGAAGAAAGATCCGATAATTCAGTTTTCCCAAAACATCGCCAAATACGGAATAAACCCTTTTTTAAGATGCGACCAAAGTCATTGAAATAGTGTAACGAATTCTTTCACTTTTTATATTAAAAGGAAATCCATTAAAAAGCAGAAAAGAAACCTTACCTACTCGGTACAAAATTCTATTTTGAAGAATTTGTGTACATTTAAATGTATTTAATACTGAACCACCGTTGAATTACTGAATTACGAGTGCATTGCATTTGTAAATGCTTTGTTGAACGTCCTAATTACGTATTTTTATATATTAAGCACAGAATTAAATAAAATATATAAAAATAAATTTTCTAATATCGTTTGTGAAATACCAATGCCATTAAGGCTAGGGATAATATCGTTTTGACTCCATTTTATGAAAGGCGTGGTTTAAATATCATGTCCATAATGAAATCCTGCAATATCAACGACAAATAGAAAAAGTGCATAGGGTCATCAAAGAAGTGCATCAAAAAATTGAATCAAATAAGAAAATAGCGATTAACGCGACAACAGCTACCATGGAATGCAAGAGGTGGCGGAGATCAAGAGGTGTGTATCGTGGTAAACAGAGAGAAGGAGATGCAACAGGTCGTAGGATTCCCCGCGAAGACGAGAGGAGACTAGGGAGAGAGATGCTGGAGAATGCAGTGCTGCTCACGTGAAGATGAGGAGGGAAGAGAACAGGGGAGAAAAAGATATAAGGTGTGCGTATCACTCTATGCCATTGAGGAAAAACACCAAACCTCGAATGGCGTTTATTTATTTGGCCTCAGTAGACATTTTGATTATGACGTTAGCACAAAAACTTTACTTTTTTCTCTGATTAATGCCTTACTTCAATACTATCAACCTGAAAAATGTGAATGATTTTTAGTTCTGTTGCCGTCATTGAAAAGTAGCATCAGAACCACTAAGAGGTTCCACCTTTGCTAACGATGGTTTGGCGAAGATGTGTTTGAATCGTACTCGAAGCTAGTTGCTAGAGATAAAATAAAATTAAAACCCAATCTAATCATACTTATAGAATGCAAAGAGAATACAAGAAAGAACAAAATGATAATGTCATTATGCCTAATTATGTCTATTTGACTACTAATATTCCATATAATATTCTCTGTATAAAATCACCAAGTTTTCTAGCTATATTTACATGTATCTAGAAAAATACGATCAACGATTGTCGCGGACATTGTTGTTTGCATGCACGGACAAGCAAACGACTTCTGAAACAAAACAAATGCTACTATAGCTTCTCAATGAATCAGCAGATGGCGCTGCAGGAGCAAAATTGTGTTCTGAAGCGCCAATATTTAAATATAAGCAAACGGTACTTACTTTAAGAATACGCCTCGTATGCCTTTCAAATTCACCAGGACCATGGTAACAGTACTGTATAAAAAGTATTCTTGTTCAGTACTGTAAGTAACGCTGCTAAGAATGGGGCATACAATTTACATATTTAACTTTCCATTAGTTTTAGAAACATTTCCAAACATAATAATTCTGTTAAGGTTGTTTCATCCTTATTTTTTCATTCATTCTAGTTCTATTAGTCCTTTTCATCAGTATTTCGCGAACTTGGCTCAATAAGATCGATTTCCTTTCAAATGTCCGATAAGTATTTCTTTTGGTGACTTTTGTTTAATCAATCTTCAAATTGAATGCGGGGGCACATTTATTTCAACCGCAGGTTTGAGTTCAGAAAGAATTTTTTTTGTCAAATGCGGAGCCAGTAAGAACATTTCTCAGCAAGTTCCCACTCTGAAACTTCACAAATTTACTTAACCGAAATGTTATACATTTTAGGCAATTAAATGTTCGAGATTTTACAGAATAAAAACAAAGGTATGTACAAATGAAGGAAACACATGGATGACACACCAGGAAACATTTGAGGTTATGCAAGAGAGGAATAAAAGAAAGGATGGGGTCGTCCCACACGTAATGCCCTTATTTTTTAGGAACTCATAAGAGACTAATTTATTAAGGGGTGCGGAAATATCCGGAAGAGGTGACTTTCTCAAGAAATTTGGCGAGATTAGGTGGGAGTGTGGATCGAAAAGTGGGGATGGGGGAGGAGTGGGAGTAAAGGGGACAGGAGGGAAAACAAGAAAAGGGCACAGTCGAGCTTCTCGGTTTCGGGAACGGAAATTCCCGGACGACGGACTATGTAAAGAAAGTTCCTCGCGGTCGACGACGTCAGGAAAAAGAGTCCAGGTTGCTTAGGACAACCGTACACTGAAAAGTGTTACGTGTCGAAAGAAAGGATGACAAGAAGCAATGGTAATGGCCGGGAAGTGCCTTTGGAAGGCAGGCCGGGTGGACGGGAAGGCAATCTGGGTGGGGGGATAAGCTGAACCAGTTCTTACCGTCTTCTGATTCACTGAATTTTTCGAAACTCCCTTTCTCTCTCTCTCTTTCTTGCAGCACCGGTGATTCGTTCCCCTTTTCAGAACTTCCTCTTTCGTGGCCGGAAGTGATGGACTGGTTCGAAATAGTCAAGAGATACGAAATCTCAGCTGACTCCTAATGCAACCAAATTGACACGATTCCATTTCATGACTCACTCGTTGGATGGATAATATTTCCACCTATTTCAAATATCCAAACAATGAAACACGAAAGTAATCTCCTTTCGATGAAAATTATCGATCAAATCATATATTAGAGCTCAACTATCTCAAAATATATTTTCTAATGAAATTTATAAGATGATAGGCATGTGGCCTCCCACATGCCTATCATATTATAAATATATCCTAATCCCTACGGGACTAATCTGGCTGGTTAACCATTTATTACCGCCGAGGACAAGAATTGACAAGAAGGCAAACCAGAGGAATTTTTCAAGAAGCTGCGGGAGATGCCGCGAAAGTAACTTTCAACGGAGTCATCCGCTAAATGTGCATTACAATGCAACAATCTCAGCGTTAAAATCATTGGCTTTGACCGGGATTTTTAGAAACCAAAGGAATTTTATTACACTCTTCATCATTCATCGTATGTATCACATGTGGTTAAACTGGCGTATTTTTAGAAAGTCAAAAAAATTCATTAAAAAATTCTATACGTCATGATGAATTTTGTAGCAAAAAAAGGGAAATTTAAAAAAAATGCA
Source organism: Hetaerina titia (assembly GCA_037158775.1). NCBI lineage: Eukaryota > Metazoa > Arthropoda > Insecta > Odonata > Calopterygidae > Hetaerina > Hetaerina titia. Next base: position 95,900,350 of record CM073768.1, on the reverse strand, counting down.
AAGGCCATTTAGCATTTAATTTTAATCTTGTGCATCTTAAATTAGCCTCGATGTCAATTACGCCCATTTCATGCCTGGAGTTAAAAATCGACAACTATACTGTAATTAAAAGGAAATTAAGGCATAGATGTGAAACGAATTTCCATATAAGGCTATTTGTCCTAACAAGCATTACCTTTTACAAGATGTCTAAATGAGAAAGTTATGCTCCATGTCAGAAATCAGAATACTAAATATTTTAGTGAGATAAGACTTAGATAATATATCTGTGAGAAGAATATGAGCATTTCAAACGATAACACATAGTAGGAATTTTACTCTCAGATATACTGAGAGAAAAAGCATCAATTCATTTGTCAGGCCTTGATTCGGAATTCAAATTGAACTAGGGCTTACAATACATTTACAATTACAATGAAGATTCAATTCTTTTTTTGCGAATAGTAAGGAGATCTTTCCAGGAGGCTCGTAATCTCACAGAAGTATTTTTAGCTTTTTTTAGTAAGCAGCAAACATCATTACCTAGGTGAAAAATCATGGTTAAACGAAACGACGTCTTATAAGACGCGTTCGTATAATTATAACGTCAAATGATATGCTTTACTATCTCCTCTACTTTAAATTAATCAAACGCAAAGCTAATACGTCAATTACGTCATCCACTTTAGGGAGGGCGAATAAAAACAAATTAAGTCAATGCATTAATCTCCACGAAAGGATTTCCGGGAGGAGATATGTTTTCTCAGTTGTTATAATAAAATAAGCACTAATATTTGCTACAATTTTTCGATAACGGCATCTTCCGAGCTTTTCTTCTCTTCCGCAAAGCTTAAGCGGTAGAAATTCGAACACCTTGCCGAAAGATGGGTCAGAACAAAAAGAAAACGTAAAATCCCGCGGCGAAGATGTAAAGGGCGGCTCCGGATCGCGGCGATCGCCCCAGAAACAGCTGAATCACGATGGGACCGATGTGTTCAATCGGATAAATCGCCCGCCCATTCACCCTTCTATCTCTCTCTCTTTCTTCCTTCATTTGCGCGAATCGTGTGGCAGCTATCGCTTTCATCGCTTCCTGGCGCGATTAAAAACTCCGCGGGGCACCAAGACTCAGACGCGTCCCACGTGAGATTGAGATGCGTTCGTGCGTAACACGAACGGCGGAATGAAACGACAGCAAATGGGGCGCTCGGTTTGCTTGGGGATGAGGAGGATGATAGAGGGAATGGTGGGTTTTCCCTCGCCCGTTCCTCCACTCCCACGCTGCCCCCGTGACCCAGTGGCCCTCGGGGCAGAGAGTGGGCGTGGGCGTGATGTGATGGGAGGGCAGTGTACCCGGGGGAGTGGGCGGCGCTCGGCCGAGTTCCCTTGTTTCCGTCTCAGGTCCCGGCCCCGTGACTCAACGTGGCGGAAGGGGGGGGGGAGGGCGAGAGACAGACGGACGGAATGAAGCCGAGATAAGAGGAAGGGGAAGCCGTGAGGGATGCTAGCAGAGGTGTGCTCTATTGCCATTTACATGCATACATTTCGATAATTGCTACTGTCAGATTCTCACCGAACCGGTAAGCGTTACCCTAGGCGTGGGTACTTGCCATTCAGAACTCTGACAAGTGCTGCAGGCTAAGGGAACTGCACGGTCAGAGGAACCATTTCATCCTATTTCCGTATTTAAAGTTGTTGGTGAAGTTTCCAAATCCACAATGGATTCCAGCAAGCAAATAAGTTTTTTCATTAGACATTCATCAGCTACACGTTTTAATTTACGTACTAATAGCATTAAAGACTTTTTTCCCAAAGAAATCGAAGCCGCTGTGAGTGCTATTGATTATGTTAAGTTAGCGTGCATAATTACATTTTCATCGATTAATTTCTGATTCGCAGTGGTAAAAATGAAAAAACAACAAACTCACTGGTATACTGCACTGGTGCGATTTAAAAATTATATTTTGAAAACATTCAGCAATGGGTTGACCCACGCGGCATTGTGGACGAAAGGGAAATAAAGCTTCGGCAAGAACAAGATTTAGGTTTGTGCTTTCGTAATCTGCATGCCTATTCTGTCTTAAATATTTTTAAAAAGATTTTTAGAGGTAGAAATTCATCTCATGGTTGACGGATTTAATCGAAAGCGTCCGGAATTCAAAACCGAGAAAGTGGGAGGAGGCTCCTAAACTTCCTAAACCAAAATGACACACGTTACCCTTGGCACTAGATGACAGAAAACGGTCTTCAAAGGCACCTAACGGGACGTATTCATGTCATGGTTGAGTGAGTGACTTGATTACGTACGGAATTAAAAACCAAGATAGAAAGACTAAATTGTCTTCACCATAACGATTCACAATCTCCTTGGCATAATAAAAAAAAAAAGAATTTTTTGTTTCTCTAGCCACCTAATTATCTTTTAGCTTTTCGGTATTTTTCCAAATATGGAGATCAGAATTCGAACAAGGATCCGGGGATAAGGATACAGCATGCATGAAAATACCTGAATTGGTTCACGTGCACTCATACAATAATGACATAGGATAGCATGGAGTATAATATTTCCTCTTCCTTTCCTTTGCAATTTTCTTTTCCAGTTTTCTTTGAATTCGATCGTAAACAAACCTGGCATCAAAGATGAATGATCATCAAATATATTTCCTCTATACTAATCATGATGACTGAATCAGAAAATATTTAGCTTTCCATTTTACTATAAAAATGAATTCTGGAAATGGATGCACACGTAAAGCGTCACTCTAACATCAAGTCTTAAAAAAATAATAAAATATCAAAGACTTATTAAACCATTTAAAATCATAATGAATAACGGTATCTCATCGTTAACAGTAGAAAAAACGAAACAAAACAAAAACATTAACAAAGAAAACATCTTGAGATAATTAACGTAATATAATCTTAAAATAAATAATTAATAATAAATCTAATATTAATTTTTAGACTATCGTTAAGGGTAAGGTTTTGATAGACAAAGACTGACACCGGTACATTTCTTAACCTCACCTAAAAAGCAAAACCCGGAATCACAATAAACCCTTTTCCCATTCCGCATCTTGTACCTTTAACTTGCATTCATTATGTCCAGCAGGCCTACATTTTTCCTTACCGAATCTCGCTTCTCCTACGTTATCCGTTCTATTACAACCCTTTACCGATCAAAATCCTATTCACTTCGTATCCATTAACTTCTTCTACCCCCTTTTAATTTCTCCCGACAATCTTTTCTCCTGTCCTACCATATTTTGTTTATTTTTCCAAGTTCTTCTTCATTTGGTAGTTTCTTAAAATATATTTCTACTAATTAAAAACTTAACAAGCCATATTTAGTCATGAAGACATGAATGCGCCAAAACAAATAACCACTTTCGGTATAAATGCATGAAAAATACTTGAAATTTTTATATACGTATAGTTCACATTTTCTTAGATATAGGAATATTTCACAAAAAATAAATTCAAGACAATTCAAAGAACTATGGGAGATGCTGCAACAGTAACTTTTAACGGAATCATCCGCCAATACGCATTAAAATACAGAAATTTCAAATTTTCGGAGTGTTATAGCCTCGGTAGTTTAACTGGGCAAAGCATTCGGCAACACACTGAGGGATCCGAGTTATAATCCGGGTCAAGGGCAATGATTTTAACACCTTGAAATTTCTGCATTCAAATACATAATTCCTAGTACTCGACGATTGATCATGTAACACTAACGATAGGAAAGGAAGTTAGGACGTCAGGATATCTCGTCTATTACTTAATACACTTTTACTTTTCCTGTTGTCAACCAATAGCAGAAGAGATTGAAATAAGCGTTCCAAATAAACACTTCTAGAGAGCAAGTCCAGCTAACTATACAAAAAGAATTACATTCAACAGGTACTTCCACATCGTGGGGACGCCCGCAATGGGGCTTGGTGTGAGCAACCCGAGTGATGGATTGAAATTTTTGCATGTATCATAAATGACTCATCGGCTATTGAAGGGAAATTTGACTGTTGACAAGATGAGAGATGATTTTCGCATCCAAACTTCGCAAGTAGAAGCTGGGGAGAGAGAGAGAGAGTTAAGGGGTGAGACAGCACATTTTGACCCCATTGTGGGCTCTCTGTTAAATATTTATAACTTCAGCATAGCTTATGCTTTCACCTGGGTTTTTCTTTCCAAACATTCCAACGATCTGCGGTGATCCATATTGAAGCTCATTCAGCAACGGGACTTTGGTAGTCATATGCCGGAGATGAAAAAAGAAGAGTGTAAACGTTTCCTCACCTTTTATATCTATCAGGCAGCTGAAGGCTATTTGCAGACAGCCAATTTTACCATCTATAAGCACCAAGTCTAATTGTGTAAGACATTCATTGACAATCGGTTGAGAATTTTGAGAATGAGGCTTTTAAAGCCTAGGTTCCAAGAGGCCATTCTGTAGAGCTTATCATGAGCTCTTCCGCACGATAGCAAAAGCCGATCAACGTGTTACATTTAATGCGCTCGCATCAAATTTACCCTTCCGTCAGTCCTTCTTTGATCAATTCGGAAAAGGATTTTTATCTTTCTGAGTGAAACTAGAAAGTATAAGCATATTTTTAATAATTCCTTTCGGCGTTTCCCTGATAAAATGTGGGACTATTTTTACCGATATCGTAACATGATAATTGTAAAATAAATACCAAAAGTAAACAAAATTGAAGCATTGAAATTAATATGAAATGTTGGATTTAGAGCAAAGTAAAATCCGGAAATTTGGGATCAATTCCGTTTGATGTTCAACGGCATAGAAATATTAATTTTAAATGCACTTCACGAAAAGTGAAGTCTTTTTTTGGATTGGCAAAAAATTACTGAAGAAGGTCAGCATGAAATTAAGTACAATGAAGCCAAAGAGAAAAAAATTATTGAAGTAAAAATAAAATGAGCTCACTAAAATTATTTCACTTATAATATTGCAGAAAATAGAAATAGATTGGAGGGAAAGGTGACTTAACAGCACCGCTATAGTATGTCTCAGACTGCACAGGTACGATTGAAGGATGGAGAGTTGGGTTGAGTAGTATTAGAAAGAGGGTTTAGATAAGAATTCCTATTCGTACCATTCCGTTTCAACGTGCATGTGAAGAAAATGGTAAAAGAGGCATGAGAAGAACTGTAAATAGGAATGAAAGTCGGTTGGAAATCCAGAAAATCAGTTAGGGTAGCGAATGATTGAGCTTTAGTAGTTAGTCAAGCATTGCTGAACGCATTAGAAAGTCGGTATGATATACATGGGATGAGAATCAATATAAAAAAACTAATGGTCGAGTTTTTTGAGAAGAAGGAAAGGTATGATAAATGTTAAAATAGTAGGGCAAAAAACTAGAGCAGTTTAACTATCTGGGCAGTATTTGGACCTAAATGGTAGAGGCATAGGAATAAGAATTGTGTTAGGTAAAGCTGTCTTCACTAGGAGGAGGGAACTGATGGCGGAGACGTTGAATAAGGAATTCTGAAAAAGACCCGTTAAAACTTTAATATGAAGCGCGGTTTTGTAAAGAGCGGAAACATGGACGTTGAAGCAAGATGATAGACAATTAATACAATCTAGAGTATGGAGAATCATCTATGATGGACCATTGTTACCATGCTTCATAGTGCAGATCAAACGATTGTTGTTAATTATTTTACGGTTGTAATTGATTGACAGTAAATATTAAGAAAATATTCAAATCTATCCAATGTGTAATATTATCGTGAACAGTACGTACTTGTCTTCAAAATTTAATCGAACAGCATAAACTCTTTAAAAAATTTTTGGGTAGCTGTTGCTATTTGCCAGATTCCAGGCTGACTGGCTTAATTTACCATAGGGAACTTCTCTGCTTTTAGATCCACTATGCTCCTTTTTCAAAGTTTTGAATAATGATTGTGTGATTTGGTTTGTCCTCAGTATTTGTGACTACATTTTAAAGCCAGTGCTTCTATCTTCAAAGGAAAACGAGATAATAGAGCGAAACCATACGTTTTCCCCTTGATCTTCTTTCATAGACTACCAATAATAATGTGGAAAGTACATTTAAATAGTAATGCTCTGATTATATTATTTCAAAAGTAAAACAGCAAAGAACTATTCCTCTCCGATTACCTTGGATACCATGAATTCTGCGTTTTGGTATCATCCACAACGCAATGAGCGATATACTTGCAGGCGAAAAAGTAACCTATAATATTGGATATGATACATTTCTTCATAACTTTCTTAGTTTAAGGTTTATTATTGCCACTTATTAAATCAAACGGAATAAATAACTCATGTGCATTACTTTCAATTACAGTTCCTGAATGCTAAGCTGAAGGTGCAAGAGATACAAAAATGGAGCTTGATAAACCGCCGCCTTCCTCAGCGCTCCCGTCTTGCATCGTCCGTTCCGAGAACTACAGCACCGAGTCCTCGGCTAAGTCTTCCTCTCATGGCCGCACGGGCGGCGCCACTTGTCATTCCACCCTCTCCACCCCCTCCTCCCATCGGCGATCTCCCCTCAAGCTCCTCCTCCTCCAGTTGGTGCTCGCATTCCTGATAAGTACCTTGCCACAAAATGCTTCCGCGTCTCCACTCTGGTATCCAGGTGAGTACAACTAATTATGATACCGCTTTCATTTCACAGTGACCCTATAAATGCACATCACCCGAAATGAACCCCAAACCGGTGTGCAAAAATATCATGGTTTGGCTTCAAAAAATAAAAAAAATATTTCAATTTTGGGATAATTTTCTACATATTTCCGAAAAATCAAGTGGAAAGAGAAATATGACAGAGTTATAAAATTCAACGACTTGAAACTTGTTTGACGTTAATTGAACTAAATAAAAAATATTTTGCTGAAATAAAAATGTGTATTAAGATTTATAATATATTTTTGCGTTATAATACGCACAGATATGAATAACCGTCATGCATTCACTCTGAATATTTTAGCGAGAAACTTTCAGTTGCGAATATTATACATGCAATGGTGGGTGGCGTTCCTTTGCGGTATTCCTTCATGGTGGGGAAGAAAAATAAGCAGAGGTCAGATAATGATGATCTGTATCCTGAACTCGGTCGCAAATAAATTAATATTTTGCGGAAAACCTAAGTATTTTCTTTCTAATATTGCACATCTTATTTTGCTTTCACTTATCGTTCAAACTCAAGTGTGAAAGAAAATAATTTTTTAAATATTTTCTGAGAGTACTCATATTAGGTATATTTAAATACTGCACAAGTACAATTGGGGCTCCTTTAATCCGAACTTTTATTATGACTGCTTTTTTGCAAAATGGGTTCTTTAAAATTTAACAAAAGTTTCTTTCATGCATTACTTTTCCCCCGAGGTTACGTATCTCCATTTTGGAGTAACTGAATAATTCATTGGTATTTCAGGAAACAAATTTTCATCTAGTAAAAAACACTTATTACACTGAGCATTATCCATTGGGTGGGATGGTTGAAATATGAACGAACCCTCTGGTATCTTTTGTCAATTACCTCGTGCAAAATCGATACCGGGTTTCTCCGTCATTGAATAGCTTCCTTTTCAAAATTATCACAACAGCCGCTAGGCTATCGATGCACAATTTATTTTAAATAGCTTTAATAAGGAGAAATAATTCACAAATGTACTATTTCTTCATTTCAGCAGCGCGTTTAATCAAAGTAATGTAAATGTATTTAAATTATCTAAACTAAATATAATACAACTTAATCTAAATAAAGTAATACTTTTTTCAGTCATGAGCTTAATCATAAAGTACAGTAAAAATTGAGCTTAAAACCTGTCTTAACTTAATGTGAAAAAATGCATACATAAGTCATATTAAATTAGAATAAGAGGGGAATCTATCCAATCCTCAAATACTCATATCTGTGTTTAGCAAGATACTACGTTGAAGTGTTCATTTAAGACGCTGAACTGCTACATAATTACTAATTTAATATGTAATGCGCCGAAAATCTTCTGTAGTACATCCGATACAACCTTAACAATATTTTTCCTTTCATTTTAGCTTCCATAGAGCCTCGGAATATCCGCAATCTACCATGCGTGAGCAAGAAAACTCAAGAAACGGGCATCTGCATGTTCGCATTCTCGTGCTTTAAAGTCAATGGCACGCATCTGGGTACCTGCATTGATAGGTTTTATTTTGGTTCCTGCTGTCAACTACCAGAGAGTTACGACCCTAATGCCATAGCGAATGAAGTTCTCGTTCACGAGACTCATCCTTCACCTCTGAGGCCTCATCCGACAAGAAGGCCCACTACGAACGCAACCCTTTCCTCGTGGAATGGTAAACCTACGAGACCTGCGACAACAGCGAGACCATCCACGGGCACATACACAAAGACGACGACTAGTCCCTTGATCACACGACCCACCGTCAAACCCGCCGCTTCCAAGCCACCGACCGTGACTGGAGGAAAACCTAGTACCTTAACCACACCTAAACCACTGACAACTAACCCTAATAAAAAACCACCTGTACTTGGTGATTCCCAGATCTTGATCACTACTACTCAATCAATATCAAGTTCTACGGCCAAACCTACTTCCAAACCGACGCTACCCCGGCCAACATCGAAACCGACTGTTAGACCAACATCGAAACCCGTATCTAGACCAACTTCACGACCAACAGCCAGACCCACCCCGAAGCCCGGTGCTAGTCCAACCATAAAGCCAAGTCAAACTAAGCCAAGTGCCAGTACCACTCCTAAGCCCGGGACCAAACCGACCCCTAAACCTGGTGTCAAACCAACAGCTAAACCCACACAAAAACCTGACGCGAAACCGACAGCAAACACGACACAAAAGCCCACATCCAGACCGACTCAAGCCAAACCCACTCAAAAGCCAACTCAAAGGCCGATTATTAGGCCTCCACCTCAAAAGCCTGTTCTTCAGCAGCAAACTTCCAAACCTACTTCGAAACCGATCACTTCTAAACCAACTTCTAGACCATCGACGTTTAAGCCCACGACATCGAAACCTACGCCTATAAAAACGACAACCGCAAAGACAACAACATCAAAGCCGACAACTCCAAAACCGACAACCCAAAAGCCTTCTAGCAAACCGACTGCTGGCCCCTCGACTATCCAGACACCCCAGAAGCCATCACTAACCGAGGCAATCACACAAACACCGACATTGACATCGTCTTTGGTATACCCCTCAGTTGGGTCATCCGCTACAACCCCCAGCACTATTACCACCCAATCGGACACTGGGACAAAAGCTCCTTCCATTATCCCGGAAACACAGACTCAGCTCAGCAATGAAATACCACCAGTCAAACCATCAAGTCCAACGGGAGTGCAGGCACCGGAAGCAGTCGAAGAGGATACAAATTCAATCGCAACCGGAGGGTCAACTTCTGCAACCTCTGCAGGCCAAGGTACTCACCATTAGAAAAATATAATTCTGAATACTACAGAGTTTTTAGTTCCATCTGCCAGCACTTTGCCATAACGATACGATAAAGCACATTAAAGTATGCTGATTTTACTAATTACTGGAAACATCAAAGAATCAAGCCAGCGTCCTGTCACTGTCTTGGAAGTTAAGACGAAGGAAATGATCGCTCCAAACTTGAAACTTCGAAATTCCACTTACTAGGCAATCAGCTATTCAATATTTCATAATAATTGATATTATCGCAGAGAAAATTTCAACCACATTCAAAATTATTGAAGATTACTAGCAATAAATGATATGGTACCCGGAATGTGAATAATTACCACGATTAAACCTTGAAATTTAACAAGTAGATTAATAATATGAGATAAATTGGAGACCTTATAAATTAAAACTTCGATTTTTACATATTATTTAAAATTTTATTTTTTTATTTGTAAAATGAATGTTTAATATTTGTCAATTTCTCGATTGCAATATATTACAAAACGATAAGTAATAGCTGATGATTCCACCAATACTTATGAAAGTTTTAGGAGCCAAACATTTACAAAAAATGAAGTCACGAGAAGGAAAATAAAGCCAATCAATAGAATGGGCAGGCGGCTAATTCTCATTTTCTTTCCGTAGTATCAACTCCTGGCACGGCGTCTCCAGCTACTTCAGAGACCACGCTGACCACGGAAGGACAGACAGAGAGTTCGGTTCCTAGTGTCACGACTCAGGAGATACAAACCACGGCGGCCAATACAACCACTGTCTCCCCAACGAGTACCAGTAATGGGACAGATTCCACAACAACCTCCACGGAGACTCCGACGACAACGGAACTACTTCCAGGAACTGAGCTCCTTAATATGACCAATTATCGCGAAGGTACTTTGTCATGAAAGCTAATAGGAAAGACGCTTTGAATTTCTTGAACTATTAAATAATAAGTCAAAATATTTTGAGAGGGATATTTTCATATTTATTTAATTTTTCATATCGCCAAAACTAAAGTGATTTCACAGATACGTAAAGCTTTTTAGGCATGCTTCCTTAATGTCTACAATTCAATACGTCTACTTCCTTAGACTTCAGCATCAAGCCTTCTTCAGATCGTTCCATCACCTATTTTATTAAAACATTGGACTTATGGATAATATTCGTAAAGAATTGCCTCTAATATTGTAAAATTCTTTTTAATTTCCGCGCTAGAGCGAAAAATGAAGAAAATGGATTGATGAGAAAACTAGTACACATCCTAGTTCAATTTCTACTATGGAATGATTTCAAGGAAAATTCCTGTCCTGGCATATAAGGGAAATCCTCAGAAACGTTAAACCTTTAACAGGAGAAAGAATTTTTTAAACAACATAAACAACTTTTTAGAACATTTTGTAGTCGGTAGTTAGTCGTAAGTAATAATAATACCGGGTGCTGAAGTTGTTGAACGAATTTTGCACAAACCCTTTCAAAACATGCCAATAAAAATTGCCTCAAATTTTTGAAAAAATTCTATGCACTGAATAGTTATCAACACATGCATTTTTCCTTCTGCTTTTAGTGTAATTGCACAGTTTTCGAAATAAAAAATAAGTAAAAGTAATTTAGAGTTTTCGAGAATAATAGTAATAGCAGCTTAGTAGTATTATTTCTTTTCGTTAGGCAACATCTGTTAAAAATCCATCCACTGGGAAATAAGGTCTCAGGGGCACGAAAAATGTACACAAATCACTATGGTATCTTGGCATGAAAGCCACAAATTTCGTCTGACTACCCAGTAATTTATTTATTAGGAGAGGTGACCGACAGCTGAGACCAGGAGCAATATAAATATTTACCTGTCTTTGTATTTGTAAAACATTTCAATTATATAATGCAACACAGGTAATTTTGCATGGGCATAGACGAACAGAATTTACCTTTTCTTTAGAGCACTACTTATACGTGTATAATAGATAAATCATCATAATAAAGTTCAACACACAAAAATGAAGCTGTTCAGCGAAAAAAAATATTAATCAATGGTCTTTAACGATATGAACTCATGTACTGGCACGGTAGGATCAAATTTAAAGACCCAGAGCTCCATTTTACATTTATTTTTTCTTCTTATGAAAATCACGTTACCAAATATGATACAACTTTTAGATCGGAAATAGCAATAAATCCAAAAAATAAAGAAATGAGGCAACCTCAATGTAATAGTCCTTGTTGCGCTACGCATTGTATACTAAGTGATTCACACCGAAAAAATGGAAAAGTTACGGTTAACGTTGAAATAGTTACCGACGAAATAAAATTAAAAAGGTAAGCAGTTAGTTACATCGCAATATTCATCATGTTAACTCAAAAACCGTGCTAAGCCGTACATCAAAACATTCATGTTGGAGTTGATGTCAAAAGAATGCGAAATTAACTCAATTTTTACTCAAATGTTATTTTGTTAAGGGGGCACCTCTGGTGGTCAGCGCACCCTTTGGGATCCAGATAAGTCTCTGGCGTGCCAATAGGTTTCCAGGGACAAAACCACTACAGTTGACACAATACATATTATTGAGCTGAGTTTCGAACCCACGACCTGTGGGTTGACAGGCTAGCGCTTTACCCATATTATCAATCTGGCCGGCAATATAAAACAAATATTCTACTTCCCTTTTCCAGTTGCCAGACGTACAATTTATCAATTCCAATAATCAACTGCTATTAAATTGAATCTTTAATATATTATTTGAAATTAAAATAAATTATAATCATAGCATTACATGCTACCATATTACAGCTCTCGCAGTAAATGAAAACAGGCTTATATCCTTCCATTCATCACATGCACCACAAACAATTAATTTTTCACGCAGTTCTTCGCTTCTAACCACATCCAAACCACAATTGCTGCACTTCCTCATATCTCCTGAGCTTCTTGTGTTTCCTTCTAGAATTATTACGTTAGCCATATTAGATAGATAATATTGTCGTTTTCTACTTCATTTAAAGCCATATCCTCTTTCATGTCTTGTGATTCAAGCCTTCACTACTCCTTTGGCATGCAAAATCGCGGCAATAACTATTCGCCAAATTACTTCCTATTAACTGGGATCACAACCTTTTTCTATCGATGCTATAGCCTCCTAAGCCGACTTACATTGTTCTGTTTGCACTTGCATCTAGATTTTATGATTACGTATAAAATCTGTGACGTATAATAAGCTATATTCATTTCTCTTTTTTTCTTCGATTCGATATTTTTTAAATTGAATTATTGTAGTAGTAGTATCGTATTTATGGGAGGCGACCGATAGCAAAGGTCATTAGCGACATTAGGGATGGACAGAATCGGATGAAGGGTGGAGAGAAACCCGGCGTCGGCATTAGCCTACTCTTAACGAAAGGCGTACTCACTCAAAGTGCCCTCCACAAAGCACCTCAAGTAGGGATCGAGATTCTACTGAAATATATTCGATACCACCGGGATTCGAACGCGGGCCCTCTGGGTGGGAAGTCAGGACGATAGCCACCGCACTTTTTCGATCCACAAATTGAATTATTGTATCATAAAATAAAATAACTTCATTTGTCAGCCCCACTGATGGCCTGACAATCGTCTAATATGTAAGGATTTTCTCAATTCCTCTACAGATGAAGAAAATTGTATCAGGTCATACTTGGTGGGATTTCATCATGGTAAATGAAACAGCAATTTCACAAGTATCTTTCCTGAAACACTATGTAAGCGTTCTAATTGAAGACTATGATGCTTAGCTTTGCAACTATAGTCGTTCATATGTAATGAGTATGTAATTTTCCACAGACTTAAAAGACTTTGAAGTCTGTGGAAAATTACAAACTCATTTAATTTGGACATCTAACAATTGAACGAAGTGAAGGCTGAAAGTGTGAAGTTTATAAACTGTAGTCGTGTTTCATTGAATAATCTTATGTAATTGCTGTTTTTTCTTTACACATGTGAAAACCTACATAGTTTCTAAATCATATAATTAAATTTTTAAATCTAAAAATCAAAGATTTAACCAGAAATTTTGAATCAATCGGAAGATATAAATTCCACTTGGGATAGTATACGTACTTCTTAAGCATAGAGTTTAAATAATTTAAGATGCTAAATATGAATTGTTTGATTTTTTAAAGAAAATAATTTCACTAAATTATTGTCATTTTAACTGTTCAGATGAGAAACCCCTTCAACTTGTTCATGAGAAACTGTTAAAATGTACTGAATTAAATCGTAAACTTTTTTGGATTCTATTAGTACCTATTGAATGCCCTTCTGGATTCTCACACGCGGATACTTTAAGCCATCTTGAAATTTATCAAATTTTATGAATAATATCACCATCACGATTGCATGTGCACTAAATATTGAATTCATTCGTTATATTTCTGCAGTGTGCGGACGTCGCCTTGTGCCTACATCACGTATTGTCGGTGGCGCCAAGTCCACATTCGGAAAATGGCCCTGGCAGATATCACTGAGGCAGTGGCGAACATCGACCTATCTTCACAAATGTGGAGCAGCGCTCCTCAACGAAAACTGGGCAATCACTGCCGCACATTGCGTCGACAAGTAAGTACGATATGGGAGGAGACGAGTAATCAGTCCCTCCAAGAATAGGTCAATTAACATCAACCAAAAAGGTAATACCAAGCTAATTAAATTTTAAAGGAATAACTCGAATTATTTAAGAGAATCTAATGCAAGGCGATTCTGATTCAAATCGCAATCTATTCGTAGCTATATTCTTCGCTTGATGTATGAAATTGTTTGTAATTGAAATAAATTTGTAGATTCCACTAACTGAATGATCCCAGCAAAGCATCATGTCTCATATTTGTGATAAAATACAAAGTTGTTCTAATGGTGGATATGTAAAACATCAAAGTCCAACCTGATTCTGTTAAATTTTTAAATGTGCAACTAATTATGAATGACAGAGACAAGTATACTAAGCTCTCATTCATGTGGACTTATGTGGGGGGTTGTCTGAATTGGGAAAAATCTGAACTACCTAGGGAGTTGACACTGAAAAAACTTAGCGGAGGGTTTTCTCTCACAATATTTGTGTTCCTTTGATCGCCAATGACTTAAAACTATCTTAATAATGATGTCAATAACAAAACTTCTACGCCTGCTACTTTTTCTTTAATATTATCTTTCAAAAAATTAGTTCAATACCTTTCAGGAATTAAGAAAGAGGGAAACATCATTTATAATCAAATTAAAAAAAAAAGTCGCTATGCTCACGATGAAATCCGAGTTAACAACACAAATCATTAAGCAGAGTTAACAACTTTAAGAGGGATTAAGAAAGACACAATTGAAGATCCATTTCACTCTGCATGAAATATTACACAAATTGTGCAAATATTCCATAATTGTCTTCACGAAATAAAGGTGATTAACTTGTCGTTAGCATGTAGCGTAATTAGGGTAAAATATTTATGCAAGTGGAAAAAAGTGGATATTAAAATAAAATGGATAATATAAGTTGAAAATAGTGGGATGTTTACATCGTATTCAGGTGACCATTAGAAATTTTAATATTAATTGAAGATTGTACAATATTCTCTACAAGATGCAACTTAAACAGGTATAAAGCGAATGGTGCATTACACTATCTAGGTATACAATATTAAGTTTGGCAAACTAATTAAAATGAGGCAAAATGAACAATAGTATTTTGGAAAAGACAGGTTTCCAAATCCAGAATAAAGAAAAACTTATCAATGGGTTGAAGGTTCATGAGTGAAAATTAAAGTATTTACCTTTTTCTTTTCAATTGATGGTTTAATTAGAAGCTTACTACGTTTAAAAATAAGCCTTATCAGCGACATGATTCAGTGTATGTAAACAAATATAATGACTTCATTGAATGGGGCACTGTGGGTAATATGTATGGGAGGTGACCGACAGCTAAGGTCATTTGCGCCATTAGCGTTGGATGGGAAAGAAAGGATGGAGAGACACCCGGTGTCAGCATTAGCCTACTCTTGTCGAAATCCGCCAAGGAGTCCGCAGTTTAACGTCCCATTCAATAGACAACGGACGGTCATACTCACTAAAAGTGCTCTCCACAAAGCACCTCAAGTAGGGATAGGGATACCGCTGAAAAATATTTGTTGTCTCCAGGATTTGAACCCGAGCCCTCTTGGTGGGAAGTCTGTACGTTTTCCACTGCCAATATCCCGATCCCGAAATCCACCGCACGATCCCGATTATATTTTATAAAACATGGGGACGGGGGTAGACCAGAGGTAGTGGGTCTGCCTGTGGAGCCGAAAGTCGCTGGTTCAATTCACGTGACCGTTTTTTCTAAACTTGCCAGTTTAGAAAAATTGTTAATAGTTTTTCGGAAGGAGGCAACGGGAAAAATATATACCTGAAGTCATGGTGAAAGGCAGCAGTTTTACCATTAGGCTCCGGTGGCGAAGACGGAGTGGGTCGACCCGGCATCAGCTGCCACAGCTGCGAGCGTGAGTGAATTGCACGTTATCCGCCGAAGTACTGCGATGTGGAACCACCGAGACCTGCAAAAGGAAACCACCACATTATTCTCCCTAGAATATGCAGCATTCAAATGCGACAAGAGGAATTTCCTCCCAGTAAAATATTCCGCCACGGAATAAACTAGTCCCCCAATCGGATCTCCGGGAGGGGAGTACTGGAAGGGGAAATCAGTCAAGATGGGTAAATGCAGAATAGGGAAATGGAACGTTAGGTCATTAGGGGTATGCGGGAAATTAGAAAATTCAAAGATGGAGATGGATAGGCTGGGGATAGACATCCTGGGATTGAGCGAAAGTAAGTGGGTGGGGGCGAACGGCTTCTGGAGCGACGACTACAGGGTGATATACTCTGGAGACGACCAGAAAAATGCAGGAATAGGCATCCTACTCACGAAGAAATGGGTAAGGAAATAATATCGGGCTGATAATATAATGAAAGGATATTGATGATAAAGTTAGAGGCAGAACCTACGGATACAGTGATAGTGCAGGTATATTTTCCGACGTCCAGTCATTCAGATGAGGAAATAGAAGAACTATACGAACACTTGGAAGGGGTTCTAGGAAAAGTGGAAGAAAAATAGAAACCAAAATAAACAAAGGATTACTCCTTTGACAAAGATGCAACCTCTCGGAGAACGCTACGAAAAAAGAAAAAATAGATGGATTGGACACTCATTGAGGTACAATGGATTGATTAGGAATAGAAATAGATGGAAAAATATACTATAAGTGAATATTCCACGAGGAAAACCAAGAGACATGTACATAGGACAAATTAAGGACATAAACAGAGATGGTCTCAGGGATTAAGGGAATTGATATTGAATAGAGTAGAATTGAGGGCTGCAGTAAAGCAATCCTAGGATTTAAATACTCATGATCATGATAAAAAACATATTATATAAAATATATATATATAAACCATAAACACAGTAATCAACCCGAAGGTCGGTTTAGTAGGTGATGGTAGAGCTCACCCATGTACCAAGCCCGACGGCGTGTGAATATTCACACATCAGGGTAGGGGGGCCTTCCCTAGATCCCAGGTCCTTTCCCTGTGCCGGTTATGGTTTCCCAGGAAGATCTGGTACCCGAAAAATCAACAAGCTTGGGTGGAGCTGCAGGTGCCCTGCCCGGGAATCGAACCCGGGACCCTCCGGTCAGCAGTCCAACGCTCTACCCGCTAGACCACCGCGACCCGCATATATATATATATATATATATATATGCATATATATATATATATAACTTTTGGACGGCACAATAGAACAGAATAAAACAGATAACACGTAAAAGGACACTCACACTGTAGATGATTTAAGCTTTCGGTCTACTTCGAGGCCTTCTTCAGGTCAGACCGAAGGCCTGAAGGCCGAAAGAGGCCTCGAAGTAGGCCGAAAGCTTAAATCATCTACAGTGTGAGTGTCCTTTTACGTGTTATCTGTTTTCTGTGTTCTATTGTGCCGTCCAAAAGTTATATTGCTCTCGTGAGTACTTCCGCATCATCGATATATATATGTATATATATATATATACTCAAAATATAAAATAGCTGTCACCTTAACTCATATTAATAAGAGGACTGCAATTTTCTTAAGTACGTGACATTGCATGGTACTGTTAATCCCATGATAACCATTTCTCTCTTCCGTTTATGTAGCGTGCCTCCTGGGGACCTTCTCCTGAGACTTGGAGAGCACGACTTGTCTACAGAAACCGAGCCTCTAGGCCATCTGGAACGAAGGGTGCAGCTAGTTGCCTCTCATCCTCAGTTCGATCCTAGGACTTTCGAGTACGACCTCGCACTACTACGATTCTACGAGCCCGTGACACCATTCGCAGCTAATGTTTTGCCGATATGCGTCCCGGAGGATGATCGTTCCTTCGTCGGGAGCACCGCTTACGTCACGGGATGGGGAAGACTCTACGAAGGTATTTCAGCACCAACAGAAACAATCTTTTCTTTGACTAAAATATTGAAAAGTTTCTTTATATTGATCGTCACCAGTACTTTTAAACACGTTTCCTCTTAACTCTATTTAGAGTCATGTTTAAACTTCTTTTATCTCTTTTTATCATCTGGGTTCACGTAATTAAATTTTTACTGTCAGCTTTCCACTCAGATTTTAACAAATAATCCACTGTATCGGAATCTAAGATCTAGAATCTCCATGTATATCACATTAAACAGCCTGGTGTGCAGCAAAAATTCATCACAATAACGCATTATTGAATACTGCGTTAAAAAATGTAATAAACACTGAATTTAAAATATTAAAATTAGCAGAGATATACATGCTTCTTAAATGCAGACATTTAAACTAGTATCAAAAGTCAAAAGAGATCATTTTTCCACAAATTTTAATGAATAACACTACTTACGATATTAAATGCCATTATTTATGTGCACACAACTTCGTGTAAACAAGAATGTATTACCTTCAATTTCTTAACCAACCTAAGGAACGCCAATTATTCAACTTTTTCAAATCATTAACACCTTAAATCTAAATTTATAACATAACAGATGGACCCCTACCAAGCGTTCTGCAGGAAGTCCGTGTCCCGGTCATCAACAACTCGGCGTGCGAAGGTATGTACCGGAGCGCAGGATACGTGGAGCATATTCCTTCGATCTTCATTTGTGCCGGATGGAAAAAAGGCGGATTCGACTCCTGTGAGGTAATTAACACTTCAATTCTCTCCTCATCTTTTCCCTGAAAGGGAATTACAAAGTTTAAGTAAGATTCTGAAATATCTCTAGTAATTTAACTAACACACATAATACTATCGACAACTTTTAAATTTAAGAGTAAAATCAACCAGGGTTCTACAGGTAAAATTGAAAATTAATTTTATCGTAGATATTTATCAACTCGATATACTAATAATATAATTTTAACTAAAATGAAAAAATGAATTCACAAACAATCTTTCAAATTGGCCATTTGTATTTTCTTTGTTGATTTTTTTTTAGTTTTTACATGTTTTTCCATTGAAATCAGATTTCTTTCACCTTTTTTCGCAATCAAACATCACCTTTTTTCGCAATTGTCACTCAAGAAAAGCCGATCACATGCAGTATTAATGTGAACATTTTTTCATCAAAGAAAAATAATTTCCTCTTTTCATCGCATAACAATATTTAAACATTTAAGTTATTGATACATGAAGTTTCTTTTGTGTATTAATGACCACTATTCGAATAAATACCGTTGGAAAAAATTCATACAAAATACAAAGAAAAAATATATTATTCAATCACCAAAACATCTGGTTTAAACGCCACAATACGTACGTACACGAGGATAATTCCAGTAGATATAGACCATATCAGTCAGAATACGAGTATATTATGTTAAAGCATTGATTTAAGAATAGCGTCATCAACTCAAAGAATTGCCCGGGAGCTGATGCAGATTTTAATCACAATATAGAGCTCATGAAGCGTAATGGTAAATTTAAGAATATGAGAACGTAAAGGAGCAGGGAGAAATGGAATGTAGAAGACTTTAATTGGGGGGAAAAGTAAGAAACAAGAAGGGGCAGTTGATAAAATTCTGAGGGAGGATAAGGGGACGGGTACAGGAGGAGAGCGTTGTAGCTATCTCCAACTTTGAATAAAATAATAGAATTGAGAAAGAAAAAGGGTTAGAAAGCCATAGGTTACAGAAGATATGATTAGAACTATATAAGCGAACGATAAATAGAAAAGCGTGAAAACATTTAGGAAGAGGAATGTACAGAGAGTTGAACAATGAATTTTAGGAGAGAAAATAATAGGGCAAAAGAAACATGGTGGAAGAGGAGAGCTAGGATATGGAAAGTATGCAGAAACAGAGCAAAATGGAGAAGTGAGAGAATTGTCAATAACTAGAACGATATAACCGTTTAAACTATTATAAATTCAAGAGGTACAATATTAAGTGACGCAAAAGAAGTTTTGACAAGATGGAATACATATACAGAGGGACCCCAGAGTAAAGATAAGTATAGAAACTATATGGAAAATGCCTATGAATGTGGATGCCGAGAGGGAATATGATGCCAATAAAGATAGCTTAGGACCAGGAATACTATACGTGACTGCGTGATGGAAAAGGCATTCAAAAAAAGGAAATCGAAAAATGCTGTGGAAAGATATAAGATCATTGCAGAAGTACTCAAGATTTTGGAAAACGAGGAAGGAAGAGTTTTATGGGTTCCTCCTTAGCATTTATGAAGGTGAAATATGGCCGGAACACCCTAGAACATTATTGAAACCAATCCCAAAAAAGGAAAAGCAACAGCTGTACGTGAAAACTTTAGGACTATAGATTTTATTTCACAGGCTGCGAAAGTTGTAATCAAAACCACCAACCAAAGATTTGAGAAGAGATAAAACCAGTACTTAGAAAAATATTGGTTTGGGTTTAAAAATGGAATGAGCACGCATGATTCCATTGTAATATGAGGTCACAAGTAGGAAGGATTATTAAATACGAACGTACGCCAAGACGATGTATTTGCCTGCCTCGTTGATTCTGATAATGCATTCGACAGAATAAAATGGGCATAATCAATGAACAAAGGGATGAAATAAGAGAGATAGACACCATCGCAAACAGATTCAAGTACTAGTTCTTCCTTCACCTGATATACTAACTTAATAAAATCTAACCCAAGAGCCCGAAAAAATTAAATTGACTTGAATATTAGACTGTGATGAATTGTTAGGGTGCAACAATTATTGCAAGTCGTGTAAGGGCATCTATGTGCACGAAAGTTGTTTATGAGTTAATATGCACACAAGTGTACGCATGAACTGATATTACTGCATCAATAGCTGGTGTGCTATTCCCCTTCCCGCCACACGCCCTTGCGGCGGCTTCCAGGGTATTGTGTAAATGTGCAAGATCTTGAAGATTAAAATTTTGTAGAATTGAGGGTTAGGCGATTAACCGGCTATGTTTCAGGCTTCAAAAGTGCGGATAGCGATTCGAGAGCCGAGATGGGCATTCCTAGGTAGGGGGAAAGACAAGGTTGTTCGTCTATTATAACCTGTTCTTTTCCAATAAGAAATGAATGATAAGGGAAGCATGGGGATGGCTGAGGGTCAGGAAAGAAAGTAGGTAACAAACTCATCAAATGAATGTTTTGGATGAATAGGTGTTGTTAGTCAGTCGAATAAAGAGTTACAGTCATAACTTAGTGCATTGAATAACCTATGTGATAGTCATGGGATGGGGAACGTTAATACTAAAAAAAGTAGACTGATTCTCATAAATAGGAAGGCCTAATAAGAATTAAAATTGTGGGACACAAATGAGAACAGGTAGAACAGTAGAGATATTTGGGAAATGTTGTAGAAGAAGATGGGTAAAGTAGTAAGGAAAGTCCAAGAAAAAATAATTTAGGCAAATGCCTTTGCAATGATGCGGGAGTTAGTGATAAGCCCTATAAGTAAAATGTAAATACACAGCAAAGGTTAGTCCACGAGGCCAGAAGATAAGCGTAAATTGGAAGGTTTTGAGATGGTTGTGGAGTAGCATGGAGAGAATAAAATAGACGGAAATGAAAACAAATGATGACGTTCTAGCCATGTTAGAGGAATGAATATGAATGCTGGATTAAATTTGAAGATGTCAAGACCAGTGGATTCGGGAGATAATGAGAGTTAATAGAATGGAAATCGGAAATGGAAGGAAGAATGCTAGGTAAGGGAGGTGGAGGGAGGCATTTTTCATGTAATTAAGGGAGACGGAAAGTATGCATCCATTATTGTTATGTGCATCATGGGGTTAAAGAATTACCATGCAACAATTTCAGAGTGTAGAAATCATTCGCCTTGACCAGGATCCCGCAGCAGATGACTCCGTTTATCATATTTGCCTTAGGTAAATAATTCGCCAACGTCACATTACGAGTATTTTCATGACCAATTTTCGCGAATAGTTTTTAATAGGATATTTGCTCAACATACTATATTAAAGTTTAGTATTTCCAAATTAGATCAGGCATACTTTTCCATTTTAATTAAAATAGAGCAAAAATATGTATAGTAGATAAGATAAATGACAAGTACAGCACTCAATAAGCTCACAAATGAAACTTGTTGATTTAAATGCTGAAATTAGAGAGTAAGGAAACACAGAATGAAATCGTATTCATACAAATAAATAATAATTATTAATAATGTGTGTAACTAGACAAATTCACAGGTTGTGTCTATATTAACGTAATTAAAATCTAAATTGAATGTGAAGTAATAAGGCATGCCTATGATTCTCCGTAAGAGAGACCTGATAAAATATTTCTTAAATAATGGAAATTCACTTCCAAAAGTACACCTTGGAAATTAAATACTTTCCAAGCAAAAAATGTCCGAAAAATTATTTTTCACTATATTTTACGCTATAAAATGATTTGAAAAAAAATGAAATTATCTTTTTAATTTAATTGGCTAATAATGTAGTCCTGTTTGTGCTTGAGTACCTCAAAGAGATATTTCACACAACTAAGGTACAATTTGTTTCGAATCATGTCATGGAAACATTATTTAGTTTGGATAGAATATGCTTAACGTGAATAAAGCATAAATATTACTATTTCAGGGAGACTCCGGTGGCCCAATGGTGATTCAGAGAGCGGAAGACATGAGATGGGTGCTTGCCGGCGTCATCTCCTGGGGCATCGGCTGCGCTGAACCCAATCAACCTGGAGTCTACACGCGAATTTCTGAGTTCAGGGGATGGATCAATCAGATACTTCAATTCTAAGAAACTGGATCGGGTTATGTGGCATTCATCATACACATAAGCTGAGTGTCTGAAGCAAACGACCAGGGAACCCATGTCCTGGCGGAGGAATACTCAGCATAGCTCTGGGTTACCTGAGGAAAGCAATAACTGCGAGGAGGTGCGGTGGAATTATTGTTTTCAGCCGAGTTCTTTCAAATAAGAAGAGCGAGAACAAAGAGTAAAAACTCATCCATGCCTTGAAAAAAATAGGTATCCTTGGTGTTTATTAAGAATCCGAAAAGGTTTTCGCTTTAGAATAAATCAAGTTTGAAAGTAAATACATGCCTGACTAATGAAAACAATGTTCAGGAAAATGTTGAAGCAAGACGAATACACATATCAGGTGAACTAGTAAACTTAGTTCCACATGGCTGTACGGAAGATGAAAGATTCACATAAAAGTGTTCAGCCACATTATCAGGAGCAATTCAATGACTTCATGCTCAGCTTAGTTCAAATTCGTTATCACTGAATGAGTAAAATTTGCATTTTTTCACAATGAATGCATTACGGTATTACAGGTTTCGACGTATAGGCACAAAATTTGATAACAAGGCCATAAATATACATACCAATTTATCAGAGGGAAGGTGGACTAGAGAGAAAGGAAAGAGAGGGCAGAAAGGGGGGAGGAGAGATATGCGCTGGTTGAGAGGAGAATCCGGGGGTGGGGGAAGACGTAGTTTGTGTCAAAAGTTGTGAAGTGGATGTGGGGAAGAGAACTGAGTACGTAAGTATAAGAGCTTATGAATGCACTTTTTTCAAGAGTAAGGGAACATCCAAAAGGGTGGAGTATCTTTCACCACGATTTTTACTAAACAAACGCCCTTGATTACACTCTCTCCGTACCTCGATTTTTTCCAGCTTGTCCATTCTTCGTTCCCTTGTTCTCGAGAAAAATAATGCCAGGAAGAAACTCACCCATACGGTCCACCTTCAATAGGTTTTTTGCGAAGTGGGATTGGGTAGCAGGTATAATGATTTCGCCTATGAAAAACCGGTGTTAACGTAATTAAATCAATTTGAAAATGTTAAAATTTTACTCATTCACTAATTCTCTTTTTTCCGAATTCACTTTCTCAAAAATATCTCAGAAGAAAAGGTAATTTATCTTGTAATAATTTATAAGGTTAATTTTAATGGGAATCAGAGAGAACATTTTATAATTAATCCGTTTACGAATGGAAAGGAAGGTTGGTGATAAAATATAATTGTTTTTTTTCCATTTTAAATGAGATTCCATAATTTATTTACTTTTGGAGTTCAATTTTTGTTCTAAGCAGGATATAAAATATATACTCTGATATTAAAATACAACTGCACTCATTGACAATGCATCTATGTGTGAATTATAATATGGCTGGAAGCATTATAGGTTACAATTTTCATACTTGAGATTGAATATACAACGCTCAACAATCAATATCACGGTACTTTGAATAAAACAAGACATTGTGAACTTATTAGATTACTGGGCAGGAAGTGTAAGCATGTCAGTGATAAGTGACATTTCACCGAAAGGGTGATATAAATGAGAAATTTTCATTCATCTGGACATTGGAATGGGATTCTCAGTGACGGCTTTGTTTAAAAGGAGACGAAGTCCATGCCCCAGCTCAATACTGAAGATATTACAGTCAAAATATGGCTCAAAGTCAAGAGTGAGTGAAGCGCGTGTGAAACCTCGCACATATTAGTGAGGAATTAAACCTATTCGCCGAAAAGTGCTTCTTTTCAAGGTGAAGTTTTAAATTTTAAACGCCTTTCGGGCATTGTAGGAACGAAAACTTTTTTTCAAGAATTTATTTTGAAATTCCATAATATACTTTTTTAAATAAAAAAACGTTTAATGAGGAAATATCAGTGATTATAAATAATTTATTTTTCATGTATTTAATATTTATACTTGAGTCTTAGGATTTTATACACTTGAACGTCATGGATATGTTAATAGCATTACGACAGGTAGATTTTTCAAAGAATCTATGATTGTAACAAAAACGAAAATATATTTTAAAATATTTTCAATCACTGTAAAAATCCAGTCTGTGTAAATACTTTTTATTAAATTTCACAAATATTAAATATCTTATATTTTAAATGTTTATGGTTTGGTTATTTCTAATTTATTTTGGTGAAAAATTTCCGGTTTACGAGATGATATAAAATCAACGACGTTCCATCAGATGGTATCAGGAAGTACAATTGATACATCAGGAGGTATCATTGAAAAAAGAAATAGTATAATAAAGAGAAATATCCTTCACGCCAACACCTTTCGAGGTTGACACATAATTTAAAACCTAATTTAAAGTGTTCAAAATTTATTCTTTTCAAATAACCACACAAGAAGAATTTCGTATTCTCTCTCCAAATCAAAATTATCAATCATCCATAATTTTTTGAAGATTTTGTGCAAACAGCGATTAATTGTGTTATATATATATATATATATATATATATATATATATATATATATATATATATATATATATATACACATATATAACCCTCCCTAACGCCATCTTCTGTGTAATGATTCGGAGCACTTTGGCGCTTTATAAGATCGCAGATTTCAGTGTAAAATTACTCTTCCTCGATAGCTCAG
The DNA here is from genome assembly GCA_037158775.1 of Hetaerina titia. Classification (NCBI taxonomy): domain Eukaryota; kingdom Metazoa; phylum Arthropoda; class Insecta; order Odonata; family Calopterygidae; genus Hetaerina; species Hetaerina titia. Next base: position 95,875,021 of record CM073768.1, on the reverse strand, counting down.
GTGGTTAGAGCATCCGCCCGGAAAGTGGAGAGATCCGGTGTTCAAGTCCCGGTCGAGGAAAATATTTTTACATTCGTGATCTGCTCACATCCGCCATCCCCACCTCTATTGTGAACGTCCTTTATATGTGTTCCTTTACCATTTTCCTTATCTCTATTTCAATGTGAATGAAATTTATCTATTTATATATATATTACCATAAACACAGTAATCAACCCGAAGGTCGGTTTGGTAGGTGATGGTAGAGCTCACCCATGTACCAAGCCCGACGGCGTGTGAATATTCACACATCAGGGTAGGGGGGCCAGTTCCTTTCCCTGTGCCGGTATATATATATATATATATATATAATAAAAATAAACACACACACATACATATGTATATAAACATACACACACATGTATATGTATATACACACGAGATCGATTGAATACATGCATGTATATAACATGAATACATATATAGTATACCTGTATATAACGTGTATATATACGTGTGTAACGTGTATAATAACATGTATATATAACGTGTGAGTGTTCCTTTTATGTGTTCTCATGTTGTGTGTTGTTGTCTAGGTTATATATATATACTATATATACTACCGATATATCCTTTTTATATATTGATATAATACACCAATATATTGGACTTACATATTTGGAATAATACATATACAACGCTACTTCATCGGGGACGGGACACCAGGCAAGTCTACTGGCAAGGCGGGTTTTCCATTCCCTACCCCGTGGTGGATCTAAGTTCGGTTTTCCTACACGGTGATTTGGGCTTTAAGAGCTTCCCATTTTCCAACATTTACGACCCTCAAAACAAAGCACACGAAGCTATGATAACCTATGATAGTACAAAAAACCTACAATTCCCAAACTCTATAAAGCATCCGGCAATAAAGAACTGGTTTACCTGCTAATTTTCTAATAATTCAAAAGTAGAGAAAAATAAAAGACCAATGTCAATGAAGCCAATTATTGAAAGCACAAACTTAATAACAAACAAAACAAAATAACACAAACGTGTTATTTTGAAAGAAAATGATGATAATGTATATGAAACGCGAAACAAAATGTACACCATCGATGCCTTTGAGCACTTACTTACTAGGTAACGCACAAAGTAAATAATCCGCTCCCAAAAACAGTTCAGATTCCACACACGATATTGAGGTTAAGTACTAATCTGTCTAAAATAATAAAATATTATGTATACATACATACATATATATAACACCTACCGCTGCAGCAACAATGCATCAAGCAGTTATTGACATCAACTTGGTTTACAACACAGTAACGAAGTTAATTATGTAATTTATTTCTTGCATATGAAAATTCCATTTTTAGTTCCTTTATAATGTCACGCAGTATTCAATATATTAACGAAGTATTTTTCGTATTTGATTATTGACACTGGCGGTCGCAACTATATGATACTGAATCAGTTGTAATCGTCACAATGTGTATTAAATTAGATATATGGCTTGGGGAAATGCTTCACCTCGCTTTCTTCTGAAATTCCAAATAATTTATTAAAAGTAATCTTTCAACATTTCAACATGCATTAAAAACAAAAAAATCTCTTTGCATGAATACGTCAATTCATTTTCATCATGCTTTGTTTGATATTTAACGGCAGGATGATTCCGCCTCCAGGAGTCAAATTTAATTTCGGTTTGTTCCTCCGCCACCATATTTTACTCAATTTCCAATTCTATTTTTAACCAGCGGCCATGTTCCATTGTAGCATAAGATGACAAAAAAACAAACAGGGATGCTCATAAAGTAAGGCCCGTTTGGTCACAGGAAAAAATATACTCATATGAAAAACATTTCATTGGCACTTTTAGTTAGCTACAAACCTACTTCACTTCTCTACATAATCGCCTTTCACTTCTAAGCATTTTTCCTAACGCTGCACCAGCTTCTTTAACCCCTATGCATAGAAGCTCGCCGCCTGAGAGTTGAACCAATTGACAACGCCGTTCTTAAGGTTCTCTTCGGTTTCGAAACGTTGCCCACCGAGCCACTGTTTCAAGTGCAAGAAGAGGAGGTACTCGCTAGGTGCAAGGTTAGGACTGTACGGTGGGTGGTCAAAGAGTTCCCAACGGAAATCTTGAATTTTCTTATTGGTTTTGGCGTGCATTTTCGGTACCCACCTTGCACACAATTTGTGGTATCCGAGGTTTTCCGTGACAATATTGTCGACAGTAGTGCGTCCAAGTTGAAGAAATTGTTCATCCAGGCCATTTATCGTCAATCGACGATCACATCGCAGTAGTTATTCCACTTGTGAAACAATTTCATCGGTCAGAATGCTGGGCCTGCCACTTCGCTCTTCGTCATGGACATTTGTTCGTCTATTTTTAAAAACCACGGCACCATTGTAACCTTTCCTTCACTCATAACCGTAGGCCCATAAACTAGGCATAACTCCCGATGAATTTCAGCAACCGACAATCCTCTTGCATACAAGAATCGTACGACAGAACGCACTTCACAGCTGGCGGGATCAACGATTATCGCGGACATTGTTGTTTGCATGCACGGACAAGCAAACGACTTCTGAAACAAAACAAATGCTGCTATAGCTTCTCAATGAATCAGTAGATGGTGCTGCAGGAGTAAAACTCTGTTCTGAATTGCCAATATTTAAATATAAGCAAACGGCTTTTACTTTATGAATATACCTCGTATATTTTTGATCAAGGATAAAAAGTTAGCATCTTCATATAAAAAGAACAAAATTTTTGATCGTATTTACATTTTATTATTTACAGAACAATGGTGACTTTCTTGAACTCCCCTTTCATACTGGTGACCAATTGGAACTGAAACATACTTATTTGCAAAAAAACATTTCAAACTCTGCTTCATCGAGATTATTGTCATTGATGAAGAGCTGCAGTAAATCATTTCCTCGCCTGCGAGAAAATGTAATTTTTGTTCCATGTTTAAGTGTATTCTTTGCTTTCAACCTGCAGGCAAGAAGCTTCTTTGAACAAACATCCACATCTACATAAATACCCTGCGAGCCACCAAAAAAGGTGCGTGGCAGGGGGGTGTAGCACCAGGAGGAAAGGGTAAGGGATGAGGGAGTTGGGGTTTTTCAAATAGGTGGAGGAAGGTGGGGGGAAACCTTTAACAAAATATATGTATGTATGTATATATATATATATATCCACGCGTAATCCCTCACCTGTACGTTAATATTGTTGAATATATAAGGAGTGTTGAACTGACTCCTGGGGGATTTCGACTACAAGAATCCTGGTCTCTTATCGTTCTAGGAAAAAATGACATTTTAAACCTGTCAGTCTTGCAGTCTATCTCTCTAATTTTATATTCGTGATCCTTCCGACCGTGATAAGTTGGTCCCATGGGGTCCGTACCCAAAGGGCCCATCTTTAAATGTTTTAATATGTTTAATCTATATTGTAAACGCCGCTGCGTAAGAGAATCCCGACCAAAGTTGTCTAGCAAAGTAGATACGCTGCTGCGTCGGTCATAACAATGTTTAAAAGATCTAGTCCCCTCCGCTGAACTCGATCTAATTCCGAAATCAAAGTTATATTTTGAGGATCCCATATACTGGCAGCATACTCGAGGTGGGGCCTGACCAAGGCAAGGAAACATCGTTCCTTCACTTTTTCGTCGCATTTACCTAGCACTAAGGTCCCTGATGATATCACTTAGCCAATTTTTCCTAAGGCTTTGAGAGCTTGATGAAAAGCCTACCATGTCATTCTCCCTCTTCCAACTTCTTTTATATTGTACGAGATCGGACACACAACATAAACTCATCCTCTTTGACCCCAGATTATTGACAGCGCGATGGAATGGGCACCTCATCGGAGTGGGTTTGTCCTCATTGCTATGGGTTGATCAGTATGCGACCATTTTCCACGAATTTTCAGACTTATGTCTGTTATGTTGTCCTAATCAAAAGTAAATGCATCAGATTAGGCTTCTCCAAAGCAATTGTTGCCCAAATCCCTCTTTCCTTTTTCTCCATCGTCGGAAATGATGGCAAGAAGATTTCCATACATTATGAGGAGTCTACAAGTCATTTGGTCTCTAAGCTTGACAACAAAGATTTCCACCTTTACAAAGTTAGAAATAGATATACTAATTTCTTTCGACGTGAACTTTTAACAGGTGTGATAAAAGACATTGGGATGATTCATCAAGCAGTGTCTCCGCATTGAAGCCATAACCTACCATCGAATTACTAAGTCTTAGAAGGATGGTGAAATAAAATGGATAGATGGAGGGTAATAAATAAAGTAGACACTTCGATGAGTGGAAGAATAAAAAAGGTCTATGAAGGATACTAATAAGAAGAAGAGGGATACTAGTTGTACACATCTTGGGCCACTGTCGCTTGCTGAAAGCAATAACTGAAGGAATAAAAGAGGGAAAAAATTTTAGAGGAAGATCAAGGATGGACGATAAAAAATAGGTACGCGTTTCTCAAAGTTAAAAGTCAGTTCCAAAGTCTAGGAAACTTGCACATGAAGAGTCTGCAGATAAAACATTATGCAGCACTCGTTCCTTGCTCACATGTCTCAGCATACAAGTTTAAATGTTTTTATTTATTAGGTAATCTACCGGTTAAGGTAGGTTTATGGATGGACACAACTATCAAATACATATTATGTAACTCCAAACAAAACCCAATCCAGCAACCTAAACTACATCAGGTCCCTCTTCATCTCTGTGTATTTCTTTCCTCCCTTCATCCCATCCAACATCCCTATCCTGTTCCTACGCTTTCCTCGCTTGCCCAACATTCTCCCCTCTATTACCTTCTTCAACATTCCACTACCGCTCAATACGTCTTTCATCCATTTTTCCTGCCTCCATAGGATTTCTCTCAACAAACCCCTCTCCTCACCCACCATCTCCAGTACTTCCTCATTTGTTTTCCTTTCGGTCCATTTCACCTTCTCCATTCTTCTCCACACCCACATTTCAAAAGCCTCCAATCGACGTCTATCCTCCTGCTTTCGTGACCACGTTTCCGCACCGTACATAGCTACGCTTTATATCAGAGTTTTTACGAGTCTTGTCTTAACATCTCTACTCAACGTCCCCGTCATCAACTCCCTCCTCCTTGAGAAAGCCTCCTTGCCTAGCGCAATTTTAAATGTTTTTATACTACATTTAAAACTTTTCATAGACTATGAAAATGGACTCTAGGGGATATAAGATATCAGAGTAGGAATCCATCAGGTAATGAAGAGATTGGCAGAAAAATAGAATATAGAGAGGTACTGAAAAGCAATCCCCATATAAATAACCCGCGATGACACCCACGCTAATTGAATGACACAAATTCTAGTTGAGAGGAAGTAAAGGAAAGGAGAAAAGGAAGGAAGGAAAAGATTATGGAATAAATTAAATTGAGTATCGGAAATAGTGCCTACAGAGAAGATATAAATTATGTTAGAGACGCCTTCACTTAGAGTGTAATCTTGAATATTCTATAGACCCGTAAGGGAAGGAAGACTAAGAGGAATTCTAGGTGAATGCTTGGATAAAGGTGGAAAAAATGAATGACAATAATGAGAAGACAAACGATGAAGTGTCAATACGATGAGTGAAGCCATGAATATGTCTGTGGAAGTTGAAATACTAGAGTAAATAGGATTGAGAATATACTAAAAGAAAGTTGGTTTTGAAGGCTTTGATCGAAGATATGCTGAATAGTTGTAAGAGAAAAGGACAGAGCAGTCCTTTTTGGATGTTGTTAAAAGTGGTCAAATAATGAAGAAAATATAAAAATCAATAGACTGGAAAAAAAGTTTACCCCAATTGAAAGGCTTTCAAAAACATGGCGATTAACAAATTGATTCGTCCTTTTATTTTTATTAAAAAAATTAATTATAAATTTTATGAATCATTTTATAAAACCATAAACACAGTAAGGTCGGTTTAGTAGGTGATGGTAGACCTCACCCATGTACTAAGCCCGACGGCGTGTGAATATTCACACATCAGGGTAAGGGGGCCAGTTCCTTTCCCTGTGCCGGTTATGGTTACCCATGGAAGATCTGGTACCCGAAAATCAAATAGCGTGGAGCTGCAGGGGCCCAGAGTGCCTCGCCCGGGAATCGAACCCGGGACCCTCCGGTCAGTAGTCCAACGCTCTACCACTGGACCACCGCGATCCGCATTTTTTTGTATCATTTTATTTTTCATGAAATGGTAAATTTTATTAATAAACTTATAATTAGTTTAATCATACAATTTAATAACATTTTAATACAATAACTTTAATATTGTACCTATTAACAGATATAGGAACTTGTGCATTGAAATAAATTTCAATAGTATGTCACGGAGTTAACTTTCTTTCCAGCCTTTGTCATGTCCCAGATCTTTGTCATGGTCAAGTTTTGGTGTTATGTGGTGCGGAAAAATATGCAAAACCTAAAACAGCAATTGCGCTATAAGATTAATCATTAAAAAAATGTCCTTATTGATGGATGAATTTATTTTTTAAAATCTTATTTCAGTATTCCTATTCACTACCTCAAATTTATATTAAAAGTTCATTTTGCAAATTTCAATTGTGGTTCAGCGTAGTGTAGTAGTTCCTTCCTTCCTCAAAAAACAACTTCTTCTAAAAAATTCCTCAAAAAAACCGAAATTTTCCCCGCGCAACCTCATGCATGAATTAGTGTCAAAACTCTTTAAGAATTAAAACCGTCACCATTTCTACGGTTGAGGGATCGTTATTGTCTCTGAACGTCCCTCTCATTTCACGCACTCATTCCGCCGAGAAATTTTTAGGGGAATTAATTTACACTTAGACTGGCTAGCCGATAAATTAGGAGCATTCAACGCGTATTTTCCGTTTCATTTCACAAGGGGAGCGAAACAAGGAACTCGGCTAAATCGTTGTTATGTTCTCAAGACTCGACACGCAGTTAATTTGCTGGAACCTGGAGATGCGACATCAATTTCGTGGAACACGGTCATGTTCTAGCCAACATGTGGACAATGACGATGACGTAATTTCAAAACGAATTGGTAGAGATAATGCTGCAAATAAATATGACTCTCTGAAAATTAATCACGTAGATAATTTATATAGTAAAAAAAACAGTTGCGTCCAAACAGATCAGTTATGAGCCCAAATCCCTCAAATTTAAGGATGACTCCATCTTGCAGGGTGTCCCAACTCGTTTTGGCTGTAAAAAGGCGCAAATTAAGCCACCTATTTTGGCTCCCGGATTTACGATACAAAAAGTGTATCCTAAATACGCCATATTGCAACCCCTTAATTCCAAGAGCTGGAAGCGTGGCAACTAGCATAAGAATAACCGCCTTGGCGGGAATGTATTATACATGAAGGTCACAATAACATTGTTATTTCTTTGAGAGAGCAGACTTATTCAGTCATTGATAAAAAACGAAGGGCGCTATTAACATGAGGTGGGAAAAAACAGAGAATTACTTAGTCAAGGGAAATTTTGGGTCTTCCGCTTGAATGTAGTGATGTTCTTCTAGTAATAACTTTATTTTTTTCAAGTTATCGGATACAGATATTTTAAATGTAGTAGTATGAACATATTTCTTTGTTTGGTGCTTCATTTCATGACTGAGAACATCGTATTTTTAAGTTATTCTCTTCCTATTCTATTTGCGCATATTTTCCGGGGACACCACCGTATTTTTGTGTTGGTTAAACCTTATTTTGGTACATAAACATTATGGAAAATAATCTTCAAGGTGTTGTTCTTGGAGAGTGAACACATTTAGTATTGTCCTTAAATAAAATAAAAATATGGCTGTCCACATTTTTGCAACTGAATAATCATAGATCGTTCGCAAAGTCTTGGCAAAGGGAGTCACCGTTTCACTAAATAGAAAAAGCCCAAAAAGTAATAAACCCAACAAAAATTTTTAAAAAATCCGACAAAGACTAGCTGAAGTATAAAAAGTTAATTGACACTAAGCATATATTAAAACAATTACTGACAAGGATTAATGACCGAAAAACTACCTTGCCATAGTAAAATTAAAATTATTGATATGAAATACTGCCTGACCTGATAAATTAAACCTAAATAAAAAAACAGATAGCCTATAAAGAGTAAATGAAGTCCAATAAGAAAAAATTAATACGAAACTAGACCCAAAAATCTTCTAAGTTGTTAAATTAAGATAAATAAATGGAAATTTTATTTTAAAAAAACTATCGAATGAACTGTTAAGTGAACTCCGAATAACGCAAAAATCATTACGCGGTTTTACATCTACACACCAATGTTTGCACAAGCTATCCCAAACATCAAAATACTTCCTTCGGACATAATCTGTTAATTTCTTATTCTTGGTGCGATAATGGAAGGTAGGATCACTCAGTTTAGAGTGCTTCATTCATCCGAAATTCATTCATTAGTGTTAGAGAGGCCATTTCTTCTCCTTTTTTTCTACTTTCCCAAGAGCTAGCAATTGAATAAATAACACAGCTTGGATGTATCTGGCATTGATCATAGTGACAAGAAATCAATCCCTAGACCCTCGGATTAACAGTCGAACGGGATATAAATTGGCATACAGAATAAAAATAATGTTAAATAAAAAAGTACGAGCCCCCATTTTTTCCAAAGAGAGAAACGGTATAAAAAGTGGCGGAATATTTTAAGCGAGACACACATTCACTACCGCATATGCTTCATGAGGAATGGGAAATTTGCTCCGTCTTGAGCTCATTTCGTACTTGCTTTTCTTCTTTAAAAACAAAGGATATAAGCCATGCGAGCTATTTATTATTCAAGTTTTCGAGTTCCATCTGCAGAATATTTGGCCCAGGTGGGTCATCTTGAGCTGACGCTGCTCGATTTTCTCTATTTTGGTTCCAGGCATATTCTTCATTCCATCTGTGTCCGGGCACTATGCCACTAACCCCACGTCTAAACTCGACTTTCCTCACACATGTCCTCTATTTACTTGCGAAAGTTAGGTACAAATATGATGTGTGTGTCGCCGAGATTACAGCTGAGAGAAACAGATTCTGGCATTCTCATGCGGGTATCGGGGTTAAAAAAGGCGACATATGTGAAAAGGTTCCACTAGGTTTCGGGGCCGTTGAGATGCACTCCTCCTCTCTCTGACACGCTCCCGAACAGACGAGCAGTCCAAATAAATGAGCGAGAGTCCACAGCCCCTTCTGCTCGCTCAGCAATTCTGCAAATCCCATCGCTCTATATGGGGATGAGGTGGTCAACTGTGACGGTCTTTCGATAATAGCTGACCCCAGTCAGGGGGATGGCACAAAAAGTATCAGGCGCCAGAACAGAACTTCGCAAAATCACAGAGAAGCATTTAAATATTTACCACAAAGGTTCCTTAGCTGAGATTTGTTAGAACCCCGGAAGCTTTCGATAGCCATGTTTCACCTATGGTCCGGAGAATTCTACAAAGGAAGTATGTAAAACTTAATTCTCTCCAAAAACCCGCCATCGTGATGAATAGAACACGTGGGTAGATAAAGTATTAGAAAGAATGAAGTTTTCTCGGGTCTTCCACCGGGTCAGGGGTTCCATGTTGGTCGACGTTTCGATGCCCGACTCGTGCATCGTCCTCAGGGTTGATGATGATCATCATCAACCCTGAGGACGATGCACGAGTCGGGCATCGAAACGTCGGCCAACATGGAACCCCTGACCCGGTGGAAGACCCGAGAAAACTTCATCCAGCAAATACGCCGGGAAAGCACCAGATCTTACTTTATTAGAAAGAAGGTCACGTTCATTTCTTGAAATCAGTCAAGGTTAGAGCCAATCATTTAACGTCAAAGAAATGAATTACATTCATGGTTATTTTGGGTTGTCGTAAACGGACTTAAATAAGAATAACGTATAATAAGGAACGACCCAGAAGTAGGTATTTGGAGGATTGTTCTTAAAGCAATAGAAGCAAATTTTTGCAAAATCCAATTTAAAGTGAGGAAAATGATCCCACCTTATTCCTAAAATAATTCTTCCATTCAATTTAAAAGGCGATAACGTCGTAAAGATAAGAGCTATCTACAAAAAACACTTACTAACGTTTAATATTTGCAGCTCTTCAGCTGAATAAGATCACAGCTTTACTCTCGTCAATGAGTAATATTTCAAAATATAACAATGTTACAGCTCACCTTACCAATAATATTTTTGCTTTTTAGCAATCTTAAACTAAAGACAATTCTTGTATACAGATTTTTCAGGAATTAACAATAGTTCAAGAAGTGTCAAAGTCCTCTAAAATGTTATTGCAACATAAGCAAAAACTGATCAGAGAAGTAATAACCAAATTCAATTCAAGCATGGAGTGTGACGTTCGAATGAGACTGAAAGCGTATGCCAGGCGAAGTTTTCAAGCAAGTGCCGTTTAGATATAAAAAAAAAAATTACCATAATTATATCATAGCACGAACATATTTCATATACATTTTGAAATACAAGACTATAATATCACGTTTCAAACCTTAAGCATGTCGTCATTTCACTAGATTTATCCAAGTTACCGATTATTAAACAGTTGCAGAGTATTTTTATTCAAAGTAACATGGCAATATGTAAAGGGCTGATCATATAACACCCAGCGGAGACCACTGAGAGTCATATGGAACCAAAAAGGCAGATCTGAAACCGGTTAATGGAACGCTATATTTATACGACGTGCTTCAATTACCACTCATCTAAAATAAGATGATCATTTTTGTTTAAACGAAAACCCAAGTAGTATTTATTCAATATTTATTGATATAAGCTGCGTAAAAAAACTTTCTCGTTGATTTTCTTGAGAAAAGAACATTACTTATGGTTAGTTATCATGTTAGAATTAATAATTAAATCATTAATTTTAACCACCAACGATGAGGTAATTTATCCTTCAGAAAATCATATTGTGAATCTTAATTGAAAAAACCAACCCCAAACCAACGTTCCCATGAAACCTGTGTGCCATTTAACAAAGCAAATGGTAACCATCCGGTCCTTGAAAGAGCTTGAGGTTAATTTTTTTTTCAACGCTGTAATTTTTTTCAACCGCGCACTGACCGAAATTCACAATATTCCGCTAAGCCACTTAAAAAAAAACTCTCGGGCAAATGGGGTTCGAGTATTTGAATGACAAAAACCGTGCGATTGAAGACAAAAGAGGGAAACCAAAGCACTGGAGCGCAAAAATATCCGTGCATTAACGTTCCTTCACACCTGGTTATACCTGCCACTGTGGGATGACTCTACTTTGCCTGTCTTCGTGAATGTAAAGCACTTCTCGCTCTCTTTTAACTCGTTGTCAATGAGATTTTTTCTCTCCTTCTGTTCAGTTCTGAAATAAGTGGTAGACTCGGTCCCATTCTTTTTGGGAAAAATTTTCCACCCAAGTCGAGCTAACACCTAAAAAATTAATTTTTTCTCTCAAGCGGATTCTTGAGTATAAAACAATCGATCATACTTCAGTAACTTTTCCCATTGACTCTGGAGAGGATAAGATGACGACAATCGTGGTGCGTCAAAACGATACGGAGAAAGAGCGAGAGGACTACGAGGTATGCCCAATAAATACGCAAACTGGTGCAAACTGGCTGCCACAACACGGACTATAACCCCGCCAACTAGCAGCGCTAGTTGCCTGAGACCCAATGAACCGTCTGTACTTGGCGGATCGTCGAGCTGTGCGTATGATGACAGTTGTTTACGGTGATAATGCTCTGAAGAAAACATCCGTTTTCAAGTGGATTAAACATTTTAAAGATGGCCTACAATACGCCACGGGTGATGCAAGGCTGGGACGACTTTCAACCACCTGTGTTGACGACAACATTGATCGTGTGCGGTCCCTTGTCCTTACGGATCGTCGAAAAACTGTCCGAATGATAGATGATGAAATTAATTTAGGAAAATCAACAGTGCACACTATTTTAACCTAACATTTGGGTTTAAAAAATCGTGCTCAAGCAGCTGACGCCAGATCAAAAGTTGAAAAGAGTTTAGTGTGTTACTGCCGAGAGAAATTCACTTGAAAACGATGCTGGATTTCTCAAGAGGGTAATCACTGTCGACGAATCGTGGTTTTACGAGTATGACATTGAACTAAAGTCGCAAAGCGAGGAGTGGAAAGAAAAAGATGAACCTCGGACCAAAAAATCAAGAAAAAGCCGATTGAAAATCAAAGTCATGCTCCTGGTTTTCTTTGATGCCGAAGGTGTTGTTCATCATGAATTTCTTCCTTAAGGGCAAACAGTAAATTCTGAGTTCTACCTTACAGTTCTCAAGTGTTTGAGAGTCATGTGCGCCCAAATTTAACTCAAGGCGATGGATGGATCCTTCACCATGACAATGCACCCGTGTATTCAGCATTGATTGCTCCCCAGTTTCTGGCAAAAAATTCAATCACCATCCTTGATCATCCTCCTTATTCGCTAAATCTCGTCCCCTACGACTTTTTCCTATTCCCAAAAGGCAAAACTGTGATGAGGGGACATCACAGGGAAGATGTGGACACAATAAAGCAAGAAACGACGAGAAAACTAAAAAGCCTAACTGCCGAGGACTTCCAAAGGTGCTTTAAGCATTGGAAAAGGAGATGGAATAAGTGCATAGCAACGAATATAGAGTACTTTGAAGGAGACAAAATCGATGTAGACTAAATTTTGCAAAATAAAGTTTTTATGCCGCAGTTCGCGTATTTATTGGACAGACCTCGCATGCCCCAATTTGGTGGAATCGTCGATGCTCCATGAGTCACATGATTTTATTAATATCAAATTCATTTGAAAAATGGTAGAAATCTTATTTGTTTTGCAAAAAAGTGAAACTTTCATGCTAACTCAAGCTAAAAAGATTTACTTTTATATGAGAGAAACTGTACAAGATTGTTCCGGTGCTTGGAACAAAAAGACTCAAAATATTTGTAGAACCTGAAACAAATTTTCCAAATTGTTGCATTCTAATTCATATTAGCGGATGACTTCGTAAAAGTTACCGCCGCGTCGCGAAACCTCCCACAGTTCTTTGAGTTTCTAAAAATTAAATGTTGCTAAATTGTAATTGATGGCACATTGTTTGGGTTGTGAATTAATTGAAAATAAATTTTAAAAATCCCGCAGTACAATTTCTATGTCTACAAGTAAATGTAGCACCAACGATGGAAATTCTACTACTCTATCAATTTAGGCATTGTTGGTACAATTTCATGAAAAACAAAAGAAGTGAAATTAAAATATGAACCTGAGCAAAGAGGAATTAATTATTTAGCAAATTTTTAATTAACCAATAAATTGTTTATTTAGGAGTAAATATAAAAGAGTAGACTCGTAAAAACTCTGATATAGAGCGTAGCTATGTACGGCGCGCAAACTTGGTCGCTGAAGCAGGAGGATAGACGTAGATTGGAGGCTTTTGAAATGTGGGTGTGGAGAAGAATGGAGAAGGTGAAATGGACCGAAAGGAAAACAAATGAGGAAGTACTAGAAATGGTGGGGGAGGAGAGGGGTTTGTTGAGAGAAATCCTATGGAGGCAGGAAAAATGGATGAAAGGCGTATTGAGCGGTAGTGGAATGTTGAAGAGGGTAATAGAGGGGAGAATGTGGGGCAAACGAGGAAAGGGCAGGAACAGGATAGGGATGTTGGACGGGATGAAGGGAGGAAAGAAGTACACAGAGATGAAGAGGGGCCTGATGTAGATGAGGTTGTAGATGGATTGGGTTTTGTTTGGAGTTACAAAATATTTATTTGATAACTGTGTCCATCCAAAAACCTACCTTAACCAGTAGATTACCTAAAAAGAAATAAAAAAAAGTACTCGTATAAAATACCGTAACAGAGAATATGCGAAGCGTACGTGTCATGCATTGACTCGATGTAATTTTGCAGAAGGCGTTAAAACAATTGGCTGAAACCGAGTTCATGCATGACAAGTCACTTGTAAAAGCGAGGTGAATTATGTCTTTTTTATAGCGCTGCTAGATTTAACAAGAAAAGCACATTGGTATTTAAAACGCCGCTGAATTGAATTCTATTCCTAAGAAGTAAATACCCGCATCTTTAATTTTGCAAAAAAGTAGCGATGATATACGAGACGTGATTTTATTCGGTGTAGGTACTCTCAAAAAACACTTGATAACTGGCTAGCTATTCATACCTACCATATTCGAGCTCAACAACGAAACTAAAATTTGAAAGATGTATATGAAAATATGACATAATTTCCCGTGGAATGTAAATTTGATATTCCTACTTTTGCGCTTAAAACTAAATTAAACCGCGCGAGGAGCATTAAGTGCAAGCTATTAAATTACATACTAATATAAGAATGGGGTAATGAATGTGAATGACCATATTTTTTCAAGCAGGTCAAATCGATATGCAAAGCGCACCAGCACTTACACTGGTGTCTATTTCATCACGAGAGATATCTTCCTATCGAGAGAGTTTACGATATTTTTGTCACTGACGACACTACACAAATGGAAACTTTCAGAGTAGGAGGTGCGATGGACTAAGACTCGTTCCCCCGATAAGAAAAGGATCCATGAAGTTCTCACGAGAGGAATTCTTCGGAGAGAGCAGAAAGGGGTATATGGAGTACTGCTCGTGTTGGTGAATGATAGCAGCAAAGTAAATTTCAAGACGAGCTAGGCACACTCCCTCCCTCTTTATTGACGTTAGCTTTCTCCTTCGCCTTTGCTCATTCTATTCAAGCCTCGTTCGAAGTGGATCAAGACGACTTCGATCGCGATAGCCTCCTTTCCTTCGCATTCGCCGGGAATCCTTCGCACATCCTCCGGGCAACCGTCTCTCTAAATCAACAAAGAATTCAAACATCCAGCACGAAGTTCTAAGGTCAACATCTTGGTAGGATGAATGTTGTCATAATGCCAGCGACCGAACTCGCACTATGCCCTGGGGTGGAATCTTGTACGCGAGATTAATTACTGCAAACAAAATGAAACAGCTGGACAAAAGTTTGGATATGGCGACTGTAAAATATAAACAAATGTTCGGAACAATTTTGTAGGGAAACTAAAGAATTATAAAAGGAAAAAAGTGATAAAAGGGGCCTAAGAGTGATGATTCGTCCACTTCCTCATTGTTTGCTCAAATGACTAAAAAGAAGAAAGAAATCCGCATCCACTTCCCCATTTCCCTTCTCCTTTTTCCTCGTTTCCGTTAGGAGGATTTAGTTATCTCAAAAGTCGTTTCTTCAGAAATTAACAGGCTAGAGAAATAAGTTTTTCAAAAAGTGCCGACCCCGTGCGTGCCGTGCACGTGCACAAATATTCCCCTTGAAAATAGTCATTTGGATTCTTTGAATGTGACCTCGATACTCGCCAGCAATATGATTTCTCCGGCTGAGTTTAACCTTAGTCAAAACGTGTCTCCCTTCTGGAATGGTGAATCCTCGCAAAAAATACCGGACGGCCTTTTTATTTATTTTTATAAGGGGCACGCTTCCTACAAAACAGCGTAAAAACGGAAAGGCGGTTTCTTCGGAGCTTTTTTAAACACATTCTCCTACACGCGCTTGCCTCTCTTTGCATGGTTGTTTGTACCAACAATTGAAACACTATTAAATTATTTGTTAACGGTCTATTGAACTGATACAGTCCAATTGACCCGGCATCAAATCAACCAATATGCGAAATGTGTCGCATTCAACTCCAAGGGTATATAGGAAAGACAACCAAGAGTAAGGAAAGTAGTTGAAAAGTAGCAGTCGTAAGGAAATTTATTGGGATGGGAAAAGCGCGGGCTTTTCATTACTACCACTGAAGGACGGGCAAAGCGTAAATTAGAACTAGCTTTCCAGAAATCAAATAAATTAGCCATAAATTAAGTGTAACACGTAAGGTTAGGAAGTTTTGGGTAAAATGTTGAAAATCAAAGTGATATAAAAGAAGAAATGAGAGATATTTGAGTTAAAAGTAACTTAGGTTAAATGTTAAAGGATTTAAACCATGGGACATTTTTATGTTATATGGTTTGAGCATCCGCCCGGGAAGTGGAAAGATCCGGTGTTCAAGTCCCGGTCAAGGAAATATTTTTACACTTGTGATCTACTCGATTCCGCCTTCCCCACCTCTCCTGAGTTTGTCCTTTACGTGTACCTACCCCTTTTTCCTTATATCTTTTTCCATGTGAATGAATATGTATTTGTTCGCCATATGGCGAGATGTCGTGTTTGAATGTATACATATCCATTTCCCCCAAAATTCAGCCGGAGAATTTGCCCTCTATTATCGTGTTTAGAGAAATGCAATATTATCAGAATTTACATTGAGAATACATTCAATGAAAATGAGAAGTCATTAAATAGTTATGCATCAAAGCATTTTTTTAAATATGTTTAATTGTTAATAAAAACAGAAATGTCAGAGAATTTTAATAAATATGAACATTTAAAAAAAAGTGAAAATTAACTTGATCTTCGGTTATGAATATCAACATCCTACGAAACTTCCCGAACCTGTATTTTTTCGACATTCTAAGGAGAAAATGTTCAGGTATCAGCTCAGGCGTTCGCTGGTGCTGAATCAGGGAGCACGAAATTAAGAAAGACAGTCTGACAGCCCTTTGCTATGTAATTACATTTTGTAATGCTGAATAGTGACAAATGTGACCTTGAGATTTTGTTCAAATTAAACCGCAATTTATTTTCCCATACAAATAAATAATAGTTAGATAGTGTTAATGATTGACAGTTTACAACTACAAAGACTCGCAACTCTAGCTTGTGTCTTTCACCGTATTTTTTCATTTTTTACTTCTAGCCTGATGAAAAGACATCTGATACTTATCAAAGATTCTTACTTAGGAAAAAATAAGAAAAACAATATCCGATAACTTTAAATGGACAGCGTAATACGAAATGTCATTCGGTATTAGCCCACTTGGAATAACCTTATCCTGTTTCAGGAAATGGTAATTGATAATAGTTATTCAGCTGGCACATACTCGTATATTAAATAGATATAATCCATGGTAGGATTTCTAATTTAGGCATCTACGACAAAGTTCCTTTTTCTCCTTAAAAATTATTACACCTACTCGTGCGTGCATTCATGAATGAGGCAAGTAAGTGAATTACTTAGAAATGCATTGATGAGTACTCTGAAAACATACAAAAATTAATTCATAAGAGAATTTATTCACATTGACATTAGAGAATTGTTACACACAAATATCTATTTCCTAATTATAAAACTTAGCGACAGAAAGAGACAATACACTCGATCCTCAATTTCACAGCCTCTCAAAAATTAACCAAATTAACCGGTCCCGATGGCGGAAGGGTAATTACCTCGCCTTCCAACCCAGAGGTCGCGAGTTCGATTCCCGTCCAGATGGGTTTTCCTCCATCTATGACTTGGGTCTTTGTAATTGCCTTTAACGTATTGTGTAGGGGTTAGGTGAAAGAAGAGACTATAAAGTCTCAATCTCGCCCCAATTAAGTCGTTAAAAATATAAATAAATATAAGACTACAGTCACCTTTGCAACCAACTTTCGTGAAACCAATATAATTAAGAACAAATAATTTATTTATTTTGCAACAATAACCCAACAAACAGGTTTGGTATTTTGCATAGGATTATGAACACCGGAGAACATTACAACATCGAAGATCTATTCCAAGAAAAAGAGGGAGAGTAACTTTTCGACGGAGTCATCTGCTATTATTCATTACGATGCAAAAATTTCAGAGTGTAAAAATCATTCGGCTCGACTGGGATTCGGATCCCTTGATGTCCAGCCGAGTGCTTTAGCCATTTCAGCTATCGAGACGTCCACAAATACTCCGAAATTTTCTAAACCCCATGCTTTCAACCGAGATTATAACACGGATTCTTACCTGTGCCATCTCTTCATCATATGGTACCATATTTTGTGAAAGGAGAATGGTTAATTGTTAGGTTTGACAGCTATGCGGTAGTTGTACAAAACGTTGAAGTGTTCGCTTTCACACTTAATTATTTACATTGGGCCTTAAGGAGTATAGCAATAAAAATTTAGTATGAAGTAATATAGCAGTTCATGATGACGGATAGACTTCATAATCATTATTTTTGGATTTCTTTAGTCAGAAAATCACAGATATTTTCCGGCATAATTTTGTAGTTTTTAAAAGAACATGATGTGATTAAATACCGTACACACAAATTCAAAGGCATTGGATTGGATCTGGGTTCGGATCCCGGGTTAAGTCAAGGCGAATAATTTTTACTCTCTGAAATTGTTGCATTGTAATGCATATTAGCGGATGACTCCGTCAAAAGCTACTGTCGCGGCATCTCCCGCAGTTTTTTGGAATCTGTCAAAAGTAAAAACACCCTTTGTTTTTCAAGTTAGCTTTAATCTTGTGGACTGAGGTGCATCGCGCACGACTACGAATGCCCGTGACATTGTATATACGGTATTTCGTCACAACATCTTGTTCCTTTAAAAGCCCCAAAAATTTCGGAGTGTAAAAGGACGCCTCGATAGCTTAACTGGCTAAAACACTCGGCTGGGCATCGAGGGATCCGGGTTCCAATCCCAGATAAGGTGAATGATTTTTACACTGAAATTGTTGCATTATAATCCAAGACCTAGATGGAGGAAAACCCAACCAGGTAGAAATTTTACCCATGACCTCTGGATTACCATGCAAGGACTTGACTCACAGCCTCAGATGATGTGAGTAACGGCATAGACAATTGACGAATATATTGAACCATTTACTCAATAATAGACCTAATGGAAAATTTTATATCATAAAATTGAATAGTCTCAAGGGCGAGGACAATGCTAATGATGAAAAAAATGTTCGATCCAGGACATACTTGTGCAATAAATTAATTCAATAATATGATCCTTCGTGGGTGCGTCAACCACCGTTTTGTCACAATACAAATCAATTTACATTAAGAGGATGACTGTAACACAGTCATTCACTTCATAAATCAAGAGACCTAAAAAAAATACACCATGAAGATCTGCCGAAGATCCTTTTGAAGAACCCTTAACCGATAAATACGTCCTAAAATTTAAGTCTCTCAGCTCATATAAAGAAATCCGCGCATCCTTGATCTAACCTAAATCAAAATTCCTTCGCATAATACTAAGTCTTCCGCCTGTTAGATGACTGGTAGAAGGTACGATAATTGCCAGGATGAACCGACGGACCCGAAAGACTGGGAAGAGGGAGGAGGGAGAATCTCACGCTTTTGAATGAAGTTTTTCGGAGGCTCACAACAGAAATGGGGGCCGGGGCTCATTAAAAAAGTACTAGCATCTTTTTTTTTTTTATTTTCGGAGCTGAGCGGGAAAAAGAGATGGGGAGCGTGCGACAAAAGTGGCGAATGGTTTGGGAGGGGAAAGGAAGTCTGGGGAGACAAGAGGAGTGGCGGATGAAGAGAGGAAGGGGATCCGAGGTGGCGGGTAGGGGTAGGGAGGGAGAGGGTAATGGAGAGGTGGGGTTGGGACCCAAAAGGGGGTCAGTGGGGGAGGCGGCGCGTAGGGTGGGGCGGCGTGGATGGACGAGAGGGACGGTGGGGCGGGGGCTCGGGGAGGGGGCGGCGGGGAAGGACTCGGAGGAAAGCGGCGCGCGGAGGATCCCTTCTCAGCCGCCGCCGGGGCAGTGGCTGTGAGTGGGTCGGAGGCGGCAGTTGTTCCACTGCTCATCTCTTTCACTATCCCCTTTCCTCTCTCTCTCCCTGGCTCCCTCTCCCGTCCCTTCTGCTCACTCGCTCGTCCTCTCGCACTCCCGTAAAGAAGTTGAGGACCGCTATAAGGGGACCCCGTGAGGAGGAGAAGAGTTGTGGGACACGCGGCGGCACGCTCGCATGTGCTCGGTGGTTAGTTGTGGCCGTGCGGAGAGCGGAGTGCGGTCTTATTGGGAACGGCGAAGACGGCGCTGTTAGAGAGGTCAAGCCCGAGAGACGGGCACCCCCGGCGGGTGCGGAACACCGCAAGAAGACGGAGCGGTGCGGCGGGCGCGGAGTATCCGTGCTGAGCGGGGAACGAAGGACGACACCGGAAGGATCCTAAGAGCGGTGAGTCGGCGTCCTCCGTCCGCGTACTTCCTCCCGAAACGCAGCCGGTTGCCACACCCCCTTTTCTCCCCCGGAAGCGCATGGAAACAGCTGACAGCAGCGAGAGGATCTTTAATCACTTCGCGGAGAGGAATTCGGGCTATCCGGGGACGATGTTTTATTAATTTCCTTTGTCAAACACCGTCCGCTCAATGCTCGACTCACCAAAATATTTAACACCTTGGCTTAGAAGTCATGCATGCTTCTTCGGACCTACATGACGCTTCTGTTACTTGATAAAATTACTGCCCGTTTATAATAAGAACAGAAACCAACACGTTAAAACGGTAAGAAAAATCTTCTCGATGGCTTATTTATCCAATTTATTATTGGTACATAATATACGCCGAAATGTTATGGTCAGCTGACGAAATGAAGAAACATAGATAGTAGTGATGATGGCACGAATCGAAATCACTAACGACTTTAGACCACGAACATATTGCTAAAAAAATATCACGAGCATATTGCTTTTGATTGGAAAATATAAATTTTCGATCATCTAAGAAATAGGAGACCGAGGTTCGTAAACAGAGTTGACGATATAATGGAAACTTCAACGCCTGAATCTCAGAAACTTCAATACTTTATCACATGCATTCACTGTTGCGCAGAAGTCTACATGATTGAGTAAGTAAGCATTTTTAAGCATGAAACAAGGATCAAGCAACACCAACGGGAGCCTATCTATTTACTGTCCTAGTGAGGGAGTGTTTGCCCTAATTTTGGAGTTACTGTTAATACTCATTTACGTTAGATTCACAGTGTCACGCTAATGAATACACCTACTCAGACTTATCAAGAGTCTTCAATGGTCAAGCGACGGAACGAAAAAATAAAAAGTGGTAATGTGGGGCACGAAAGCACTGTTTTGAGCGTACGAAACGGGATTTTTAGAGTGCAGGCAGCAGAAGAATTTGAGTCCACAGAACAATTTGTATTGAGGAAGTAAAGCTCTCCCCTCCTTTCTATTGATACCCTGTCTACACTAATATAGGATTTCTCAAAAATGAAGTATTAAGACAGTAGATTGGCATATTTTGAACCATGTACTTGAGTGACCACGATATCTTCACCGAAAACGTAATACTATTAACCAATATTCTTCATTCACTTTCTCGCGCTTTTAGTAGGTGCAGCTCCATTCTGATTGGCATTTTTGTTATATGAACCCATTTGCATAATGACCTTAGAAAAATAACGAATGACATTCGATATTAAAAAAATGAATAATTCTGTTTGCCTAATGCTGCTCATTAATTGTCAGTATTGTCCACAGTAGAATGAGTAGCAACGTCGTTCACGCCTAATCGTTTCAAATCTATAGTATACTCGGATTTAACAACGGGTGTACCACGTTGAACATACCGGTTCCTGTCCAATCACCGTAGTTAACCGCCAGAAATAAAAAGTAGGCATGAGTACATTGCCAATTAGATTAAACACACATAATTTTCACATTAGTTTTCACACGTAAATATTTTTCAGGCTATACTAGCCTTTCCACCATCTGTCGATCGAATTTTATTAAATGATGCACAGTAAAAAATATTATATAGGTAAACTTCCTAAGATTGTCGCAAGTGACAACGAGTAGAATAACGGAGAGCACATTAGCAGTAGGTATCACTGTGTTGTCGTCCACGCATGAATTCCTCGTTAGGTAAAATGTAATAATTATTCATTAGGTTGGTTAAGTAAAATGAATATAAAGTTTAAAAACACAAAAGTGAAATCATAAAGCAAGCAAGGAAGTTTAACGGATATTGTGAGCAAAAGAAAATTTCATGTACTAGCTTGAACGTTACTTGATAACATTTAACTTTCCTGTAGGCATATTAGTGAAAGACTAAAATCAATAATACTTACTCGCGAACCGTAAATTTAGTTTTTCAACATATAGGTGTAATTTCAAATGTAGGCCAATCAGGCAATGTAGGCCTATTAACCAATTTTGTGGCGTGATGAAACTTGAGAAATGAGGAAGATTGTATTTTATTTGCGATGAATTTTTTTCGGCACATAAGCAGAGAGAGAAGTGCTGGAATACTATGCAGCAGCAAGAAAAAATAAATGCATGCGATCGTACTTACAAAAACCATAGAATTGCACACAGTCCAAGAAATAAGCTTATATTATATTATTAATATCAGAGCATATCTCACGAGTATCAAAGGTGTCAGACAGCTACATGGGCAAAGTAGCTATTTTCTTATATACGAGTATATAGAGAACCGCTGTAGTGTTACCTTGACTTTCGAAAATAATTCACTCCATCCCGCAGTTCTTATCTGTCGACCATGGGTTAAAGGAAAGAAGGGAACATTTGGTCTCAATTTCGCTCAAATTCGGCTAAAAAATACCTCTATCTACCTATCTATCGACAATAATGATTACTATTAGACTGTTTACCTGCAAATCTCAATCCCTACTATCAATTTTTATCCATTCAAAAACTTCGAAACATATACCGAGTGGCAAAATTCTAGATACGCAATATACAGCTCCTATACAGCCAATATTATTTAGATGCATGAATATAACGTATAACAGAGAGAGAGAAACCGAAACTTGAAGCCAGTTAAGAGCTAATTACCTATTAGAGCAGTTGTAACTTCTCTTTTCGGTATTAATGACGGAACGATATCGTAAACTGAACTCAATGAAGCCCAGGAAAGAAATTACCCTACTCCAATATCGAAATTATTTCAGCAGAGCCAGTAAGTGGATATTAATGGGATCTCCAAAAGCTAAGAACATGCTGGCATAAACTAAAATGCAGAAAAATCCAGTCCATGAGCAACACAAACATCCACCCCAAGACGGAATTTCAACGCACGTATTTCAGGGTGTTCGGTAATCAGCTTAACCAACTCTCTCCACTTGCCGGCGAAAATGTTTTCAACGATATAATCGAAGGAAATTTGGCCTGTGAGGCTATAGCAATATAAGGTAAGGGATTTCCATCGAAAAGTCCTCAGTTATGATAAAAGATGACCGTTTTTTCGAGGACTTTTAGGCATAAAATTCATATGGTGTGACTTACTTCGGAAGCATCCGATTTTTTATTGCATTTTTTACGTTCATTTTTTATGATATTGATTTGAGAAGCCTAGACATCTTCAAATATGATTTCATTATGTAGATTTCCCTCTGGTCTCATGAAAACTAAGTATTCATCAGCTATGTGGGATCGAAAACTGAATCATACATATTATCTGGCATTTCATTATTTCGATTTACAACACAATATCTACAGGAAAACTAATTTTCGATGGCACATTAACTAATTTATAATCATTTCCACATTAAATTATCATGTGAGTGTTGCAAAGTAATTTAATTTGTTTTAGTAGCATAGAATTTAAACTGTCTTTATCTATTTATCAGTAAAAAGCTATTTGTTCAATAATTCGTAACATTTGTGCTCTTACAAATTAGAAAATAGCTTTTCCTCCATTTCCTAATGCTAGCATCTACCATCGTTGGAATGAGAGACTATAGTATTTGAAGGTCGCGAGTAATATTTTATCTTTTTACGTGAATTCGACCTTAAGCTTCGCCTATCCTAATGCATTCGTTCTTATCGGTCTCATTTATGGTTAGTACAGTCAAATAGCTATGTCATATGTTCAGGGGTAGAGCGTTGGACTACTGACCGGAGGGCCCGGGTTCGATTCCCGGGGAAGCCTCGTTGGGCTCCTGCAGCTCCACCCAAGCTTTGTGATTTTTCGGGTACCAGATCTTCCTGGGAGACCGTAGCCGGTACAGGGAAAGGAACTGGCTCCCTTACTCTGATGTGTGAATATTCACACACCGTCAGGCTTAGTACTGGGTGAGCTCTACCATCACCTACCACATCGAACTTCGAGTAATTTTGCCTTTATATATATATATATATATATATATATATATATATATATATATATATATATATATATATATATATATACATATATAAGAAACTAACTTATCTTTTAAAGAGAAAATAATAAAGATTACGATATTGCAGCTCAATCTGCCCACCGTGGAACGTATTTGCCCTTATTTAGAGAATAGTTAAAGATTATTTATAGGTACTTGCCTTATTGTATTGCAATTTCAATTGTGAGTTAAAATATTTGCAAATTGACCCTGGATCATTTTATATATTTCTGATTAATATGCAATTAAGAGCATTATTTAATAATGAGTTGAGGGGACAAAATTTTTCCGTTTTATGTTTATTATGGAATAATGTGGCATTTCAAATTAAACTTTCTGAAGTTAGCTCAAGATACAATTGTTGAAATTAATTAAAATATTATAGTTTTAGGCTACTCCTTGTCCTCTTAACTAATGATTACCAATAACATTTTTTATGTTTTACTCTGCCCACAACCAAAAACAGCAGCATGCTATTATTTTTTTGGCATTTTCGAAGTTGGAAGATAATTTTTAACAAATAGTTCACTTAATTTATTTCCCTCATTCAAAGTCTTTTGCTTTATAACAATACTTCAATTGAGTTATTACTTAAATATCATTTTACTATTCCACAAGGTTACCTTTCATTTCAACTGCCACGAATCCGACAGAGGAATTATGAATCATTTGACGAAGCTAATGGGAATCTTTCACAAGAGAAGGATTGCTTTCCATTGTTATAAAGTGTGCTATGTTTCCACCATAGAAATGTTGTATATAATGGCTGTCGATCATCAACGAACCTCGTCTGAGCCCTGCAATTGAAGCGTATCACTCGGTAAGCTGAGTAATTGACGAGTGGAACTAATCGTCTTCCAATACCGTCCCCGCACAATAGTGACAACTCAAACTCTACTCTTTTCAGCCTAACAAGACAGTACATGATCGGTCACTGTGGTTTATGGGTAACATACAGTTGTTACCACAGGCGGAAGGTATTTTCATTGACGTTCAAAGTGAACGTAATAAGCGTATTCTTTTTCAAAGGCATAACCCTTTAACGAGGGTTTCGTTTACGCGTTGCGTGAGGTGTCAAAGCCGAGCAAAAGCATCCATAGCTCAGGTTATGCTGTCGAAGAGTGGCAAAGGCAAATTCGTAACCACCGCCGACGTGAAAGGAAGGCGCGTCGCGTGCTCGGCTCGGCTCGCACCGATGAGTGCGTGCAATTGCTGGACAAGTCGATCCATTCGGTGAGAATGGACGGAGCGGCTGGCTGACCAAGGAGGTGGATATATCCGGGGAGAGGGGATAGGGAGAGAGGACGATGGTACGGTGTGATGGGGGAGGGAGAAGGGTCGCCGTTATAAGCAAGGGGGGCGTTGGGTGATGATCTGCGCCGGTAGAAGGCGATGTGGGAGAGGTGGAAAAGGATGGCGGGGAAGAGGGGAACCTGTTTAAGGGAATCTGCCGCCGCCATGGAGAACTTTTTTGTGCGAAAATCAATTCGTGCGACCCAGTTAAGAAAAGCCAAGGGAAGAGGGTATGGATTGAGGGGGGAATGGGAGTGGGCTGAGTGTGGAAACGAAGGTGATAAAAGATGCGGCGAGGGTGCAGGAGAGGGAGTGGGGGACCCCGATCGCGGTAACACACGAGCTCCCATGCGGGACGGTACGTCCCTCCCGGCAAATATTGGCACGTTATACGTCTTCAAGTCCCCTTTGTCGGCGAAAGGTTTCTCCTTGCATCCTTGCCCTTTTTTTGGAATGTCTATGCATACTTCTACACGGGCCAGAAATAGCGGTGTCACTTAGACCATATGTGGGCACTTTAAAAGATCTGGGTCCCATTTTCGATGCTAAGGACCCGTTAACAAGCGTAAGTAATATATAGCTTTCTCAATGAACTAATTTATAATTCCGATGGATGGGATAATTGCCCTCACAGACTACTTTTAGTAGGTTGAGTGTAACTTGGAAAGTGCCAATAACTAATAAAATGGTTTACATTGAACAGAATTCTGTTCCTGAACTATAGTAAAAACATATTGCTCATGGCCTACATCTACATCATCGACCACGCATGTTTCCTTGGCTGCATCATTCAGTCCTGTTTTAAGGTGCAAAAGTTTCAAATTGTCCGAATCGGTGAAAAAAGATGAGGAAATAAAATCATACGTGTATTGAGATGGTACCATTTGTTTTAATAGGCTTTTTCCTTTGATTTGACACAACCTGACCCTAAACACAGTCTGGTTAGTACATAAAATTAGCCAGGAGGTAATAAATAAGGTCCGAATAAGACAATAGAATACGGAAAAACGACCAGCGTTTACATGGTACGGAAGTGCAAAATCGTGGATAGTAATTTTAATAATACTCCGAAATCTACCCATGATACTTAAAATAAAACTCTTAACTCAAATAAAAAAATATTCAATTCTCGGTTAACAATAGATGAAGGATATAACTAACTGAAAACCAATGTGACTTTCATTAATTTCATGCCTCACTCCAATGTAATAAAATGTGTTCCCATACCTTCGCATGATAAAGAAAAAACTCTAGAGTTACTCTAGCAGGCATGAGTTGCTTGATACCTTGGGACAGGAATGAATTTGTGCAAATAACCTCACCTCACACTCTCTCTCTCTCTCTCTCTGAGAGCGAATCGTCACTCGTCATGATGCACTCACTCGACTGCGAAGGAGTGAAAGATTACTAATCCGAAACACTCAGTTACCGCAAAGCACCAACCCTCGTACTCCAGAGTAGTACGACCCGTACTGGTTTATCCTAACGGTCCCTTGGAGAGATCCCTTCATCATTTTCGGTGAGTTTTGGTAGTGACGCATTATTGGCACTCCACCGCTGTGCTGACGCAGGGAAATTATGAAAGAAACTCAAAAATGCCGTTGGGCCTGTCAGGATCCAAAACCACCTCGAAGATAAATGTCATCCGAGCACATTAGCCCCTGAGCTCTCCTCGGAAGATCTATGGTAAAGCTGACTGTAATGGTCTTACAAATAAATGTTATCTAACCTAGATGTTTATCCCTCAACCGTGGGTTGTTACCGAACTAAGTTCCGAGTGTTGCGTTGGATGTTACCTCCCACTCGACTCCATTACATTCCCACTGTATCCATGTCTATCCTCCTTTCCACTTCTTGGTTCTTAAGCATGTGTGACTGAAGTGTTCTCCTTACCAAAGTGGCTTTTGAACACACAAAGCAGGTTAGGGATTTCACATTTGATAAAACAGAGGATAAGTATGTTAAAATCCACGTGGGAAAACAGTGATCTTTACATACTCTTTCCAACATCTTACAAATATTTTAATAACAGTACGGAATCAAGAACACTCGGCATCCTATATTTCATTTTAGAGGTATGAGACCCAGATTTCATTAAACAATACACGTCTTTTCGCATATCAGTGTCCTATTGTTGCACTGATTCGTGAGAATTTGCATGAAAAAGACATTTCAGTTGACCGGAATACGAAACCGGATCTCTAAATTGGATGTTAACGTACTCGACGAGCAATTGGAATATCCTGGTCTAATTTCGGTCAGTATAAATGACACTCGAAGCTTATTTATACATATTAACTTATATCAGTGCGAGTCGCGTCGCTTTTGTGATTTCCCTGTAAGTTATCAATTCATTTATAAATGACGCTCCTTTTCATTTTTTTAAAGAAGTACGATTTCATTTTTATTAATACTTAATCAAACTAATATTAGTAAATAAATTAATTAATTTGTTAGTTTTTGTGCCGAAAATATCATAGTTTCAGTAAGATTATGAAATAATAATTCAAGTTGGATTGTAGGAATAAAACATTTTGATTTAGAAACTTACCGCTTTCTACAAGTTGGCCCAATGTAATTATCTCTGCAAATAAAAGTAGTCTTTGGTACCTACATTTTTTTTCTTTTGAATTGTGACTCGTTCATGTTTTTAAAATAAAATTTAAAGAATGATGGAGTATTGAATTAGATCTTCCCCTTCGCCGTACCTCCTGGCAAAAGTCGCGACAGTACTGAAGACCGTAGCTAGACCACAATCCTTAAAGTCGTGTTTACAAAATCGGAATGGATAGTTGGGCAAATAACCGTTAATATTAGGTGCGATTGGTTTACTTCCCATAGTTATCTTTTAAAAACCCTCCTATGTATATTGCTCCTTTTTGTTGTGTAAATGTTTGAAGGAAATAAGGATAAAACGAGGTGAACACTCTAATTTACGGCCGTTTAAAAATAGAGAAAAATGCAGTATGATCTAAACCCTTGACACATTGAAATACTTACTATTACCTTGCTACTGAAATGCGACGGAAGCTGAGAAGCAAAATTATTCGTACAAATGTGTCGACATGGATGTGCGATGAACAGGTCGACGACCAGGAAAATAAAAATTTACTCACCCGGAGCCAAAAATTGACATCAAACTCTTGATCCGTAGGGGGATGCGTTTTTTGATGGTGGAAGTTGGCACGGTGGCTCACTCCGCTTTCTTTTGCAGACCTCCCCAAGTTGAATCCGGGTCGAGTGTGATGAGGATTTGCACGTGAGTCTAAAGGTTATGCTCTCTGATGGATAGTCGGTAGAATCGCTGTCCAACTGCAAAAAAATTAATCATGTCACTCTACATTTTTTTTCGAAATAGATTTTCTTATGATACCAACAAACGACTATGCTGGATTGACTGATCGACAAAGGGATCCATGCATTCAAACTGTGAAAAGTGAGGGTTGGTAAACGTTCGACTTTAGCTTTCACTTCTCCCTAAGCTATTAAGAGCAGACATTGAGGAAATAGTCCTTTAATGTGAAGACTGCTAACAACGTTTCTTCCATTTATCATCGTAATTATCTGCTAATTAAAATTTAAGAAAGCAAGAGTGGGTGATTTTGAGCAATCGAGGTCATTATTTCCCCTGCATCCGGCGTGCAAATTTTTCTCTTCAATTTTATGTATAATGACACGCGGGAAGGAAATATTACTAGTTATAAAATATACAAAATGAAAGAGTGAATGATTCATTTTTGGGAATATTTAGGTCCCAAAAATACGTTTAAAATAGACTGAGGTATTGCAAATGTTTGTGGTCTTAATCTTATTTGTGCCATGATTGTTAAACCGTATGAGAGAAAAAGGAACTTTCAATCCATCAGGTTATATCCCTAATAAAAAGTACTAAAATCGCTTGTGGACTTCAGGTAATGCAGGTAAAATGTATGAAATGCAATGTAAAATTCCATTTAGTTACCTTGGCGCCATTCTGCTATCCCTCTATATCAGATAAGTATTAAAAATCCACAATAAATAATTAAATTCTATGTATGTATTCTAAAAACTACTGGTAGTAAAGTTGAAACTTTCCGGCAATGGTTTTGACTTTTTGCCATCAGTCCTTATTCCGTCATTCGATTCTAAATATTTACCATAACGCCTTTTATTGCGAAGTTGTATTCACAGAGTACATAAATCAGCACATTGACCCATGAATCACCTTCAAAATATATTCATTAAAAATAAACATTTCGTTTCCATAAGTGTAATACTGATTCAATTACAACTTAATAAATTTGCTTGATAATTTAAAATAAAATTTTAAACTCAAAATAAAAAATAGTTGGACCCATTTTTTCTTCGTAATTTTCAAGAGAATAAATAACATATTACGGTTGAGCTTAGTCTTATAATTGAAAAATTAATCACTATAAATACCACTAAAAATGAAAATTTGAAAAAAAAGTATTCAAAGAATGTGAATTTGTGATATTTTATTCTCTTTAGACAGAACATTCTGTGCACGCAACGAGGTTGAGAGATTTAGAAAAACAACAGAATAGTTAGGGTAATAAAATAGTTTTTCAATGCTCTAAGGCTATATAAGTCTTTTATGGTTCGTTAATGCAAACATTTAGGTTGAAAAGAAGTTAAAGAAATATCGCACGTGCAACAAAATATTGACTTTACACCCTAGCGGGGAATTTTGAAGCTGTAATTGCTATTGAAAGACTCAATTGTTATTAACACTCAGGGCAGTGCAAGAGCCAGTTGCTTCGGTAGGTTTTAATCCTAATTCATTTGAACACGCTTATATGTTACGATGACGGTCTTTAGAATAGTGAAAAAATGACAAAATGAAGGTAAAATATTATTAAAAATGAGATAACTTTCCCGTATTTTTTAATTTGTGATGAGAACATTATGTTAAAATACCACGCGCATAGCCAATTGCTTGCTAATGTGATTCACTTTAAAAATATATTAGTTTTTGCTGGCTCTTGTACATTTAATAAAGTACTAAGATGTATTATAATAGTATATTTCACATAAAAAATATTATTTCTTTCCATACCTGTTAACAGTTCATTCAAGATGCAAATAGTCATCTGAAACTAATATAGTTTCGCACATTGATTATCAAACGGAAAATTAAATTCTCCCATTGAGTAGACATCTGTTAAAATTAAATAACCTTGATAACTGTAATTATCAGTTCTCACAAAGGTCATGGATTGATATTCAGAGTTTTCATTAACGTGTTCCTTCCATTTGCGAAGATCATTGATTGTCATGATCAATTTATGCGTAATGGATACGCATATCCACCGCCTCGAAGCGCTGAGTGTTCAAGCCTAGTTGGGCACCTGAGCGTATCGCGTGACCTTGCTCGATCGGTCGTGAGTAGAATATAGTAGTATGCGCCGTAATTCGGTCACCGAGAGGGGATCTTCGTTCGGACTCTTTTGCCAGAGAAAGAAACAGAAGACACTTTCAAACGACCCGACTCTGCCTCGAACCCCTTTACTCCGTTCTAGCTGGTTTCTGCTCCACTGACACACACAAACTCAAAGATAAACATTCCCAAGACCGACAACCATTCCTTTTAACTCTTCCAAAAGGCATTACTCACACAACTGGTGACGACCTCCGCCCGCGCACAGACGCAAGTGAAAACACGTAAGCTTTCTCTCTACCCTCGTTTCTTCCCGGCGCATTTCCCTCCCGTCCCCGTCCCACACTCTCCGAAGACCCATCTAAACCTCTCTCTACGCGCTCTCGGGAACTTATTACCTCGGTGGAGAGTCAATGGCGTTCAACTGAGTGAGGATTAATGTATGTGACACTAAAGCTTCGTTCGTTGTTTCCGTAAGTTTAAAATCTGATGGTTCTTAAATGAAGTCCCTTCGGTTATAACAGCAGGGAGGCATTATAAAAATGTGAGCCGTGTGAAAATTGGACCAAGTTCAGAGGACCTCGTGACCCCCTTCTATCCATCGCATTAGTGAGCTGTCTTCGTGAGATTTTTAATTTGGATATTCGAAGATTTAAGGAAAGGAAATTTGACGGTTTATTTGAACTGATCAACGGAAGGGTAATGCATGAGTCATAAACATTTTCTAAGGGCTCATTTGTTTCATTTTACTTACTCTTTCCGCTTTTACTTTATTTAGTTCACCTTCCTTTAAGGAATAGTTTGATTTCTATTTTTCATATTAAAGTAAATGGCGTTTAATAATTATATTATGAGATTAAGTAGCAATTCATATTGCGTGGTTATTGATATTAATTGAGTTGGGCTCAGGGAAGTTCAAGTTTATTTTTGTTCAAATGAATAATGCTCGTAAATTCATCCCTCACCAAGTGCAAATATATATTTTTGTATGCAAAATGAAAGTATTATTCATTAAGAGAAATAAAAACAGACCGGATTAGTAACTAGCACCTTCCAAAAACCAACTTTCGTAGGAGTCTTGGTTTCAGTTCAACATACGCAACGCAAGCTACGGAATCAAGAAAGCAAGTGCCCTTTACAGAATTAAAATAAGGAAATATTTCAAATTTCAAGGATACCAAAATAGATTTCAGATTAATGAAATCAGTACGAAAAAAAAAGAATCCAGAGCTTGTGTATTCATCGTGACGTTTTTTTAACTTCAAACGAATACATTTGAAAATTACAGGTTTACCTTGGCTTCCGACCACGTTAACGAGTGGGAAATGTCACTTCTAAACGAAGCAGCTTCCATGTGTAGTGCCGAATAACTTGAGGCAAATCTTTTCCTGATTCTTCGCTCCTGTCTTCACGCCAAATTTTAAATTAAAGAGAAAAACACTACAAAAAAAAAGGAGAAGCTTATAGGCGTCGAATCTGCGGTCCACGGTTTGCGGCAAAATCAACCTCGTTCCTTTTCGCCCCCGTCCGCGACCGCCAACCGATGCAAGTGGCTCACATTTCGCTCCCCCATTCTCGTCCCCCTCACCCCCCCCCTCTTCCTTCCATACCTTGAACCCGACCACTTCGCCGAAACCATGCCGTCATTAGCATTGCTTTTGATTTCCGCCACGGGCCCGCCTGTCCTCCTTCCCTATTAAAAAGAGCGGACTGGAAAGGGTAAGTAGGGGGGTCCGGGAAATAACGACGCTGTGGACGGGAGGAGAGGTTCTGTTCGCCTCGCGGGTTGCAGGACTGTCGCCCTGAATGCCCTTCCAACTTCTGTCGTCGTCGCTTTTGCCGGGTGTCTCCTGTCTCTGCGTGAAAGACCGCCCAGCAGCCGATCCGGGAGTAAGGGGTTATTGCACGAGGTGAGGGGGAGGCGGGACGTGGGAGAGGAAGGAAAGCACGGTGAGGAGGCGGGGAAGGAGGGTGGAGGAAGGGGAAGGAAGGCGGAGACGGGGTTTGTGGGCCACTGGGATATTCCGAGAGCAGCAACAAGCTGCCCGCCCGCCCACGGCCCGGCGACGATCCTTATTGGACTTCCTTTCACGTTCGTTTCGCGCGGGAAACTAATAATCCCGCGGTGCGGTGGAGGTTTTGCGCCTTTTGTCCGTGCGTGTGTAATATTCCCCCCCCCCGAGCACCCCGGAACGAATGAAAATTCACCGCTCGTTAACTCGCCCCTTGGTCTATCTACCCCCCTTCAATAGAGCCAATTTGAACTAATTTAGTCCCGGCTACGTGCGACGCCGGACGGTGGCGTATCCGTGCTGAACTTCGTGACCGGGCTCACACACATCGCGCTGGCAACGCAATTGAATGTTTTCGCGAAGAGTCTCTGGATTGATTGAAGAGACGCTGGTCCGAAATGCTGCTTTCGTGAGGAGATTGGGTGAGAGAGCAAGAGAGATGAGGATAGGAAGGGGGATCGTTCACCAAAATACTTGTGGCCGAATCATTGTGGTCAGGCTACAGAGACCGAAATTCATTGAATTCACATTTTTCGGGAAGTGAGACTTCTTCGTCATGGGGTCGTCACCATTTGCGGTCGGCCAAATATAAATCAGCCTCTTTTGAATCATAAATGGCTTTTATACTCGGATTCACGAAATTTTCACGAGATAACTTATGTTTTTATGGCGTTACCACAAATG
The DNA here is from genome assembly GCA_037158775.1 of Hetaerina titia. Lineage (NCBI taxonomy): Eukaryota > Metazoa > Arthropoda > Insecta > Odonata > Calopterygidae > Hetaerina > Hetaerina titia. Next base: position 95,841,639 of record CM073768.1, on the reverse strand, counting down.
CCAACCAACTTAGGGATAATGTCATTAAGGTCATACTTACAATTCATGATGTCAAGTAATGTTACACAAGTTTAGGTTTTAAGGAGTAGAACACGTTTTTCTCAATTCATCCCGATAATTACACATCTTTGTATCTTTAAAACAATGATAATTCAAATTGTGGAATTCATAATCTACGGAATGAAAATATCTGAACTTTTGAAATCTTGTCACTCCAAGAGACCAACAGAGAAATAACATTGTATTCGAGCTTCGTTCATTTTCCAATCGACGTTTAGCTCTTTGATAACTTATGGTAAAAGATAAAAATTTTAAAATTCCAAGAATTAAATGGCATCATTAGCCAGAAAATCGCAACGTGTTGTGGTGCGTTAAATAACGTGTGCCACTTAAAGAAAACCAACCACCTTCGACTAGAATTTATATCTAAATCACTCAACCAATGAATGAAATCGTGATAATATATTTGTTTTGAAGCTCACTCGTATCATGACTGGTCTAAAAGTGATTTCTCTAAAAATTAATTATAGTTTTGAGTCCCTTTTCGTTCAGTCAAAGTGAGATCTCGATTTTTAAAAAACTAAGATTCATTTCATTCCCTTTCTCTTGTGTGTCGAATTTCGTATTAAGTCCACTGTCTCAAATAGTGGGTCAATAGAATTCAAATTCAAGAGCATTATTCCAATACTCTCATTCCGAGGGACCGATGATTCATCATCTAAGGCTGGAATCTATGTTTAATGTGTCGCCTCAAGAGAGGGTCAGCGTCCTATTCTACGCCATAATATTCTCGACTTTGTAAGTACCTAAAATTCTCTAAAAATCGTTTTGAATACGTAGGACATGTATTTTATATTTACATAGTTCCGTTACATTGGACGATAGTGTAATTTTATCATCTAGGAAGAAAAATGGAATGCCGACTGATTAGGATTCCCAGTAATTACCTAAGTATTACTTATTTCATTTCACCGCTTGGGAATTTTTCTCACCTAGGAACAGTTTCCTATAAGAAAATCACATCCAAGAAACTATCTAAGGTGTCTATCTCTTTACAATATTCCAAGATAGGGATATCTTACCTCTTTCAGAAGGGACCATTATCCCTTCCTGTGGATTCTTCAAACAAGGGAAGAGCGATCCAATTTAAGTGCAATTGGTGTTCCATATTTTCGGGTTGCTAGACTGCGGCCACTTTTACCCCTCCGAAGAAGCCAATTCCATCGTCCTCTTTGCTCCACCCCACATGTGCTCCCATTGCTTTCTCTCGATGAGACACATGCGTCATTCATGACACACGATGCGCACCTCGTTTCTCAGAGGTCGAGTGTGCGAGGACCGGTTAATCTCCCGCGACTCGCCCCTCAATCGCCTCACATGCCACCAGGCCTTTCTCCGCCACAATATTCCCTCCTTCCGACTCTTTCCATTCCACACCAGACCGCCGACTTCGGTTTGCTCTCCCGTTAAATCTGATGAAAAAAATCTTAAGTGGAGAGGTAAGACCCTTTGGAGCCCGAAGAACGAATCCCTTTTCCACTCAAGCGAGCGAGTAAATGGCCAGCTTGCATTCGACACACACTCCCTCGGTGTTTTCTCCGCCGATCACTGGGCGGAGGAAATGGAATGGGGAGAGAGGGTTGAGGTGAGTGGGGGAGGTTCCTGCGGAGGTTACAATCACGCCTTCCGAGGGTTGTTTGGTCCGAAATACCTCCTTCCCGCAGCCCTCTCTTCACTCAGCCCTCTCGAAAGAATACCCATTTTGAACAGGAAAACCAATGCGGCCCCAGACATCCGTTGGCCTTCTATTCCATTCGTCTTCTTTATTTAGTGGATTTTCCTCCGGTAAAAGTGATTTAAACTCATTCCGTGTAAGGATGGTATTTTTGGGCGGACGAAAAGTGGCTCAGCATCCCAATGACGATGATCACGACTTGCCAGAAAATGCCGCACTGTTATGTGGTTATCATTTCAATAAACAATATTTGAAAACCATCCCATAGCACTCGCGGTACATATATTTTATGTTGAAGACCAACTGATTAAAAAGGTGGGGCTCCCACTGGCTATTTATCGAGTTCACTGAGTAAAATCCCTCCAAGGGGGTGAATGTTTAGTTTGTCTAAATCTAAAATGCAATTAAAGTGCAATTCGGCTCAGGCCAAAGTAATGACACGATATAATCGCAGAACAACATGAAATACCTTTACATTTAGAACAATACACATTCTACAACTACACCTCTAACCAAAATGACTATTTTACAGGAACTCAATTTACACTTTTGCTTTGTTAAAAAAAACGAAAATGATTCAATTGCCCATTCCGGTATAAAGAAAAAATTTAGTAAAGTAGGCGGAAACACAACAATAAAAAGAAATTAATAGGTTACGAATTAAAAAAAAGTTGTTGTCTCCGACGTAACTTTTATGGAATTTGCACGAAATATAGAAATGAAATTTAAAACCGTGTTTCTAGTCAGCTGAAAGATCACGAGGTCGGACGGTTGAGTTTAATAGCTAGTCCAAACATGGCTGGAAGATGGGTTTCACAGATAGATTTCTAGGCAGTTCTACTCCTAAGAAATCCGATGAAGAGCCAAAATGGTTTCATAAAGGTCGCCTTGAGTATTAGACCGACTAAAAAACTTGGCTTCCCCAGATCCGGAATATTTTCTAGTATGTTCTCAAAGTTCTCTTCAACAGAATCAACTGTCATGTTACCTAGAGCTAGAATGATATCTGTGCCATTTCAGTGCGAGTAATTGATGACACCAGAGTCCACACAATATTACGCCCTCGCCCATCTCCTCCAAATATCCTGAATTCTCCCCGGGCGCTTATCTTCACGCTGTAGAGGAAGATGAATAATGATTATTTGTTTTGCCATCGAAAAATGACAGCACCATCATAATATAAGAAAATAGGGGCTACACGGAGTCATAATAAATCGTATCACATTCCAGCAATCCGGGGTTGCTTGCTTCCGGCATCCTGGAGTAGTCGTCTCTCCTCATTTCAAACTCGCCGATCGTTTGGCAGTTATTTTTATGTTCGCTAAGGTTTATGGAACGTGAGAGAGAGAAACTTGGAATCTTCCTTTCATCATTTACGAGTTTAAAAGCTGAGGCATTACTCCTCGTAAACGAAATATAATCTAATCGGGATCGGATCCCCGCCACTCCCCACACCTCCTTTCCTCGTGTTCCGGATTCGAGACGCTTTATTTTTGTCGATGCATCAACGCAGGCGCCTCTCACCCCGAGAGCTTTCACCTTTCTCCTCCTCGTAGTCACCCACGGGATACGCTCCCCAACCTCTTCCTTCATACCCACAGTCTCCTCGGCCCAAAACCTCTCTCCACTCTCATTCCTCCGCCACCCTTTCCACGTACTCCACCTGAGTTCCCTCCTTCGACCGACCCCTCCGCATGGCTCCCTGAATCGCGTCTCCTCATCACGAACTACCACTTGGTCGGGCCGCCAACACCGCACACTCCCCCTTCTGCAGGTCACTGGAACACGCACGCACGGCCCTCTGGGGAAATGGAACCCGCATTCCCTCTCTCCCACCTCCACCTAACCGACCCCACCCTCCCGCTCCCGCGTTTTCACTCTCCTGGGGAGTCGTGCCTCTCCTCTGCCCACGCTAGATACCACGATCCGACAGAGAAACAGCGTCTCTTGTCAGTCCTTTTTGAAGTCTCCGACCAGAGCATCAACGCGGAGGAAATGGCAAAAACTCATTTATTAGGCGGATTTCCGCGCGAAAGAATTATTGATGACTTCCTTGGGAGTAGAATTGTTGAAGACATCAACCAGATTTAGAAACATAGCTGAAGAACTGTGTACACTTGTCAGCCATTTGCTATCACAGCTGTCAATATTGTTTCCATTTCATTACCTATCGTTTTTCCGCTCACGTGCTTATCCTGCCTTTCAAGTTTGCCTCATGTCCTTGAAAAATTAATTGGAAGAAATATGTGATTTATTTGATTTTATATGTATCTTCTCATTATACACCAATTCATCCGAAGATTTCATTTCCCTTAAAAGACTTCCCTTCTGACCTCTTTGAAAAATCTAGACTATTACTAGTAATCACTGAGAATTTTACCATCGAATCTCTAAAAAGAGTGAACACGGTTCTAGTTAATTCAAATATGTCGTGTTTATGAACAGTAACCATTCTTTCAAATGGATTTAGGAAATTAATCTTTTAGCAAGCCATTACGTGAATCAACTGCCGGGCCGATCGATTCAAAAAATTGATTGGGATTTTTTTTTTCATTTTCCCGTCAATTTTATACCTCCTTCATATTTTTTTTTTTAATTTTAACTAGATGAACTAAAAATCGAGAGGACTCAAAATGATCTACCCCATCTCTAGTTGGAAATAAACTGTGTTTATGCTAGATTGCAGGTAACTTAACTCTTTTCAAATTGTAAAATCATGAGGTTAGTTGAACTAAGACGGCATGAGTGGAAGTCTGCGATGTGTTGAAAAAAGTTAACAATTTTAGAAATAGGCAATATGCTTTAGATATAACTCAAATATTCCTATAAATAATCAAACTTTGGAAAAGAGACGAAATATGGAAAGTAATGGGGCGAGTATGTATGGAAAATTTATGATGTCTTAATTAGTTTAATAGCTTTTCCCCAGAATAAGACCTGAGGCGTTGACTGAATACGGTACCATAATTTACCTCTGTTGATTTTAGACTAAGATATTAGAATCTATTTAGACCTGCATGATAGTAATTTAAGTCAAGTATTTATCTGAATCATTCCTCTGCAAATATTTCAGTGGGACACTAGGCATAACTAATTAGTCGTCAATTTTATATAGTTAGTAATTTATTCAAGGAATATGAAAAATGTTCTCTTTTTTACGTAAATCAATGATCATATCATATTTCACGCTGAATATTAAAAATTAAGCTCCCCAAACATGCATTAACATCGTGGATAGCATGAAGATTCTTACACATCAACGTAAGTTTGGTTAATACGCATTACTGCCTTCCTGTTTCAATTTGTGTAATTCTTAATACTACCTGCTACAAATTGATTAATAATTGAAAGCACTTTCATTACTTTCGGGCTCATGAAATCATATCAATTTGGATAACCAGCCAGCTTTTGGGAACACTTAATGTACTTTTAATCTAAACGAAAAAATCGGTTGCAATACGTTATAATCATCTAGAATAATAGATAAATACAATTAAAGTCTACATTTCTTTAACATAATTCTGTAGTTCACACAATGTCCTCAAGTATCCGCATTCTAAATACAGTAAAATCCTGATCTTCTTGCGTTGGGGAAATAGTTTTTGAGAAATACTCGTATGATCATTTAGGCAATGAAGAATTCTAATTATATACTTACGATGATAAGGCCTAGAAGATTTTAAATCCATCAATCATTGAGCATGTCAGAGGAGCGATAAAAGAAGGCAATAGTGGGAGTTATAACAAGGAAAATGAAATATAAGGTGATAAAGATGGTGTTGCAGGACTGGCATCAGGGGTCATGGATGAGGAAGGTGAACAAAGAGACAATAGCATCATCTGAGGTTAAAATTGCTTATAATGGTGGAGCTGAATGACTCGGTTACCCAATAATCTACGCGAAATTACTGCTTATAAAATTTATATGTCTATCGCGTCGTCTTCATCATATTCTTAGAAAATAATAAGTACACTGGTCTTATCAACATTTACACATAGATGGTTATTTGTAAAGAAAATTGGTAAAATAACATTTGGCATTTACTAGACAAGCTCTGAATTAGCGCAATAGGCGGGCGGCAAGCATGTAAAGTGTACCGGAGAATGTGAAAAACTAAACCAAATAAGAAAAACTATTCTTTGCCGATATGAAAATAAAAGTTGAAACATTTTCTTTCTCGAAAAAAATATGAACTTCTGCAACTACATGGTGCATATAAAAAGTATCGGGAAAAGTTTCGTAAAATATTCATCTACATCTACATAAGTACCCTGCGAGCCACCAAAAAGGTGTGTAGCAGGGGGTGTAGCACCATGAGGGAAGGGTAAGGGTTGAGGGGGTTGGGAGTTCGGTGAGGAAAGGTGGGAGGGGATTCATATTCCATGACTCGAAGGCTCTCTGGATAGGCGGATTTCGGAAGGTCCTAAGGGTATGCGTGCAAGCCTCTTTGACGACACTTAGGATCCCATGGTGGTGTCCTTTGAGGGAGGATTTCCCTTTTGGACATAGGAAATGATCTGCTGGTACCAAATCGGAACTGTCAGGGGGTTGGGGAATCGTCGCGTTGTCGTTACAGAAGGTCTTCGCCAGCAGCCTTTCTACTTCTGCTCTTGATCGTCCGTAAAGACCTTCGGGACGAGTTTAGCGCAGATCTTTCGCACCGCGAAATTTTTAGTGCTAATGGTGTGAATTGTCATCTCATTAATACCAATACGATGTGCGATCATGCCCACCCTTGGATCATCCACGAAAGGTGGAGTTAATGCCATGTTGAATGCTGATGCACTTTCTTTCAAATGCAAAACTAGGAGATTACATATTGATCAATTTTACCTTTTCGTTGGGATATTGTTTGAATAATTGAAACAACAAGGACATTTTAGAAAACATACACGCTTTCAATTTTTTAAATAAAATATAATCGTAATACCAAACCTAATTCAGGATTTTTTTCTCAACATTCATCGAAGGAACACCACAAACTTGATAAAAACCTTTCCGCAATTCATATCGATCATCTATAATTTTAATTATTTCGGAAAAAAAATCAGTAGTAAAATAAACCGTGGGCCAAACTGGTAGTGAATATAAAAAGAAATACTCTACTTTTATGTAAGAGATATTGTTAATTTTCAAAATAAAGACCTTTCAGAATGAGTGCTAGGCATTATGAATCGATACAAAATATTCCGCAGCCGTGAAACAACGAATGAGTAAACGGTTTTCCAATGATTGGTTAGTTATTTTAATATATATAGTTCTAGTAAATAAACAAATATTGTAGAGAAAATGGCTCTTAAATCACAAAATAATGTATTTTACATCCCTGTCTTCTTGGCATTCATTTAATTACACGTGGTACGAGTACTCGTAACAATTATAATTGTTACGAGTACTCGTAATAATTATAATTGTTAATTAATTTAATTAATAATTAATAATTATTAATATAATATTCCCATATCATCATGTAGAAGATTTTTTTGCGTAAGTAACAACATATCTATATCTTGAAAACTATAGCTGATAGGAAAAAACTAGTGTCATAATTGGATTCAGCACCCCAATTGTTCTTTAAATCAACATTAAAAGCTCCGGCACCAAAAACACTGTTGGCTTGTGTTATCAGAGAAATATCAAATCATGTCAATGAGTTCAAGTGATATGTTAATGTTTATTATGTTAACTACGTTTGAGTCACTCTTATGTCATCCTTCTATTGTATTCCATTATATGGGTATATTTTGGAATTGGAAAACATGCACGCCATTTCTCGAAGTCATGTCCTAGGGACAGAGAAGACATAGGCTGCCGCGACGGTAACATGTCCAGCGCCCTGCATTCACTAACTCTGATCCCCTCCTTTCGGATACCGAACGCTAATTTCGCGAATTAAAAATTCCTGCGGATGAGATGAAAAACTATGTTAGTGGGCCGACAGAGATATGTCTCATTGCACCGGTAACTGAATGCACCTCAGCGGAGGTGAAGGCGTCTCCTTCGGCCACGCCCACCCTTGGTGAAGCTAGGAACCAAAACTAATCATCCTTCGGCAGAAAATAACCGCAGGCAGCGGAGAGCAAACTCAACTGAGTTTACAACCGGAGCTCCATAAATTCGATGGTCCGGAAAATATGCCAGGACTTGAAGACCTCCCTTCATCATCGACCGTAGAACGCGAAAACCTCCTCCGACGAACGCTCATGCCCTCCTGTTGCGCATGTGGACGTTGCAAATATTTCCTTAGAAGAAATATCTCAATATTCTGGTTTCGATTACGTTCCACCCACGAATCCTCGTGCCGTAATAACAATAATCAAGCATTGCTCACGGAGAGAATAATAAATCGCGCTCATCCCGGAACGTGGAATATATACATATATATATATATATATATATATATATAATCTTGAAAATGACGCTCTCCGGCGACGCACAAACACACAAACAATAAGATAATAAATATTACACACACAGAAACATAAAAGAAGGACACTTACAGTAGACATTTACGTTTCGACGGCACGGCCGTCGTCATCAGAATCGGCCATCATCGTCTGATGACGACGGTCGTGCCGTCGAAACGTAAATATCTACTGTAAGTGTCCTTCTTTTATGTTTCTGTGTGTGTAATATTCATATATATATAAAATATATGTGTGTGTACATATATGTATGTATCTATGTGTGTATATATATACTTGTATATAACTTGTAAATACGTAACTATTCGCCTCAAGATTACCGATTTGGGAAACGAATCAACAAGGAGCGTTTCATTTAATCCCTACTTTGACGTGAAAATTGCTCGAGGAACAAGACGTAGAAAAGTGATCCAAGAAGAATCATTAAAACTTCACGTTACTTCTTGCCTACAAACCTACTTCGCTCGAAAAGAAGCAACCGCTCCTTTAATTGCGCCATCTACGCCAATTTGGCAGCCGACCATTCGATTATCGCATAAATTGCGCTCAAGTTACGCTGCCAGTCAATGACGTCAGTCCGATGGTACTTCTAAGCCACCTTCCGGGGCAGATACGAACGACAACCGACGAAAATCGAACAATGTAATCGGGGGATGACAAGCTAGACGGAGGAGTCCCCGGAAGGTGTGGGACGGAAGGCAGCTCCCTCTAGAGTCACGCAACGAGATTCAGTCTATAAATTTTGAGCCAGTGTTCGGGATCTCGTGTTGTCCCGTGCTCATTTCCCATATTTCATGATTACGGGGCGAAAACGTTTTCTTTTTGGGATGACCCGGCAGAAGGTTTTGGGCGGTAATAAGGATGCAGGAGATTATTCTTTGTGGTAGGCGGGTCGGAAGCAATCCGGAGAAAACACGAATGGCTAGGGATACGGGGGAGAGCCCCGTTATGGCGGTTTATACGTCCGACTATCGATCAACTTCTTCAGACATACCTCCGATTTCCTAACGAAACCACATGCCACATTAAGGCAATTCGAGCTTAATGACAACTTAGCAATCTCAATTGCAAAGCAATATTTCTAAATAGGGAGTTGATTTCGTAATTATATTTCATTCTATTCATCCCATTCCATCAGAGCGTTCCTCATGTTTTGTGAAAACAAGAGGAAGAGAAAATCTCACTCATAATATGTGCTCAGTGCTTTGTTTATAAACTTATAATGTTTAAATCGGTAAAAATATCCATGAATATTAGGTCTGAAAGACGGCATTATTTGTCTCTTGCAATTAAAAAATACTCGTACGTTAATCAAACAAACAATTAGAGAAGTTGCGCCTGAATAAATTTACTGCTGTAGAGCCCACCGCTATTGGTACGCGTATCAAGCATTTCTCTGGGTCGATAAAACTATAGGCCATTAACAAAATAAAGGGTGAAATATACTTCAAGCTCATGCATAATCGAGTTCAGATTTTTGCCGTCACTTGAAGCAGATCAGGCAAGGTGAAACGTCATACAATAAGAACTAATGTATTCCGTAATGATCATTTCATTTTCTCTTCAAAATTTAACTTGGGAATCAGTTTCTTGCGGATATAATTTGTATTGCCACGCAGTACATCGATGAAAAATGAGATTTGATTGGCAAAAATCTTAAGATTACACGACTCTTCTAGTAAAATAGAATGTAAATCTTGTTGAATCTCACAGAATATTTTTGATTCCTAACGCAGTAAATTAACACTAACATGTTATCAGTTTTGAGAGCTAATCTAAATTGTGTCGAGGACATTAGACTTCCTTTTACACATGCATACATAGAGGTTTTCTATGAAATCTAACGATGAAGGCACACTTCAGCGATTTAAGTCTAAAGTTCATAATCCCCCTTCTTAAATCTCAAGTTCAAGGTGGCAGTTTCCTATTTCTACTTCCCTTAAGCGTACAGGGTAAAACATTATAGATATAGTAGATAACGATTATCTCAATTGAAGGAAAGAATGGAATACAGCAAAGGTGAAACGGAAATATACATATATGATACACATACATATATTTTTACACGCCCATATATGCACATGTATGTATACACATACATACATATCTTCAGTCCCAAATCCTAGTGGTCTTACAAAATAACTTTTTAAGATACTTCTTTCCCGTGGTAGTCGACCTTATTCAATTTTCGTCATTAACAGATTTGAAGGCAGTGAAATAATTCAAATGATCTGCAAAGTGTATTGCAAAATTGAAGTAGTTTCTTTTCATAAGATTTTAATTTCCATCTTTTTTAAACGAAAATTTACTAATATATATTTATTTTATACCCGCTGTGGTCATGAATCACAGCGTCTAAAAGCTTCCTACTTTTAATGAAATGACCTACTTGATATATTTCTTTCTAATTTCTTAAAATCCAGACATTGCCATAATTTAGGGCACACAACATCGAACATCGGCATGAAATTTTTATAAAATCTATTTATTTGGAATTGAAGATTATCAATGCTGCAAGTACAATGAGGCTTCTTGTCCTATGACGGATTCTAATTAACATTTAATTATACCGCTAAGGTCAAGCATGTGCCTCATATATTATAGTCGGCATTTGCGCACTGAAACAACTAGTATCTAATTTACAAAGAAGATTATATTTTGTTTGCGATGCTCACCTAAGTCTAACAGTGTAGTACAATTTCCTTGAGTAGTAAGAGTGGAAAAACTGAATGTTATAGCCAGTAACTTAGGCACGGAGTTGACGATGTAATTTTGTGACATCAAAGGGAACGGCTGTCGGAATATGCCAGTCATGATCGCGAAACGGGAAATCGATTTGGAGGAGGAACCAATCTCGCCCAATCATCCACCCACTACATCCCACACACTGAAAGCCATTTGCTTGTCTCACGTTTTATCATTCTTCCCTAGAGTGATTTTTGAACACAGGGCGAATCTCCAATTGTTAGAAACAGAGTTATAATCGAGTTTTATAGGCGCTCTAAGTTGATAGGTGTTAAAGGAAATCCTGTTATAAATAGGTTCAAAATATTCACTCCGCAATAACAAATCCAGTGTACATCAAATTCAAGTGGCTATAGTTACAAGGAAAAATTAATGTGTATACTGCAGAAAATAGGAATGTATTGGAGGGACAGGAGGCTATATCCGCAACCTGAACGTGTCTCAGACTGCTCAAGTGTGAGAGGGGAACAGAGAGTCCGGATGGGCAGTGTTAGGAAGAGGTGTGAGGAAGAGTTGTCCATTATCACCGGTGCTGTTCAACGTATATGTAGAGGAAATGATTAAAGAGGCATGGGATGAACTGGAGGTAGGAATGAAAGTCGGAGGGGAATTCGTAAAATCGGTTAGGTTTGCTGATGACCAAGAATTAGTTTCACAGTCAGCCAAGGGGTTGCAAGCATTGCTGAGTGAATTGGAGGTTCAGTGCGATAGATATGGGATGAGAATCAACATTAATTAAACAAAGGTTATGCGAATTTTCAGAAAGATAAAGGCTATGTTTAACATTAAAATCGGATGGAAGAAATTAGAGCAGGTGGAACAGTCTACGTATCTCGGAAGTGTTCTGGACCAACACGGTCAACGTAGTAGGGACGTAAGGAGAAAAATTGTTCTTGGGAAAGAGTCTTTCACAAGGTGTAGGGAGTTGATGGCCGGGATTTTGAGTAAGGATGTTAAGAAAAGGCTCATTAAACCTTTGATATGGAGCATTGCTATGTATGGCGCGGAAACGTGGCGCTGAAGCAGGATGATAGAAGCAGATTGGAGACTTTTGAAATGTGGGTGTGGAGAAGAATGGAGAAGGTGAAATTGATCGAAAGGAAAAAAAATGAGGAAGTACTAGGTATGGTGGGCGAGGAGAGGAGTTTTTTGGGAGAAATCCCAAGGAGGTAGGGAAAAATGGATGAAGGGCATGTTAATTGGCTGTGGGATGTTGAAGATTGTGATAGAGGGGAGAATGTTAGGCAAAAGAGGATGGGACAAGAATGGGATAGGGATGTTGGACGGGATAACGAGAGGAAGGAAGTACACAGAGATGAAGAGGGACTTGTATTAGAGTACGGGATGTTGGGTTGTGATTTGTAAGGAGAAACCAAGTATTTATTTGGTAGTTGCGTCCATCCAAAACCCACCTTAACCAGTAGATTACCTAATAATACATAATAGTTATTCGTTTTCTTATATTCGCCCAATAAGCATGATACTCTTCGTGAAAACTCCGGGTGATAAAAAATATTATTAAATTGTTTAATCAAAGTATTCATATGCTAATAATAATTTAACATTGTTACCTAAAAAAATTATAAACGGACAGCTTTTGTAGTCGATTTATGTAATTAAATCAAATTAACAATAGTTAGATTTTCAGATTTAGTAAGCTTAATTTATTTATATTTAATACAGACTTATTGATTCAAAATTATCAAATTCACCTAAAAAATTGTAATACGCTTAATAATAGTCATACTATTTGCTCTTTTCAAATTAGTTTTCAGATTCAAATTGAGATTTCAAATTAGTGCTAAATCTCTTCCGAGAATCAAAATATATTTGGAGCACGTTTTATTCTTAACTTTTTTTTTCTTAGCACGATTTCACAGGCCACCTTAGTACTTAGCATGGATAAAGGGTTTACACCGCAGGTCTTCGTAGGATATAATCCCTTATTTCTACCAAAATACGAAGATACTCTTACGAATGACTCTTGCGTTACCTCTGATGTTTTAGCAAACGTGGTCACAACGTTCTCGGTTTGCCGCAAGCAACTTTCCAGAATTTCTATCGTTTCAAAAAGTCATTGTGAAATACTTTCCAGTGAATATGATGAGCAATGAAGTACGGTTATATGGCATGAAAGGCAGCTCGAGCCAGTCACCAGAGGATCCTAAATTTTAATCCGTGGCACCCTTCCTGTCACTCCCGACGAAAATTAAATCGTGTGATCGTCCCTCTGCCGGATTGTTTCTGAAAAGACTCTGTTGGCAAAGGGGAATGAATTGACTTCCCCAAGTCCAAACGTATCAACTTCGCACGCCACCTGAGTGCTTGGCATTGGGTAATAGTTACTCCGTAGGGCTTAGTATGAAATGACCCCTTAATCTGTACGAGGCAATAATTTACGCCGGAGGGTTTAATACGATAATAGCTCTACCCTCAGCTCTCACGACAACCTACGGGGTACTATCTGTGATTTTTATACACGCTCCTAAGAGAATTCACCAACTACCCCACGTTTCAATAAATTGAACAGGTATTCATTACCCACACCCTAATTGTCGTTAAGCGTCTCCGGTTGATCAAGATGTGAGTGTCGAACGTCGTCAATATCGACCAATGCACACAAGATTGGTCACGTTACACCCTCGCTGACGGATTCGCCACACCTGGAGGGCGGCGAGCGCCGATGATCTGGGCACAGGATGCTAGAGTACGTAAGTAGTGTGTGTGCGTGGATGCGATGACAAGAGTTGAGTGGTCGTGAGTGAGGTGGAGGAGCGGCGGCGGCAGTGACTGCTGAGTGGAGGGTGTGGGGAGGGACAGAGAGTGGGGAGAGGAATCTTTTTAACGGAACGAATAACTGGGCATTCCAACCGCGACTCTCTCGCGCTGCGGCCTTAGCAAGCTTGAAAAAGAGAAGTGGGTGAGAGGGAACGAGGTAGGGAGGCAGGGAAACCCATAGTTATTTAGAAATTGAAAAGGAGGGGGAGGGGTTTTATGGGAATATAAGTGGGGAAGGGAAGAAGAGGGTTTTCGGCCATGGGAAATGACAAGAGTAGCAACTGCCCTAAAAGAAAGTTCACACATATCTAAGATAATCATGTCATTGTTGACTAATGATGATGGAAACTGGTTACGCATGAGTAATCAGTGAGTTCCTTACGTGATTCAGGTGTTGGGAGATCTTTTATTCATATTTCGCCGAAAATTGAATAATTCCATTGACATATCAACATTGGTGATGTGCGTACTCTCGCGGGTAACCTTAATGTTAGCATCCTGAGAGATTAATCCCATCAATTGAAGATCACAATGACCTTTCCATTTCATGCTTTATATGTATACAGAGAAAGAACATTAAATATGACGAACATTTTAGTGAGAAACTAAATGCATGTCCTATTTAATTTATATTTCAGGAAGTGCCATTTAGTAAACGTGCATGACTGGCAAATATATTATGTTAAAGTATATCCTGTCAAAATTTTCAATAGGAATATTTTCTTGACTCCCCTGAAAGTGAAAAGATATAAAACTAGTTTGGTGTTGAAAACATTAAATATTTTCGGAGAAAAGTTTGCAAATGTTATTTCGAAATGCATGTAAAGCACTCTTTCTGATGTGTGTGAGAAAATATGAGCACAAGTACACACGCAAACATATATATATATATATATATATATATATATATATATATATATATATATATATATATATAATATATATACACACACACTCGTATGCATTCACGCAAACCTATCACAGTGGAGATGAATGTTTAAGAATAGCTGGGATCAATTTCTCCATTTTGAAGACTGGTCAACTAAATGTCATTCATATGATCAGAGACTACTTCATGGCAACAAAATAATAACAAGTTACACCAAGCAAGATTTAATGCCACAGTTTAGAATGCACATTTGTGACTCAAATGAATTTTATTCCCCACCAAATGCACCCGATAGGGATGCTGATCTTCAAAAACGTACCAAATAGTAACACTAGGGGTCCATCGGTGGATCATAGCTGTTTTTTGTGGTTTCGCTGTCCAAAAATGAGACCTCTGTATAAGAAAGGAAATAGTATACTTTTTTCGTTCTTGGCCTTAATACGGATTTCAGGACGTGCAGGAATTAAGCCGGAAGCAACGGACCACAGACAATGAATACATTGTGGGCGGCCGAAGAGAACGACCGTTACCTTTTAGATACGGAATCAAACACAAATATTATTATCGCTTATGATATCCCGTTTTTTCTTCCGTGACGTGATAATGACGGCGGTACGTGGGTATCATCGCCCTAACAAGGAAGTGTTAAAGATGATTATGTTAAGATGCCAAAACCACCATGTGCTCTAGGTAGACAGAGTATCACCGACGATTACTGACTTAAGCAAAGAGAATAGAAGCTTAATAACCTTTTAAAGGGCATTGCATTGTAATAATTGTATCTATCTATAAATAACGGAATAATGTATTCAATTAATATTTCCCCGTTAAAGCGAGATGGTGAATATATTCCTTAAATCTTTACCCCCAAAGCGTACACGTACAAAAAGAAGAAAATGATAGATTAAGTAGGATATATGATATTATCAGTGGGTTCTTTCTTCATATCAAACTAATTTAAAACAATATTCACAAAATAAGTACCTTCTTATAAAGATGTTCTATTTCCAAATCATAATTAAAGATGAAAATCTGAGATCGCAATCATGGGTAACTGTAAACTGGAGATACAGAATGTGCTTAGCAATACATAAACTCAATTACTTAGGTTCTACATCGGGAAGTTTTGGAAATTCGCACTTAAACTCAGATACTATAATATTGCACTTAGCACAGATGAACCTAGAGATGCTGTAATTCGTCAAATTTTTGAACATGATATTAAAATTAACTAATTTACTACCGGAGGAGGATTGTTTGGGAACGGTAACTGGTAACTACACATCCATGCTGGAGCCTGACGAAGCTTCATGGTTGGCAGGCCCTCTCATTCGCCACTGAGGTGCCGTATCCATGAAGATAGCTGATTATTAAAGGCGCAGCCATGCGACCTTCGAGACTTCGACCACGAGAACTTCGAGAATTTAACAATTATATTATTAACCATAACCGAAGTTTAGTCTCTCAATAAACTTGATCTTCCAATTATTCCTTGTATTTCAACCACCAATCCATCATCTGTTTTATATTTCCCAAGAGAAAGAGCACAATCAAAATAATTATTAATGCTACCACAAAGTGCGATGCTTCCTGGGCTTTGAGTGCGACACGTTTGGATGGCCGTACGTAGGTATTAAGTTCGGCTGCAAGGGCACTTTTGGTACGTTGATTATAGCCATGCGTTCCTTTCATTCATTGTATATTGACGCAAAACTGATTCCCAATAAATATGTCCAAAAAATTGAACGTACATACTGACTAAATAACTCGATAGCCCCTGTTCAATATTTTCACTTGGTACAGTTCTGATATCGGGAATGTTAGATAGAGAGAACGTACATTTTATGCAGATGAAAAAAACAAATGTTCATGATAATATGGAAATATATTGTTTCTATCAGTATATGATGATATCATCGGTCTGAAACAATTTCGCAATAGTAGCCCTTGGAGCTTCCTAGCCTCGGAGTGGCATTCCTTCAGATTCCAGGTGGAAAACTAACCTAATGGTAAATAGTGACAGCAACAACGCAAGGCATTGGAAATGTTTTCTAAGCATTGTTTCAACATTTTAAGCAATTTAATCTCCATCCCATAATCACAATTGGTTTTGCTTGCCTAGGTTCCGTGCATGCTAAAATATCCGTCTTAAAGCCCGAATGAGTTCGTAAAACTGAATATGTTGTTACATTACATCTATCTAGCACGTTTAAAATGTAGTTTATTCGATTTTAACATATTCTGGACTTTTATTATATTGTAATTCCCAGGAATGTAATGATTCATTTGAAATTAAAAATAACATTTCGTAGGATTGTAAACGATATACGAGGGCTCTCCAAATCGACTAAGCCTGCTTCTGACGATGGTAAAACGATTTCCACCAAGGCGTATGGGATGAGGAAGAATGGAAAGAGGAAAACGTCACATGTGTCTAGGTCTGGAGGAACAGGAAGGATGAAGGAAACACTTCACAAACCGATCGTGATTCGCAGTGAGTTTCGTGGAACCCACCGCGCAAAAAATACATCTCATACGAAATTACTCCATTGCCAACGAGCGGGTGTCACCAAATGAATTCCTCAAAATTTCTGAAAGGCCTTTTAACGTTATTCCACGATCTGATCACACAATGAAAGCAGATGCGTTTATGTTTACTCCCATAAGAGCAGTGGCTGCAGTTCCGGGTTCACCTTTTCTTTGAACTCACTTCCCATTTTTACATATGTCAATCGTCTTCTAGCTGTGATCCAGAGAATAACAGGCTCCCCATAAGCTCATCTAGGAGGCCTCTGCTGACGATTTTTTCAAGCGAAAGCAAAATTGTATAAAGTATCGCTTGTTACTCGCATTGTTTCTGTAGGCGAACTGAATCTGTTTCAACTCTGCAGCGTCTGCTGCTGTAATACTCGAGTCAAATCAACCTAACCCATGTCACATATAGTATATGCACAATGAGCATCACGCTAACAATATAATATAAAATAAAACGTTCGAAAAATATGGTATTCAAATTAAAAAGGTTATGATCACTCTTCATTGAACCATCGCCGTAAAAAAGAGTAAATTTTTCGACTACTAAAAATCACATAAATTAAAAATCACTTGGCATACGCAAAACTAAGTTTGGAAACAATTCATTTCAAAGAAATAATAACAAAACATTTTCTTATGAATAAAAATAATGATGAACGATGTGCGTAGTAGTGCTAATGACGTCTAGTGGTCCGAAACCAATGGTGTTTTGTACCTTCAACTGTAATTTGTATTGCGTTTTTATGAGATATAGACATTAGAAATGAAATGTTTTGCTCTGTTATATTCAATTAAACGTTTATAAACTTATGGAGAATTGAACAAATTCTTTGTCAATTCATATTTTAATAAAGCCATTCTCGTTCTACTTTCAACATTTCTATCACAGTTGATCATAATCTTACGTGAATCCTCTGATTCTCTTCAAACAACTTGATTAACACTGAACTCCTGTAAGAGCTTATTGTTTCTTTATCTTTCCCTTCGACATTATTTTCCAATGTTTGGCATTCAAAACACGTAAATAATTTCTCTCCTACCACAAATATAACTTATTTTTATTAATTTAAGAATTTTTAATGAGCACGGAAGAATGAAATTTGATTATTTACCGTAAACAGCGAAGTAAATCAGATCAAATTTTCCTTAATCAAGCTCCTTAAACTTCATCCAATCCTGCTTTTCATCATAATGCGTATAGCGGTATTTTCATTTTGTTTCAATTGAGGATATATTTAACACTGGATATTAGCAGTGCTATCCTGGTCTAAATTTATTAAGTATTCATAACCTTTACTCTTTCAACCCTCTTTTTTTACGTGAGTTAGATCAAATAGGACACCGCTATACGACGAAAACCCTGTGCAGATAAATACGATATTTACGGAAATTCAAGGTGAAAATATATGTGCACATTTTTGATCCGAAGTTGGGCCGATGATATTGGGTACGATACAGAAATCGGTTAAATAATTACGTGTACATGGACCGAAAACAATACTGAAGACAAAGAATAAATGAGATTAAGGGCAATCAAATCCGTCGACTCAGCTGTAGCCGTTCGAAAAAGTTCAATGGTACAACACAATATGGAGAGCCGTTGCAAGTCCGAGAAATCGTGGCACTTTAAAGGTCAGATTTTATCCTCGCTTCTCCCTGGGTCGATAAAATATTCCAATCCATCTGGAGGTATTTATGATGCATGAATATCGTTTCAAATTATTTGAACTTTCCTTCATTAGTGTGAAACTTTCTACTTCACTCAAGTCTATTTTCCCTGCATATTTTGAGGGTCACTTTTCCCCATTGCTTGATGCAACTCGAAATAAACGGGACTTAAGAAAGTGAATCTAAAAATTCACTACGAGATACCGTTCATTCATGGAAATATATATATATATATATATATAGTCATCGTCCTATCGTCATTAAGGATGTGGAGGTTTTATTGGGTGACTCTTCATCGCCATTCAGACAATTCGATGGCAATTCCATCAATTCAATAACGCCGGTCTGGCTAGTTCTATGTGTGAAAACAGGAATGTGGGCAAACAGGAAGAGCGAAGGATCGAGTCCTGACTTTTTAATGGATTCTCTATTGTTGTTTAATAGCCAAAAAGTATCAACGGCGGAAAATGACTCCAGTCGCCGTTACGCTTTATATATACATTTTTTTTTTAGCCAAACAACCTCAAGCATTAGTAGAATTCATTGCTTAAACGTTGATTCTATGGCATTTAAAGTAATGACTGTAGGTAAAAAAAATCAGAGATTTAACACCGTTTTATTAAGGGTCCATCCAATCACCCTTCTTCTCTCCTGCCATATGCTTTATGACAAGTGCTATCTTATTCAATGTTCTCTAAAGAGAGCTAAGTACTCAGTTCTTTTCATCGTCAAGAAATTGAGCCCATTAAAAAGTAATATGAGAAGAAATACGAAAGCAGTCTTCCTACTATAGGGATCTCCCAACCATTCATCCCATTCACCCGTCTAGTCCTAAGAAGTGCGCCTTTCAAAATGGAAAGAGTGAATAATAAACATTCAAAATGCTCTCACAGTGTTTGGCTCTGACAACATTACCTCCTTACCTTTTTCATAATGCCTAATGCAGGAGGACAAATTGAAATGTCATGCCTTTAGCTTCGAGCAGATCAATACTGTTTTAACGATAAAATTAGCATCGCTAAATTAAATGTCTTACATCTCGATGGATCGAGCAGCTCATAAGAAATCTCTTTTGTTTAATTTTTTTGAATCTCATTATTTTCTTCGAGGTTTCCAAAAGAATTAAGATAATAATAGAAAATTTAGTTAACCACTCACTCTAAGGCTCACCAACTGTCGTAAAATCTATGTCGTCTTCTATATGTCTGGGCCCCGTTTACTTTATATTGTTCATTCAGTGGACATTCGTTTCGCTCTAACAGTTATCCTGCCCTTATTCAATCGCGTGGATATTCCTGATCACGCATCCAGAGAAATCTTATTCCAGGAAGCTAAAAGAAAGCGGTCGAAAGCACATATTTATTGAGTGAGATATATGGGGAGTAGGAGAGAGAGAGAGAGAGAGAGAGAGAGAGAGAAACTATGAACGGAACAGCAACGGAAGATATGACGCCATCTGGAAATAACCCTGCGTTACAAGAAATAAAATCATGGTGCATCAAGTTGATATGGTTCTAACATAGCCGACGTGCAAGTATCTCAAAATCTTAGCATAAGTTTAAAAACTGTTACCTATTTTTTCAATAAATAGTTAGGAAAGATTAGGGATTTTGACAAAAGAATGAATCAAAATTTAATCAACAACGAAACACCTCCTCGGTTGCTAAATTGATGAAGGAGTTTTATTTTGGCAACCGTCCATCAGTATAAGCAAAAAATATTAATATTTACAGATACTGCTTTGGCATATATCCCTCGACAGTTGGCCAGAGATTCTGCCTTTGCTAAGCCTTAAACAAGTCTAATACCGTCGCAATATTAATTGTAAAATAACATACTTTGATTGGAATATAAATGAAAATGGAGGAACCCCCGCAAAATTATGAATTAAGAAATTCCTAAATAACGTACGTTATTTTTTTTGGGAAGCATTTCGCGGAGTGATTATATGAACAGCTTCCTTCAAAAACTCGTAGGCGTATATTAATTACTAATTTATGGCCTCAGCTCATTATCACCATTTCACCATCGTTACTGAACATTCAACAATTGAGCTTCGAGTAAATAATATTCATAAAAGAGGGAAATCACAACAAAATTATTGAATGGAAAAGTTAACAATAACAAATAATACTCTTAATGCATCCATTGATGAGCTGGAATCTGCCGAATTCTCTAAAATTCAGGCATAACCATGTTTGAATAAACGGATAAATATCCTGGAACAATGAAGAAGAACTTTGGTATATACTGCCTTCTATCGGAAAAAACTCGAAATAGAATGAAACAATTACCTAGTGGAGTGTGTGGAGGATATGTGAAGATTCAGGGGAAAATACGAAGCTACATAAATGAGTTTCATACGACAAAACAGGACGGTGACCTCCGTAAATGTCTCTTTAGTTTATGAAAATCGATATGTGTTAATTTCTTCCTAAACCACCATTTCTTATCATTTATTTAATGAAAAAAAACACTAAGCCTAATTAGCAACAAAAAAAAACTATATCCGAAAAAACTGTAACCTTGAATTACTGGTCATGAAGTGTGACGTGAGGATCTACATCATTGTTAGGATTTTGAAAATTATCCGGTATGCATATTATTCGTTAACTTAAGGAAAGGACAAACCTGAGTGGGGAGATGAATGGGTGACACTACAAATCTGCAAGGTTGGTTCACGTACACATAGCATACCCAACAGCTCAAATAGCTGACACACACAAATGTGAGCAAGGAAAACTGATGAAACTCCTTGGATGACATCTAAAAGGGTTACACGATGACCAGTGGCGCGGGAAAGAGCCCCAGACATGGCGATAAATGGAGGAGGACGAGAGTCTGATCGGGCGAGGAGGAGAGAGGGGGTCAATGAGGTGAGACGCGAGTTTTCCACCCTTTTGGGAATGATGGGAAGACAGGGGTTCAAGGAGGAACCAGGCACTCACTCGATCATAATTCGCGAAGGGGGACTTCTGAAGGGGACTCGCGGATAGACCTGGGAGCGGAGGCGCCCCCATTCCCGAGAATGTCTTAGCACTTGATCACTCGTCCTTAGGCCTCGTCCTCCGTCGGAATAATGCTCCGTATCCTCATTTTTTCCTCTCCTCGGAATGAGCACGTGACGGCGGCGTCGCCTGGCTCAATTCCGCCCTCGCGCGCAAATGCACACTCGTGATGTATTTTACACGAGGGGAAAAAAAAACGTGTGTCAACATTCATCTAAACGCATTCATAGGCTATTCGGTCACCGCCTTCGACAGGAAAAAGTTAATGGAACAAAAATCGTGGTGATGTGATTTGATATTTTCTTATTTCATTTTCAAGCGAGATTTTCAATCCCATTTCCAAAGAAGACTCCTTAGTATTATGGAACTAGGCTCAAGTAAGGTTCTTGAATCATTTTCAATTTTACGTGCCTCTTCAGGCGGATAGTTTGCAGAGTTAACGATTAAACTTATGCTTACTACACTCTCCACCATTCAACCCGGAAAAGACGGTGATCAAAAAAAGAGAAATTTAAGAAAATGATACTTCCGGATCATATTTTTGACATTTCTAGGCCAACCAATGATCAGTCCCAGGATTCAATGAACTGTAAATACTTCTCTTCCCATTTTGGTTATAGTTATTGGTTTTGGATTACATAAATTGGACTGTCTAAAAATGTCTCCACTTAAATTAGTTGAAGGTAAAATATCACTGCAATTTTAAAACGAAAATAGGAATGGTGGATTTAATAGTCAAGACTGGAATAATTCTTATCTAATAATAATCAATATCCTAGCATAAAGAAAATTAATTCTAATCTAGCAAGATTGATGGGTAGTGTTGACAGTTAAATGCCCGCACAAAGCATCAATAAAATTATAATATTGCTATTAGAAATTCAAGATAGGAATTTAGGCGTTGATAGAACTTCAGTCGTCAGAGAATCACATGAACGCAATTCCTACAATTATATTTTATTGGTAAAAATTCATCGTCATACCTAAATTAACTATCTCTCTCCTATCAATAATATTATCATTTATCCCTTGATTCTCTCAAGTACGCTGGTAAGATAACTCATCGTAAATGGTAAAAGCACTATAACTCCTAAATGTTACGTATAATCACCTCAATTCCCGATCCCTTACAATGTTTGTGGTATGCACCCGCATTAATTATCTTCGTAGAAATATTTTGTGGTAGCATGATAGAGAAAATGTTTCTTGAGTTGTACAAATACAATAAAAATTCCGGTGCGTACGTGATAACATCTAGGGCCAAATGTAAAAGAACCTGCGCATTAACAAAATAATTTATAATCGTTAAACAGAATTTTCAAAACACTAAGAAACTGCGGGGGATGCCACGGCAGTGACTTTTAAGGGAGTCATCCGTTGATGCGCATTACAATGCAATAATTCCAAAGTGTAACATATCATTCACCTTCACCGAAATTTTAACCAGGATCCCTCGATATCCGGCCAAGTGCTTATGCCAGGTAAGCTACCGAGGCCTCTTACGCCCCGAAATTTTCGGGTCTTTAAATGAACAAGATGCTATGACGAAAATCCTTGCATATAATGTCACAGGCATTCGTAGTCGTGGGCGTAGTCCTCGAGGTTAAAGCCAACTTTTAACTCTAATGTTATTTACCTTAGTATAAATAACTTCAAGAAAATGCGAAGGATGCCACAACAGTAACTTTTAACGGAGTCAACCGCATATGCTCTACCTGAAACACTCAGTCATCGAGGGAGGGTGGCGCCTTTCGTTAAGAGTAGGCTAATGCCGACACCGGGTGTCCCTCCCCCTTCATCCTTCCCTGTCGATTCCTAATGGCACAAATTGCCTCAGCCGTCGGTAGCCTCCCCCAAAACTACTACTATGAATTCCTTTCATGTTTTCCCCGAATACAGAAATTTCTCCTTTGAAGATGAAGATCCACAAAACTGCAGAAATTATTGGAACTCAAGCTTGCCACACGGAACGAACCTGGTGTTCTCTTCAATTCCGTTTATTGCTGTCATAGGAAATTATTTTTTCGTCCGTATGAAAAATTCGAAAAGGATAAAAATTCACCGCTTAGTACCAAGATTGGGGGATATTTATTACGCTCTTCTCCATTAATCTGCCAATTAGAGAGCAACCGACTACGACACGTTGAGCCCTTTAGCCAACTGACCTTGTCTTTCCCAGTTGCAATCCCTGCGCATGTCGACCCCGATTTTTTCTTCTTCCCACGCCTGTTCAATGAAAAAGTCTCGTCCTAGAGTGTTCTATTCCCACAATAAAAACAGCACAGTGAATCGCGATTGACAAAAAACCGTAAGTGGAAAGCGATTTCAACGTGGTTCGAATGGCACTCAAAGGGATCATAGAGCAGGCCTAAAACTATGCGGACAGAAAAGGGACATATTTACAGCCCCTATCATTTGTTCTTTTATCCAAACATATAGGAATCTGGATTTCTACGAATTTATGAAAAGTGCTTATTAATATGACATTAAGAATAAAAGTCATTGAACAATGTAGAGCAGCAGGGTAAACTCCTAAATGTAATATTTTTTAAGAAAGTAGAAATTACATTTCTTTGGTCGTGAAATTGTCCACCCCAACTAATATCAACATTCACCCAACTCTACGGGGTAATTTACGATGAAAGTCTCTCCAAGGATACCAATACCCTTGCAGAAACAAACACACACAAAGATCACATCAGATCCATCTACCTGTGGTTGTTTACAGAAACATTATTCCCCTACTGGCGCTTTCTGTATCAATGATAATTTTTCGTTCCAATTCACTTTAGCCCAGCTGCAGTGCAATGTTCTGAACTTTCAGTACGCCGAAGGTAATCAAGTAACCGAGTAACTCGAGTAGTCTTTCGAGTTTGATGAATCTTTCGTACGGTTCTCTCGCATGAGGATGCAGTTCCCCGTAAATCACTTCGCTATAATTAGTGTACATGATTTTGTGTATTCTAATGAGAGTGCGCACATCTATGTGAGCTGGGGTTTCCCGCAGTCGGTCCCTGACACCTGGCTTAAAATCCTCGCTAACCACTTCGAGAAAATCAGTTTGATGTCTTATGGCTGTGGCATTAGTTTCTCCCAAACCATTCTCTGTGCTTGCGGCCTGACATTAGGCATTCGTGAATGCCATTTCACTGAATACCTCTTTCAGGAACCAATTAAGGGTGAAGTGATTGTCGTGTCAGTCGTTGGGCTGGCACTAATTCTCCAGTGGATATCTACTGTACAAGAGATTGCGTGTGAGTATCGGTGGGATTGTTTTTCACATAAAATTAGGTGAATATTGGTGTTGGTGGGTGATTAATTAATGTTTGCTCATAAAAGTTTAATAAACCCATTCTTTATTGTTAATGCCGGAGGAACTCAACCACCCATATTGGTAATTTAAAGGGATAAAGTTCAAATTGAGGGGAAAATGAAGTAAATAAATTTGCTTGGTGCTGATATGTTATGGAATCCCGAGTTAATTTTCTAAAAGATGAAATAAATAATCCGTGGGAAATATACGTACATCAGGTACTTAGAAAAATGGTAAAATAAAATATGATACCCAACTCAGTAGTCACCGGACTTTCAGATTGGCTTCGCGCCACTTATCCTATTGGTTTGAGTTCCAGTGTAAGTTATCTTCTTACTATTCTTCAAATTAATAACTAAGAACCGTTTTAAACACATTTAATTTTACTAAAATGCATTTATTTTATCGAAAAACATTTAACATTACGTTAATACATTAAATTATTTTAATTTCTATTTTTGCCTAAAAATTTTCCAATTTTACGTAAATGAAGAAATACTAGGATTATCATAGTATCAGTACAACGAGTTTTACACTAATGTTTAAACAGAGAATTTATTTCTCGGAATGAAAGAACAGCCATTTATTTAAATTATTATGCGAAAAATATTTCATAATTTGTTTCATTTCCTTTATGTGACATAAACTGCAGGTAGAAGTTTAATTTTTTTAGGTGAGGCGACCGACAGCTGAGGTAATTTTCGCCATTAGGGATGGATAAGAAAGGTTAAAGGGTGTAGAGAAACGGCATTAGCCTACTATTAACGAAAGGCGCCAAGGGGTTCGAAACTTAACTCCCATCCGACGTACGGCGTACTCACTCAAAGTGCCCTCCACAAAGCACCTCAAGTAAGGATCGGGATACCACCGAAAAATATCTGCCACCGCGTGGATTCGAACTCAGGACCTCTGGGTAAGAAACCAGACCGTTAGCCCCCTCACCTTCTCCAACTGTCAGGTTCCACAGTAGACAAAAATGTCCTATGCAACAGCATCCTATTGATCTTGTATGAGGATTCCCATGTGCACAGTTTAGAATGCACAATTTTGTTCTAATTTGATGGAAAGACGTTTAAATTACAATATAAAGTCACTTTCCAAATCAAATATAAAGGATCTATTTGAAAAATAGCTTCATTTGCACGCGATGAAACGGTTGAGAAATCTTTGGTGAAGCAAATGAAGGAGTCGCCACATACACTAAATTGAAAGGATGCCAATTAATATGTGCCCATAGTTAAGTCATCACTTACTAGAATATGAGAAAAATTTACAAACACTTTAAAATGGATCTATCATTTGTAACGAGCAATTGTAACCATCCCCCTCCCCACTCCTTTCCGAGAAACTAGCCTGAAAATGGCCAAACCAACCCTACAACGCACCTGATCGCTCCCACCCCTCTCAGGCCATTCTTCCCCTCTCCACTATGTCCTGAGCGTATTAATTCCCGCACTGTTAGCTAAGAAAATTTGTACCTGATGATGCCGCAAGACGGTAAAACGCATTGTACCTTATCATAAAAATCTGTGGAAAAATGAAGTCTTTTAAATATGGCTATTTAATACTTCCAAGAAGTGAAGCCTGAAACAGTAGAATACACTTTAAAATGGAATAATGTGAATACTTTCAACGTCATGGACAGCAACATGGAAATTCATCCAACTTCGACTTCTTCAAAATCGAGCTTGCCAGTTGTACAAAAGGTTGTTGAACCAATGTCCGCCTGAAACACAAGTTTCATGTGGTCCAGTTTTTGCTTTCCTTGATGAACACGATGTAAGAAAGACGCATTCGTCCCATATTTAGACCTTGATACACTCAATTAACTCAACATACTTATAAATCAACTCAACAATTCCTACTCACAGAGATACTATATAGTAAATAATCACCTAAAAGGGAACAAGTAATTGCTAATAAATTCAATTTCCATAAACTACTCCAGTGATGCAAGCAAACAGAGAGTACATACAGAAAGCGCCGATCCATTTAACGTTCATGCAAGAGCAGAACTATTTAAGTGATAGCAAGGCCAGAAGAGAATTAGGTCTAGAAAATACTCTTTTAACGTTCTGATTGCCCCATTATCTATCTTTAAACATAAAACTGGTCATTGCCTCAATTAATAGTTCATTATCTCTTTATCATAACAAATACAATCTTCTGCATTTCTTACAATTCATCAAACTACAAAAAACAGTTTAAAAACGGTCTCAGAGCGCTTGCAGAAAATGCCTTTTAAAATTCTCTAATTAAGGTTAAGGAAAAGGAGGGGGTGAGGACGTTTCTTTACAGTATGATACCATATCTCAAACATAGAAAATTGCTACAATAATGTCAACCTTCAAGATGCCAATAGAGCAATTCCTAAAAGCAATCAAGAGAGAAACTATACTATAAACTCTGATAAGGCAATACAGACGACACGAGATCACATTATAGCAGTTACATTCCTAATAGAGGAACAGAATGGGTTTCAAAAACCACTCTCTTAAATTGAAGACATATTAACTATAAATTTTATTACGAAAAAATAAGATAACTATATTTAGAGATATACATTACAATAACAGACATTTCATAAAATAATATCTAAACTTTGATCGATATTAAATTAATTAGGAATCCGATAGCACTCAATAGAGACAACGAAGAACCTCTATCGACATTCAAAAAATATAATATAAAGCACGAAAAAGGACAGAGGCATATTTGTCTTTTTTAAATATTCATCAAAGTATTGATTTTCCCATATCTGTAAATCTACATACTGACGATTTGATCATGACCTGAAAAAAAAGTCAGTTCAACAAAATTACATTACTACTACAAATAAAATTCCTCAACGATCTCCTATCCGCAGACCAGGTCATTATGCATTTATACATGTATAAATAACCAAGGATGACTTCCAGGGTGCTTAGAATGAACTGCACCTAATAGATAAGGAATGCACCTTCGAAATCAAGAAAAATATGCTGACATTAAAGGGCTAAAACGCAGTATAATAGGCGATAGATTTACATGTCTCCAGGAACTACACCTTTAAATAATGGGATTATTATTAGGTAATCTACCGTTTAAGGTAGGTTTTTGGATGGACACAACTATCAAATAAACATTTTGTGACTCCCCACCTAGCAAACTAATCTATATCAGATCCCTCTTCATCTCGGTGTACTTCTTTCCTCTCTTCATCCCGTCCAACATCCCTATCCTGTTCCTGCCCTTACCTCGCTTGCCCAACATTCTCCCCTCTATTACCCTCTTCAACATTCCACTACCGCTCAATACGCCTTTCATCCATTTTTCCTGCCTCCATAGGATTTCTCTCAACAAACCCCTCTCCTCACCCACCATCTTCAGTACTTCCTCATTTGTTTTCCTTTCGGTCCATTTCCCCGTCTCCATTCTTCTCCACACCCACATTTCAAAAGCCCCCAATCTACGTCTATCAACCTGCTTCAGCGACTGTGTTTCCGCGCCGTACATAGCTACGCTCCATATCAGAGTTTTCACAAGTCTTTTCTTAATCTCCCTACTCAACGTCCCCGTCATCAACTCCCTCCTCCTTGAGAAAGCCTCCTTCCCTAGTGCAATTCTTCTCCTTACGTCCCTACCACTTTGACCGTATTGGTCCAAAACACTTCCGAGATAAAATAATGGGATACCATACACATTTAATTACATCCAAGATATTGTAAATAAACAAAGGGTTTATCCAGAAATGTAAGAAAAGTATACGAACTTTAAAAAACGAGAATAAACAATATATTATTAAAATTAAGGAAAGTGCCTTTCCTTCCTTGGGACTGTAAAGTTTGGAATTTAAAAAAGCCAAAAAAACCTCAAATCACGGTAATGAGAATCTATGAAATATTTTACTAGATTAGACTGATAACAAGCTAATCCATAAAGAAGGAGATAGGCAATTTAAATTGGTTATTATTCAACAAGGCATGAGCTGGAAAGTAACACCATTTGATGAAAGTATTCATAAGCATTATATTAACACAATGCAACAGCACACCGGACATTCACTACCGAATCTTAAAAAACCGAAGTTATAGACAAAAATCTGATGTTAAAAGGTTGCGCAGACCAACTGACAAATAATTCATTTTTCCTGAGAGAGGATACTTTTCTCGAGAATGTAGGTCAAGAGATGGCGCGTGACCCTATCATGCAATATTAAGCACGCACACCAAGAGCACGCGCTCTACATAAGCGGAAGTTATTCAGCGTCGTATCGGAAGTAGCTCACTGTCTCTTTTTTTTCCTTTACATCGTAACCATATTCAACTCGCAAAAAAAATAATGTTTTATTTCTGAGGTAATGTCTTATCACATCTATCATTCGGTAACATTATCGTGACTCCATGGACAACAAATACCTTACTACAGCTATATAATCACACTCCAAGTGGAGAAGAGCATTGAGATTGAACCATTGAACTACAAGTTATGTGTGTTGTGTGTTTACACATATACACACAAAGTTTAAACCTACATATACATATGCTTATAAGGCATACACTAAGTAGGCAAAAGAAAAGAGACAACTAATACGTATGTTTAAAGAACCTGATATACAAACAGGTAAGCAGTTCGTCGAAGCGTTGGTATGCGGCATGGGACTCTACGGGTAAGAGACATGTTACGCTGGAAAAGTGGACCAATAAAGAATAGAAGCCTTAAAACATGGTGATAGAGCAGAATGGTGAAGATTAAAGGAATAAGTAAGAAATGAGGCAGTGTACTCGTATAGAAAACCAGAAGAGGAAAAGGCAACATGGAAAACTCTACGACGTAAAGGAACCAAATGGATTAGGCACACCTTTGAGGTACAATAAACTAGAATATGCATAAAAATAGAAGCGAACATTAAAGGGAAGAACCAGAGAGGAAGACCAAGAGACAAGTACATGCGAAAAATGAAGAAGGGCGTAAAATAGAAAAGCTTTCAGGAGGTAGATAGACTTTGAGCTTAATAGAGAAGGGTGGAGGGGTACAGTACACCAATCTTAGAATTAAAATGCTGATTATGATGGACGTATGCATAAGTGTAACATAGATGTGCTAGAATGCATGTATACATAAGAAATTTTCTTTTCGGGACAGAGAATTCCACAAGTCCCTCACTTTAATAAATTAGGCTAAATACAAACTATGCCCTGAAAGGCATTCCATCGGGATTACATGAGGTGACTCAACCATCAACTAAATCGAGGGGTACGCTGTCGAACGCATTCGCTTTAGATTATGATATATTCTTTTTAGTTTCTCTCTACATTATTTAATCCTTATCCCAACAAACTGAGTGTCGTGGATTTCCATTATTCAGGAGGCAGTCTCCTCTTTTGAATTTAATTGGTCGATTTTTTAGATCTATACAGGGTTCGTCCGGAAGATAAGTGTACTGATTTTTTCCGGATTTTTTACAAAAGGGGAGTCGTCCACTACGAATTTGTACCTAAACGACAAACTGTAAATGCTGCATTTTACGTCCAAGTGCTCGACAGGCTTCGAAAACGAGTCGCCCGCGTCCGGCCAGCGATCAAAAACATCTGGCGGCTGCATCACGGCAATGCGCCGTCTCACACCGCGCTTGTCGTGTCGGACTTCTTGGCCAAGCACGGCGTGGCAACGCTGCCGCACCCGCCCTACAGCCCGGTACCACCGGACTTCTTTCTGTTCTCGAAGATAAAGAGGAGTCTGAAAGGAACGCGATACGGGACTTTGGACGCCGTCAAAGAGGCCGTGACGACGTGTCTTCGAGAGGTTCCCGATGATGCCTTCGCGGGAGCGTTCCAGGAATGGGAACGCCGCTGGAACAAGTGTATCCACTCACAAGGGTCCTATTTTGAGGAATATTAGCTTAAGATATGTAAAAGTGTAATAATTTTTTTTTCCTGAGCTCAGTACACTTATTTACCGGACGAACCCTGTATGCGATGCAACGATTTCAACCAGGCTATAGAATACCACCAGAGGACGTGATAGTCAAGAGAGTGGGTTCTGACTCTGGGCTACTGACCGGAGGCTCTTGGCTTGATTCCGGGTAACGCCTCTGGGCACCCTCAGCTTCACTCAAGCATTGAGAGTTTTTCGATGTCAGATCTACCTGGGAAACGATAGGCAGCGCAGGGAAATGAACTGACTAGCCCCCCTACCCTGAAGTGTGAATTTCACACGCAGTTGGAATTAGCTCTACCCTCACCTGTCAAACAAACCTTCGGGTTGGTAACTGTGGTTGGTTTTATATACCACTCTGCTTAGGCACATTGGAGTTAATACTGGACTAATAATCGAGGCTTGGTAACGTTTGGCCCCAAGCGAGTTCCACCGATACGATTTTCATAAAATAATTATGCCTGCGTATTTCGGTTACGACAAAGTCTGTTGACTCAGAACATCATGAAAGAAAAGAAATTGAGATGTCGGATACCGAACTTCAGTTAAGAGAGAATGGTAACAATAAGAGGTCAATACTCTTAATATGGGTGACTGGAACAAGTCATGATAAACATTTACTAGGCATTGTGTGTGTGAGCATTTGGAGAAACCTTTTGGCAACGTTGAGAGTAACAAGACGTTCAAATAGTTGAAGAAAATATAATTAGATGGAATTTTGCTAAGAGTCTGAGATTGATTATAGTAACAGGGCAATAAATGAACTACTAATACCTACTCTACCTATCTACCTATACCTACTACTACCTATCTACCAAACTACCACCGACTCTAAAAGCCAATACGTCATCAACAGAATGACTAATGAATGTAATTTTCCCAAACTGTAATGTGATATGACCTTCATTGAAATAAGTAATAATCACACAGTTTTCAAGTATCTACTCATTAATTTTTACATCATTGCTTAATTGTCAAAATAATTGATTTTTATCGACATCGAAAAATTACTAGAATGATACTGTTATCATTTTTCACATAGAACAAAATCCACCGGAAGGAACTTTTCCGGCTCGTCATATTGTACAGGTCTTGACTTAGGCTTAACATGATCGGAACATTAAAAAGGTTAAGTATTGAAAACTTAAATTCATTGAATGCAATGGCATAAGACGCCACTTGGCGGAACTCCTACATGGTGTGAAAGGAAGGAAATGGTGCTGTGCCACGGAATAAAATATTTGCTTGCGACCGGTTTCGACGCAGAGAAGAAGAAAAAGATCCACCAGGAGATGATACTAAGCATCAAAACCGGTCGCAAAGAAATTTTTTAACCAATGGAAAACAACGTTTTCTTAAGACTTTTGTGTTTCTATATTCTATGTTAAAATATTTCTAGACTTCTATCATATGGAGTTTTCAAGTGAATAAAGAGTATTGGTAGAATAAGATAAGAGTATTTGTTATCTGCATATCATTCTTTTTTAGTAAACGAGAAAAACAATATGGGTAGGTCTTCTTTTAGCAACAAAAGAGATTTTAAATGGCAAATAACAATGGGATCAATGACTTCAATGTGAAGTCGAACTTGTATCGTTCATCTCTTCGAATTTCCGTGAATCTTCTAAATGTATCACTATGGTGACTCATTGCGTTCTTTTTGTTACGTAAAATTCACAGGTTTACGTTTGGCGCAGGGTTTCCGTATTGATTTTACTCTTGACAGCTTAGTCCTAGGGTTAGTTGATGAAGAGTGAAAACCCACGGAGCACGTATGAGTAAATTGCCTGGCATTTTTTTTCCAAATGGAACTTCGGTTCAAAAATTGTTAGCAAACCAACAAGTTTCTCGTCAGTCCCTTGTCTTTGATTTGACTATAGCAGCGAATTGGCAATTAATTCAAACAAAAGAACAAAGGATAAGTTACTACAGGGTGGAACTATGATTAAATACAAGTAATTACCACTTCCTATCAATACTTGAATGTTATATCCGGGATTTGATGGTAATTTTGGTAGTAAATCTTTCTTAAAAAATCACACTACACTTGATTTTTTGATCTACCTAGCTTATATTCAGCTAACAAACTTATTTTTCAAGGTGATAGTTTTATTTTTGCTGTATCTTCAGAATTATGTGAGTAAATTCAATCGAGTGAAAAACTATGAAAAAGTAATAAAGTTTTACTTTTACATGAGGAGGCTTTTTATTTCGTCAAGCGAAGACACCTTGTTAAAAAGTTATATTTATTCTGGCTATGAATTAAATCTAATAAATTATTTGACCAAATCACTGACTCCATTTCTCACCTTCTTCCAGGCAAAACCATGGGCGACGCCAGCTTTCTCCGCACTTCCCGAAGCGCATTCCGTTCCCCTCCCTCCATCCTCTTCGCCCTCCTCGCAATCGTCCTCCACTGTTCCCTACTCGTCGTCACAGCACCCCCGCCGACGCAGCTCCAAGATGCCGTCCCTGTGCCGCGCCACCTGGGGGATGCCGACGTCAGCCAACAACCCAACGCCCGGTCATACTCGCCGCCGATGTCAAGCGACGACTGGGTGCCGTCCAACTTAAGAATGAGGACGAACGACAGAGGTGCGTTACTCCATTCCCAATGAAAATTAATAATGCAATTTCAAAATTTGTTCAAATATTTCGAATTAACTGAAATGGAATTCAGTTAAACAGAACACGAATTACTTTGGCGCAACAAGATTTCAACCGTTAATGAAAGAATACGCAGAAATTATTACGCGCGGCTAGGAAAGTTCACAATTTTTAAGACAACTCCCCTACAAAGCTATTCTTTTCGAAGTAGACAACGTGCAACACATTTAGTCCTTTAATATTCAGAGATTACCTAGTCTCCGCCTTAAGTCGAGACCCACTTTTCCTTGTCAAATAATATCTACACATTTTAAAATAATAAAACCAGTTCAAAAATTGAAAAATGGAGAATTTGAATGATGAGGAGTTCTGAGACAATAAATACGGTGAACCATTTTTAATATATACTTAAACCCGTGGTTTAGGTTCTGAAAACACCCCTTTTTAGGTTTTTGATATAATAGCTGTAATATCCCCAACAATTTGAGTTCTGACTCATGGACTATGACCTATAAATTTACAGTAGCGTAGTTTTTTTTCAGAACAAATCCGATGGTCAGATACAGGAGAAGCATAAGTTTCCGAAATCCTGGCTCCACCTCTTTCGTTAGAAGCCCGTCGAGTCGACCACGATTCGTTGTCCCATGTGGAGGCGATGCCCACCCCGTTGGGAGTTTGACGGACACCCCAGCCGATCTGGCTCCTCCCCCCGCTCATTCACAGACACGCTTGAGAAGAGTAACAGTTAATAGGATGGCGTCATACTCGAGCGCCCCAATTTGAGAATGCCGCACGAAAATGCAAAACGATCACTGTGGCGTCACCACGAAACGAGTCCAGCAGGGTCCCTCAGGGCCGCGCGCGTAAATTGAGCGACGTGTGGTTTTGGGCCAAGTGTCGCTTACGCAGTTTTTGTCCTTCTCTCCTTTAGCAATATGTTAACGGGAATACTTTAGTTTGCCTAGCCATTAAATTATATCCATTATAACGTAAAGTATTAACGTAAAGGGTTAAATGGCCAATCCCCTCTTAACCATTACGTTTGAGTCTCATTTTTGGAAAATTCAACCATTGTTGAAATATGAACATGAAAACTGATGAACTCTAGTTAGCCAATCACTAAGTCAGCATTTTTATTGCCAATAAATATTTTCCCGCTAATTTTCATGGCGAAGTAACCTGTATACGAGTTCATTTGCATTTTCATTATTACACGCATAATTATTCCTATGAAAAATGGATGAAAGGCGTATTGAGCGGCAGTGGGATGTTGAAGAGGGTAATAGAGGGGAGAATGTTAGGCAAACGAGGAAAGGGCAGGAACAGGATAGGGATGTTGGACGGGATGAAGAGAGGAAAGAAGCACACAGAGATGAAGAGAGACCTGATGTAGAGTAGGTTGCTGCATTGGGTTTTGTTTGGAGTAACAAATAATTATTTGATAGTTGCGTCCATCCAAAAACCTACCATAACAGGTAGAATTTTATATCCTCTATGAGAAGCATAATGGGTCGAGGTTTAATTTATTCTCAAAAGATCTCACTCTTTTTTTGCCTCCTTGATGCCTCCTTGATGTGCAAACAATATCCCAGAATCTTCATAATGAGGCTAGAAAAGTAAATCTTAATTCACCGTGTAAAATAATAGAAGATGCTTAGACCCGAACCCGGGATCAAACAGAAGACATTCCTAAAAAGAAAGCACCTCTAAAAACGGAATTTGCAAAGTATTTTGAATTCGTTAAAATGTAATGGGGAGAGAAGAACGCTCATTCTTTACGAATGTTTTGCTTTTCATCTTCTTAATGCTTCCTTAATTCCCACAAGTTCCCAGTATCAGAAGTTGCAACGGCACCTGGAAGACGTTACGAATCGACCTAGAAATTACGCATGTGAACGGCCTTGGCTTATTCGCATAAAAATTCAGGATGATTATGTTTCCCTCTGTTTTTTAAAATCATGAGCCGCATTCATTTTCACAATTTCCGGTAGCGGTTTACAGTTAAAGCACTTCCTTCGTAACCCCAAAAAAAGGAGATACCTTCATTTTCCACCTTATCCCCACCGATCCTTCCCTTAATGCGCTCCATTTACACACTCGTTCTCCAGTCCAAACGCACTCACAGCTCCGAAGCAATTTATCTCCCCAGAACTCCGGGCACACTTCATCTTTCCATATTTTTCCCACCCGAGTTCCCACAGGGTCTGTCTCCCCTGCATTCCCCCGACGGACGATACGGAGTCCTTCTTTGTCAGGTCCGGGATTTTCCCTCTTTCCCTCCTCGACGCGGGAACGTGCGTGGCGGCAGAAAAAAAAGTCCATTCCTACCGGCGACGCATAGGACTATCTCGGGCGAGCGTGGGCCGCTCCTATTTCCATGGGCACACAAACCTTCCCACGGTGGTGCCGACTTCTTCCTTCATCCCTTCCTCTTTGAAGACAGCTCGACGGCAGACTAAATACCACTCTATTGTCTTGTTCCCGTATGCACAATTACTCACTCAAATTCCTGTGAAGGCGTCCCGATTCTGGGTACTTCCAACCGAAATACGCGATGTTTTCTTTACGGAGGAGGAGCCTACTTTCTCCACATATTTTAATCCTCTTAATAATTTTCTCAATTCTTATAACCATCCCATTTACGTTATTTCCACCATCCAGCGTGTCACAGAAGGGGATGAGACACACCCATAAATCTCAATATCCCAAAAAGGAACCCCCTCATAATACTACATTAACTATTATTAACGTAAATACCTCTTAGATGTATGACATTCCTATCACGACCGCATTACGTCTATGAATGACTATGATAATGACCGATACCCCGTCCCCCCATGGGACACCAACCATTATCTTAATCATTAGCATAATGCGGTCGTAAGGGATGTACTTTAATTATAGATTTTCGCGTATTTGAAAGGCTAGGCTTTGAGGAGATTGCGAACCGTACAGAGGAAAAGTTTATTATATATAAAGTATATAATAGTAAATATTAAATATTTTAGTATTAGAAAAAATTAATCTTAGAAATAGGCACAATGAGTTGTTATATAAAATGTATCAAACTAAGGTACAGATCACAATTTCCTTGGGAAGAGAGAAAAATTAAAATATTATTCGCACTACAAAACTTTATTCTAGTTACAATGCATTGCCATTTACGACAAACCACCCAATCTCCCCTTGGCTGCTTGCAGCGTGACCAAGGGACAGATGAAAATATAAAATTTAAGATCAATCACGGAAGTTTCATCTTTCCTTTGGAAGAACAGCATGAAATTTCATTCCCCATTGTTTTCATCAATTTTTCACATACAATTTTTATGATTCAAGTCTATAAGAGTCCTAGAGGGGAGAGGGACTTAACTGTATTGTCGCATGTCAGGTTGTGTTTTCGTTAGAAGAGGTAAGTAAAGGTATCTTAGTACAGTTGTATAGGCTATATTCATACAAAGCTTACCTTAACCGGAGGAGTGCCAATAATAATAATACGTATCCTGGCATTCTACTTCCTAGCGATATAAGGGTACGTAAAATAGATACCATTTGAATTTGAAAAAGTTTTATCCACTTTTTCATTAGTTATCATCCGCTTAGTTATAAGCAAACAATTACATTTAAAGGAGATTTTTATTTCTCATAACATTTAGTTGTGAGTTCATTTCTCATAAAACTCAAACTGGACAGACAAACTTTCCGCTGATAACATAATTTTTACCACTCCCTACACATCAAAAACCGCCACGCAAGAGGAAGCAGACGATTTCAGCATTAGAATATATTCCACTGGAAAAAAACGGGAGCAATAGTAGAGGAATGCTCGTATGTCGTGGGAGACGTGTTTATTTTTACATACCTACTCAATTCTTGCTGAGAAATAACAACAGTGTCACATTCACATTAAGTTCTTCAGTGTAACACCTCATTAACCTCATAACATCCAAGAGCATCTCCTATTGATAAATCCTAGACACACGAAGTTCATTTTTTGATTGTATTTTATAAAAATAATTTTATAATCACCACACTGGCAGATAAATGTGTCAAGGTTTTACCAAAAGAAGATTTTGGTAACGAATAACCAAAAAAGTATTACTTTTACACTAAAGCTGCAATATCTCAAAACACGCTATATGTTGAAAAACATAAAAAATACATTTTCTTTCACATGTCCTCGTGGCAGCTTGCACGGTATGATTTAGATAAGTCCTACATGCTCTCGAGTGTTCACCGCGTTTGACTTAGGCTGACAACAGTTCCGCAAGTATTACAGCTGGAGTCTTCAGGTCTCTTAAAGATGCCAGCTGTAATGCTAGCGAATCTGCAATCAGTCCAAGTCAACAAACGTGAAAACCTGAGAATCATACAGAGCTCATCCACTTCAAGCCACGGAAACCTCCGAAAGAACAGGGTATGATTTAGCTCTAGATTCTTATATGACTGCATCGCGGATCATCTTATAACGTGTTCTCTGTCACGTTTATTCGCTGATCTCGTATTTTAAGGAAAGATACATCTTTCGGAATAACGCAATTATTCTTCAGCCAAGGTAAATTCTAAGGCAATTGCAATACATCTGTGGAATTACATACTTTATCTTCAACCGTTCATATTATCAACCACAGAAGAATCGTTTTCTTGCCGTTTTCATTGTTCCTTTGCTATGAGCTATCTATCTGCAGCGTGTGGCGTACGATCGTTCTCACTTCATTAGTATTCAAAACATCATGCAAATGAATGGAAGTCCTTGAAAGTTATTACAGATTTAAGATTTAACAAATTTTAGGAAACTATTAATTTGGAGCAAAAACAGAGCATAGCTAGATCCCATATTTACGCACACCACTCTTATCATTTCAATCTCTTGACCGCTGAACAATTGGGCCCGACCCTGGCGAAACGAAAGGGAAAACTGGAGCAGGGACGTGACAACACACCAGGGAATGAGACCGCTATATACCGAGGATACCCGAGAGAGAGACGCTCGGACATTTTTTCCTTAGACTCGGAAAGCAGCATCCTGAAACTTGAAAACGACGCGGAGGGATAAAAAAAGGATACTTGAATCGCTCACTACAGTCTGGCCATTCCCACCACCTCCCCAAACTCCTCACTCAAAACCCAAAACTGTGCCACGGAGATGTCCTGCGAGCAGTCACTCCCTTCTTTCCCTCCGAATCCATTACCTCCACCCACCCCGACCCCACACCCTCCACATGCTGCGTCACACTCTCATTGCCACACGCCATTTTGTCGACTCACACCCCCAACCGTAATTTCCTTCCCCTACTCCTTCCCTCGCCTGTAAAAAATCGCCCACCTTGCCGGAGCCACCTCCCACGCCCACGTGGGTGGAGGCGCCCGGGAGCCCTAGGGAGATGCACGCGGGGAAGGGTAAGACACATCGGCACCCCTACTTTTTTACTCCACCGCAACCATCCACCAGCAACCTCCACCCCCCCCTCAAAAAACTCCCTCAGTCCCACTCACCTAAAAATCAACCCTGAGAGAAAAATGCTCCCAAAAAGATGGAACGTCTTTCGACCCTTTTAATTTTTTTCTCCACTCGACGTCATTTCTCACCCACCTCTCCCTCCCTCGATTCTCCTTCGCCTTCTTCCCCCTCCAACCACCCGAAAACCCGCAACCCTGCGGAATCACCCCCGAAAATGCCCCATCTTCCAGCGGTGGCACCGTTAACCCGAGATTCAAGGCCAAAGCAAGAAGAATGGACTCCGCAGCCACGGCCGTGGTGCGGAGCTGAGAGTGGGTCGGCAGGGGAGACGCGCTGTGGCGAAGGAATTGGGGAGTGAGGAAGAAGGGTTGCGGAGGATTACGGCCGAGGTCTCTCGTGAGGCAATTAGGGGTCGGATCGCGGTGGCATTTTGCCGATGTGTGAGTGGAGGACGAGATGAGGACGGGAGGGGTGGGAGGAACAGGGAAGTCTCGGAAATCTTCCTCCCTGAAAAGGAACAATCTCGAGAGAGGTCGGGCACGAATCGGGTCGGGCGAGTCGGGAGGGCACGAATCCAGAGAGCAGCCCCCCTCCTTGGGAGCCACGAAAGTGTACCCACTGCCCGAGGGAAGACGAAGGGTCAGCTGCTCCGAGACTCCATGAACCGTGAGGGTGAGAGACAAAAAAAATTAGGCAAGGGAGGGTATGGAAACAAAAAATCCGGGAGAACCAGATGGGGAAGCCATTTAGTTGGTAGGACTGTTCGGGGGGAGAGGAGGGGGTAGAGGATGGGGGGAGGAAAGGACAAGGAGCCCCGACTGTCCCGTTAGAAGTCGACCTGAATTCCATTCTGCTGGCTGCAGGTGGAAGTGGGGTGGGTGGGACGAAGGGGTGGGAACGGCAGGGGGCGGAGGTGGATATAAAAAGGGTGGGAGGGGAGCCAAATGAAAGGGCTCACGAACCGGGGAGGAGGGCAGAGCGGCGGAGGGGAGGGGGATCGGCGAGTCTTTACCGTTCCCCCACTGGTGACGGAGGAAGCACGAGGATTCACTCAATGGGGCGCCATCTCTTAAGCGATCACGTAACCTTCCTCGCCGCGTGCGCACTCTCACCTCCCCCCTCGAATCCTCCCTAATCATTCTTCCCCGACCTCCTTCGCCACCCCTGCCCTCCCCCTCCACCTTCCCCTCCCACCTAGCAGAATCCTACGCGCGATTAAAACAGAAATACCCAAAGACAGCCGAACTGAGGAATTTCTCGGGTACGTCTGGAGCATCAAACGATGGAGATCTTGTCAATCTGCGGTGGTGGATCTCGATCGCCCCCAATTTTCTTCATTTCTGCTTTCTACCGGCCGTGTGAATTTAATTCTTGATTTTAAGCGCTGCCCATTTTTCACGAGTTGAACATTGATCGCTCATCACAAAGGTTTTTTCATTTCCTTATCGATATTCACTTACTAATACTCTACTTATTCAGTCAATAAATCTTTTTATTTACAATGCACGAGAATTTTTAGAGCTTTATCCTGAGACCTATCAATCCATTGCCATGATTCAGAAAAATAAAAAGAAACGAGGAAAACATGGGGAATTGGAAAGAACATACAGCAGCTGAAATGCCACGTGCTGGAATATTGCGTCATTTCATGCGCTTTTTCAAAACAATAAATTGTCATTTAATTTATATTCTAGCATTGGACCTAATTTGTCGTTGGTGGACCTTTTATAAGGCTAGAATAGTCTCTTGACTCGTATAAAGTTTGCATAAAATATTTATCAAGAATAAGAGCATATTGTTGCAAACTTTAATCATTTGCTATGGATGATAGCGCCACATTCAACACTTGCTCTGTCTTGAAATGAGCGTACAGCAGCATATCTGGAACGCCTCCCTCTCGAACTCGTTTCTTTTCGCTAAATCCCTATCGCCCCTTACTTCGCTTGTCAAAGTTTATATTTCTCATTCCTTTTGCCACTCAACGAGTGAGACTATTAGCGAGTTTCCTTAGCATCGTCAGCACCGACATCGCATTCTCTTTTGAAGCATGATATTGCAGCCAGATTTACTGAGCAGACTAATAAGAACAGTCGGGATGTGTGTTGGGACATAGAGCGAAACTCTTATCAGTCATTGTAAAGAAGTTGAACGTGTTTCCAACTTTTTGTCTCATTTGCATCTACATCTACTCTCTAACGTGCGAAATGAAGCGGAAGCATGTGGTTGGGGCTGTTGTAATACCATCCTTTATTTTGTGAATTTGGGTAATTATGATGTGTTCGAAATAGGTTTGCCAGACTGCAAGGTTCTTCGATCTTTGTTGCTGGGTAACCTAAAAGTTCTTTTTGTTGTGATCGCGGATCATACTAGCAAAGTCAGCCATCTCATATAAGGAAGTATCAGGAAGTAAGTTGCCTTTAATGGTGACTCTTAGTTTAAGATCACCCTTGATTGTAAATATTACGAGTAACAAACAAAAGAGATAAGGGCGGATTAAGCATGTACGTTCTTTTATGAATTGTACAAGCTCGTATCTTTATTAATTGATACGCATTTCTTGGCTCGAATGTCTGAAAAGGGAAAATTAGTACAAATATTTTTTCGGAAATAATAATATAAAATATATCAGTTAATATCTCGGATAATATTTAAAATAGATGGCATCAAAAATCCACACACTAAAAGTATATCGCAACCTCTCTAAAGCACAGTTTCCGGACGATATAATTTTTGATATTATTAATATACATCCATTGGTGGTAAAATGATGTAATTCATTGACTTGTTGTAGGTTAAACCTGAGAATTACTTCCGTTCATAAGAGAGTTGCAATTATTATTCAATATGAACGCCAAAATCTGCAGCTATAATGGTCACATTGATAATTGGATTACCATTAGCAATATCAACAAGTGGGAGAACTGAACATGGATCAGACAGGACTTCAGATCAGAGAGATAACTATAGAATAGCCCTTGGAATCAACGATCCAACATTTTCTTGCCTTATTCGCCGAGCGAAATTAAAAGTGCAAAAAAGAAAGAGTAAACAAAAATCCAAAGAATGAACGGGGGCAGCACAGGAAATATCCGAGAATGCGGCACTTAATGCATTCGCAATTGAAACTCTCCTTCTTGGAATTGATCCCCTTCCAGAGGTTAGCCTCACCACTCCCACTTTTATGGGCCTAGGTCAAATATTTTGCATTTGACGTCGGGGAGATTATAAGCGGCCCCATTATAACGGAAGGTGAGACAATAAAGAACCCGAGTAGGGAGAGCTCACAGCCATGCGCCCCGTGGCTATCTTTATGGACCCATCAGTACCAAAAGAAAAGGGCGAGATTCGATTCATACGCTATTCCGTTTGAAAATTTCCGTCTGTATCAATGGGAACAAAAACTTCCGCTTCAGATTGTGAGAGTCACAACTAAGACGAGATGAGGCAGAAATATCACCTCAGGGGATCGTAGCTGTGATGTCATAGAAAAGGAAAATATAAGTCCATATTTTAAAATTAGTTTGAACTAATTGTATTCATAATAAGAGTCAAGATAAGAGTTTCAGAATCAGGAGGGAGGTTCGTAAAACTGTCCAGATGATTCGGGGGTAATAGAACTTTAATTTAACTTGCAGATGAAATCGGACCCGCACATGAAACTTTCACATTCCCCTCTAATCGTATCTGATCAAAAATAAAATATCAAATGGTGTGCGAGGTAATATTTCCGAAGAGATTGCCCGTCTTTCGGCACATACCAATTTGGCACGGCTAAATTCGAATTTGTCTGAGTGGAAAACTAATTGCAAAATATTGATATTCGTCTGCCTTTTTGGAAGAAATTGAGATCTTTCCTCAAACTTATTATTAGGTAATCTACCGGTTAAGGTAGGTTTTTGGATGGACACAACTATCAAATAAACATTTTGTGACTCCCCACCTAGCAAACTAATCTATATCAGGTCCCTCAAACTATAAAAAGGAAATTCATTCCACATTAATTAATGTAAACAATGAAGGAATGCAATACCGGTTCAAAATATTAAACTCAATAGCATAATTAAATTTGAAAGAAAGCTGGTATTGCTGATGTAAGGATTAGCCTTGCGAGAATTAACCGCTGATTAGTTCAGAATCCATAATTATTAACGAATTGGGTGGCAGAGTGGTTTCTGAAGGTTTGCTCCCCGGAATATGAGGTCGCGTTGGCTATCCAATATATTACGATTCAAAATTACCTCAGCATTCGGAGAAATTTAAAGAAAGCTGGCTTAAACTTCATTAAACCTCTGATAATGTGTTTACAATGAATTACTAAATGAAGACACTTAGGAAAGGATGCTTAGGTCCACTCATGTGCTCACAAGTAGGAGAAAACGCTACTTATTACAATTTTCTCTTTTACGAGTTGTAATTCACAGAAGTTGCATATCTGCAACTTCTGTGAATACCCCGCCACGCGCCCTTGGGGCGGCTTGCGGGGTATTATGTAGATGTAGATATCTCATATGAAATATAACTCGTAACAAGTACTTGTGGTTATCGCCACCCTGATGATTAATGTAAAGAAAACAGGATTTTTATGCACGAAACGTAATTCTATGCTGCTGTGAATGAGATGTGGATGGAATTAATAACACACGTGCTAAGCAAATGCTCGAAAGAACACCTGCTGAAAGAGAGATCCGCCCCCAAAAAAGGTACACATCATTTGATTGCACATTAATTACTTAATTAGTTCAAAGGCGAGACACAAAAAATATCAAAATATATCATTTTTTCTTCGCTGGTATTAAATAAAACGCTCTCAAAATGAAACTAAAAAAACTTTTCCATTCAACCATAGACATGTTAGAAAAATTAGTTGGCTAGTTTCCTAATCATGTGCATTATATTTGTTGTCAAAATAGCCCTCCCGGAAGATCGTTTTACTGCTGTTTTAAGTTCCATATTTTAAATACAGGTGAAACTATAGGACACCTTACAGAAGCCAATGTGTGATTTTCGGTATATCAGAACTTGGAAATCATATACCGCCCATGAAGAGAGATTGGTCGTCTAACCTGAATGCGTGAAATCCACATAGCAAAGGCGTTAGCACCAAAAGAGCTCTTGCTCCGATGCATGTCTCACATTAAAATGGCGGAATTGACCCCCAGGATAAAATAATAGAAAACGAAACACCACCTCTGATAGATTCAAGCATTCGTTATTCCCTCACACTACATGAGAGGTCTGTCCAGACGAGAAACAGCCATGCAATATTTTGAGAAAAATAGCCAACCTAGAACAATGAGACCTAAGTCTCCTTCAAAGTACCCCCCTTGAGACCTCACGCACTAATCCCAGCGTCTCTTCCACTTTTCAAAACAATCGGCAAAGTTCTTTTTCGGAATGGTCATCAGCTACCTACCTCGTCGCATTCTTTTTTATCCCATCAACGACAAGTTTTCGCGCTGCAGTTTCAAGGGACTTGCTCCAAGCCGCAAACGATGACCCAGGTTTTCTAAAAAAAGGTCTGGAGATGAGTTGTACTTTGGGTAAAACTGAGGGTGTTCGTAGTCACAGAGATTTAACCCTGGTCCTCATATCAGCAATAAAACGGGGCACCCACAGGGTCATTATGGCCGAGGGAATACAATACCGGATCGAAAGTTTTGTCAATTAATTATCGATTAGTTATTTTTTTACATTCG
Organism: Hetaerina titia; assembly: GCA_037158775.1. Lineage (NCBI taxonomy): Eukaryota > Metazoa > Arthropoda > Insecta > Odonata > Calopterygidae > Hetaerina > Hetaerina titia. The sequence continues at coordinate 95,796,865 of CM073768.1, read as the reverse complement.
TTAGTTTTTTTAGAATACTTTTTTTAGATGAACTTCATGGATGAACCAAAATATTTAATCATTCTCTATTTAAAATTATTTTTTGCGTTCAAATGGCAAAAAAGGTGAGCTCGTGGATCATCTATAAATTGCGATTTTTCTCTTTTCTTAATTCTTTTAAATAGGTACAATCGCTTTGACAAAGTCAACCCATCCAAAAGCCTTGGAGCTACACCCAATTACAAAGAAATATTTTTAACAATTTTAATCCTACCTGAATATCTTATAATACATAGAAATTGTTTTGAGATGTGGAAAAACATTGCCTAATTCGTAACGTAATACTGTTTAATCAGGCACAGTGAGATTGATAGATCGTAGGTGTTCCTCAAGGAACCGTCATTAGTCCTCTTTAAATTATTAACAGTAAATAATAGCAATTGCGCCAATTGCTTACAACGCAGTAGTCAGCACAAATAGTTGCTGTCCTAAGTTTATAGTAGCATTAGCATAATATCTTAATGAAATACAGCCCTGATGCGGCTCATGGTAATTAGAATTAAACTGAAAGATGAGTTAAAGCTACCCAGCGCCCCTCTTGGGGGAAATATACTGAAAATACGGAGAATTAGCTTGTAGAAAATTAGGATTAAATAAAAATTAACTAATTAAATATGATTTTAGTGTAGGTATTAATAATGATCCTGCGTGTATCTTTCACTAGTAAGGTCTCATCTAAAATATGCTGCTAGTATATGGGATTCTCACCAAGTCAGTTCCGTGATAAATTAGTTCGTGTGCAGCGAAGGGGAACTAGATTTATAAAATGTTTTCATGATAAACTTGGCAGCTTATTTAAATTATTAGAGGAACTAGGTTGGAAATTACACACAAAACAAAAGTTAAACTACTGTTTACATCTCTTCCATAAATTACAGTCCAATCACCTCCGAGAGGATTTTAATAATTCATTACTAGCCCCACCGTACTACAGTAGGAGAAATCATGAAAACAAGATGATAGAGATTAATGGCATAACCTAAATTTTAAAATTTCATTTCCTTCCACGAATCATGAAAGATTATCAGAGATGCAAATGAAATAACATTCTTTATGCTTCGTAGCCCAATAAGTTGTAATTATTTTATCTAACTTTAATTTTATTGTCCGCCTTACCAGTACCTCGTCTGGCATGCGTAGAGAAGTATTTTTCACTTAGATATCATCGTGTACATAAGCTGTTGTAAATGGTAGTCCTACCATTTGAATTATTTAAAATTTCTATTCGCAAGAAACATTTAATGAGCATTTAATTACGATATTTTATGCCTTTGTGAAACCGCTCCCTGATACACACTTTAACGGTGGCTAGCAAGGTACCATATCCAATGTGTAGGTTATGTGTATCACGTATATTCCAGCAAAGATACATTCCAAAGGCAGGGGACAAATTTCTAAGACCTTGGACTTGAAACATGGATAACATCAAGAACTTAATCGGCACACAGCACGAATAACCTAGAGAGGATCCTCTTAAAATATCAAGCCGGCAATCAAGGACGACACATATTTGCCATTTTCAGTGAAAGAGTCTCACAGTCCGGATGTAAAGTCTGTTATTTTATTTAGGCGATCGTTAACCTGTTTTTATCCCAAGCTGTTCCTTTCACACCCCAAATGCATGTTCAAATAGTTGAAGTACGAATATGGGCATCTTCACCTCGATAATCTCCAAGTAAATGTTGGTTCGAAGGGTTCCACCTAAATCCTGGCACCGTTCTCACGATATTTATACAAAGACGCCGCTTACGTATCTGTTGCCGGCTGGCAATATTTCACACTCGGCCCCGAGGCCCACAGGCACTCCTTTTTTCCATTGGAAGTGCGTGGGCGAGAGAGGAGAAATCCGGTCAGACTAGACTCAAGGCAAAAAGTAACAAGTTAAGAAAAAAATGTGCTCGCTACGCTTGGGCCGCTCTGAAGAATATAGGTCTGCCGAGTACGGGAGTACGAGTCACTGTCATGCAATGGTATTCCAAAATATTCGATTAATGCAATTTTTTTAATCTTCCATCCAAAATTAAGCATTGAATAAACCCTCAAACTAACAGGTGCAAAACCACGAGGTACCGCTCGACGGTGTACATTTATTTCTGTATTCCTGTATTTCTGAGCAAAATCGTTTACCCGGAAGTTATTCCTGGATTGGCACCCTTACAGCTGCCCACAAACGTAACATGCAAGGTCAGTGTCAGAAATAATGTAAGAGAAACTTGATTTACTGTCTGCAGGACATGACATACGGATTCTACACAATTTTTATAGAGATCAGGGTCCTTTAAACCTTTATTTTAACGGCAATATACATATCCAAGACAAAAAAGTTAAAATTGAGACCAGATTTAGCATAACACTTTCCGAATTTGCTCTAGAGTATTTGAGTAATTAAAGACTACCGCTTGCATTAAGTTAACAAAATTATATCAAGAACATAAATAACATGTGCTATATATGCAATTCAATTCAAAATTCAATGCATGCAGAAGATGGACGTGATCAAATTTTGAGGTAGAAACCGGATTTAAAGAAAATATAGAAAAACGAGCATTGGAATATTTATTTATCTGGATAAATATTAGGGTCCCACCCCTTAAAAGAGTGAGATCAGGGGTAATAAATAATATCTCAAAATAAATTATTAACCAACCTTAATATTGAATTCGCCAGCAGAATAACAGAGGCCAACAAAAGGACTGAACCATTTAGAATGGGGAACTTGGAATATTTGCACAACGTTGACAGTAGAAACATTGGAAAGCACAAAGAAGGAGAAGGAGAGAGAAAATAAACACATTTTAATGCTTTGTGGGGTGAAATGGAAGGACAGCGGGGACTACTGGAGCGATAATTATTGAACAAAATATACCGGAGGGGAGCAATACAATGACAGGTGATAATAATATTGAACAAAAAGGTAGGATGAAGCACAGTAAACTTAGAGCAAGCGACAGATTGTACTTCATTAGTAGAAGTAAAAGCTGAATATGCGCAGTTTTTTATTGCTCTGGTCTACATGCCACCAAGCAATCAAAGGGAGGAAGAAGTCGACAGGGAATACGGTCAGTTAGAGAATATAATTGCGAATGTTTCTGGAAGAAAACATCTGATAGTGATGAGAGATCGGAACGCGATGGTAGGCGAAGGAATAGATGATAGTGAGGTATGTAACTACCGTTTGAGGAACAAGGAATAACCGCGGAGAGAAAGTCATAGAGTTCTACAGAAAACGGCCTAATCATATTGAACACTGAGTTTAGACACCACAAAAGGCATGGGTGTATTGGAAAATTTCGGGGGGTGCGGGAAGCTATCAGACTACATTATGGTGAGAAACAGATTTACGAACAGCGGGATCAAATCGCACAGATTCCAGAGATCGGATGCGGATCCAGATCACAATTTATTAATTATGAAGTGTAGAATCCAATTCAAAAATATAAAACAGAAAAGCTAGTTTAGGAAATGACATGCTCAAGCATTAACTGGAATGACAAGGAAGAAGTATCTGCGGGCCACAGACAGAACCATGAGTGAGGAAAGGGAGCTGGATGCCATAGAGGAAAAATGAGACCTTATAAAAAAAGGTATGTTGAAAGTTGCTAAAGAAACTAGAAGAAATATAAAAAGGAAAAGGAAACAATGGATTACGAGCAAAATGGTTAGAAGATAGAAGAGAGATGGAAATGGAGAAGGTAACCACGGAGTTGGGTAGAAGGAGGTAGAAAGAGTCCAATAATAAACTTGGGCAGTAAACAAACTGAGCAAAAGAAGCGCAGAGGAAGACAAAGTGAAATGATATAGAAAATTTACTGAGGAAAGGTGAATTGGTGTGCTATCCATAAAGGTTAAATCACTGTCAAGAAGTAAACACTCGTACAAATAATTAAAGATAAGTCACGAAAAATATTAATTGAACCAGAAACGATTCAAGAGAGATTGAAGGAATATATAGAGGAACAACATGTTAACGACATTAAGCCATCAAGCTTAGACAGGAATAGAATATAAAGTAAATGAGATAGGTCCAGGCATTCTAGCTAAAGATATAGAAAAAGGGAAGGAGAAAGCGATGAGGATAGCTTAGATCGAAGTACGAGGGTCATCCGGAAAGTAGTACCCGTTCGTGCCGCATGAAGTGCTGACGACGCGAGTAGCCGCTGGACGAGGTCAGATAGCTTCAGTGGCTTGTCTGCCTTCTCTGAGCCAAGTTGCGTGACGCTAGCATTGCCTGTGTTGTTTCTGTGATTGTTTACAATGTTTAAAAAAATTGAGAACGCCGCCAGTTGTGAAGTGAGGGCAGTGATTAAATTCCTCAATGCAAGAAACGTTCGCCCATGTGATATTCATCGCCAATTAAAGGAGGTGTATGGAGACAATGTAATGGACGAGTCGTCTGTTCGGCGGTGGTGTCGCAACTTCAACATGGGGAGGGGGAACACACACGACGATGAGCGTTCGGGGAGACCGTCTGTCATTACAGACCAACTGGTGAGCTCAGTTGACGAATTCGTGAGGAACGATCGGCGCGTCACAATTGATGACATCTGTGAGCATTTTCCCAATGTTTCTCGAACAATTGTTCATGAAATTGTTAAACACCATCTGCATTATGCAAAAATTTGTGCAAGATGGGTCCCTCGCATGCTTACAGATGAGCACAAAACCAAGCGTATGGCTGCAGCACTGACGTTTTTGGGACGTTATTCTGATGAAGGAGACTCTTTCTTGACTCGCATAATTACTGGTGACGAAACATGGGTTTGTTATACATCACCTGAGAGTAAACGACAGTCAATGGAGTGGCATCATGCTCATTCACCAAACAAACCAAAAAAATTCAAGACAGTTCTGTCCACCAGGAAACTCATGGCAACCATTTTCTGGGATCGACGAGGTGTATTGCTTATTGATTTTATGGCCCGTGGAGACACTATTAATGCCAATGCGTATTGTGAAACATTAAAGAAATTACGGCGGGCAATACAAAATCGGCGGCGAGGTCTATTGTCTACTGGTGTCATTCTCGTTCATGACAATGCCAGGCCTCATGCAGCTGGGATAACACAAAAACTTTTGCAGCAATTCAAATGGGAAACTTTCGACCATCCACCGTATAGCCCGGACTTGGCCCCTTCAGATTTTCATCTCTTTACAAAGCTTAAAGACTTTTTGGCAGTAAAAAGATTTGACAGCGATGAAGAACTTAAAGAAGGAGTGACCCTGTATCTCAATGAGCTGGCGGCGAAGGACTATGCAGCAGGAATACAGAAACTTGTCACACGTTATGACAAATGCCTTAATTTGCTTGGAGATTATGTTGAGAAGTAGTTTAAAGTATCCTCTTTCAAATAAAATTTTTTATGTTTGTTAATATTTACTTTTGTGTCTTTATTTCACGAACGGGTACTACTTTCCGGATGACCCTCGTATATAGTACTTGTTGGCGAGATAAAAGGGTATTAAGGGAATTGAATTCGAATGAGGCTGTGAGGACAGAACGTTCCCGCGAAACGACTTAAAGGTTTAGGAAAACGTGAGAGGAAGAGTTTTAATGTACGAATACGTAACATTGATGAGTGGGTAATTTGACAGGAAGATCGTCAGGTCAGTGTAATTAATACTCCAAATGAGGGAAAAACAGCTATATCGTACATAAGGACTACAGTACAATAAGTTTGATTTCGCACGAATCTAAATTGGTTCTCATGATCATCAACAAGAGGATGAAGAGAAAAGCAAATGATTAATTGATGATGGGACTGGTCAGTTTGGGTTCAAAATGGGGAGAGATACAAGGGATGCTAAATCAGTAATAAGGTCACCTGGTAGAGGAACAGTATAATCAGGATAAGTTTGTATGTTTCGTATATTTCAAAATGGTATTTAATAAGATGATTTGTGTGGAGTTAATTAATGTATTACAGAAAATAGGAGCAGATTGGAGGGAGAGGAGACTTATCCGCAGCGCATAAATGTGTTACATTGCTCTAGTGTGAGTGATGGATGTTGAGTCGGGTTGCGCAGCGTAAGCAAGAGAGAAATGACAAGGGTGGCCATTATCACCTATGCTTGTCAAATTATTGTTGGAAGAAATTGCTGAAAAGGTATCGGAAGAAATGAGGATAGGAATGAAAGTCGATGGACAATTCGTGGAATTAGTTTTACGCATGATCAAGCTATAGTTTCCCAGTCAGTCAAGGGGTTGCAAGCGTTGCTCAATACACTGAGAACTCAGAACGATATATATGGGATGAGAATAATAGTGAGAAAAAGCAAAAGGTAATCTGGTTTTCAAGAAAAAAAAGCTCGTTAAGTGTTAAAATAGGAGTTCATAAACAAGAGCAGGTGGAACATTTATCCATCTCGGAGGTGTTTTGGACCTAATTGGTCAAAATATTCATGTGTTTGTGTGAGTGTGTATGAATATATAATTATATATATATATATATATATATATATATATATATATATATATATATATATATATATATATATACATATACATATATATATATATACATATACATATATATATATATATATATATGAAATAGAAATATCTTAATCAATTTTATTTTATTTCCTTTCAGCGTCCAAGATGTTCGGCGGTTATCGAATTGTCCCCAAACCGTGTAAGGGATCTACCGGCGACGAGGAAGGCGTCTGCATGTTCAATCATGAATGCCAGCGCCGGAAAGGAGAGGTCCTCTCCACTTGCATGGATGGCTTCCTATTCGGTGCTTGCTGTCGTCTGCCCATAGGGGTCACGCTGCCCCCGACACTTCCCCTTCCGCCGTCAACCCGTCGGCCAACCCCACCCCGTCCCCGCCCAACTCGTCCCTCCATCTCCTCATCACCCACTCCGCCCCCACACGTCCCCCCGGGACTCCTCAACCCAGGACTCCACACTGACACCGTGCTGATCTACGAGAACGGAACCGTCCTGAACGACACGGGCATCATCCCCCTGGACATATTCTATCCACCGTCTCGATTGCCTCCAGCGCAGAGGCCACCGACAGATTCCTCCGCTACCTGGTCTAAGAGGCCGCCATTCGCTTCCCCGCCAGTCACCGATTCTCCCGACCTCCCCAACGCCATCGGGCACATCATATCCATGCTGGACGGCACCCCTCCTCATCTTCACCACGACTCCCCGACATCCTTCCCTCCCACCAGGACTCCACCGGGCACGATTCGACCACAGCAGACACGCCCACCTCCACCCACAGTTATAGTCCTGGGACCACTCCATCCTCACCCGGACCTATTGGCACCATTCCCCACCGTGCAATCTAACCCGCAAACTGTGAGCACGACCACACCGAGAAGTACACTTCCGGGTAATTACGGAGGGACGAAGCTACAAGATGAAGAGACTGAGGACGTCGGGGAGGAGCCGAGTGACATCGAGGATGAACCCAGTGACACCGAGGCAAATCCGAAGCCAGCGGAAGAGAAGCCCGTGATCGAACCACCGGAAGAGCTTCCGGAAGAATCGTCTATGGAAAGCACGACCGCCGCTCCAACCACTTCGCCGTCCACAACGACCACGCCGATCGAAGGGACTACCCCGATATTTGAAGACCCCTCGCTCGACGACAAGGTGTCTGCCCTCGTATCAAATATCGTCTCCTCCTTAGCCGTGGACTTCCACGTACTTCAGGATGTGGTTCTCGGGCAGAACACGACGGGTGGTGCGAAGCCGCTGAGTCCCTCTCTCAACTTGCTCACCACCACGAAGAGACCGCCGACGAAACCAACGACCACAAAGAGACCGAATACCACCAAGAAGCCTCAAGTGGAACCGGTGGTCGCTGACGAAGAAGTCTCTTCGAAGCCCCCACGACCCAGCAACAGGCCACCTAGGCCAACCAAGCCCCCAACCAAGCCCCCAGCAAAGCCCCCAACAAAGCCCCCAGCAAAACCACCGGGCGGGGGGAATAGACCAACCAAACCCCCGAGTTCTGGAAGTAAGCCCTCAAGGCCCACAAGGCCAACAACTAAACGGCCAACCACTAGACCACCGAAGCCTACACCGGAAGTTCTAATAGCAGAAGCTGTATTGCCGAGTACGTCAGAGACACCGAAGCCACCGAAAAGAACTACTACCGCTAAGCCAATTCCCATCACAACCGTCACAGCGGCGGTGGAAGCTGTGGCTGATCCAGTGGTAACGACAACCGCCGCTCTGAAGCCGACGACGTCGGAAAGACCCCCAGGTGATTTCAGAAACGGTAAGCAAAAACACTTGGGCATCATGAAACAGCTATATTTATGAAAATTGTTAATTGTGATAAATTAGTGTTTGTTTTTCAATGCGATTCAAATAAAAAGAGACGTTTCAGGCGTGATATGGTGGAATAACATGATTAATTAAAATTAGCAATTTTCCACAAAAATAATATAAAATTAAAAATGCGATTCAAGTCTCACTTTTCACATTGGGTGTTTAAAATGTTGTATTTAATTTTTGATACTGATATTATTGCTGGCTTCTCTGACATGATTTTAAAATGAAATTTGATATCATTATTTCTAAATAATAAGCATCCGTCAAACCATAACTGTCATTTCATCAATTCAAGCAAAAAGTTTAGCATTAATAACCCATAGGATATTACCTCGGATTGGATCAAATATTTTATCAAGTGAGTCCAAAGAATGACTCACTTCTTATAGCCGTCACATGCATTCATATTCAGATTTCAAAACCATAGGCATTTTCTAAGATATTTCGTAAAGTTTTTGACCGTTATATGTCTAGTAATGTCATTTTAATTCCATTTGTGATAAATTATTTTTTTGCTGTTTACCCAGATACTTGAATAATATCATATATTATATTGTACTTGAAATCGTGCATTTTAGTGTTCAATTTTGCGTTACCAATAAAGTGATAGTTTGGATTAATTCACCGCTGCAAATCGATCATTGCCTTTGCATAAAAGAACGCAAACATTCATGTTTGACTTAAAACGAAGGATTAGTTCTATTCAATTCTTTATCAAAGAGGCTAAACCCCAGCTTGCTTATATAGGTAAATTAAAATGTAAGTTAGCTTTTAAATTAATGTACATATGTTTTTAAATAACATACCCGCGAAGACAGATAGTTAACAGAAAAGAAAACAAACGAAAAAGTGCTAGTCATGGTAGGGGAGGAGAGGGGATTGTTGGGAGAAATCAAAAGAAGGCAGGAAAATGAATGAAGAGCGTTTTGATTGGCAACGGGATGTTGAAGACTGTGATAGAGGGGGATACATTCGGTAAACAATGCAGGGGCAGGAATAGGATAAAATATGTTGGACGGAATGAAGGGTGGAAAGATATGCCGAATTGGTGTTTGGTGGAAGAAGCTAGGGACTTATCGTTGTACCGTTGTGTAACCTCTGTCCATTCAAATCCTACTTAGACCAGTATATTACCAATAATAGCCTAATAATATCTGTTCACTCCTCTGATACAAAAAATTAATGTTATATTTTCATCAATATCAAAATATACCATATGGTATTCATTAAATGAAAAAAATGTGGAATCCTAAAGTACTCCATGATAATGAAACGTTCAAACAACCATTTTTATCGTATCTTTACAGTTTCATATTTTGTCGCTCTCAGCTTCTTATTTAACTGTAAGATCTAATTTCAAGACAACCTGACTTAAAATCAATTACTGAATGTCTTAGGTGAAAAATTTCATTATGCTCTAGGATATTAGTCTCACAGTGAAAGCTGGAAAGCATTCAGAATAGAGAGTTAATTTTCTTAACGAAGCAAAATTGACCAAATTCACTGATCATCCCTTCCCTCTTCTGTCTCCCCAACCACCTTCGCTACCATGTGTGGATACTCGTGTGCAGCGTGTGGTATACGGCCCTTGATGAAGAAGAAGGGAAGGATCGTGGGTGGGAAGGGAGCAACTTTCGGTGAGTGGCCCTGGCAGGTTCTGGTGAGGGAGTCTACGTGGCTTGGCCTCTTCACCAAGAACAAGTGCGGTGGTGTTCTCATTACGTCGAGATACGTCGTCACTGCAGCTCACTGTCAACCTGGGTGAGTGTTCTCCTCCTCATCTTAAGAATAGCATAAACGAATGTGAAATTAGAGTTTATTTTATGAATAATCTCTGACATATGAACAAAACATACGTGTACCACTAATGCCGTGCAGCCCTAATGTTGTGAAACTTGATCCAAGTTTGTTGCACACTAGTTCATAACAGTGAGGATACTGATTTAACTAATGAATCATACATGTTTACGATTCTTCAAAAAATCTGAAGTTGGCCGTATCCATCAACATAATTTAAGAATGAAAGAGATTTATTTATTTCATTTGTTGTCATAAAATTGAGAGCAAGTAATGCAGACTAAAATAATCTATATTTAAAAACTCGACAAGTAGTTGGATACTGCATAATGTAAATTTATGCGGCAATCAAAGAGCGAGTTTCGCCCATAACTTCAACACTTCATCAACTTTTCTCCTGAAATGTGTTCCCCATAGCGTTGTTTATTTTTTCTTTTCGTAAACATCCACAAACGCATTCCAACTGGACAGGAATATTAAGTAATATCAATGTGATGGATACATCTCAATTTTAGAGCAAAAAAATAAGTGAAGAGTAAGAAAGAGCAATTGATGCGTAATAAAGACTGCATGACGTACCACATGGCACACTTTGTGGCAATTTTTCAACGCCTAAACGGTTATGAACCCATCGCAGGGGTATTAACTGAAAAAGGTTTCTCTCTTGTTTAGGAAACGAATAGTGTTTTTACTTAATTCTATCTTTTTTTCCGTTTCAGCTTCCTCGCCTCCCTCGTGGCAGTGTTCGGCGAGTTCGACCTGACGAGTGAGCTTGAGTCACGGCGCGCCATCACCAGAAACGTGCGGCGGGTAATAGTGCACAGACGCTACGACGCCGCCACCTTCGAGAACGACCTGGCCCTGCTGGAGCTGGACTCGGCCGTCACTTACCAGCAGCACATCGTGCCCATATGCATGCCCAAAGACAACGAAGACTTCACAGGACGTGTTGCAACGGTCACCGGTTGGGGAAGACTCAAATACGGTACGGAAACTCGCTCCACCCATCTGTTAACGGTCATATGTACTAATCTTATTTCTACATGGGTTGCTACAGGTCCACGAAACTGAACCACGAACATTCCCTCGCTTAATCAAATGTTCAGAACCACTAAGCCATTTTTTCCGTCTTCAGCACCACTGGCATGGCAAAGAAGCAGTGAAATTCTCCACGGTACGGAAATATGTAACATATGAATGAAAAAAGTGAAAGTAACCGATTCCTCCGTCTCCCTTCAATTGGTCCCTCCTAAAACTCTAGTACTAGAACACCTTTTCATACTAATTTCAATCGGCAGTTATAAAAATATAAAACAGCAGGATGCAATTACTATCGGATAATGAATTCAGTTAGACATTCAAACACGGCCTAAGGATAATTAACTCAGAAAGAATGAGCAAGAATCCAGACTAGCCATTACATACCATTTGAATATTGAGATAAGTTTCGGATTTAGAGAGGACCTCGTCTCGTCTAAACGGTATTGTGAAAAGAAATGGAAAGAAAACGGAATGTGATTAGGACATCTTATTTTGTTTCGTGAAATTAGTGAGGGCTTTTCAAGAAATAAGAGTGGGGAGAAATAGAAAAAAATAATAAATAAAAGGGCCGATATGAGACATTTCGTAATCAAAACTACAAAAGAAATTAGATTCACAGAAGGTACACTGCACATAGCTTACAGATGGGTAGTAGAGTACGTAGTCGTAAAAGTTGAGGTAGGAAGCACAGGGACCGGTGGTGGTGGTAAAGGAAGTCGCATGGAATTCTGAGTGAGTTAATTAGGACTGCACAAAATATTTCGGATACAATAGGAATAGCAAACAAAACAAAAATGTCCTCACAGATTTGGGGAATAGAAATTTTGAAAAATAGACCAACAATAGGAGTAGGAAATATTGAGGGCCAATTTTGAAGCGTTATAAAAATGATAACTCTTAGTGTAGTAATGAAGAAAAGAGCGGCAGAAAAATATTGAAAAGATTACAAAAATCTGAAAATGACAAGATATATAGGCAAGATTTTTCCTAATTAAAAAAGATCCCAATGAAACACGCAAGAAAATAACGCGCACCATACGTCTTTTTGGAGTTCAATCATTAGGAAAACTAGTACAACTGGATAGCCAACATTTTGCAGAGATAAACTATAGAATTAAGGCACAATTAAATACAGAAGTATAGTTCAAAACAAAATATAACGCAGTAAAATTTTGCGCAAAGGAAATGTTACTAATACAGTGGGTAATCAAGAACTTGGCCAAGATTATTCCAAGTCTAACCGAAAAAAAAGTGAAATTGACAAATCAAACAAAAGAACTTTAAATTCCCGAAAATATTATTTGTGGCAATTAAAATCATAAAAATTATCCAAATATTGAGGAAGAGGCTAAAAATACTCACGAATACACAATCCCTACGCAATACACATCGTTCGGATACGTGTAGCACCCATCTGAACTATCACTATCTTTAATACGAGGGTAGACTAAAAAGTAATGCACACATGCTTGTAGACCACAAATCAAATGACCTTCAGAAGCACTCCTGGTGGCATGTGGAAGTAACATTCCCCTCAACACGCAGGTTGCGCGGAAGTATGGACACGTGTTCTAGTGCTATGTCAACGCAAGTTAAACAGCGTGCTGATGTCAAATTTTTAACTGCTGAATAGTGACTCCTACTGAGATTCGTCGTCGTTTAAAGGCTGTTTATGGTGACGATGCTGTTGATAGGTCTACCGTAAATCGATGGTTAGTAAAATTTCGTGGTTGCGAGCCTGAAAAAGCCATAATTGTTAATTAAACACGCAGTAGACGTAACGGTGGGATGCTCACCGAGTTTATGTCACTGATTTTCCGGAACGAGGGGCAACGGTACATTCTTCTCAGTATATACAGATTCTAAAACACTTCCGATGTCGAGTTTGTCGTGTTAAAGGCTGCCTGGCGCCAATAACCTTGCAACAAGAAAACGCTTGTCCACACACCTCGCGCGCAACTGGAGAGGCTCTGCGCATTAAAAATATCTGATGATGACGCCTAAGCGTTGAAACTAGTTGTACGAGAATAAAGAACAGTGGACATACACATTGTGTTATGAATTTAATGAACATGAATTTCCACAAAGTTGAGCCTGAAACTATAGAAAGGCTCTGCGAAAACTGAAATTTTCACCGATTCCACACCCTCCTTATTCTCTCGATCTTGCGCCTTGCGATTTTTCATCAACTCAAGAGACACTCTCAAGAGACACCTCAAGGGTAATTATTACACCCCGCACGATGAGCTGAAGGCAGCTGTGAGGTCCTCGATTTGAGAAAAGTCGGAAGTATTTCAGTGATGCAATGAACAAACTTGATACACGTTGGGAGAATGTGTTAATCTTAACGGTGACTATGTTGAAAAATAAATATATGATTTTGAAATTTAAGAATTGTACTTTAATGTACTTTTTCCGATCTTGCTATTTGTTTTTGTTTGCATATGTGCATTAGTTTTCAGCATACCCTCGTAATTATTTTATAATATAAATACATTTCTGAATTTTAAATTTAATATTATAAGCGATCGGTTTTTTTTAGAGTCTCGAGTGACAGATGCAATTACTCCTCCCGTAGGTGGTGGTGTTCCGAGCGTCCTACAGGAGGTACAAGTGCCCGTGCTGGAGAATTCAGTGTGCCAGGAAATGTTCAAGACGGCGGGACACGCGAAGACAATCCTTTCAAGTTTCGTTTGCGCTGGATACGCCAACGGACAGAAGGATTCATGTGAGGTGAGACCATGATCCCCATCCTTTTATTTTATACCCCTTCATTATTCCCAATACTTATCAACCTTACTCGAATATGCCCAAATATATGCAAAAGCGTACCTAAATGTTAAAAGTCCACTGGCAAGGATTCGGCAGAGAGTACTATTACTTCTCAGTAAATATTTAAAAGTGAAATTGCTTTGGCTATATGCTCTTTGATATTTAGCACGATAGCTTTTACCAATTTATTTATATGTAACAATTCCTTTGTTAAAGTTCGCCACTTTGTAAAAATATGATGATTAAAATAAGCTATAAATTAAAATAAATGGGTTCAGAAAAAACCAGTAATGCATAATATACTTTTCACATTAACATGCTTTTTATACACATTTTTTCTTGGAGTAGAACATTTCTGAAGAGATTCATAAAAACAAACAGAAGAAGCATGATCATCGTTTCAGACATCGTATGTAAAAATGAGATCGAGAAATTATGTTTAAATGTTGTATAAATAAATAAATAAGGGAATTGATGCAGTAAGATGAATTTCACGGGAAAATCATTATGAATGCATTTTGAAGTCGAAGCAAAATGGTGTCTCGGGTTAAGGCAAAAGACTCCCATATTTTAAAACGAGAAATAATTGCATAAACGCATGAATGTCTTAACTGATATAAAATTATGTACGTTTTCGGGTTCTAGAAAGCATCGGGCTGGGGTCCCCACTTCGGTGAAATCAACTCAAGGGGTAAACCACCATTCACTAGAAGAGCTGTTAGTTTCTGTTTCTGTTAAATAAATAGAGAAAGTTCATCATTGAGCTATTGCACTTGTAAGGGCAGCAAAAGTTATAATAAAACCGGATGACAAAAAGGATGATTCGTGTCAAACGTTTTGGACTGTAAGGATTTTGAAGATATTTTTTTTAAATAATTCATTTGAAATGTTCTTTCTATGAAACTAAATGACACTGATAAATTCATTACTCTATGCTTATTGACTATGTGAAAAATCGGATATAAGGACATTGTACTATATTAAGTTTTTGTTCCTCCATACCCTAGAATTCAGTGTGGCATAAGTAAATTTATGAGTTATGATATATCTAATCTTTAAAAAGAATACTAATTGTGGTGCTTAAACTACAGATTAATGGAAAAAATTATTTTTCATTCAAGCTAGCATATTGATGATCACCATAATCAACCTCGTCATGAATGGGTTTAAGAAAATTAGACATGGAAGTGTGAGAATTACCTTTCTGTTACTTGGAAACGTCTTTTAACTAAAACTGGTATTGTGCTTAAGCTTATACTTGCATATCATTCTTTCATTTTTACCAATTAAAAGTAAACCATCTATTTATTTTGGGAATGCATGTAATAAAAAAATAATAATTTAATAAAAAATAGCTTACCTCAAACTCCACGCTAGAATTTCCGCTTAAAATTACCAATGATCACTGATAAAATGTGTAGACGAAACCAAGCTGATTAATTACTGTTCATTCATCTATTCGACCTGAACATGAATTCCTTCCGTTAAATGTCACTGTGCCCATGAACAATTTTTAATTTTGCTACACTTCGAACATTCTGTAATCAACCGCTTAGGGAATGACTCCAAACTTGATACGAAGAATATCACAATCCAAGAATTCGTATGCTCAAATGTACTGGGAGAAAAATATCGCTAACCGAGATTAAATATTCCGAAAAGAAAAAGCAACTCTCTACTGTTTCAGGCTCAACTTTGTGGAAGTTCATGTTCATTAAATGAAGAACACAATGCATTGTTCTTCATTCTCGTACTAGTTTCAACGCTTAAGACCTGATGATGACGCCTAAGCGTTGAAACTAGTTGTGTGAGAATAAAGAACTGTGGATATACATTGTGTTTTTCATTTAAAGAAATAGCAACCTTTTTTCTCTAGTCGTGCTCCAGTAAGATGCCTAATTTCGGATATTATTCCTTTTTACAGGGCGACAGCGGCGGACCTCTAATGGCGGAGAGGGTAGATGGGCAATGGGTTCTCATCGGCACTGTCTCCCACGGAATCAAGTGCGCTGCACCCTATCTCCCCGGAGTGTACATGAGGACGACGTATTACAAACCCTGGCTGCATTCGATCACGGGCGTCGAGTGAGCAGCCATTCGCCACCGTATCGGAAGATGGGGTCATCGCTAGTCCAAAAGCCGCTGCCTTCCGCTCTCGATCGGCGGCCATGCAGAAATAAGGACGGCCGGCCAGCCGCCGAGCGGTGACGCCTCCATGACAACCGGTTAAGAAGACAATCATCATTTCCCGCGCAAACTTCCCCAAAATGTGCAGCGGCACATGGACACAGTACGGAGTGCGTGTACGCTAGTGGTGCATTATTTGGCGGCGCGTGTGCTGTGATGAAACGGTGCGACGAAGAGAGTCTATGGGACAACGTTTTAAATGAAAAACAGACAAAACATTTGTATTTCGGTGATTGCGACATTGAGCAGGGTGGCACATTCTCAAGGGCCACTCCGTGTCCTACGTAGATCAGGAAGTTCGCCCGAGTTAAAGAGAGCAAGGAGTAGCTGAAAATATTTATTGCTTCCCACTGGTCTCCCTCTGCTTCAAGGATTTTGACTCTCTGGAACGATGTCCAATGTAACTCATTAAGCAATGGTATCTGCTCAAAGCAATTTGTTGATCATGCTATTGCAACGAAAGGAAAGGGCTCTTTCTGATAGCAATAACATTATTCACACTTGCAAACACAATCAACTATTGACAGAAGTATGTTTTTACGAAAGCGATCAAGAAGTGTTTCGTATGAGCAGAAATGAAAGAAGATACAAGCCTAATTCTGAAGAGAAAAGTAACCAATGAGAAAGCTTCACACGCTTATGGTGCTTTAACAAGTAGCAAATGTCGCGGCATCATAAAATATCCATTCCAATATTCAAAGTAGCAATTCTTTTTCAACAAAACGTTTTATCTTAAATTTGCACGTAAACTTTATCAGAGCACCTGAAATGGTTTCTTTTTAGAAATACTATGTCAGTGATGGCTGTGTGAAAATACCTTTGAGGCTGAAAATACCAGAGGTTGAGTAAATTTTCCTCTCATGTTGGTTCCTTAAAAATGAATTCGTGTAATTTAGGTGCGCATGTAATTCAACAAAATTTGTACCTAATAAGCTTTCTACGACTGTTTTAGTGAGAAGATTAATCTCGTTTTATAACAGATAATCCCTACTGGAATCGATCGCTAAAATAAAATGTTATACAATGAGGAGGTTTATTAACCTTACCTGTTTTTTGGTAAACGAGGTTATGCATATTTATTTCATTATATTTATAAACGGTAATGTATATTATTATTTTCTATTTAAATTGAAAAATAAATCATTTTTGTTTTCACAAAAAATTTATCTGAGTTCTTTATCATGGTTAAATTTCACTGTATATCACAAAAAAAGTCTTCCCTTTTTAAAAATTATTTTCTTTCTCCCACTCCACGCTTCCTACTTCATACTGAAAGAGGTGTGTAGAAGGAACATAGTTGTCGGTTCTATTTCTAGTTTTAGCTTAACTTTATGATACCGATTACGTTTTTAGAAACAGTATGTTTTGTTAACGGAAACAAAGCTACCATACAGCTTTCATTCACCTTGATTTAAAATTCATTTTGAGAAAATAAACTCTCTCCATTATATTTTATTTTGAAATGAAAATATTACTTAAATAAAAGACACAAGAGCGTTGCATTTTTTAGCGATATAACTTTCAATGCCACTTTGAAACTTAGGAAGTCATCCAACACTAATTATTCCTTATACAGTTTCTTTTAGTGAAAGTTACTCCTTTAAAGACGCTCTAGCTCTGAAAATGCACTTAGTACGTGGGCATTTTTCATTAACATTGCAATACTTTATCGGCCAATGTTTGAATGTCTGAGGAATAAAGTTTAAAAATCAATTAAAACTTGGAATGTAGGTTATACGATTGCTTTTTGCTTTATCATGTAATAGCATTTTAAAATATTATGTTACTCTTCGCTACACCACCTACTTTGTTAATGACGAAGAGGTCTTTTCCATTGACTGAAGACAAACAATTTCAATTTGATTTCTAAAATTAGTTTTGAACACCTTTAGTAATTTCTAAATGAAAGATGCATATTTCACTTCTAATGAATTTGAGAAATGATGGTCATTTACAAAAAACATTTGAAATTATTTGTTTTTTTTTCCTAGTCACTGGAAGAGAAATAAGTTTGAGTCCAAGTTACGTGGGTCTGGTGAAAAGAACCTGAAACAATTACAATTACATAATTACTTCTGCATAGTGTAACTCTGTATTTAGAGCGGTCTCCTTAAAAGAAAGGAGAGAAACTTAATAGCAACAATTGGGGCAGTTATCTGGGTAAGGGTTTCGTTACCCCAATAATGATGGTAAAATCTCTGATATGAACCTTTTTTACAGGTATTGAATTCTTAAATCTCTTTAATGGGCCTCCACAATTATACCTCATATAACGCTTTAGCAAATATGGAACACCTACGGAACCCGGGATCTGTCTAAAGCCTCACTGAGATACTGTAGGGTTGCATGATACACCTTTCGACACGTGATCTGTTTAATCCATTTTTGATTTAACTATCATTGACTTAATCTTTTGCTAAAATGACCATTTAATGAAATAAAATTACTCTTGTTCCCTATCTTTAACTATAATTATACAATTTATTTTAGTACGAAAAGTATGTTGTGGTGGGAAAGCTCAATAGTGGCATATCAAACTCACTGTGCTCTGGATTTGAGTTACTTAAGATGCCTAATATTTAGTTATAATATATAATATAATTATCCGCTGCAATAGCCATTTCGTGTTACCATAAGACGCATTTGTAATAGTCATACTAATTATTCTTAGGCAATCTGCCGGTTAAGGCTGGTTTTTGGATGGACACAACTATCAAATAAATATTTTGTAACTCCAAAGAAAACCCAATGCAGCAACCTACTCTACATCAGGTCTCACTTCATCTCTGTGTACTTATTTCCTCCCTTCATCCCGTCCAACATCCCCATCCTGTTCCTGCCCTTTCCTCGTTTGCCTAATATTCTTCCCTCTATTACCGTCTTCAACATCCCACTGCCGCTCAATACGCCTTTCATCCATTTTTCCTGCCTCCATAGGATATCTCCCAACAAGCCCCTCTGCTCACCCAGCATCCCTAGTACTTCCTCATTTGTTTTCCTTTCGGTCCATTTCACCTTCTCCATTCTTCTCCATACCCACATTTCAAAAGCCTCCAATCTACGTCTATCCTCCTGCTTCAGCGACCACGTTTCCGCGCCGTACATAGCTACGCTCCATAGTCATACTAATAAATATAAAAATATATGTGGGAATACATTGTACGCTAGTGAATCCCAAAGTCTGTTTCATACATGCTCATTACCACTCCGTAGCCTTTGCTAAAAGACCTATTGAAAAACTTGTTTACTCTATTTTTGTAGATGGAGAGTACAATAATGACGTCTGATGAATTATAATATGCAATATATAAATAATGTTTAACTTACAATTTCAAATAATGTATTTCAAACAAATATAACATAATAAATTTTAAAATACGTAAATATAAAGTGCTAAACCAGAAGTGAATTTTTTTTAGGAATAAAAAAACCTTGCTGGGCAATGCATAATTTAAAGGTGGATTTAAAAGATAAGTGCTTTAGCTTCAATTAAACTTTTAAAGGAATAAAGGACCAGCACTATGTAGCAAAATTAATTTCGACAAACTTCACCATCACTTGGTCAGATGACGACATATTTATTAATAGTTTCTGTTCCGGGAATTCAAACAAAATGACTCAAGAAAAAAGTGGAATTGGCCTGAAACCCCGAAAGTCATGCCCTATAAAACCTACAGTCCAATTCCAGCTTCGTAGTCACCACCGCCGATAAAGGCTCCTCGGTAGTAATTTAAAACACCAATGATTACGTTTCCAAACCCCTCGGTCATCTAAATTATACATCTACCTATACCACTCTCACCAATGACCCGACACCCACTTTCAAAACAGAAATTCGGCCTTTCCTCCTCCAACTTGGACCAGAAGAAGTCCTCACTTCCAAAGACATATCCCTACTCTCACCGCTGAACCCTAGAACACCCCAGTTT
The DNA here is from genome assembly GCA_037158775.1 of Hetaerina titia. Taxonomy (NCBI): domain Eukaryota; kingdom Metazoa; phylum Arthropoda; class Insecta; order Odonata; family Calopterygidae; genus Hetaerina; species Hetaerina titia. The sequence goes on along the minus strand of CM073768.1, from coordinate 95,776,807 downwards.
TATCTCCTCCCAAAAATACACAAACCTAGCATCCCCTGTCCCCCTATAGTTTCCAATTTCAACTCTCCCACCCAAAGAAACTCCGTATTCCTTGCCAACCACCCACAACATCTTGTACTCTCCTTGCCCTCCTTCACAAAAGACACAAATTCCTCCACCGATTAAATTCTGCCTCCATTCTCTTAAAGAACTGTTTCCTATTTTACACGATAATGATGCTACCTCACCTCTACTGCCCCAACGCCCCTCTCTCGCATACAAACGACCCGCCAATCTCAGAAATTCTGAGATCCACCAACCCGTGGCGTCTGCCCCTTGACAAATTTCCTCGTCTTTCCCCTACTTGCAACCACCCCTAATGTAAAATATTTCTGCTCATCAAATACTCCTGTAATTCTTCCGCACATTCTTCTCTTCCTATCCTTTCTCACGCGAAGTCCCTCAACCTTTCCTTCCACCAATGTTTCTCCCTACCCGTCTTATAATCCCTACCCTATTCTACCACCAATATTGAGGTGATAACTCGCGAATCCGTGTACATACTAGCTTTCAGATCCTTTGAAATTCCCACCCTTACTCGCCATCATTAATTCCCAGCCCTTCCCAGCATACCCTGCCCCTCCCCCACCCCCAGACTTCACATTCCCTCCTTCCGAAACCTTCCAGTCTGACCTGAAGAAGACCGAAAGCTTAACCTTTCTGAAAAGTGAGTGTCCTTCTACGGGTTACCTATTTTATTTTTGTGTTCTATTGCGCCATCCAAATGTTATGTTGCTCTAGTTAGTACTTTTACATCATCGATATATATTAATAGATATTATAAATGGGTCGCGGTGGTCCAGTGGGTAGAACGTTGGACTACTGACCTGAGGGTCCCGGGTTTGATTCCCGGGCTGGGCACTCTGGGCACCTGCAGCCTCACCCAAACTAGTTGATTTTTCGGGTACCAGATCTTCCTGGGTAACCATAACCGGCACAGGGAAAGGAACTGGCCCCCTACCCTGATGTGTGAATATTCACACGCCGTCGGGCTTGGTACATGGGTGAGCTCTAACATCACCTACTAATCCGACCTTTGGGTTGATTAGTGTGTTTAAGGTAAAAATATATAAATATATATATATGTATATATATGTAATAAATGTAAGCATATAAAATAATATACATATAATAAATTAATATGAACAAATACACTCATTATTTAGCTCTGAATAATTTCCACCCCCCTTAATTCCAACCTATTCTTTCCTGTACCTCGCTTTTTCAGCATTCTACCGTCTTTACTGTCTTCAACTTCCCATTGCCACTCAGTATCTCTTGCATTCACTTGTCCTGCCTGGGGATTTCTCAAAACAAACGCCTTTCTTGTACAGCCATGCCCCGAACTTCATCATTCTTCTTAGTCCGTCTATTTTAGTTTTTCCATCAGTCACCAAACCAGCATAACAAAGACCTCCAACCGACGCGTATTCTCAATGGTTAAGTTTCCATACAAAATCACGCTCATGACAAAGTTTTACGAGTCATTTCTATGCATCTTTACTTAATGGGCCTGTCATTATCCCCCGACTCTTTGTAAAAGTAAGGTCATTCTTCTTTTAATGTCCCTACTACCCAACCCACCCTTACCCAAAATAATCCCTGCATAAGTGAATTGTTCTACCTTTCCTAGTTTAGGTCCCTCAACTTTAATGTTTACCTTAGCCTCATTTTTTCTTGGAAATCTCGTTACTTCCGAATTGCTATGATTAAATTTCATCCCATACCTGTCACACTGACTCTGTAAGACGCCAAGTAATGATTGTATCCCTTTGGCTGGTCCATTAACCACTAACCTATCATCCGCAAAACTGATTTAAAGAGTTCCTCCTGTGATATTGGATATCCTTGTCTAACTTCTCCACCTAGCACTGCTTATTTCGACTCTACGTCCGCTATGCCTACATCTGCAGTCAGAGGTTCCAAATAAGTAGACCAATCCATTCAGTCTATTTCTAGCTGGCACAACATATTTCTTTTAACGCTATCATTTTTCGTTATCGTTTATCGTTAATATTAACGTTCCCATGTTATTTTGTCGTTTACCGCCTCACAAATCACGAATCAAACAAATTCATCCTGGCTGTACCCCCAAGTTTCTTTCAGATATGACCTCATTATTTCTATAGTTTCCCTATATTGCCTACTTCCTTCCTATATGGCTACAAAGTGAGGCAATCATATTTTTGCCATTCCCTGTAAGTTTTCATTTGTAAGTTTCCACATACGTGTCGAAGCACCAACGATTGAAATAAACTGTGGTCAATGCCGCAAGAGTAATCTTCGTGGTATGAATCACAATTTTGTGCAAATTTTACTCTGTGAAATTCTGTAAAATGACTACGATACTTCACTACAATTCGCTAAAACTAGTATTTCATATTTGTTATCAACAACAAATGTCCTTAAACACAAGAGCGATATTAAAAGAAAAAATGAACGCTAAGGTTATTTTGTCATTTTGTAGGAGAGTATTTCCCAGTAGCTCCTGTGATTTTCAATGCAGAAGTGGAGGAAATGATAAGAGGGGCAATGGAAAACTTAAATTAAAGACGCCACGGCACTCATTTGACATTTTTAGATGATTGGTTAGCCAATTAGCTAAATCACTAAAATCATTGCTGAGCGCATTATAGAAAGAAGTGATCCTAGCAAGTCGCAATCACACCCGAACTCAAGATTTACGAGGGACTCCTACGGCAGTGACTTGCAAATCGTACCTAAATTAATAAGAAAATGAAAGGCAATAAACAAAAACGGTAAGTTTATGACATGGCGCAATCATCCCAGGAAATAAAGAGATGGCCTCAAGTTAAGACGCCAAGAATACATTTTTATTAACAATTTACAAAATTTTGATGGTTGGGTTTTTTGGGTGCATCGACTGCTATGGTCCTTTGGCAAAAATATGAAATGTATTGAAAATAATAATATTTGAAATATGGTTGAAAATATGAATCAGTTTACTACCGAGGGACCTCTATCCGCCGATAAAAGCAAAATAATGCTAGTTATATTTTTGTGAAACAAAACCATGTACTAAATCCCTTATTACAGAAAATAATTTTTCAGATAGTGATTTTATAGCAATTTTGATTGAAAATACACTATTATTATCTCATCTTTACAACACTAACCAAAAATGAAACACTGCGAGTAAAGTACATCCCATTAATTCATTTTTGTATCTGCTTTCCTCAAAATAGTTTTAAAGGGGGCTATGACGAAAACCGAAAGCTAATATGATACGGAATAAGTTTACATGCGCAATAAAAAATATCTCGAAATTCCACACCTCCAACTAGCTCATGCTGGTAGCATAATACACATGTTGGTAGACGGGGACATTTCTCGGGTACCATGACCTAAGACTCTTGAATTGTAAAACCGTTGTGTAGTTTCTGAAACACCCTAGTTTACGTAAGCCAATGGGATCGATCTCATACAAAACTGCGACACCGAGTTTTTCGCACCTTGCTTATCTTCTAATAGATACTAATTAGATAATGATTAACTATTATTATTAATTTATAATTTGCTTGAACAGAAAACTCTGCTACTAGATATATGGCATCTATTTCCAGCATTGCCTACTGCTTCTATCTATCGGCTATCGGCACTAATTGTCATTCAACTCTTACTAGCACCTAATATGAAACTTTCAATGTTCACGGGTTATTAATGCCTAGAATTTCTGACCACCTGTGACGGTGGGCTGCAGTAAAAATTGACAGTCATCCATAACATCACGAGAAACACAATACGGACAAAAGAAAAAGAACGCTTAGGGCAACAGCCAACAGAACTCTGCAAAGAGGAGTAATATTATTCAATGGTGTAATAGTAATATAGGGGAATAAGTATTGTTCAATAATGTATACTTAGCTCAAGGACTGAATGGTTCGTTATTTTTCTATAAAAGGCGGTTTATTTGAAGAAAAATCGACTGTAATTTTGATTGTTAAGTGAGTTTTACGTGAAAATGGAACTCTAATGGCTCTCCCAAGACACCGGAATTTCCCCACACGTAATTGGACCTGGCTCTATCTATTGTCATTCTTCGTTTAGAGATTTACATAAATTCTTCAAAATGTTTTTTTACTTTTCATTCACTGCACATCAATGTAGGCTGTACGTACCTGTGAGGCATTTGATGTTTTATCGAAAGCCTTATCGACATCATCCTTAGCAACGAAATTTATTCCTTCCTATTGGAAATTTTCATGTATTTATAATATTCACCATAGTGTTTCATACAGATTATGAGAAAGAACTGAAAGTGGGGCATAATCTACAAAAAAATCATCCGAAATACAAGATTTCAGGGCCCCTGGTAGAATTTCTTGACATGTCTGTCCAAATAGATGTTTGTGCGTATATAGAGCATGTGACCGGAATTTGACGCTTAATATAATGAAAAATATCAAGTTACCCGGCAGCACGAGATGCCGAGTTTTCATTAAGTAAAGGACATGATAAGATTTTAGTGAAAACAACCCTAACGGAAGGGACATTTAAATACAATCATTTGAGTAAATTAGTCGTTAGGATAAAGAGACTCTGTTAGATATGTGCAAAAATTTCTCTAATGCGATAAAGTTTGGATTACAACATAAAATTAATTTTGAAGAAATTGTTGCATTATTAAAGAGTAATAAATAATTTTACAATGACATATTTTGGAATGAAAGATTTGATATTTAATGAAAGGAGGAAAATTCATTCATAAAATATAATAGGCTTTCTGTTAGTAGAACAAAGCTTTTAGTGATTTTATTTGATAAGACACTTGTGCGAATATGTGTCAACATTATAATATTCTATTGCATTGAATATTCTATGGGCTATGGACACAAAAACCTCCATTGGGATCGGAAAGGAGTTTATTTTTGTGCATATAACCTCCATTGAGATCGGAAAGGACATTTATTTTTGTGCAAAACTTGGGAAGAAACAGACAAAAGCTGCAAAGTAACATCAGATTACCAAAAAGTTAAAAGATATTTTATTTTATTCAACAGAATGCAATAATCCACGCACAGAGAGTCGTCCCAATTGTTACATGAGTTTCGTGAAACGTTACCATTTCTCATGGCCAAGTGATTCATGTGGTAATAGAGGTCGCGTACCTAGTGGATCACCTTTCATTTTTTCCTGTATTTATTATCAGTTCACCGCAATTATAACGCTGACACTAGGATTCAACCAAAACTCTAGCGTCCTAGTGACATTTTGTGAAAATTGAAATCTCCGGGTGTACAGGCCAACCAGGCATCTCATTTGATAGTTGGACGAACGGTCGTGAGCGACGCCACACAATAGGTCAATCCGAAGCGGGCTCTACCGAGAGTTATCCTCACTCAATGAAAATAGAGGACACTTCGGCGCGAAATGTCTTTTAACTGTTCATTTTCCACAGATTTTACTGATCAATGCACATAACTTTTGAGTAAAATTCATCTTAAGGTAAAGTATGTATTGAAATTAAATAATGAATGCTAATCAATCATTAATTGCAGACTAAAGAAGGCGTTCAAAATTTTAAAATTCATTTTTCAATATAATGTGTATCTAGAGAATAATTAATTCTATAAAGAGAAAAATATTCATAAAGTTAAAAGACTAATTATGAAATGTATACTATCACTTTAACGCCCGGTAACGTCGTACTAATTTATTCGTACAGTTGTAACTGGATTTAATTCGCATTATAGTATGTATATGTATGTAGGTGGGCAGTTTCTTTCTTTGTGACTGTCTTCTGTGATCACGCGATTTTGGGAATGCTTTGGACAAATGCGACTAAATTTATAATGCTTCATACTAAGGGTGTAATCACCACTGCTACTAACCCTAGCGGTGGCGGGCTGTTGCTATATAGGTTGAAGTTGAGGGTGTCTAGCGGCGTCAACCAGAACCGAACCCAGGCCTACCAGTAAGTAGCTGAAAAGTCTATCCACGAGACTACCGTACTGCAGAATGTAAAATTATTTCGAAAGCAATTATTAATTATGAGTTTTAAAAACACTGAAAACTTTATTCTTTTTTTCCCTGAGGGCATGGAACCGTAGCCACAGACATTAAAAATTTGAACTCCTGGATTGATGATGTACAAAAATTATAAGAAATCAATAACAAACTTGAACTCTAAAAGATAGAATCTCGATAATCTTAATCCTACAAAATTAACAAAAACTTCATTTTTCAAACCGAGAAGCATTTTACACCAATAAATTAATTGTATTTTAAAGATTTTAAATTCTTGGAATAATACAGGAAATCCTAATGTTTTTTTTATGTATTTTCTAATAATTTGCATCAATCTGGCTCAAAGTAAAACTAAAAAGGTTTTTATTTGATAGAAGATCGTTAAGGTCGTTGATAGTGAAACAAATGTGCTCAATGCACCATAATATACGTTTGTAAATGGTCTAATAGTTAGATAAAGGATGCTACAGTTGAATTGTCACTCCTGATCGAAGGGAATGAACTGAAACCTAAATTTTGATTGAAACATTTGCAAAATGCATAAAAATATTATTTTTCAATTTTTTTTTCTTTGGACCCATAACATTTACATAAATATTTTTCCGAATTGAAACTAGCCTATGATACTTTCAAAAGGTTTACTCTATTTATGAAAAAAATTAGAACCCACTTCTCCGCACCGTATATGCATGATGTGCCCCCAAACAAAACATTAATTTTCATATTTATATACTATTTGGATTAGAATAACTATCTGTGTACAACGTTATTTGTAGCAAGTTCAGTCAATGAGTAAATAACCTATTTCTTTCCCCAAGTTATAATCTCTTGACTAGATCAACATCACAGCAAACAACTTGAAAGAGTCTAAAAGGTTACTGTAGAGTTTATCTAATACTAAACCTTTGTGATATTCACATAGTAGGGTAAAGGGTCCAGCTCCTTTCCTTGTACCACCTGCGTTTTCCACAAAAGGTAACAGACATTGGATGAAGATAAGGGCTCCTCCTTTCCCATCCATCCCTAACGGCGCAAATGACCTCAGCCGTTGATCGCCTACGCTAAAGCTACTGCTACTACTCAGGATTCTAACAGGCGTAATCCCTAGTCGTGCCTGGACATACCGCTCATTAGTAACACAGAGTGGAATTAGGAGCACCTACTGGACTACCACATACCTATGTAACTACATTTCTTTATTAATTTCGATAATGTGTAACCGATCAGGTCCAATATAAGGATTGCTTTTATTTAGAAAACACAGAATAAGAAAAGGAAATGAATAACTTAAATTTGAAGGCAGTTTTTTGAGACAGATGGATGGGGGCAACTTTTTAATCAGCAATGCATCAGTGTGATAAAAATAAGGAATGAAAGTACCTTAATCAAACTTGTGTCAAAAAGAGAGCATGAGAGAAACCTCATGCCTGGGCAAAGAGATGGGTTTTAAACAGACTTAATATCGGTCAATCGGGACCTAACCGCCGTAGTAGAACCGAAAAAAAAACTTAATTCGCGAGGGCAGAAATGAAACCATCATATAAATTCTTAACTCTCAATCATATTTATCAAGATAAAGTGCATTTAGATTGAATCAAAATAAACAAACCATGAACCCGTAGAGAGAACAGTCACGAAAGAAGTCGTGTTTTAAGTAGATATGGACAAAAAGTTTCAAGGAGGCCCTTAGGAAGGGAGAAAACATTTGAAACTATATACCTAAAATCATGATATTTCTGATTTATATGACCAATTTCTTAGTTGCGCCCGCATGCCATTGAAATTATTCAAAAAGGCACTTGAACAGGAGTTTATAATCCAAACGGAATGGTAAGGTTTCCCACAATAATTCGATCGTGAGAAAGAATTAATTTACAATTGAACTATATGGATCAGGCTTCACTTCCTCATTTGATGTTATTATATATACTCATAATTACTGAAGAAGCAACGTACTTTTTCACACAACGTTACTATTTGGTACAAAGCGTTTCACCGTGATACAAGATTTATTTCTCATCATAATTTTACTATCGTGCCTATTTGATAAGAATTCGAGGAATACCTAGTTAGCTATTTAATTCGAGGAATGAGTATCGCTTGGAACAGTGAGGTAATCCATATTCTCTATCGCAATTAAATTTCTATTCTAGCCGATGAATTCATACACAAATGTTAAACCTAATTCAACATTAACACCTACTACACTTATTTTATTGTACTGAATAAATTTTTGGCACATTCCCTCTCATTTTTCAGACGTTATATTTTCATGGCCTCAAAACATTATTATATAATAATATTAGAGCCATTTCGGAAGCGTAATTTCCTCATATTTTTATAATTCTAGTAAAACTAGAATTTTCGTAAATTCAACGATATAGGGTAACATGAGTGAATGAAATATATTGTTTAATTTATCAAAATTGTCGCTGTACAATTAATAATTCCACAGAGTTTGCCTATCGCCTACGATTAATTTAATAATTATCGTAGAGATAGAGATTACGCTAGTATAATTACAACTCTGCAGCATATTTTCAATTTATATGAATATCAATTGACTCATATTATCGTTGAAAACCCTACAGTTTAACCAATTTTACGATGAAGGTTTATATATATATCAATTCTATTAGAAAAAAGCAATCTTAATCCTTCTCATAGTCAATTACCGATAAATTTAAGATTACATGTTTATATCAATTTATGAAATTTTTTTCTTCACATTTATAGACAAGAGAAATGATTGTATGACAGTAAAATAGGTAGTTTTAACTGATAATCTTTTCTTTCTCCTATATAGAATAAACGCGCAAATCAAATAAATAATTAAGGGATAACTTTTGGAAACGCTGTTTATATGCCAACTTTTCAGATGGAAAGCTACGAAAGGCTTCTTTACATACTATTTATGGAGATTAGGTTTTAACATGATCCCCTTAAGTAAATTTAGATCATAAATTAAAAGTCTTACCTTTAAAAGGGGTCGCGGTGGTCCAGGGGGTAGAGCGTTGGACTACTGACTGGAGGGTCCCGGGTTCGATTCCCGGGCAAGGCACTCTGGGCACCTGCAGCTCCACCCAAGCTAGTTGATTTTTCGGGTATCAGATCTTCACCAGCACAGGGAAAAGAACTGGCTCCCCTACCACGATGTGTCACACGCCGTCGGTCTTAGTACTAGGTGAATTCTGCCATCACCTACCAAACCGACCTTCGGGTTAATTACTGTTACCTTTAAAAGAAAAATAACAGATTTGATTTGTTTTCCCTCAATCAGAACTACGTACTAAGAAAACTGTCAGATGCAATTCACGATTTTCGAAAGTAGGTCATTTTCTGATTCACCAAGTCAACATTCCCGATATAATTACGTGTGCATTTAAATTTATTTCTGAAAAAGACGTCGTCCCCCACCAGTACAGAACCATTCGCAGTTACACACCTTGTAAATAATACATTTATCAGTTACACCGGCCATAATTAAGCATATATTATAGCAGCGCCATATTTGCTATCCGACTATTATGAAAAAATCAGAATAACTAGGTCAATAGTGGGATTCTGCATCACCAAGTCAGGGTACTTTTGGTCAAACCCTAATCCTCTGGTGAATCCTATTGACAGTAGCTGTCAGAAATGACAAGTAAAGACCTCGGTAGTTTCAGTAGTCTAATTGTTTGGCGCGGGCGTGATGAAACATCCTGACAGAAATGAATTCATGAAGTACATCTTATGAGCATACATACCATCCAATTCAAAAAACTGGTGTTCCTTTATCATCAATTTCCCAAAGTTTTCGAGAGGAGCAAAATTCCTCAAGATTTCCATGTTTTCCCGGCAACATTGGTTGGCGGACGTCCTCCATAGATACGATACGACCCCTGAAAATGGATGTCGCTGTAGCGTCGCGCCTATACCGTTCCTTCTATGACTCGGCGGGAAGCTTCCGGGAAACCAAAACTCTTGGGTTCTGAGGAAAGTGTAGTTGCAAAGCTCAAACTTAAAGGAATTGACGGAAGGGCACCACCAGGAGTGGACCCAGTGAATTAATTTTACCCAACACAGGAAACTCGAAACTTTATTTCTCGTACATGAGAATACAGCAACAACATATTAGAACTAGAAAATCAGAAGCTAAATTTCGAACTACCTTAAGATTACATGACACGTTAAATAGTAGTGGAAGTATTTAGGAGAGGTGACCCTAAGGTCATTTGCGCCATTAGGGGCGAACAGGAAAGGATTGAGGATGGAGAGAAACCCGGCGTCGGCATTACCCTACTCTTTACGAGAGGCGCCAAGGAGTCGTCAGATTAACGTCCCATCTGACGTACGACGAACTAACTCAAAGTGCCCTCCACAAAGCAACTCAAGTAGAGATCGAGATACTAATGGAAAATATTCGAACCCGGGCCCTCTGGGTGGAAAGCCAGTACGATATCTACCGCATCATCTCGATCCCCACGTTCAATCGGAAATTAGGTGAAGACCGATTTGGATTGAAGAAGAGAATAGGAACACGTGATTACAGAGTTATTGAGAACATGAAAACAAAGAAATGTAGAAAGTTGCCAAGACGTCCTTGAATGCTTCGTGGATTTCGAAAGGTATTCGGCAAAAACAGAGGGAAAAGTTAATGAAAGTGTTGCAGAGCATAGGAGGTGACTGAAAAGATAAGAGCCATCCTATAAACCCATACGTGACTGAAAATGCACGAGCGTTCTGCATGGAGGAATAGGATGAGCAGCGCCACTGACGGATGTAAGAGTAAGTCAAGATTATCCATAATCGCCCATGCCTTCCATTATTAACGCCGAGAAAAGTCATGAGAGGGGTAAGAGAAGAGCGAGTGGTAGGAATAAAAGTACGCGAGAAGCTGTTTAAATCAGCTAATTTGGAGCAATTTGGTTTACTTTTCATCAATCATAGACCTAATCAATGGATATCAATTCTGTATGGATTTAAGAATTTATATGTTAAGGAGAGATTAAAGAAACTAAACATTCCAAGAAATGAAACAGAAATTTAAAAATGAAATATTCAAGAAGCAGGAATGCATATTTAACTATAAGATATATTTATTAATACGAATTCATATAAAGAAGGTGGAGGGATTTGAGAAATTCTTAATGATGGAATAGGGATAAGAGGATAAGGGATAGCAGGAGAGCTGCATTTCACTCGCCGCTGAGTGAAATTCACACATACTCACCAATTCCCTGGATTCTTTTTCGTATCGGTATATTGGTAAAAATATACTAGCTTCTCCAAGATAGTATCCAAAGTTTTTCGTATTTGAAAATACCTTTGTCCTTCTCGTCATTTGTCACTACTTCACTCCTTATTGAGATAATCACTCATGTTCCAGTAACGCTTAAATCATCATTGCAAAGTATTTTTTTCATTATCGTATTATTTCACCATAGTCCGATGTTAGCCTGTTATTTATCAACAACAAGCAGAAAGATAAGGGTGGAATATTTGGTCATATCCCTTTATTATGTCAAGCATGGTGCCGAGAGAAACCTCACCGGCTGGGTCCATCCATTGAATGTCGTACCCTTAGCGTCATAGACTACTACAAACCAATATCTCAAAACGATAATTATTTACAATTTAATCTTAAGACTTTGTGGTCCGCTCACGTATTAGTACGTTTTTTTACCACTAGTATCAAGTGGCCGCTCACGTATTAAAACATATCCATGTAGTCTTCGGCTTTTCACCCCCCTGTGTATTAATTTGGTACAATTTAGGGCTATTACTTTGACCCATATCAGTATAGAAGTTTTCAAGTTGTTATTTTTTAATTTTTAGATGTTTTTGAGAGATATTATATTTTGTTAAAAGGTAAAATTTATTGTTACCCCTTACGCAATCATGGTTTCAGAGAACAGAAGTGGAACGAGAAAAAATTATAATTTAAACGAAGTTTTTGGCGATAATCTGTCCGATGTCCCAAGTCGTAAAGGAATTAATGGCAGTTCTGACGCAAACGATAACGAAATAGCAAGTGACTGAAGTGATGAGTTGTAATAAATACCAACAAACTAATCGTGCTCTAACTTTGTAGTGTTACAGTGATTTTGAAGTTGATGAGAGTAATGATTTGGCCAACGCGACGATTGGCGATGTTTTATTTTGGTCTGACAACGACATTATTTCTGAATAAATATAAGGAGAGTTTGCACTTTTCCACAGATTTATTAAAACGTACGACGCGTTTCAACTCACAGAGTCATCATCAGGTACAAGACAAAATTAACAATGAGGAGTCCATATTTATATATTGAGTTACGGTTGGGAAGGGAAGGTGAGTAGGGGGGAAGGAGGGGGAAGAGGCCTGACCTTAAGCCTGAATCTGTTGAAATTAACAGACGACCTAAGCCTGAATCTGTTGAACTAAACATTATTTCTGCTTTACAAACATTTGCTGGCACACTAGGTGCGAAAATTACTACACATGATCCAAAAAATGTGACTGACGTAGTTAATTTGTTTTTTGGGGATGACCTCTTTTCAGTGATGGTGGAGGAATCAAATTGTTATCTTGAACAAAATGCTCATAAATACAGAGAATCTCCTAAAAGATTTAAATGGCACGGAATATAGCCACTCGAAGAAATGAATTTTTTTAGGATTGGTTATCCTTAAGGGGCAGGCGCATAAGGACAATAGGTGATTACTGGACACTGGAAGCTCCAACAGAAACACACATTTCACAATAATGAGAAAGACCACAAAGTGGTCAAAGAAGACAGCGTTGTATTTGTTGAAAAGTACCATATTCAATTATTTTAGGGTGCATTTGGAGCTCAACGGAAAACATATTGTCTATAAAAAATTGTTGCATGGAGTCGTGAGGCACTGGGCGAATCACAGAGATATAGAAGAGTCCATCTCAAACACACTGGAGAAAAACATTCACATTTTTACTACAAGACGTGCACCTAAGATGGACTCACCAGAGAGGCTTTCAATGGACATAAAAAAGAATTAGCGCTGCGGGCAAGAAATTTCCTCAGAGACCTAGTAGAGTATGTGCAGCCAAGAAAAATAAAAGTGAACCCCGGTTTATTTGTGGATTATAATGTGTTCCACTCCATAGAGGGACATGTTTTGAAAAATAACACACTCTTGTTGATTACTCTGGTATATAATCCCTACGCATTTAAAATTTCATTGAAAATATCCAGTAGTTCAGGAGTTGTGTGTGTTTTATTGAATGCTTCTACCTTTAATGCGGAGGCACAAAAAATGACCGGCCCCAAGGGTTGGTAAATTTAAAGGGCACCGGCATACAAAGTGTTAAAGTGTATCGTATCACCGTTATTTTTCTCTCTTGATAACATGGCCTAAACTTCTTCCTTACGCCAAGAAGACTCTATATGGACTGATTCGTAGTATCTATGAGGAATGAATCTGGCCGGAAGACTTTATGAGATCAGTGTTAGTTCCCATTCCGAAAAAGGTAAAGGCTACATCATGTGAGGATTACAGAACAATAAGTTTGATATCCCATGCAGCTAAAGTTATTCTCAGGATCATCAACAAAAGAATAGAGAGTAAAGCAAATGATTTCTTAGGGGATGATCAGTTTGGGTTTAGGAAGGGAAGAGGTACGCGTGATGCCATTGCAGTAATGACATCACTAATCGAGAGGAATATAGAATACCAACAGGACGTGTACAATCATCTGGGAGAGTTCAAGAAAGTACAAATACAATTATTTAAAATGCATATGGTGTCTGAGATTTCACACACAATATACGGAAGAGCTCTTCATGAACCAGTTTTTCATGCTAAGATGCAGCTTTAACGGTTTCATCTTACTTTCAGTGATGTGCCCTATTGCCATCATTTCTAATAAAACTAATGAAGTTGAAGGACTACTTTCTCCCCCGCATAAATAATGTGACTGCTTTCCGCTGTCTCCCTTTGGGGTGACGTACCCCCTACTGCCCGGGGAATAAATTCCTTTCATTTTAGAAATAGACGCCTCTGTTTTCATTCCTATCTGGATGAAAGACGCCACATTACTTAGCATAGCATCTTTTGTTTGAACGACCCATTTCTTCAAATTTTGTTTATTCACAAAACAATACCTGCACTTTTAAGTTATGTATAAAACTAAGGCAGTCTTCATATCTCCTTTAGTTTACGTTTTGGATATAATTTATCTTACAACAGGGAGTGAAAAGTTCACTGATAGAATAGAAAGAGATTTGCATTAAAAAGTTACCTCCAACAAATAATCAAATTCAAAAGGGTGTCCCAAAAGGGCAACACAAATCTTCAAGCTTTTCTTGCAAGTTCAATAGTGACGACTTCTATGATACGTGTATCAGCTTCCCGTTTCTCAAAGCCACAAGTGAATTTAGAAATTCAAACTCTTTGCTCATTGAAAGCCTTCTAATAAAAAAAATAGAAGTTTATAAGTCGCATCCGTCCAATCGTTAGAAGAAAATTGTATAAAATTGATTATAATTGAAAGACACCAAGCGATTAAATGAGGACTGAAAGAAGACAATGTTACCTATTTACGAATAGGCTTATCTACAAGTTGGCTCGTACAACAGACTCGATATATCTAAATTTCGACCATCCCTTGACTTGTTGCAACTAATGAAAGATACCAACACCACTGAGTAAAATATTAAGTAGAAGACTACCATTGAATCTTTCACCATATTCAATTATGTCCAGTATTCCACACTTTGGCGGCATAAGAACCATGCACCATCTCCAAATAAAATCTGATTAGCAGTCACCCGTGTGCAATACGTAACGACGTCATGGAGGCAAAGTTACCCATTGGATTATATACGAGGTCATTTTCCTAAAATGTTTGAATTTTACATAAAACATTGGCGGACAGAAGGCCAACTGGCTGAGATAACCGCATACACTTTTGTTTTCGCAGATTCAATCTATTTGACACGATTTCTTCTTGGCGAGTCTTCAAATGTCAAACCGCATATGTCACATTCACGGAATACAAATTAAAGTACTTATCATCGGCCTTGACCAGTGGAGAAACTTTAGTAACGTAAGATTATTTTGACATACATGTAAATGTAACATATTGCCCTGCGCCCATGAATTAATCAAAGTAGCACATCAGCAACCTTTTGAATACACCGCTACTACAAAAATGTCGGAAAACTTTTATTTCTTTGGTGTAAAAAAGAGTTTTTTTTTCATTAGATTTCATAACTTCCAAATATTCACTCTCTTCCAATCATTTCGTGCAAACCAACCCTAAAATAATCCGAAGATTGCGATTCCGAATCCTCGTCGGTAATGAATTTTGACATATTATGATTGGCATTTTCTTGTTTTTATCAAAACTGGGTTTGAAATTAAGATTGAAAATGTCTTGGAAACTTTTGGAAATTTTTTTGCGCACTGCTCCCGAATTCAATTCGTGTAAAAATCAGGTGTCTAAAGGGAGAATATTGAATCTGCTTCTTACTCCAAGCCACCAGGTACCTCGGGCACCAGCCTTCACCAATTTAACCGTATAAAGATTTCTTTTTAGAATTCATCACAAATGAAAATGCAAATTGCAAGGCTCGTACTTCACAGTCACTAATATTTGAGTTTCTGGTTTTGATAACGTTGTGACAGCAAATTCTCTAACCTTCCGATATAGAGATGGCCCGAATGGCAACTCGCGATATAAAAGAATGTCGGCTTAGGTGAGTAAAGTTTACCCTACAGCGGTGAAAACAGAGGACAGGAAACCTTAAACCATGAGTACCAAACGAATGTATAGGAGAAAAAGGTACGTAAATACGGATAAAACAATTATAATTAAGAAAACTAGAATATTTCTTCTGCTACCGATTTCGTGAAACACTTAGAAACTTTTAAGAGACTCCAAATAGGACCAAATAGATATGCACTAGCAAGGTGTTTCACAATTTTTATAGGGGTAAGTTTCAACTAATATAAATAAATGAGGACGCGCGAAATAATCTGCAAGATTCAACAAACGAGTTTCGACCATTCCATAGATATTTTAAGAGTCGATGATTTATTTCCTTTACGTTTTACTCAATTAGCATAACACATATTTCCATTTGCAAAGTGTCTCAAACGCTCGATGAATACATGCTAGTTTGATGAAATTAACTCTTTAATTTTCTTTTTTTTGCTGCAATTTCGCATATATTTTGAAAGCCCTTTTCCCACGCTAAGTTAGGGTATCACCAAAGTATGTTATTTGATCTATCACGCTTTTCACTCCTCCCTAAGAATTCTGACATGTTTATATCATACGCTTGTTAAATAAAGACTTTGAAACTGACCAAACAAATCAACTGAAAAGAACGATGTAACACATAACAGCATTTCACTTACTGGTATCCGAGACAGTGACTTATGACCCAGTCGATGAATACATTAATGAAAACTTAAGCTGAAATTTTGATTAAAATAAATGCAAAAACTTGAAGATCCTAAGCATTTAATCACTGTCTTCACTTCATTGATGAACTAGGAGAATAGATGGAGTCAAAGAATACAATAGAACGTGAAAGTGAAAAACCACTACCAAATCAGAATAAAATTAACGCACTGGATTAATATAATATAGGAATAAGAACCTTTTTGGGGTGCTACTAAGAGAGTTAATTACCACAATTGAAGGAAACACGCAGGAGAATAATTATAGGTTATGATCCTAGATGAACAACGAAATATGGAAATGGCAATGGACAATGTTGGTGCTAGGAGCTATGAGGGAATGAAGAGTTAGTAGTAGTCGGGGCAGCTTCTAAAAACCAAATATCGAATTGATAGCCCGTGGCGGTGATGGTGGTGATGACTATGAGAGTTTACAATTTATAATTCGAGAAATATAAACAAAAACAAAGCACGGCATATGAAATTACTGACTTTTTTGTTTACACTATTGCCTAACCAACATGAATTATGTACAAAATATGACTATCACACACTAAAACGCCTTAATAATTATCCAATAATTTTGCCACTGACGCACTGACCCACTGACGACACTATGCCTTCATAGAGAAATAGAGTGAGTACTTAGTTGGTAGTTGATGACAGCACAGGTACTTGGAAATATTTTTAGGAAAGCATAGCAAAAGAGCTAGAAAGATTAATATAAATTGTCCTTTTTTCTTCGTTAAAACTTCATTATATAGGAATTGCTGTAGATAACTGTTAAACAAATGACATCTAAAAGGAGTGTGTGAGTAAGGAGCTCTTATGTTCATTTATCATTAATTCAACCTCTTCCGAATCCAGCGAAAACTTTTTCTCTCAATCTAGCTCGCGTTTCCAATTAAGTCGCGATAGGTGCTGAGACAGTGAAATGAATAGAGGTCAGTCTAAGTTGATGTTAATTTGGCGCAATTGCTTTTTAAACCAGGTCTTGGGGAGATGCTTGCGGTTGTCATCACCGATCCCTACCCATAGCCAGAAAAGAGTTAGACCCCAAGCTATAAAAATTATGTCCCCACTCAATATTCCCACCTCCTTTTTCAATATGCTTATCGACCCTCTCCCAGTGCCTCTACCTGGTGCTACCTACTCCCCCTGCCCCTAGCCTACGGCCACTTTCTCTCTTCGGACCTCCCCCCTCTCACGAATGCTCAAGTTCTCCCACCACTTCCCTCTTCTCACTCTCTCCTCCCGCAGTCCGCTTTTACTACACCTTCTCCGACGACCCCATGTCCATAGCCTATTTCCGTCACACCCGAAAGGGCGCACTAAAAACTTTGGGAGCGCATTGTTTCGAATTTCACGAAACAATTAATAGAGGCCATTTAGATCTCGCACTAGCTGGGAAGATTATTAAAATTTAGTATTCACTTTTTACTGCTTTTCTTCCTTTCGTTGAATCCCTGAGTGTTCGGCTCGAAATTCTTTCCTTTGGTCTTACACCTTATAGAAACTTATCCCGTGGGATGCTACAGCATAAAGTTAATTCCTAACGCAAGTGATATATTTATAAAAATTAAAAGGTAAGAGCCCTTTCACAATTTCTTAAACTTGATATCTCCCCACGGTTTCTATCTCAAAACCAACCATTGTATCTCAATTTTACATACATGCACAAGCACAAGAGTTGTCTTTCTTTTTGACAAGTACTATGTACAAAAAACAACTTAGTGAAAAAAGGAATAGGTTTGAAGAAGTTTTTTGCATTCATACCGTGACTCTTTCTCAGCATTTCATAAAAGGCAAGTATATTTTTCCTTGACAGTAAATATAGTATAATTTGCTTCAGAAGTACTTGAAAAGAAAATTTTCCAATAAAAGGAAATTCTTATTAAGGAAATAATCCGAAACGAGAAGATTTTGCTGCAAATTCACAGTTGATAGCTGAAAATTCACATTTGGCAGTTGATATGCAGTTAAATTAAATATCCTAATTCCTTGCTTCGCTGTAATTTGGCTCTAACAGTATGACAGCAAGGAAAAAGTTTGGCATGATCAGAGAAGAATCGCCAACTACTAGCTCTAAACCAGGATTCTGAATACGCTCTGACTTAGAGAAAAATACTGCATAGGTATATTTTATGTCGCCGGACAGAGAGGATATAATGCATTATTACAGTCCCTTGATGCCTTTCATTGACTGAAAGCTAAACTTTGCGCCGTAGTTTCTCTATTACTATCTTTCAACCCATATATACGTGCAAATATCATAATTATCAAAAGTTTCGCGTCTCCTAGGCTGCTATGCTGCACCAAACATTTAGTAGCAGGGGACATGGAAAAGAAGCAATGAAATATTTTTGTGGACTATTAGTGCACTCATAGTTCGTTCTGGACTTTTATTAAATTGGTTATACTAGTAACAAAATGAACGGGATATCGGTCCAGAGCCATCAATAGAGGTGAAAATAATACTCTTCCAGACAAGTATTTATCATAGAGATGTTTCCGAACAGATATTGGCCTTCACAGTAGGGCAGTGTGACTAAGTCAACGTAGGATCATAGTCCTTTCGGTTTTTGCTTGAGAGTTTCTTTTGGCTTCTTATGGACATACTTTCCCTTTTCTAAATACCCTTCTTCTTTGTTCATGTTTTCTTCCTTCCCTCAGTTTTTCTCTCACCTTTCACCCCTCATTCCCACCTAGCCTCCCATTACCCACCTTACTTCCCTCACGCTCCTTCCCACTCTACCCTCGTCTTCCTCCACTCTCTTCTCTTTCCACGGATCACGCCATTATTCACATCAACCCCTCCTCCTCCACCGACAGCCCCCAAATGCCCTCGAAATCACGGACGCGCGACAGCTGCTACGGGCGCCATTGAACTTTCACCGCGCGTTCAAGTCTCTCTCTACTCTGCATGGGAGACTTCAACGCGTTTCGAATGGCAGGTCCCAAGAAGATGGGAATCGGAGAAAGCTCAGGGGGAGCTGGTGAGGGAGAGTGAAGAGACAAACAAGGAATGGAACCCAGGCCAAATTTTGAGGAGTAGACATCCCACGAATTAATCCCTAATCCTTGCCACGGGCATTGGGGAGTTATATCAGCGGAAATACGGGTTCTCCTGGTTGCAATATGCATGAAAACGTCTTCGAGTGAATCCCAATTCCATCACATCCAATTTGGATTAAACTGAATGCAGCATGAAATTCATATTACTAAGCTCAAATATAATTATTTTCATTATCCGCATATCCGATATTATGCTGGTCAACGAATATTTTGGACATTTAATAAGGTGAACATTGCATTTGGGTGTTACATGAACTGGAAAACAAACTAAGTATATGCTACAGAATTGGACATAATTGAATTTGAACAAAAAAAGCGAAGAGCGACTACGTGTTAAATAAGAATAAACTAGCATGATGGAGAGATTTGAGAAGGCTTTAAAACTTCAGCGACTCATTCTCTCTTCACTTTCCAAGTATTTAAAAATAAAATTGTCTTCCTAGAAGCACATCCTTGAGATTTTAAATGAGAGCACCTGTACTGTACAGCGAGTTCACCAGCCAAATGAAAGTGTATTCCATATGGTATGTAGGGCGAGACGATTGATGAAACTAAAAAAATACAACAACATCTTCTCTTAAGAATGATTTAAAACTGTAAGCCTGAAAAGGCAATCTTTGCAAAATTGTTACCTGACAATTATCTCTCCGCTCTACTGATCTGACAAAATACAGTTGCTATTGTGAAATGTCTGAGTACTCGTAATTTTTATAATTGCATGTCAACCAGAGAAGGGATTAAAATGAGGTCTAATCTCTGAGATTTGTAGGCGTATCGTTAGCGAAAGATCGACAATATTATATAACGAAGAATGGATAAATAATAGCCATTAGGCAGCAGACATATAAAATTTTTACTTCAGGGTACTTATTTTACCCATTATGTTTATAATACAAAAATCACTTTTTATGGTGTGAGAATATGGATGATGAAACAAATACGCAAAGCTTTCCTACCTCATATTAATAATTATTTATTAATAATTATGATTATAATCATGTAATAACAAATACGGATATGTATCGCCACTTAAGCACACATGGCTGTTGCAATGGCTGTATATCAATCAATGCTCAATAACATCAATGTGGACACATTGATACCGAGGTTATAGCACCAGTTATTAAGCGACCCAGTTGCAGCAGTTTACTTTACCCATTGAAATGAAAGTTAAATTGTGGATCACAAAATCAAACAGTTAGCCAACACATGGTTAAAGGTAAAAAAAACAGTTGGGCGACATTCAGTATGTACTACCGTCTCCAAAATTTATAGCCAGTCACCGTCGAGCTGAGAAATGAGAAAAGGTGAAAACGTTTCCTATTCTGGCATTCAGTGGCTGGCAGGCTCTCTGGCCTCTCAAAGCGACGTACAGCTGTCGCAGACCAAGTGACTAGATGCTGAAATTACGATAGATATAACCTTACCCCAATGCCCCACCCGCAAGTGGCGCCCAACAGACTTCTGGAAATGTTAGTACATGTCGATGTAGATACAATGCCAATACCATGCCTCTACAGTAGCCTAAAAAGTTACTATCACCCAAATTAAATACCTATTCTTAATGGCATGAGTGAGAATAGCTTATAGTTGTCTTCCCAGACGGTTACTGGATTTTAACCATAGGAATAGTTTAGCAATCGGATACCAATTTTCCTGCAAACATTTTACATCAAGTTGTTGTTTCCTGAAGGTCTAACACCAAATTTTCCAGAATGGGCAATACAGACTTCCTTGAGCATATATTTTAAGAATTCAGTCATATTTATATTTTGAAAACAAGAGAAACTGAATTAGCATGAAAAAAAAACTTATTTTCATTTATCCTCAAAAATTCAAGATAAATTCTATAAAATTATTCTTTTACTACAAAATGAAGCCAAATAGCTATTGACTCAATAAACTATAACATTTTTATCGACAGAATTTTATTTTCTGTACAGCTTGCAAAAAAATTGGATATGTTGTTCAGAACAAATTAAATTTTATATCAAGTTGACACCTCAAACCCCAGGAGTTCAGGAATTTCAATCTTAAAGTCACACTTTATTTTTTTACTTAGGTAAAAATGTTCAAAAATTTCCAAGGGTACGACAATGTACTATAAATGTTTATCAAAGACACTTTTCTTTCATCTATCAAACATTGGATTTCTGCTGGCTGTCTTGGATTGATATTATGATCACATTAATGATTTCGCTGTAATTAACAATATATTTTTAACATATACTACAGTAAATGCAAAAACCTGTGCAAGTAAAATCACGTGTAACAGATTAAAATAGGCATAGATTTTCCATTTGATAGTTTTGGACAAATTCTTGGTTCCATGAATATGGCCATGCCTTTAATTGCAAATGAATTGCAATAAGAGTAATTACAGTAAGTGAAGCCATATAAAAAATGAAAGGTGGTCTAAAAGGAATTAAAACTGTATCGAAGTGCTCCGTTATTTCACATCCAAACACCTCTTCGTTGGCAAATGAAAAACAACTATGCTAGTTTTCAAAAATAAATGCTTATCATAACGAAAAATTCACCTGCAATTGATCGATGGATGGATGAACTTAATACAAACAGAATATACTTCAGTCAAAAAGTGTTTCATCCCTTTGAAATGTTTCCAAAGTTTTTAAGTTACAAGCATTTCTCTTTCCGACTAACTAATTAGCATAGGTTATATTTCGAAGACTTCAGTTCACTCTGCGATAAGGCGGAAAGAAATATGCTTGCTTATTCTGCTCTTGTATCGGTTTAGTCGAAGATTTTTGAGGTCACATTTCGAGGTCTGCTGTTTTCCACCGATTGGTGATTCGCAACACAAGGACCACGTGGTGCGTGGCGCTGCGGATATGGGACAATCACTTTCTACAACCAACGAATCGCCACTTTAAAATCATAGAGAGTCGATTTCCAGTTATTTCAGTCGTCCGTCTTCAATATTTGCTCGGGAAAAGTCTTCTTCGTAAACAATGAAATCATGAAATGGATCCACCAAATAATTTCTTAGGCACGAAATATAAAGACGAAAATAATTGTGTATGAGAAAGCATTCATTCTAAATTAGTACCTCAAAAATTAAATTCTGTATACGTAAACGTAGAAGTATCAAAAGTAACTCATGAAATTAGCAATTTCACTATTTTTTTCAAAATGTCATCAATACAAACATCATGCGACATGTTTTATTGTCTTATTAGGATGAAATGGGTAGCGGAGGTTTAAAAAAATTGTAAAAACACAAAAATACAAGATATTTCCTTCACTGGAAAGTAAAATTGGTTATCATGTGATTGTTAAAGGAAATTTCAAATAAAATACTGTAAATGAGATCGGTGGAACCAGTGACAAGCTCTAGGAACACCCTGAGTTTTGGAATTTCGATGCAATATGCATGTAAAGTACATTGGTCTGACTTTCAAAAATATTTCTCAACTGGAGATGCCTGTACTTTGGTAATAAAAATGATTTTGATGCTTATATCTCCAAAAATTAAAAAAATATAATTCTGAGAAACTACTCCTTCCTTTCTGGACATACACATGACTCTCCCACGACAAAAGAACATTAGATCAAGATTAGAAGACATAGGAAATTAAAATCATCAATTGAACTTTACAATGATTGACACATTTTTCCAGAAAATTACACGTCCGTAAAAATTTTCCCAAGTTCATGTAAAGTTTACCTAGTGTCAACCACAGTTCAACTTTCATCAAACTATATTTGAGTTGCATTAATAAAATTATGATTTCTTTTTTCTTCAAGGTAATTTTTATTCTTTTAAGATGCAATTTTGTCTTATTACTATCCATCGAATTAAGCCTACATGGCAAGTATTTCAAATTCAAACAAGTTTGAAATCGCGCTCTACTCTCCTCTGCTCGTTTTAATTCACTGTGGAAGTTCATTTTTCTTTTCTCCGTTTTGAGCCACCTGAGCATAAAATTAAATGAAACCGAAAACGACATATTACGTTAAATTATCCATTTATAACAGTTCACTTGGGCATATAATGCGCATAGTTGTTACAAATTACTGTCAAAGAAAGTTTGGGAGAGTATTTTAATAACATTAATTTTCATGATGCCCAAATGGTACAGCTTGGAAGATTCACATCTTAAAAACGTATCTCTACCAGTGGAATTGGAAAAATTCTAGCCATCGCATTATGTCATACAGGGTCGCACCCTAAAGTGGTAAAACTGATTTTCTCTGGCGCGAACGGAGCGGTGGAGGGGGGTCTGCCTGGCAGGGTAAGGTGGAGGGGGCTCTTTGAAACAGACCGACACCAACCTCAGTCGCCTGCGTGTTGTCGTTGAGTGAGGACACCGTTTTTAGTGAAGCAAGTTTTTTGTCCGCGTCGAAAAACAAAATGAATCTGAATTTAGAGCAACGTTATTCCATGAAGTTTTGTGAGAAACTCGGGAAGACGGCTACTGAGACCCTCGATATGATCAAGCAGGTTTATGGGGACACTGCCTTAAGCCGTTCCACAGTATTTGAGTGGAACAAGTTGTTTAAAGAGGGTAGGGAACTCGTTGAAGTCGACCATCGCTCCGGACGGCCGTCGACGGCAAGAACCGACACGAATGTGGACTGAGTGAGGACACTGCTGAACACAGACCGACGCTTAACCAGTGAAGAAATTGCAAACCAGTTTGGTCTGTCTGCATCCAACGTCCAACGCATTATTTCACAGGTTTGGCCATGCGCAAGGTGTGCGCCAAGATGGTGCCGAAAATTCGTGCCGTGGCGCGCTCGTCGTCAGACAGCTCCTGGCCAAATACGGCGTTTCCACGTTGCCGCACCCGCCCTATTCTCCCGATCTGGCACCACTAGACTTCTTCTTCTTCCCCCTGATGAAAAGACAGCTCAAGGGACGACGTTTTGACTCGATAAAGGCCGTTCAAGAGGCTTCGACGAGGGTCATCAACGGCATCCTCAAAGAAAATTTCCAGCGGGCGAACGGGGAATGGGAGCAACGTTATACTAAGTGTGTAGCAGCTCAAGGAGCATACTTTGAAGATTATTAAGTCGATGTAAGTATATCGTCAATAAAATTCTTATAAAAAAATCAGTCCTACCAGTTTTGGGTGCGACCCTGTATTATTATTTTATATATTTGGATATTCCACGTTAGTTCTAATTGAAGCCATGGCTACATATACAGAAAATATCCACGCGCTCGATAATAAAATTTTGAAGTAGCCAATAACATTACCAACATTTGGAGTTCAGGATGCTTTCGTTAAGTTCATACGTTCTTGCCATATTGTTTATGCATTTGGCTAATATTTCTCTTCATACCAACATACCAGCGATATAAAGCTATGTCAATATATCGTTATCAACTGTAAATTTTACAATGCAACAATTTCAGAGCGTAAAAATCATTCGCCTTTACCGGAATCGAATCCCGGTCAAGGCGAATGATTTTTACGCTATGAAATTGTTGCATTGAAACGCATATTAGCGGATGACTCCGTTAAAAGTTACTGTTGCGGCATTTCCCGCAGTTCCTTGAAATTTGCAAATTTTACAAATATCGAGTGAAAATTGAAAACAATATCACAGTTGTGGCGGAGTAATTTTTTCCCGAATTCCATTTTTAGTTGAAACACATTAGCCATTATACTATCGTTATAAATTTGTCTGATACTTGAAAATTGGCCGATTAAAAGTCGAAATAATGCAAACCGTTTTCTATAATCAAACTTTTTTTTTCAAATATCATCTATTCTGTGCATATAGAACTTAATTGCCCTATCCGTGGGTGTAAATATGCATAAATGTATTGTTAAAAATTAAGACAATGAAATCAAAGGAACCATATCTTTTGTTTTAATTAAGTTTTTTCGATACTCAAGGTGAAGTTGTCTTTCAATACTCAGACGCGTTGACAAATTCTTACACAGCCATTTGAGATACTACAATATGAATAAAATGTTGGTTTACACTGGTTGTATTCTATGACCACGCCCTCACGTTTTTAGTAACTGAGTGAAAAAAACAAAATCGAAGGGAAGGATAAATTCTCTGAAAATACTTCATAGGATTAGGAAACATGTGATGTCGATCACATAATCACGGTGGTGGCGTAAAAAAGTGACCGCTTTGGAATGCATCACACGTTTTCATTTCTTGCAAAATGTCTTCATATATATTCAATCACCGGGCCATCCCGCCGAAAAGGTCAGAATTATTCTTTTTATGTGCGTACAGATTACGAATTCATAAAAGACACTGAGCTCCCCGTCTAGATAACAGTCACCGAAATACAACAGCTACGATATGGACTGGGACTTCAAAGGAGCAACAAGCAAATAAAATCACCGACATTTCTCCCGTCACATTGGGAAACAACCCTTCACAGACTATTTGGAAAAAGACGAGAGGACTAAGAAAAATCGTTGTCACTTCTGCCATATTAAGTTTCTCCTTTTCCTTTCTCAGGGTCTACGACTGTCAAGAGGTAGCCACAAACAATTTCGATGAGGGAGACAGAGAGAGAGAGAGTGAGAAAATATATCGCATTGTCAATACGGAAGTCTCGATGTGTGCAGAGCGTGCTCGCCCATTCTGCTGCACACAAGTCACGCAAAAAGGGTTAGAGACAAAAGCCGAGTCGATTTCCCTTTCCTTGTTTCACCTTTCCCTTTGCTTAACTTGTCAATTTCAATCCCACGATGGCTCACGAAAAGGGAAAAAACCCAGGAAGGGATTTATTAAAGGCATTCATTTCATCAATACAAAAAAAAGCAAGAAAACACAAAGTATGATTCTGAATGAGGGTATTTAAAAGGCCATGAATTAGTGAGTGGGAAGATCAAGAAATGAAAGTAAGCTATTAAAATGAAATCGCAAGAAATGTCATCATCTTATTCCCACGTTTAAGATGACTAATACTCTTATACAAGGGTGGTCTGAAAAGTTTCCGACCTAACAAAGATACAAGACATTTTTTCTGAAATTTTCTGAGGTCGGAAACTATTCAGACCACCCACGTACCTACTACTATTGAAGAGGTTATATCACAATTAAAAAAAGGGTTTTCTCTAATGTAATTAGAAATCTAAATTGTGCATAAAGTCTATACTTTTCTTATTTTTTATTTACATCGCTGTAATTAAAAATAATAATTAAGAAAAGTTCTCCGTCCTAGATACATATATACATGGATGGCTTCAACATATTCTAAAAAGTATTCTTTTCTGTAGCGTAGGTTCCTTTTTCTTCTACCAATCAAAGGTGACGTTCAATATTTCTATATTTTGGAGTAACTTTTTCATTATTCACCTTCATATTAAAAAGCAACGCATTAAGTAACGAGTTGTAGTCACAAATTTAAAACTATACTTCACTACTTGTACGTACAGAAAGAATGTAAAATACGTATTTTGTAGTCTACGAGGGTATTTTGAGTGATGGTATACGTATAACAGTCACTTTTTTACCAGAGTAAAGTAGTACTCTCTTTCTCTCTTATACTCTCTAAAGTTTTGTTTAATTAACTTATATAAAAAAACCGCACCCATAATGAAATCATGTACCTTCAAGTTTGAAATTATTGGTTATCCTTTCAAATTATAAAATCTACCGCTAAAACTATTATTTAAAATTGTTCAAATTTGGAATTGAATTCATTTTAATAACCAGATTGAGTATACATAAATCCTTTCAATCGAGGTTGATCCAGGTTCCGTTCATAAACTTTTTAAGCATGTTTAATTAAGAAAACGCGATGATGACAACCTACATGCTTTGCTTGAAATATAGTGCATAATCCATGTTGTCAAACTCTCATGGCATCCTTGGTAAAATATTAGAGAAAAAGTTTCAGTTGCTTTGAATAAAATTTACATTTTTCTCTGATTTAACTATATGTATTCATTTTGAATTCCTCTCTGGAATTTGTTGAAATTAAATTTAAACTTTTATCATCATACATTCTCTTTCACCCTTCCAAGGGTAGCCGCCTTAACGAAGGCACAATTTTAGTGCCCGATGGGGGGGTTTACATGCTATAATGTAACCTAGGGCTCTGCTGGCGTCCGTTTAGCCACCGATAGGACCTCCCAACTCAGATAGACCTGGGCAGGGGAGAGAAATGAAGTGGGTCCCTAAATATTGGGTGAGGGGAACTCTGAAGGCATGGTTTAGAAGAAGAACCCTGTTAAAATCCTTGTTCTCCAGGACGGGCGCTCGGCGGATGTCCTGCACCCCATCCTGGTAAGAATAATTTCATAACGTTTTCCAGAGAAAATAAAGCCGAATACTTAACTGACAACGATGATTGGTGCATAAAAATACAGTGATTTTTCAACATAAATTTACAGGGATTGATTGGAGAAGTTGAAGAAATAATAAAGAAAATAGAACCATCGCGACTGGAAATCCTGGTAATGGCAGTAATAAAAAATAAGGGCGGAGGACAGTAATTGATCGCTGATAATAATCTCTTCGGAGTAAAGAAGAAAAACCTGAGAGCACAAAATCTGGGGCATCTATCCTTTTAAAAAAGAAACGAAGCAAGTTATAACGATTTGGAAGGAATTTAATGATATACTAATAATAACAATGCAAGTGCATGGAAAAAAAGTGAAAGTAACGGGAGTATGTGGCTCTGACAAATATGCTCCAGCTGAGAACAAGAGAGATTTTTATGAGGACCTGGTGGAGGTGGTAGATTCATGCTTGCATATCATGAATATGAGTTGGCAATAAAAAGTAATTTGTACAGAGTAGTGGGATGGTGAATAAAAAAAAGTTTTAAATTCGTGCGGAGAAAATACAGAAATTACTAATGAGAGAAGACTGATTTCTATAAGGTTAGGGAAAGTGTTCTATATATGAAATAGCAGCATAAAGAAATTCATGCGTTTACTTGGAAGTTTACTTCTGTACTCCATCAAGAAACCTGAAATCAACTATGTTGCAGGAAGAAAGTGGGAAATATTAAACTCAAAAAAGAATAATCGTCAGACTGCTTGCGGCAAATGAGGAGTGGAAGAATAATTTTATGACTTTTGGAAGCAATCGATCGTGGAAGTAGCTGATGAAACCTTTAGAAGTGAGAGAATAAATAAATGTAGGGAGGAATGGATGGTCATGGAAGCAATGAAAGTTGTGGAAAAAACGAAGAAATTCTATCGGAAATGGTTAAACTGGAGGAATTTTAAGATGTTTACAGATGCAAACGTTGAATTGAGTTGAAAAAAGTATTAAAATGTAAAAATTATGCATGGGAAAGAATATGTGGGGCAATAGACCGATGTCTATTGTCCCACTTTATATTGATTATATATCGATGAGACATAGAAACCTGGAGGATAATAAAATAAAAATGGCAAACAATCCTGCACCAGGTCTGCAGCCTGCATCTATGGCATATTGGAAACAGCACTTCAACGAACTGCTAGTAAACTGCTAGTAGAAAGAAAACGGAATAGGGTAAAAGGAAATCATTTGGATAGTTGTGTGTGTTAGGAGTTCATTTTAGAGGACAAAGTAAAATTGGCCCTAAGGAAGGCAAGGGGTTGAAATGCACATGGACCGTGGTGAATTATGAAAGAATTATCAAAATATGAACCTCCTAAGTTCATAAACCATCTCGGTAACATGCTAAACCAGATTATTGAAGGAAATGAAATATCGGAAGAATGGTGTTTAGTTTACTCGCATACATCTGCTATAAAAAAGAAATAATGAAGAACCATATTGGAATTGAAAAATTAAACAACTAGGTTTTTCCACAAAGAATTTTTTTAAACTTTCTATGTGGAAAAGCCAAGTTGTTTAATGTTCAATTTCAATATGAAGATTTTCCACCAAGTCACGCCTGAAACTATTATTTTTATAAATACCCAAATATTTATAGGAGGCATTTACAACGTCCTAAAAAATATAGGTTTGGATTCGGATAGGATTGAAGGGAAGATAAAATATCACCAGGCAGAGTTTACCTTGTGGCGATCCAATATTGGTCACATTTTTAACCCCAGGAAAATAAGTAACATTGTGATAACTGATAGAGTTCATTTATAATTTGTGATTCTTTAAATTGCCGATGATTCTTTGCCTATTAGCCAACTTTGGAAAATAATGGAACAGAATGATATCAACTAACATCATTTATTAAACGTGTATATCAACTCTCAAGCTTCAGTTAAGATAGGAAAGAAGGTATCTAATTTGTTCATTACCTAAAAGGACTTAGACAACGCTTTGATACTGTCTCCTATTCTTTTTAAAATATAGGAGCAGAATGTTTTGGAACAAAATCATCGATCCTATCGAGGGAAGTATGGGTGTCTACTTTAGGCATGGAAAAATATACTCTCTACTGGGTGCAGATGGCCAGGTATTATTACTACAAGCCGGGAAGTTGTTAAACTCATTAAAAGAAAGTTATTGAAAGCCTTTTAAGGAGGAGAGTTTTATATTAAACGTGAATAAAACCGAAAATCTGGTAGTAGAAGGAGATGGAAAAGACTGTAATCTCATTAAAACAACCATCAAGGCCGTAAAACTATTTAGGTATATTTTTTTAAGGTAATCTACCGGTTAAGGTATGTTTTGGATGGACATAACTACCAAATAACTACGTATCTCCTAATAAAACACTACAGCATTCTACCCTACACCAAGTTCCTCTTCATTTCTGTGTACTCCCTTCACCTCGTCCACCATCCCTAACCTATTCCTGCCCTTCCCTCGTTTGCCTTTAACAGTCTTCATCATATCATTGCCGATCAATATGCTTTTCATCCATTTTTCCTGCCTCCTTATGATTTTTCCCAACATATCCCTCTCCTCGCTCACCAAGAAAGGAATTAAATGGACAAATTGCCTCTGCCCTGCACTCATTGCTTCACTTCCGCACTCGACACTTAATAGAATGGCGATTATTTTTCTGAGTTAGCATCCCATAAGGAGATTCGAAATCACGGCTACAGGAAACAGGCACGGATATATGAAGAATTCAAACTACATCCTCAAAGTCCTTAGGTAGGAGCAACCATACAATTAGTCTTCCGCAATGTTTCATTTTCAGAGTAGCGAAAGTCGACGCTTTCGTCTTTTCACTTCCCCTTCCGAATGCTTAAAAAGGATATTTTCCTCCGTCGTTGTGCGTGGACAAGTCACACCACGTCATCCGGTACGGATATTACCATTAGGCTTGCGGATTCATGACTTCTTCACCACTTTCACCTACTCACGGGATACCACATTTATTTCAACTTGTACATTGACGAGTCGATCGGAACAAAACGAAAAACTTTCTCAAGTCACATCGTCCGAAGCTTATCATTTACATTATTCTCGTCAAAGAATATCACCAAGCTTCTGAGGTCCAAATATATCAGCTTAGTAAGAAACAGAGTCAAATATTTTCGAGAATTACATTTTATAAATAAATGACTCCGATGACCAAACAAGTTTGCCTTTGTTACTATAAAGCCACTCTTTTTCCACTCATTTGTCCTCAAATCCTTGGAAAACATCCATGATTACTCCGGTCAGTTCGTGGCAATTTTTTTTAGCTGAATTGTGAACCCACGGTTTCAAATAAATTTAGGTTACATTGCAGTTTACCAGATTAATTTAGTTCTACCTCAAAGTACCTAAGAGTAAATCTCATATCGAACTAATGCATTTTCATCCTTGATTATATACTATATAACGCTGCGACAGATCAGTGACAGTCAAAATTTCAATAATAATTCTTGAAACAGAAGTTTATTGACTAAGACAAACGATTTTGGAGATTTCAAATAGTAAAAAATCATAACGTTCTTGTAGAAGCTAAGCCAGAAAAGTCGATAAAAACTGACAGCCGTTTTATAGAATTAAATTCATAATAATAATATGAAATTGACGGTTCAACAATATGAAATTTTCAACATGAAAGAGATATTAACGATGGCATCCAGCGACGAGAGTTCTCCTAGTATTTGTCAGTTAAGCATCGCAACAATAAATCTTTCGCTTCAAGCATCTCACCTTCACCTCAGTTCTTGCGCATGCCTACTAAGTCTTCAACTTATTATGATACCTTTTATGGTAAAATCTTATGATTTTTTCAAGCACATATGTCATTGAAAAAAATTAAGCTATTTTCCGAGCCTTTTAGAGATTATTTGTTTTGTTTTGGTTTTAGATGATTTGGCATTATAGGTTGTTTCTGAAGATATAATTCTAATATTTTCTCATACCCGATTAAATATGTAATGTAATGTTAATGAGTTCTGACACTCATTATTACCCCGAAGCTCTCCCCTTCGTTGCCCAAGAAAGTATCCTACTCATGTATAAACAAATATTTATTTCCGAGAAAGGGATATAACTCTGCCATTTCTTCCTACAACAAAGTACAGTGGCTAGCAAACGGACTCATCCAAGGCAGTCTGTGAAAGACGGGTAAGGAATATTGGGGAGCGATGGAAAAAATTAAGTAAGCATTAGTCAGTAATTATCTAAAGTTTTTGGGCGCATCATTTAATTGACAACTATGCTTACGCTATGATGCAACGTCGGTATGTCTCGGTGGGGAAACTTTGAGACAACTTTGGAGGCCTTCGGTACTCTAGAAAAGTCATAACGTTATTCATAATACAAAGCAATTCACATTAACAAAATAGAATATATGAATAAAGGTGATCCCATCCCCTCATGCTCTGAAAACGGTATAATATTAAAATTCTTGGACCAGATACGACGGTTTTATGAAAAACTGATGTAATTTCTAACAATTAAAATGCGTTTTACAATGTAAATGATTATTATTTTTTCGTAATAATAGTCTTTACACAGATTGTTCCACACCACATTTTGAACCCACCGCAACTTCATTTTCCTTAAAATTATCCAAGTAGTAGGTATATCCCGAAGCACATCTTATAAAGTTCGTGAATAAATATCGCCAGCAGCTGGAGGGAAAGTCTTGATTAGAGTGAAATGTCAGAAATTTCCCTTCATCCCAGTCATCTCTAAATTTCAACACCCTGTTCATCATCATAATTGTAATAATTATAATTGAGGAACCATTCCCTCTTACTTGGTATCATAAGTGTCGCAGTATGTCTGTACTCGCAATTTGAAATTACATTGTTAACATGGTTAAACAAAATCGAACAACATGCATATCCCTATGGAAAAGTTGTGAATGGTAATCGAAGTTATACGAGGTGGAATATAAAGGAAGAAGATTTTAAAGACACCGGAAGGTAAATCAAAGCAAAGGATGAATTCTATGCCTCTCTCTCTTGCATTGAATTTGAACCCTCGCAGCGCTACTAGTTCAAATGATCCGATTTTTTTAGGCATCCGCTTGAAGTGTAGAAACGTTTGCTGGCCTGGATGATTATTTTAGCATACAAAAAAGGACATTATAAGGGATTACGGATCCGCTACGTTTGACAAAACCTATGGTGCGATGAAGCAATCGCAATAGCTGTAAAAACATGTATTTCCTATGGTTATCCATATTTCGAAACTCTCAAAATGCGAAGCAAAATTCGAGCATTTTATTTTAGGACATATCTATGGTCGCTATAACAGAAGGGAGAATGTTAGTCAGGAGAAAAGAATAAACAGAAAGTAGGCGGAATTTAAGAAGCGTTTATAGTAGCGTACGATGCCACGTTGTATCGTGTTAGGTGAGAATTAGAAGTGCTGCTGTGGTTAGTCAGTATGCTCAGCTAATGCCCACCGTTGCTGGTAGACTACCATTCCATGATACACGCTCGTCTGAATATTGATATTTAAGGAATCCTTAAAGAGGAAACAAAAAGAAATCCACACTTCTTCAGTATAATCTTAAGATAAATTGCGGCAGGCTAAAGAAATAATCGAAAGGTTGACTACAGAATAACGGGGAACAGATGTGAGCCAAAGGCAACAGTACTCGTGTGGATAACTACGGCTTTATCGCTTTGCCATTGTTCCATCTTGAACACCGAATATCAAGCCTTTTTCGTTGAACTGTGCAAAACGTTTTCCAGTTTATATCGCAAACGTTACTTCATTTTTTTAACGGACTTTCATTTTTGAAATCCTATAAAAGGAATGTGAAATGTTCCCTTCGCACGATCTCCAAAAACACTCCCCCATTGAGCACACATTTTAAAAAAATATCATTAGATTCGATACGTTTTTCGCTTCCATTGTTAATTCCAAAGTATTCGGGGATGGTGTCGATCTTAGAACCTCCCTAACGGCTCTCACATCCTATGTACTGTTTGGGTGAAGACATCTGATGAACCTGGTGCTTAGTTTGGTCATGCTGAATAAGATTTCTTCCGCTGGTTCATCAAAAAAGAATGGCTTCACGTTCATATAGTATGTATCTGCACTTCCCTATTTACCACCACACCTAGTTATTTCATATCCTTTTCAAAGTATTTATTGGCCAAAATTGAGATTCTTATTACGAGCCCTGCCACGCAACGATCTGACACTTAGCAAGACGCACGGGATCGGATGTAATATTCTCTACGGATTGCCAAATCTGGCCCCGGGCAGTTTTGTGCCCTTTCAGCTCACAATTTAACCCGGCTCTATCTGGGGTGAGAAGAGTGGCAATGAGATGGAAAAGAGAGATAAGGAGAGAGTGAAAGAGAGAATGGTCGGGAGATCGTGGAGGGAGGGGATCGGTGGTTGAGGGAGAGAGGTGTGGAAGGTTCGGAGTGAGAGGTACACTATCTGGGTCAGTTGGCAAGCAAGCCCTCTCCAACTAAGTGGGTCTCCGATCCATATTCTCCGCCTTTTCTCCCGCACACTGCTTGCTTTCTTTCTTCCCTCACCACCCCCCCCCACCGAAACCCTCCCACAGCCCATCCCACTTCCATCGTCTCGTCCCTCCCTCGCATTTCGAACCGCGCTCGCAACGAGCCATGTCTCGCGATTCCATCAACTTCTTCTTTGCCGCCGACACAACCCACCATTCTCTGCCGTTCTCACCAACTGAGGGCGATGCTCTTGACCTTCTACACGGTAGCCACGATCAACGACCGCCAAAGGACGCACACGCATACTGAAACTCTCCCTTCCCACCGTTCTGCAACTGCTCCTCTCTGTTTTTTTCTCCCACCTGTACCTTGGCATTGAAGTTCCAGCCGAGTAAACAGGACTTCAAAAATAAAAAAGCGTGCTTTTAAATTGCATTATCGCCAAGAGGGTTCTTCGAAGGTGGCTAATGATTCAATCGAGGCTTGTTGTTACACCACTATTGTTAATTAGCTGAACACCCTTCTTCCCGTGCAATTAAGCATTATCTAGTTTATATTTTCAGCTTTCAGTAAAATGGATTTAAGATTTTTCCTTGCTGTCCACTCATTTACTTCGGATTTTAGCAAATAATTCCCTTTCTCATGTATGGGTATATTTTGAATTTCATTTGGGTACAATAGTGAATTTTTAAGGACCGAGAGCATCCTTATTCAAACTGAACATAATTTGTTGATGTCACTTAGATAAATGGTTTATGAAGTAAATAATGTTTAATAAAGTTTATCGACCAACCAGAATAATTACTAAACATGACTATTTCAACTGCTGCTGATATATGCAGAGGCAGAAATGTGAAAGGCTTTGGAGAAACTCAAATAACTTCAGCAAAAGTTTTCTAAATAATAAAAAAGTCAGTTTCCCTATGATACAACATATCAGTCATAATTTACATGCCAACATTTATGTGCGAAAACATAAAAAAAACTAAGCTGCTTTTAATGAGATATAACTGCTCATTGTAAAAAGTGTTACCGTACTTTTAATAACTAGCATTTTTCAGATGTTTTTTATAATTTACTCCAAAAGAATATCAGGCAAAAGTGGAATCCTTATTGAGGTCAAGAGCTTTCGTAGTTTCACTAAATTTTGTTTTCAAGGAAGCCAATTAAGCGCGCATCAGAAATTCTTGCCATTTTTACTTTCCAATTCCCAGTGCAGGAAAGATTTAACCTTGCTCCATTTAAATTGCTTATGATTTTAAAATTCATAACAATTTTCCATTGTTTGACATTAAAAGGTCATCCTAAATCTTACAGATAAATGTACAGGATTAACAAATGTTAGAAAAACTATACAATGAAAGGAAACGTACAGAAAGTTCTCTTATTCCTCAGTCTGTCTAGTAACTTGTCCAACAGTAACTGATGACCAAGCATTAGTTGCTCAGTCAGCCAAGGTGTTGCAAGCATTGCTGAGTGAATTGGAGGTTCAGTGTGATAAATATAGGATAAGAATGAATATTAATAAAACAAAGGTTATGCGATTTTCCAGAAAGAAAAAGGCTTAGCTAAATATTAAAATAGGCGGGGAAAAATAGAGCAGGTAGAGCAGTTTACATATCTCGGAAGTGTTTTGGACCAATACGGTCAAAGTGGTAGGGACGTAAGGAGAAGAATATGCGCTAGGCAAGGAGGCTTTCTCAAGGAGGAGGGAGTTGATGACGGGGACGTTGAGTAGGGATGTTAAGACAAGACTCGTAAAAACTCTGATATGGAGCGTAGCTATGTACGGCGCGGAAACGTGGTCACTGAAGCAGGAGGATAGACGTAGATTGGAGGCTTTTGAAATGTGGGTGTGGAGAAGAATGGAGACGGGGAAATGGACCGAAAGGAAAACAAATGAGGTAGTACTGGAGATGGTGGGTGAGGAGAGAGGTTTGTTGAGAGAAATCCTATGGAGGCAGGAAAAATGGATGAAAGGCGTATTGAGCGGTAGTGGAATGTTGAAGAAGGTAATAGAATGTTGGGCAAGCGAGGAAAGGGCAGGAACAGGATAGGGATGTTGGACGGGATGAAGGGAGGAAAGAAGTACACAGGGATAAAAAGGGACCTGATGTAGATTAGGTTGCTGGATTGGGTTCTGTTTTGAGTTACAAAATGTTTATTTGATAGTTGTGTCCATCCAAAAACCTACCTTAACCGGTAGATTACCTAAAAAAAATATATATATATATATATATATATATATATATACAATTGTTAATTATTACAAATTAATTCCATTATCACGTCATTATTCAATTTAATTAGGAGATTTAAAGGCCTTGACGGACGACTAATCTTCTCATAACACTTTCACTGGTATTTCCTCATCCTTGGGTCTTTTTGTCTCAAACATGTCAATTTATCGCTCTTCACCTTGTTAACAAACTTAAAAAGTATAAGGGTAATTATTTTTAATCATTCCTCTTATTCCAAAACAAATGCATAACATAAATAGTACAATTTTAAAAGGTGTAAACCATCAATATCTTAAAGAAATATCCCATGGAAAGAAGAGTAAAGGAAGAAAAGGTAGGAAAGAAAAAATAATACCTTAATACATGACCCAGCGCCCAAGTTATAGTCTAGAAATACCAGTTTGTCTCCGAGTTACGATTCCTAAGTAAATCTAAACAGGTCACTTTAATTTACGAAATGAGCAAACGCTTTCAGGTTCTAACACTAAAAATAGTCGAACATTTTTTTCAGTGTACAGGTACATAACTCGATCAAAATTATCTGCGTCAAAATGTACTTATCCCATGTCCTATAACTTTAGAATAAAAGATAACAAACTTTCCAATGTACGATTCGTACATGTAATCTTAAGCAATGGACGAACTACCTAGATATTAATTTAGAGATATCTCTATTTCTAATGTAATAACTGCATTTTTGTTTTCCAATAGTCAAAAGCATCTTTTTTAGGTTGTTCACCTATTCAATAAATTCATGCAATAAAATACAAAATCCAATTTACTTCCCAAAATAAAAAGTTTTTACATTGAAAACATCGAGGGCTCCAAAGAGTAGCCTATAGTTGTGGTATGCAAGTAAGCTATGAGATTCGAGCTATATGCTCTTTCCACGTTCCTAATTGAAGTTTGAAAATTATATTATTTAACGTAAAATAGTGGTTTTGTATACGTATGTCCTCCAAAGCACAACTTTCGTACTGCTTTCCCAATAACGCATTTTTTTAAATTTGAGGTTCGGTGTTTCTGCAAAGACATCTGGACATCTACACTTTTTCGACGCCATGGAATTTTAAATTTATGTAGTGAAATAACTGATGATAGTTAAAAAGGAAGACCACAATTTTTTTCGATGCGCAAATAAATTTATAAGCATAGGAATATAATATTTTTAACAGAACGGCACCTTGTTAAATATTAATTTGAGTTTCTCAGATAATTCAATACAAATAAAAAGCATAGTTCCTTGTCGTTGTAATGGGTCGCCAAGCTATCGCTATGATGTGTGGATGGAGTGATTCCATCAGGGATGTACCATCAAAATTAAATGTCACTTAAATGTTAGTGAATAACGGAGAAGTCAACTCCCAAGAAAATATGCGTCTAAAAGTGAGAAAATACTTCACAACAACATATATGCTATAAATTGCTATTTATATTGATATGCAGCATATATATTGCTA
The DNA here is from genome assembly GCA_037158775.1 of Hetaerina titia. Lineage (NCBI taxonomy): Eukaryota > Metazoa > Arthropoda > Insecta > Odonata > Calopterygidae > Hetaerina > Hetaerina titia. The sequence continues at coordinate 95,738,860 of CM073768.1, read as the reverse complement.
TTTGAATGAAAAACCTATACCAAAATATCAGTAGGAACGAGTTAACTGGCAATCATAATAATCTGAGATTTTAGATAAATTTGTACAGAAAATGGTTCCCGGCGTGATTTCGTGGAACTGATTCTTATTTAAAATAATTCAAAAGCTTTGTTAATTCCAGATTAAAACGTAAAATACACTACCCAGGTTTCGTTATCAAAAATTTTGAGTACCTTTAATGATTAATTAGAATGATAAAAGAGATTTAAAGAATTAACAATGAGCATACCCTATGTAGAGCTGGTGAGCAAAGCCTGACGGAAATACTGATATGAGGAATTACCCTAAGAATTACAGATGTAGTCTTCGAAAGTTCGAAGAGTAATCAAAAATGAATTAAAAGTTAGGCGAAAAGAGAGAGCAATACTCAAGAGTTGATCTTGGTAAATGAATTAACCATTATTCGGATTTGTAACCACCGTTCTTGATATTTTACTTAATAATATTCTTAAAACACGTCCACGTTTCTGAATTACAATCAGAGGGTAAAAATCATTCCTCTTGACACTCTGAAATTGTTGCATTTAAATGCACATTTAGCAGGTGACTCCGTTAAAAATAACTGTGGCCGGCATCTCCCAAAGTCTCTTGGAATTTTTAACTAAAATATGAATGATTCATAGAATTCAATTTGAAGTATAGCATATAATAAAAATAATATATCCATCCATTAATTCATAGTACTTCACCCTAGCATTTCACAAGTATCCTTGTTATTGAAAGCAGAGCTTTCCACAAAATCTTAGAGGTATGAGGAACTCAATAAAAATTAGTCAATACAATAATATTACAAAAGAAATCCGTTCATATTTTCTATAAACAATTTAATTCCTTTTTTATAAAAAGAATGTCTAAGATATCTTCATCCCGTGTACGGCTGTATGAGAGTATCCCTTTTAATGGCTGTTCAAATTTTTATTTATTGCACAATTCTCTTGAATTCCGTCTCTTAGGCCAATAATGGAGCATTAGCATGAACCGGTATTTTAACGAAGTTTTACTAAGAAGAATAACGACCCGCACACTTAATCCATTTCTTGATCCGAAAAACATTGGAATCCCCAACTCACAATGGATTCAATAATTCCTCTCGAGTTTGTACACATTTTCTTGCAAGAGAATTAAACCCTACAACAATGCTTGCCAAACTATTTCTTTTGAAGGAACGGTAGTTTGATTCCGGAAAGTCAGATAATGGTTTACGGTTGCTAACTCACGGGGGTCAGAAAATTTCGAAATGATTTAGCATATCTTCGTTGATTTTACCGTAGACAGAAAACAAAAAGATAAAATAAAACCTTTGCTTATTCTAATTATAATGGTTCAAGACATTAGCCGAGCCAAAAGAGAGGAAAAACTGAATGCATCTTCCTCCCAGTCACTATGTAACAGCACCTCGGACTTGCAATTTGAGAAGCACTGATTTACGCTTCGCTTCTTGAATTTATATTTCAACACTTACTATTTTTAGTTACATATAGAATTTCTTATATTTTGGGACGTTTATTTCCATGTAAAATCACCTACTACATTTGGTCCAAGGTATCCACAGAAACAATTACCAATAGGTCAAAAAATAGTTTTTCTCACAGTATAATTCTGCCTTATCAGTATTATTTTCTAAGGAAAATAATTTACCTAGACCCATCCAAAGCGCACCTATATTTATGATCATGAGACTTACAAATGCTCAGAACAAAAACACCATCAACTGCAAAACCAACGGGATATACCATTTTAATGCCGTGTCTTGGAAATATCATTAAAACATTTAATTGTAACGTTCAGTACGAGACTAAATTCTGCGCACCGCGACTGAATGAGGCAATAATTTCTCAGAAGGCTTCGTTCTCGCTTTTATTTATCTCCTTCGTACAGCCATGGCGTTTTCCCACATCTCCACCTATCTCACCCTTCCTCCTCACCACTCTCTCTTTCTCTTTCCAACGCCCTCTCCGCCACCCTCCCCCACCGCCCTCGTCGCCTCCCCATAGACCCCGCTCTGGCTGCCCACTCCGGCCACCTTGGCCTTGCTGGGCGACCTCATCCCCTCCCCCAGCCGCCGTCCTCACCTCCCCTCCCGGAGAAAGCTGCGGCGAGAAGAGGGCGGAGAGCAACAGTGAGAGAGAGAAGGGCTTCCCCGCGTTCCCTCATCGCCTCGATATCTCTCTCATCCTCAGTAGTCGCGTGTGGAGGGTGGAGTGTGTGCCTCCGCCTGCCGCCAGCCCAAGTTGCACGCAAACCACGCCACCGAGCTCGCCGCCGCCACTCTCGCCCCCTCGCCGATTCTTGGCCTCCCCCGCTCCGTCCCCCCGGAATATTCGGCCACCCTGACGCGCGCTCTTCACGGGCACATCCCCGGGAGGACTCGAGCGAGAAACGTCAACGGCAGCGCTCTCTCTCTCTTGAGGAGAGGCATCGAGTCTCGAAGAACCCAATTTGGATTACAGCAAGGACGGGTAATCTCAAGACCGCCGCGAAGTCACCCCTTCGCCGGTCTCCTGGAGGACCACGGTGTTGCGTCGGTGGCCGCGCAGGAAAAGACGGGACCGTGTCCCGTGGGCCTTCTGTCTCCATGGGGATGACAATGGGCCTCATCTAGTACGCTTCGATTTTCGCCGGAGTGTGGGTCACCATCATCCCTGATCTTCCAGCCGAGGACACAGCCAGCGGAATACCCCCTTCGGATGCCCACCGCATCCCGCGCAAGCGAACCAATCCCCACCCGCCAAGCCTCCTGCCCCGCCCCTTGGCCCTCCAGACTTAACAGCATTTTGGACCAAACTGCTTCCCATCCGGACGTCGCGTGACCCTTCCCTTCGAGGACAAGTGAGCGACGCCACACAAAACCTGGTATTGGCGTGTTCGAGTTTGCCGGAAAAAGCGGGTCCTGGTGACCCCGTCGGTCCATTCGGACGCGCAAGCGAATGACAGAGCATTAAAGCATCCTCTTGGAATTGGCTGGAAGGGCAGAAAGCTCAAGTAGACTTGCTTGCAACCGCTTTCTTTCTCCTTACCAAGAGCGAAAGGCTGAAGTTAAGCATCATTACCCAACGCGCGGGAAGCCATAAGGCAGGGGCAGTGACAAGGCTCGTAAGTCGATTTCTAAGATCCGCACGTTGACAGTATATTGTATCTCAGGAATTGGACTTAAAGGATTTCCAAAAAAAATCCTTGAAAATCGAAGGTATGTGTGTGCTTTTTGAATGTTTCCTCAGAGACCTCAACGACCGATACCGATAAATTTCCCTGCACCTTTTTCCCACGTGAGCTCTTTTCTCCTGTGTATTCAACGTTGTGATAATCGGATTTTTTGAAAACTTTCCAGCAAGGGCCATTAAACTCTGCCAAGGCGGAGAGCATGCTCATATCCTACCGTGGCTATATTTTTTTCTGAAAGGATTTAAGTTGAATCGACCGTGAGGAAGGTTGAGGAAATCTAAATTCATTCTTTAGTCATTCGATTTGACTCCATTTGCAAGTGATGAAGTGTACGATGACTAGGGCGTGAGTTTATATAAATCATCCGAAGTTATTCCCGGTGGCTATTGTTTGGCGCCCCTCAAGTGTCCAAGCACCCATGGAAGGAGAGATTCGCTCTGCCTTGGAAGATAGGTGCCAACGACCGTGGACTAAGCACCAGGAGTCCCCACATAGAGAGTGGAAGAGCAGAGGATGAGCGACGGTGAAATGATACATCGGATGTCGGGAGAGCATCGCCCGCAGCAATATTGGAGTAGGCCGAGGTGAGTTCAATTGCGCCCACTGAGAGGAGCGCGTTGCCTAAGTTGGAGGAGGGAAGTAGAATACTGTCTCACCGAATAAGCGTAAGCATAATTTTTAACATTAAAGAGTACCTTGAATTAAAATATACGTAGTTACTTAATAACTATGACGCTTATAACTACTTTATACTTATAACTACTTAAGCAAAGACCAAGTTAACGGTTAAATTTTGCAGATAGAAATATATTTACACCCTACTTCCTCATTTATCTCTCTTTTGCCGGAACCAACTTCCAATAATTTCAGCTCTTTCCTTATGCAATGAATTTCTTCAAATGAAATGGCATCACATGATTATGCTTGATATCATGACCATGCGCAACGATCAAACCCTTTTTCAATGCTTATAATTAGTCCTGAGTACTTGCTTTCATAATAAATTGCACCATAGTGTCTTTATTTAAAGGAATTACACTTAGGTATGGAATAGGACTAATTATTTAGTTTAAAACACTAAATTCCTCGAACTTAATACAAAGACAATTTTTTGCATTGCAAAAGTCATAAAGAATGAATTCGACACACTCGACATAGAACGATCAAATTGACATCGGCTACAGTTTAAAATCGAAATTAAGGAGTGGACTGCATAAAGAAGAAATTTTTTCAAATTTATCTTATAATGTACCTCTATTTTCCCTTTGCGATGGTCTAATTATAGTTGGCCATACACTCATAGGCTTTCAGCCACCATAACGTTCCACACCAAATTTCCCTTTCTTTACCCCCTTCTCATTTCCTGAAGATTAACAATCAGCACTGCTCGACGTTTCACGCCCCATTCTCCCCTTCCGTTCAAGTTCTCTTCACACTGCCAGTGTCTTTTAATTATGGAATAATCCTTTGATTGTATTGTTTATTTTAGTATGGTGTTTAAATAATAGATATGCCCTTTCAAATATACAACACTCGTTCATTTTATTTCATTCAAGCCAATTTGAGGCCAGTCAGCATGTAATGAAAGATTTGCCACCCAAAGTAAAAGTCGGCTACTTAAATGAAATTCGTTGGCATACTGACCAGTATGAAACATAAAGACATAACATTAACAGTTAAATCTACGCGATAGTGTTTTGTTTCTTTTTTGGAAGTTTTTCTCTATTATTCTTGGCTTTCTCATTTATCCTTAACTTTAGACACATTAATAGCCTTTCATATTATTCCATTAATGCCTATTGTTATGTTTGGCCATGATAGTTATGACTACAGGAACAATCAATAACTTAGGTTTAGCGAAAACCCCTTTATGAAAATACACATCGAGACAATTAAAACACAAACTTCGCTACATATAAACCGAGAGACAATGAAAATATGATATATTGTCATCAAATAATACATTTATGTATTTAAAAACATCAATACAGCAAACAATTTAGTATTTCTTTTTTTTAATTATATCATGAACAAATAACTTATTTTCATAGCTATGTTTGAATAGTAATATTATCATTCCATTTTATCACAAATACTTTAACTTTCTTTTCTTTTACTTTCTTTTAATACAACCAGAGGTGGAAATGTAAAATGTTTAGGCTTTGGCGAGAGTTTGATATCGTTCATATCTAAAATAACCACTTCTCCCCGATCAAGGGGTACTATAACACATTGAGAGTGTCGTTTATAAACTGTGTAACCCTTTACAATAGCCACCGCCGTTGCATTAAATGATATTTTCGGCTGGAACAGCAATAAGGACAAGCACCCACAATCGGAAGGAAGATCGGATTCCATTCTATGTTCCAGGTCAAAAGAGGTGAGAGAAAGGAGGAGGGATTCGGTGAAGGAGAGAGGATAAGGGGAGTAGACGTGCCAAAGAGTGAGCGGGTTTTATTGTCTTTCTGATTTCCCTGAGAGTACAATCCGGTTGCCATTGTTTTCCGAACGAAGGAAAGATGAGTCGTTTTCGCAACGAGCAGAGAAAGCGCACGAGAGAGGAGACATGGTCTCCTTAGAAACCGAGGGGAAATAAAAAATATGATGATATGGTGGAGAAAGAAGGGAAACGCGCTACAAATCGTCGGACAAGTGACCCAAGTGTTGTCGGCTCTCACTTGTCGATATCTCGTAAGAGGAATGGATTCACTGTATGACCACTTGCGACGTGCTTTCTCCAAATTCCGCGGCAATCGGAAACGATGAAGCAGTACTCTAGAAGTGTCCATGCCACTTCCTACTATGTTAAATATTCTACCTAATGAGTTCAAACATCCATTATTACACGTAAAAAAATGGAAACACTGGGAGATGTAGTCGTCGACTATCGTTTGAATGTATAGTGGTAAACGTAGTAAGATTTAATTTATTTGAAAAATAGTTATTGTGAATATTTTACTTATATGTTTTTCTACCTTCTTAATTTTTAGGCTTGACAATTGAATGTGCACATTCCAATATGTAGTTAAAGTAATCCAAGTGATTTTGGAAATTTCTATGTAAATTTTAGCCAAATAATAATTTATTCGTTATATATCCACTCACTTAAAAGCTCTCGAGAAATAATCAGTGCATGCAAATAGTGTATAGTGACTCAGATACAGTATAGTGAACGTACATACAGTACAAAATAGTAGAGTTTTAGTCAGAGTTCCAAATCACAATCCACACTTTCATCAAAAGCAGCCTTTAAATTAATATATTTTTTCTAGAAAATTCTTTTTGATCCCTAAGTGGAGTAAAATCCAAATATTAATAATATAAGTAGCAATTAGAGATATCTTTATAAGTTTTCTGCTAAAGGTATGGACGTTAGAGTTTTAACACCTTTTTCCTTGGTGGTGGATATCCAATATAAAATTGCGCATTGGAAATTTCACTACAAAAATGTTGCATGCGATTACGTAACACGTAAAAATAATGCCATACGTATTTCAACTGAGATATTAGAAATTATAACACATATTGCCAAAAGGCATGCATATAAGGATATACTTTACTGCAATTTTAATGGATCACGTCGGCTGAATATTTTTAAACAAGTAATTACTCGATGTTACATGTACCAGTAATATTTCGAGTGAAGTGCAATGAATTACTGTTCCTTATCCATTTATATTGGAACTATTATACTTATTTGTATTTAAGTATTGATTTTAAGCCTAATATATTGCTCAGAAGAGAAGTTTTCTGGTGAATTTATCTTCCATAATATTCGAAATATTTGTATCCTGTCGCTGGTTGGAAATCAACTTGTTAATTCCTTCTGTTCGCCACTTTTCCAAAAGAGATATTTGATTTTCAACCAAAATGATTCGAAATATAAAATAATTTCCATCACATTCATTTCGAAAAGATGCCTTGATGAAAATTTAAAAAATACTAATTTTGACTCTATTCCGATTAAGTTACTTTAATGAATACTTACGTTTTCTATGTGATAGTTTTAATCCACCATTACATTATTATTAAGATACGACAGCTACTAATACTTGAATCTTCTGAAGTTCTAATGTGTTTTAAAGTTAGGCTCAGACCTCGCTTTAATTAATGACTCCGTCATTTTTCACTTTTGACTGTAGTCAATATTATCGAATTCATTAGAGCACCTCTTTGAATTCGAAAGGGCATGATAAGGCGTCGCAGACATAGGTTCAATGTGAGGACAAATAACCTTTAAATATTATTCAAAATGAAAATTCATAGCGTGGTAGGCAGGCGCGAACAGAGAAACATGTTCAGAGAAGACTTACTCTGGCGGTGTAATTTCTACTTTTTAATTATTTCGTCGTTAATGTCTGTCAGATGTGATCAGGGAAACATTATTTAATTATCCGAAGCACCATTATAATTCCATTGACAATAAAAATAAATTTATAGCTAGTATCCTAATTTCGCTGTAGTTCAGCTTTGACCGGTTTTGGAATGCTAACTTTTGTAATGCTCCGCAAATTTTGTAGCAATATTCCTTAAAAGACTTTTCACATCAACAGCATCACCTGTAACTCACCCTTTCCTTTAATATTTGGGCAATATTTTCAATATGAAATTATTTTCTAATAATAATCACACCATTTAGCAATGCATAAATACAAAAATATATTTTCCATGCAAATTCCGAATTTACATGATTGTGATTATCATCTTTGTACGTGATTCTATTTCTGTAAAGCCATCGTCAGATTCAGCGTATTTAGAGTACCAGTTCCAAATGATGTCACATATTTACTACATTTTCCGCATTTCGCTCTTTTACTTAAAAAGTTCACAGCCATCAATATATCGTGCGTACGTAAATCGTACGATTAATACGTACGTATTTACGAAATCGAACAATTTATCTCGCCGGCTAATTCGAAGACAGCAGGTTTATTTTATCCCGTAGAAGTGTGTTTTCTCCAATATGTTTATTTTTTTGGTTTATGACACGACATAATCTCATAACTTTAATTGGTCTATCAACATTATCACCAGATTTTTCCCACCAAAAATAATTTGCAATTATGAATTGCTATAATTTTGCTAATAATATTGCCGATCCAAATTGATACGTGCGATATTACTAATAATTTTGCCGATCCAAATTGATACGTGCGTTAAATTTTATTTTGCATTTGCAATAGTATCAAATAAATGTTGAAACAACCAGCGGGTTAAATAAGGCATACTGAAAAAATAAATCTTTATTATCAGTGTATATGGGTAAATGCAGCTAAAATACAGAATAAAATTACGTGACGCACAACGCCAAGAAAAATACTACTAAATACGGAGAAAAACTTTCTGAATACCTAAGTTTTAAAAAGGATCTTAAAGGAGTGGTCTTCAAAATTTCCCAACACTAAAACTTTCACATGAAATAGCTCAAAGAATACATAGGTAAGCGTAACAACACATGAAATATTTTTTAAATTTGGATTATTATATATATTAAGACTCCTTAGGCACGTAATATAGGATAGAATTGAATTAGGGAAGGAAATAATGACATTTAGTATTATTGACATCATAAATATTTTATGGCGGATCGGAAATGAGGATGCATACGGATTTCCTATGGAGCGTATGGAGCCAGCACGTTACGTTTTATCGAAAGTAATAGCCGTGTAAGTTCCTACAAAATTCGTACAGTAGCCGCATCGTAGCTGCATTTGAAGATAATAATATAGCAGGTTTCCCCGTCCAAGCTGGGCCGTGCTTTGAGATTGAAAATGAAAATTTCGATCTTCGGTTTTCTAAAAACAAAACTTTCGCTGGCATGACACAGGTGGCCCAATTGGGATTTCCAGAAATCCACTTCTCACCAGCCAATCTCTTCGAAAGAAGATTGCATGGTCAGAGTTAGGAGAGAGATTTTCGAAGGACGAAAGTGGCGGGAGGTGGAAATTGGAAATTTCAGACATTGCCATGGGATATTATCTGGCTTCAAAACTTTAAGATTGAAAGTTTTAACAAAACAAGGAAAGCGACCCCCCTATTTACTTTAAACGGTGATTCAACGAGAAAATAATTCCCAGAAAATCCACAGAATTCAGTTAAACGAATTGAGGTTTTGCTAAAATGTCAATTTGTTCAACAGATTAAATTTAACGATTCTAAACTCTCCTCCGAAATAGGCATGATGTTATCAATGATTTATTAAATGAAGAGGTGTAGATGAATAGATATATCAACGAAAAATTGTGAATATAGAGAGAAGGAATGATTAATTTAGCATTAAATTTCATGGAAAAACTAAAACATTTCATTATTACGCTTATAATAGGTAATATTGTTCAACTGCAAAGTTTAAGTTATTTGACTACGTATGTTACTCCGATTTTTTAAAATTCTACCATGGTTGAACTTACAACTAAAAACCACGGACAATTATTTAAATATCTTCCTTTGTCTTTCTAAAACAATAGCTATCGTCTCTATTCAGATTCGATGAGTCTTTAATGCCACCGTTTAAATTGCAGTTTTCTTTCTGCTGCTCAAATTAACCTGATCACACGTTAATTCTTATCTGTGTGCCAATACATGTGTGCATATGTATCCGCACATACTGTATATCATACTTCCCAGAGTTATAGTTACGTTTTACATATGTATGCGGAATCATCTGGAAATATTCAATACGTATATGGAAGACCGAAGTGTGGCCTAACAAGCTGAGCTGCTTGTAGATTTCTTCTGTTTCATATGTTTCTCGTTTTATACAAATTACTACAGGGCTATTTTTTTTAGTTCACGGAGAACTGGATTAACGTGCCACATTATGAGCGGAGGTGTGTGAATGCGAACGTAATTCCAGGGACTACATAGAGCTCGGTCGAACAAAAGACAAAGAGACATCTCATTTACAATTATATCTGGCGTTCACGCTAAAATGAAGACGTTCTAAAATTCCTAGACTGGCACAAATCTCGACCGCAAATGTAATAATGTTAAATGATTGAGGTTGGAAGCTACGGCAGTAAGTGTTTTGACAATGCATCATTCTTAGTGCTCCCTGCCCATACTGCCATCAACCGCCGAAGGTCGGTCACGATCACGTGCGAATACATATCAGTCAGTGAAGCAGATGAAGTTATTGGTGAGATTCACGCATAATTTCCCCGTGTACTCACTTGCAGGGATAGAAAATGATTGTGGTCATGGGGTGTACCCAAATCTGGAGTATATGGGGTACATCAACTTCCCGAGAGAAAATAAGTCCGCCACCCAAGCCGCCGTTCCATACACCCCGGAAATCTGCATGGTGAAGTGAAAAGAGCACTCACAATCCTCCGCTGATGCAAAACGTGGAAGTGCTTCAAGACCCGCGACGCATTCCGCAATTAGGGACAGAAGTTGGCTCGGAAAACGGGCGGGGAAAGTAGGCATCCCGAGGAGGTAATACAAGTGATCTCTCCTGAGAGAGGGGGGGGGATCTCCAAACATGCTTTCCCCTCCATCTTCCACGGATGATGACGACGTTCCGGGCTGGAGGAAAAATTGAGAAGAGAAAGAGATCTCCAAGGGTAGGAAGATGAAGATAGTCCGCGGAGGGCAGGGTGGGAGGGATAAAAATGGGAAGGACACCCTTAGTCATTTCCCCTTTAACTGCTCCTAACATTGCTACTGCTACCATTCCGGCGGTCCATTTTCAGCCGCGAGTCTTCATCTAATTCCCCGCGGTAGAGAAGGATGGAGATTGAGAGAAGGGTTAAGGATAGAATATCCTCGCTTCCTCGGCTGGTGATTTGCGAGGGCGACCGCGGCCGGGCGGTGGGAAGGTCGCACGGTGGAGGTGGCAAGAGGAAGACGGGGAGAGCGCACTAGGCGAGCCGTGGTACTGGCCCACGGGAGAGAGGGGCAGGAATCGCCCCGGGCACGAGAGCGCCCTTGTTATGAGCGGCCTTCCTCCCCACCCCTTCACGGCCGCGTTCACTGCACCAAGTTCTCTCCTCTCCTCATTTCTTTCTCCTCCCATTGCTCAACCCTCTCTTTCTCTCTATAGCGCCTTCCCACTGAGCCTCCCGGCCAATCCTCCTCCAATACCAGCCTCTCAAGTCCACCACCCTTTTGGCATCAAGATATGCTTAGGCAGGTGCATTGGCGAGAGTTACAAAATAAAATATGCCATGATTTGAAGAGTACGTCCTTATTTGATTCGTGGAGATATTCCAACCTGAAAAGTCTAATGCTATGTTTTTGATCGGAAAACGATTTCATATATACTGAACTGAAATAAGTAACTTTGTAATTCCACAAACTACTCTTTCAGCAAACTTTATGAGGATCCTAAACGAAATAAAAATCTGAGCAAATACTTCTTATGCACTTCGGATAACCGAACGCATGCGAGTAAAATTGTCGCCCATCGGAATTCACCTTTAAGAAAGGAGAAATCATTTATACAGAAACTAATCCTCTGCCACACACCTTTTTTGGTGGCTCGCAGGGTATTTATGTTGATGCAGATGTAATGAAATGACACATTTTTGAAAAAATTAAACTTTTATCAAATTACTAATTAACCCTAGCTTAAATTGCCCAGCATTAAATAGCTGAAACATAATTTTGTGGAATAAAGTGAATACAAGTAGCCTAACTACACTTGTAAAAAGGAGTGCACAAAATATTCATCATATGCAAGTAACCAGCTCACTGCCAGATAAGAGGAGATAACAAACAAATAAATGCGAGAGCCTAAATAATATATTTTAGTTCAAGGCTAATATAATAGAAGGTTTATCAATTATAGGAGGACACGTGATATTGGTTTCATTCCGTTCCTTCACTTCACGGACGTAAAATGTGAAAACCTATGTCTAATCATAAATTTCTAAAAATCTATGTCAAAAAACATGTCTTATATTGTGTTCTTCGGGCATATAATGCGCATTCTAGCTTCCTTCTTCCCCCTCTTTAATTATCGCCATTCATTCTAAACGCCTTTAATCGTATTCCATAAGTCAGTACATGGATAATCAGTTTTTGTCTCAGCATCTATTCTGTTAATACTAGTACGTATGGTACGAGTTCATTCGCATCTTAAAATAAAGCCTTATTTTGTTTCCTCTACATTATTTTACACATAACCTCGCATATTCAAAGAGAAAACTCCATTGATTTATTTTTTTAATCCGCTTCATTTACTTTATATACTATTTGGTATTTATTATATGAGACCTAAAAACTGTAGCTATGAGGTATAACCAAAACTATATTAATTCTTGCTTGAAAAATTCCTACTCTAAAATTTATTTTTATAATTTGCTAATCAACTCTCTAAAGGCCTTAATAAAATGGATAATTGAAGGATAGCAACAACTGCTTTTCTTATTTCGTAATATCCGGGGGGAATTGGCTTTCATCTCTCTTTAGTTGAACGATAAAGGAGGAAATTATCGAACTGCTTGGGCTCACCCCAAATGTTTTCTGAGTAAATGACTCCGCATCTCCAAAAGCAAGTATATTAATAACTGTTCAATCCCATTCCAATCACTATATAATGCGCTGTTACGTGTTTACAATAAATGTGCTGGTGGAACAATTGTAATTAACTCTTTGTCACTTAAAATATGCATTTTGAAGGAATTACTGTACCAATTAATGGTAAAATTTTGTCAAAATAGTACGAACATGGAGTCAAACTAAAAAGTCGTGACCTAATTTAACGCTCTACAATAAAACAGCGTTCAAATGCAGATATTTACCGTTTTATGACTAAATCTTAGTTTTCAACTTTTAGCCAAAAGCAAGAATAATTAAGGTTAATTATCAAATTTTAATAATCGATAAGTTATGGAGTTTTGCGAATAAAAACTTGCTGTTTTACATGGAAATCAACTTTCGTTTCGATTTTATTAGTGCTTACTTGACATGCACAAAAACTACTATAGTTCCCATTTACCACTGTTACACAGTTTATGGGTTTTCCAAAATTCACCGAACTCTTCCAAATGTGCGCATTCCATATTATTAAAGTTCACGTTTCGAAGTTTTCAAATACTAAATGAATAATGCCAGGCTCGGGCTCATGGCGTCACCCGAAACTAATCATTGCATCTTTTGGCAAGTTTTAGCAAATTTTGCTCTTTATTGAACCCCCCGAAACTTGGGACTTTTGAATAAATTCACTATATGTTTTATCAATATAAATTTACCGACAACTCCACCACAAATTTCCAACACTAATATACATGAAAAGCTTCTAAGCATGATCCGTCAAAATTGATGATTAAAGTTTTTGGATGATTTCCAATTCCAGGTTGAGTCAAATGCCATGTTTTATATAATAATTCTTGTTTTATTTCCAATCTGACTCCTTCACATCTTTTCTTTAAACTCTTGTTCTTGATTTTCGCCTCTCTGCCTCGCTTTCCGACCCCATTTGGCGTTGTTTATACTCGCCTCTTGTCCCGCAGCTTTCTCTATCTATCCAAAAATCTATCTTCAAGAATTTCCACCTGAAGAGGTTAATTGAGTGCATCCATGAGTCACTGCCCTCTATCAAAGCCCCCTGACATCTTTCTTCCCCACCTCTCTTAACTTAGCCAACCACCTCCTTCCTTCCAACTTCAAACTGGCGTGAAATGACTTTCCGGTAAAGGCGGATATACCCAAATTTGCGAACGTCGGAAGGAATATTTTTTATAACAAACATGGCAAAAACAAGTCGGGCCCAATTTTTTTTTTCACATCACTCTTCATTGACGTCACGAATTAAAATTATTCAACTCCAACCACCGTAGAGTAAAGAATGGCACATCATTACATTGTTTGCGAATGATATTCCTTATAGTTAAGTGGCCCGTAATACTATTATGCATTAAATGTTTGTAAAGATTAATTGGATTACTGAACTCATTGTACTCCAAGAATTCTATTGTAAAATTGCCCAATTTATCAGGACTTATTTTTTTATTTTAAAAATTTCAATCATCCTACATCATTTTCAAAGTAGCAAATTTTTAAATGCAGTTGCATTTAGTGGACCTGACGCATACTCGGACTATAATCGTTCATTTCTAAAACACTTCTCTGAATATTTTAATCTTGAGGTACTCCAACTGAACTTAAGACCTCTTAGATAAAGGCACTGATCAGTGTAGAGAAATACTGCTATGACAAAATGTCTAGCCTATATTTTTACCCACTTGCCATGAAAGAATTCCACCAAGTAAACCCCGGCAATACTGTTACGTTTTAGGCACCGAGCAATCGATATGATTACATTCTTTTGGCAAGTGACAACAATCAATATACTTTTAGACGGAAATTTTTAGTTTGCTTTTGTTTCTATAAGAGTTTAATGCACAATTACAAAATTTTATAGCCATTGTGCTGTAAATTTCAATGAAACATTTAATATAATGTGGATCAAGGAAACTAGACTCCTTATTAAAATCATTGGTAACGCATATAAAGGAATTGAAATTTGTAATGAAATAATAATTTGGTATGGCTAAATATTCACCTAAAGATTTCCAGTGCACTTTACTAAAGGTTATTACACCATCCTACTTCAAGAATTGGATACTTGGATATTATGTCTGCTTTATGGCCAAACAAGTGAAATTTAACGGATTTGGTCATTATTTTTAAATGTAAAAGCCTACAAAATTTTAAATTCTTCTTTCTAAAGAATATTAAAATAAAAGAGGAAAAGATAAAGAAATAACTCCCCAAGGAAATCAACTAATGCCGGCTTTAAATTTCGAAATAATCTCATTACAGGCGCCAAAAAGTCTTTTACTTAGCTTCATACCAATGTCCGAAATTTTCTTGAGAAAAACACGACTTGAATTCACCCGAATTTATAAACTGACGACGAAAAGCTGGGTACTTAACACAAAAGCCATGCAAATATTTCCTCTCGGTTGTTCTTCCCAACACTGCCGCAAAACGTAAAGAATCGTTTTAGGGCCCGAGCTGAATTTTGAAATCCCGCTGGCACATCGAAAGAATGATACGCCAGAAAAACGCCACGGGATGAAATATTACGGGTTAGAAATCGCTGAATGTTCCCATAAATGACCCGTTAAGAGGGCCATCACAAGGAAAGCGTGCTGGATGATGCGATGACTATTTTTTCGAGCACATCACGTGGTGGACGAAACGGCAAGGTGGATGGGCACAAAGGAGGGAGAGCATGTGTACGGACCCATGGAGGATGGCCGGGAAGCAGGCGTCAATTTTTGAGAGTGGACCATAAGTCTTGCGGCGAGATTTGTTTGCGGAGTTGCAGCGAAAATTGTAGGGTGGTGGGTAGGGAGTGGAGCGGGCCGGGAGAGCCAAAGAGGGGGTGGGGTGGTGGTGATAGGAGAAAGAAGCTCTCCCGAGAGGAAATGAAAGGGAAAGAAAGAGAAGGCTGGAAGTGAAATCGACTCCGGGGCGCGAGAGAGGCGTCCCCGTTTCTCCCCTTGAGGAATCGAGGGCACATGGGAATGGGGGGGGGCTTCCGAGGGAAGGTGTGCGGGGGTAGAAGGCGGGAAAGGACGAGAGGGTGAGGTTGAGTGGTGGATGAGGGACAGGGTGACAGGGGGAAGGAGAGGAGGAATGGCTAGGAGAAATACGAAAAAAAAGAAGTCGACACTTAAAATGATGATGCTAAAGCATACCAATTTTAGAAGGAAGTGAAACACCTGAAGACATCTTTGTTTAGATTTGCGGTGTTTTCTAATTGTGAAAAAAGCGGAGCTTTGGGTGAAATTAATTGCATGCCTCGCAAAAAAAGGATGGGGACAACAACTTCTCTAATGAGCGAGGGTCTACGTTGGTAGAAATAGTCAAATTCTTAAATTTTTATAATTAAAAAGATGTTTAGCTCTATATATGCTGATATCTCATAGTATATTTCAACAGAAAACATCAACACTATAACTATTTTCATTTAATTGTGGAATACAATGCGTTTTCTCCTTTTCTGAACGAAGGACGAATGTTTAGTCGGCGCTCTGGTTTACCGTTGAGTTAATTCGATGAAACGACTTCGAGTAGCGAACACATTCTCAGATTTCATTTCATTAACACTAAGGAATGCAACATAAACGAGCGATTTATCGGAAAACATTGGTATCATCATTTTAGAACCCAAAGATTCAAACAAAGCGATACCGTGTGATAAAACATAAGCTACACATAAAATGCAGTGCGATAATACATAAGCTAAAATAGTGTACGTATTATTCCGAGATCTTGAACGATGGCAGTACTTTTTCTCCATAGAGAATAGTTTAAGCGTTAGCTTTACCTTTCGACTGTTTCAATTATACAATAATAAAGCAAGTCGACTTTTTCTTTTAACCACCTAAATAGCTTCAATCTTAAATTGAAAGACATAACGTAAATCTTCTCAGTTTTCCTCCTTCACAATTATGATGAACACCTCCAATTTCATATTAAACCACGGTGTAGTGCCACTTTCACAATCCCAATATTACTTCTGAATAACATGTACCTATTACTCCTGTGACAACTCTACTGGAACGAATAATAAACATTTGGACAAAACCATTTTTCCACATTAAGCCAATCTTAAGGTTTCGGCAATGGGTTTTTTTTGTCATTTTGGAGTAAAAGAGAGAAACTTCGCGTCAGTCATCCATATTTAAATCTTATTCTGGTTTGAAAGAAACCCATTCACAAAGTTAGAGCGTATTTAAAAATAAAATCATGTAGCCATAATATAGTACAAAATGACTTCTTATGTGAACAAAACTTCAACTGGAATCATAATGTGATTAAATTTATGAAGACATTAATGCATATTTAGAACGGTACCAATATCAACTCACTACTTTGTTCAATGACCAAATATTACAATGGAAACGAGGAAGGACATTCAGCGACTTTCTTTTAACCACACGTGCTTCTCTACTTCCTCATTCCGTCTGCATTGCGAGAAATATTCTGTACACACATCGTAGTTGACACGGGTGAGCATCATTTCATAACAGGGGAACTGAAAAGCTGAAGATGTTCAGAATCACAATAGCAGAAGGAAAGCTTTTTACTCGTGCTGCGTGTTACTTAGCGACTGAAAACATAACTCATATGTTAAATTGAGACGTGCCTCAATATTTACGTATCATGGTAAAAATCTGCAGTTTCACCTCGGTGCATGACGTTCTCCAGCTATTTTCTTCTTGAACACAGTTGTTTCAAAACAAATACAAGACACTACTCTCAAACTGTATTTAATAGTCCATCGAAAAACAACTATTAGTCCTCATATAATTACGGTATCTATTTTATATCTTATTCACAAGGTCTAACTCTTATCTTCGATTGACAGAATACTTTTATTAATTTCATATTCAGTAGGTTTCAAATGTGACCTAAAGGGACGATTAGAGGGCATTTTCTTTCATTTTCTCAGAAATGAGGCTCACGTTTGGGTACTAATAAGTGAATAATTATGTACTCAAGCGTGCGGCAATGGAAAGCGGAAACCAGGAGAATATTGACTTTCGTGCCAAATGTATTTCGCATGCGCACGCTGTTTAAGAAAGAAAGCTAAAGCTACAACTCGTCATGATTTGCGAAACGCTGGAAAACCAACATAAATCTCTATAGTTTACAAATATATTTACCAAATTTCTCTAATTTTATTTGAATTTGGATGCATGAGAAATTTATTTATATTTGAGGGCATATTTCTAAACGCCTACAAATGAACATCACAGTTGTGTGAGTAAATCTTTGGCATCGTTTCTCTAGGGGTCTTTGGTATTTCAGTAACCGTTAGGGAGACAAAAATATTCAGTGCAATCACATCCATTTAAGCTTAAAGTTTCTAGCAGTAAAATCAAGACATTAAGTAGTATCTTATTACAAACGAATAATAACCCTGAGAGCTGAAGTTCTTATCATCAAACTATACTTCGTTTTTGGGTAGTAAAAAAATCTAAGAGGTAAAAAACTAACCACACATGCAGAACAGACTAAATCTTGAGGTCTGATTGTTTTTTTGTAATTCTATAAATAAGCAAATTGCATACGAAACCGCTAAATCAGCGGTACTAGTATGTTTATCATAATTAGGTTCCATTTTTTCCTTTCGAAATGTCAACTTAAGCTAAAATAAGCCTAACTTGTGTTCATTCTTTGTATGCATAGCTATTTAGTTTCATATCCTCATTCGCTCATGTTCAGCCATTTCCTGTGCCATACTTATTAATTTGATTTTAGCAGTGAGAACGGTCAACGCTGCGTTATAGCAATAACATATCATCGAACCATTTCCATCAGAAATGAAAGCCAGTGTAGTTCACTCACTATATGTGACGGTGTCTTTGTAATTTGGGGTTTCCTTGATTGCATTTTGCGCTAAATATGTATGAATTCAATCTTAAACAGCCTAAAACTTCTCATTTCTCAATGCGGTGAATCACCAGTCTACAGGAAATGTAGAGCTTTGAGAATTCCACTGCGCTTGCGCGTGGAGAATCTAACTCTCAAAGAGGAGTGTTTCCTCGTAAAGACGGTACGCATTCAGGAAGGGTTCGAAAGAATAAAAAGCAGCTTCCTCCGGACTTTTCAACCGGTGGACCTTCCCAGTTGCAATTACTTTGCGATCGTATCCACGCACATACACACACACACACGCAAACCCGATCTTCAGAGCGAGCGTGCTCCCTCCATTAACGGAACTTTTTGCTGTCTGGCGGCGGTTGGCCATGGCGTGTTGGTGACCCTTGCGCGCACCGGGATCCCAGCTCCTCCGCAAGGCATCTTCGTTTCCAAATGCAGAGTGATTGCCCCGATCGTGGCAATAGGCGGAGAGGCGAGCGTTTCCTCCATTTGGGGCTGAGGGCGATGGACGTTGGGGGGGTTCGAGATGGAAGCTGGGCATTCTGAAGAAACCATACAAGGTGCATCGTTGGCACGCGCTGGAAAATTGCTTATTTTTACACGCCACGATGAAAACATACAGATTTCTCGATCTTAACTGCATCCGGACACAATTCATTCTTAATATCACACTCTGAAACCTCACATAACATAAGTAAGATAAAAATATTGAGTGAAATAATTTGCATTATCTTCGGAGAATTCTATCGCAATAGTTTATTAATAATACTACAAGATTTGTCACCACAGCGGCAAATTGTGATATCCATAACAAACATCACCCTCAGGATTGCCTTTTGCATGAAATTTAAGAATATTCTGAAAATATTCAACGCAACATTTTATATAGCTGCTCCAAGAAATGCCAAAAATGTTGGGTCATCATTGATAAATTTTTACCGAAAATAGGTTTTCATGAATCTAATATTCATGTCTAACATCTATATCTCCCCTCATCATGAAGAAATTCCACCTGGTTAAGTTTGACACTGTTATGCAAAATCTAGTCAGTGATTGGGAATATCTCCAAAATTCGATCTTTTTTTTCCATGAAACATCCCTTGCATTGGTTCAGCCGTTACCCGTTTCTATACTTTTCTCTCTCTTAGGAGTTTTCGTAGAAGCTCAGATTGCATAACAATATAAAAAATATATTAACCTGAAACAGATGCACCACGAATATAACCCAGTGAAGGAGACAGAATTTGAATGGAAAAAGAAAATGTAGCAGGCACGATAGAATTGTATAGTCGGACTGGTTCTATTCAGGGCCAAGTTTCAAGCTCTCTTCTTCTGTCCACTTGACTACTTTATGAGGAAGCCACCAAATACTTCTTGGAAGAACACAGATATTCAGCATTCGATTGAGTTTCACTTGATGTCATTCTATTGGAGGATTGTAGAGTCATCATTTGTAATATACTATTAAAATATCAAAAAACGTTGTTCATTTGGCTTATTATCTCCACGTAGCAGTTATGAAATATGAATTTATGACTAATGAACTAATCGACTGATTCTTAATGGACAAAATTTGCCAAGACTACGGACACTATGTCTATGGGCTAGTGGCCCATAGCAGTGCATTTCTTAAATGCCAATAGGGCGATGCCACGCTATCTTAGGATTTTTTTCTCTTCTCGTTTATTTTAGCTATTTTATTAGTGTTTCGTAAGAGGCCTCAGCATGTTATGGAAGGGGTAAAAGAAGCTGTTTCTTCATCAAATCTCTAACCTCCCGACCGCGAGCGTAGGATACTAATGGCAAAGGCCAGTTCATTCCTAACCTCCTCTCTTTTCTTCCCCAATTCAGTACCGTATCTAGTCTTGGGTGTACTGCAATAATTTTGGAAAACGCATTTCATTTTACGTCAGGCTCATGCAGAAATTTTGTAGCAAGAAAATCTTATAAAACAGATATTCCTGAGTTGGTTCTGGGCCGTTTAATTGGGCGGCAAGATCCAGTGAAAGTTTGGCAAGTGGACAACAGTTCACCATTGAACGGAAGAAACGTGATTTCCACACTCACAACTCAATAGTCACATAAAAATTAGATATTGGTCAAAGATCATCTTAAGTACAACCATCATTTGATTTCCCGTTTAAGGTACCAAATGTGAGCTAACGAAACTTAATCATTTCTAACAATTACACAGTATTTCATTTTTATCTATTGAACTTTAAAGAATATCAGAAGTAAGATTACTTTTAAATTTATTAATGAACTCCTAGGGATGAAAAAATATAAATGTACGATGCACGAGACACATAATTTTTGGAATCAAATTTGGTTGATGAAATATTATATTACTTGTAATTTTCATCGCTTTATCATTTCATATGTTTGGGTACATGTATAAAATTTGAAATGGAAAAGCAGAGATATAATATTTTGAACAATTTGATTGGAAGTATATACTTCAGTAACCGAAAATTAGCTAATACAGCGCTATATTAATAAATTAATTATCCAATTAAATATTATATATTAATTAACTATAAATTAGCTAATAAATACTTATAAAACTCAAATAACGTCCACTTGCTTAGAACATAATAAAATTGCGCGGGCACTTTTGCAGTAATATTTTACGCATTCATCTGTTGGCTTACTAAAGTACTCTATTTCTGAGTTTACTTGAAATTCGTCATCTCAAATAATTATAATCAAATGAGTAACAAAAATCAAAAAGGCAAAATATGCAGTTCTTCGATTATGATAAATTCATCGGGCATAATTTCACAATGAATACGACTTATTTTACATGTCATAGGACTTGAATCAATCCAAAGTTTCAAAGCCCATTATTTTTCTATGTGATTGACAGAAATGCTATCTGAAAGAATTTCACCCCAGAAGATTTAAGGTTGTTTGTTATGAGTACGATAAATAACAATTTGAGGAATTAGTCATTGTGCATTATCATGTTTCCCTCCATTATCTATCGTCCACTACCATTTTAAAAGCCACTCCCTACCGCCGTAGTTACGTCGATGTTTATCCGGAGGACGCCTTTTCCATTTCAAAAAATGATGCAATATGGCTTAAAAGGAAAATGAAAGTAGGTGTGTCTGAAATATTTCGTAGATAACCCAACAGAAAGCCAGCGAAATCAGTGAATTCTATAAATCTGGAATAGTGATTTATTTTCGTAAATATTAAAATCATCGAATTAGGCAAACTCTTAAGCTAAAGAGCTATGGATCTCTCAAGCTAAAGAATATTATTTTCCAAATGAAATTGAGTAACATGGATGAATTTCAAATAAAAATTCTCTTGGCTAAAATAATTTTATTAAACATATCGTTGCTTTTTAGAGTTATATTATTACTAAATTTACTAGCTAACTAATCGCCGGGAGTACGATAAGATGAAATTTTGAAAATCAACATGAAATACGTATATACTGACAAAGATGAAAGATTCAGCATACGCAAAAAATGGAGGGTCACAACCTTCTCATCCATTGCAAGTAACAAGCAAAAATGCTGGGTAACAATCATTCTGAAATGAGAATTATACGGGAGGACTCAAGGAGAAACTTAAAAATCTACAAAAATTTCCACTATATGACCGTTCCGAACAATTAATGCAGTTAACGGAATTTCAAACTAGACGTATTAGAAAACTATAAATGACTTTTAAATAATCTGAAGGCAGTTGTCATTCTGCATGCTATGGATTCCATAGAAAAAATTACAGCTAAGCAACACAATACCTATCCCAACATTCATATTTGTATTGCGATAACACTCTAGCATCATCTCTAGTATTTTTTGTTATAGATTCGTATTGTTGAAATACATTTTTGGAAATTACTTCACCTCCATATTTCCTCTCTATATCTCAGTCACACTCAGAAAAGGACCGAACACAGTTAATATTATACCGCTTTTACCTCCAGAAATATGCATAAACAGCTTCGTGTTAGCCTCAAATTTAATGATTTTCCTCCTACTCTGTGCAAATTAATGTCTTTTTTTACCACATCTTCTTGTCCCTGAGTTCTTTATGAATGCAACCGTGACAACCTTGAGAATACTTTGTGTGGATACCCGAACGATAACGTTGAAGTCGTCTCAATCACGTCATGTTTGCAGTATTTTATGGCACATTTGGATCGCCAGTTCAGCACGAAGAGAAGAATTCTATAAGTTCTACATGATGCAAATGAGGCATGCGAGTATCTGAGATAGACAAGTATTTAACAGTAATTGCCCTTATTGCTATAATTTAGTAAAATAACTGATACTACGGTCCTATAGCCAACTTGATAAATTATGAAACTCGATACCGAGGTTTTGGCCACCTAGGAATATCCACAGGAGGGCGAGCTTGACAGCCGAGAAAATAAAAGTATGGAGTGCTGCCTGTAATCTACTAAAGTATTGTGCTGGACCATGGGCAGTTCTTCGATTTTTCGTTCTTCCCCAATGTAAAGCTTGCCTTCCTGTGGATGGTCACCTAGTTGACTGAAATATCGACATCGAGTTTCATAACTAATCAATATTGGCTATAGAATTGTCATCTCAGCAACTCACAGCGATTAGTTCAAGCCCTCTTCGTTTCAATTGGTACTATGTTTGCTAATGGAATTCTTTTGATAATCCACAGATTCTTGGTCAGAAATTATCAATTTTCTTTGGAACCAGTCCCTGGTGATGCGCGCTAGTACACTTGTCATTGATATTTGAAATGCATATTCATAATTAAATTTTTCACACGTAGTCAGTGGACGAAAATATCGTCCCGGTTAAAATATTGGTAAAACTTCAGTGAACTTCCAAGAAACTACGGAAGATACCGCAACAGTAACTTTTAACGGAGCCATCTGCTAAGTGTGCATTTAAATGCAACAATTTCTGAATGTAAAAATCATCCGCCGAATGATTTTTACACTCTGAAATTGTTGCATTGTTCAGTGAACTTCACTGCGTGGTAATTAATACGGAAAATGTTTTTTTACGGTGAAATATTAGGCAATATTACTTGTACTGTCCCCCGAGACTGTCTTAGTATACTAAACAGCATGTATAGTCAGTATGTTTACCTTGGTTCGGCGATTTCTTAAGTAAATGCCCACTTTACTAAAACTACGAACTCCTAATCCACTTGCTATACCATTTATTAATGAAATCATTACCAATTTCTTGAAATACGAAGTACAAGTAAATTAACAGCTGTTAATTGACAATTATCTTGCAAAAAAAGTAAACTCTAAGTCGGTATCTCGTATTTTAACACTCATTTAGAGGAGAAGTTATTTTAATAAATTTTAAAAAGGAGTTAAAATATATCTGGTTTGTGTTGGTCTTAATATTTTCCGCAGTTCGTAGGGTCTGGGTCCATCGAAACCTACCCAAACTCCGTGCACTACTGATAGCAATTAGGATTAGAAATAAAATAGCAGATTTTTTAGCGCATAACAAACCAATCTGGTGGGAATAGTTTGCTATGCACTGCCTGATCCGGTGGTGGCGGGGTAACGGCCCTTCCAACCCAAAGGTCGTGGGTTCGGGGAAAAATGGAGTTAGTAATTTACGGATACGATATCAGGAGTTAATAGGCGTAACAAGATGAAAAAGTTCGGAAAACATTAGAAAAACGGTGAAATTCTTTCAAAATATTTCCTGTGTCAAGCGAAGGAGAGTAACAATTATAGCTTGTCCTCATTAAGGGTAAAAACCATTGAATAAATGACGTTTGTGGTTCGAAAAAATATTGATGAATTCGTTGGTCATATGGACATTAAAATACCTAAATTGAGTTCCTGGGGGCACAGAATATGTAATTAATGTAAAAATAACTGCAAATGAAAGTGGAATCTTGTTGTTTAATTCTGGTATCTGACGCCAATATTTCCTAAATATTATCGCAAATTAATGTAAAAATCGGGGTAAAAGTACTTAACAAGTGCCAGCATTAATTAAAAATCCCAATCCCGAAACGATAATGGCTTTCGAGTGAAAATAAATGCTTTGCCTAAACAACTTGGCTGAATTCGCCCTTCTACTTGGAAATCCTACATCTTCAATTATGATTTTCGAATAAACGAGTTTCTATCCAAACGGATTAGGCTCCAAAGTTAAAAAAAAAAATATCACGGTCATGATTCATTTCATGAAAGTTCTTTTTCTTGATTTATTCTCTGTGAAAAAAAATCACAACAAATCATCTCGAAGGGGAAAGAGCAAGATGGGACTCCAGCGCTGCTTTCTAGTCATTCATCTCGTTCAAGTCCGATTCAGCAGTACAGCAGCTTAGTTTGTGGAGCTTATGCGGTTACATGAAAATCTAGCAGACGTATTCCTATTTAATACGGTGGCGCACGAATAGCAGCGGGCAGTGAGTGATATTTTGGAAAGAAAGGTGGAACACCCAAAAGGGTTCGGAAGGCAGGATATGTATACGTACCCAGCGAAGAGAGAGAGGGAGACCTTGGAAGGAAGGGAGGACACGCTCAGAAGGCGGGGGAGGTCAGGAAGGGGAAAAAAGGAAGAGACCAGGAAAAAAAATGTTTTCGGTAAGGAATGGACTGGTAGCGGGGCGGGCAGGGAGCGGTGGTGTAAAGTTTAGACGAAAGAATGCCCCGTGTGGAAGCGAGAGTGGGCAGCTGATGGCCGGGAAACGAATTTTGGGGAAGGCCCATCGAGTTAAGCGGCTTGGGGAGTGCGAGGGCGTCTGGTATCTCGGGGGCAAAGGCTTGATGGGAGATGGATGGGCGAAGGGATTTGGAGGGGGAAGGAGAGGGTGCACGCATGGATCATATGTGAAGGGAGAGAGAGAGAGGGTTGAAAGCGTCCGAGAGGAAGGGGAGGTACGGGGCCCGAGAGAGAATGAGTCTCGCGCGTAGGCACGCATCCTGTTTTCACTTTCCGTGTCCCGGATCCTGGCGGCAGAGCGAAAGAAAGAGAGAGAAAGGAGTGACGGGAGGGAGAGAGAGGGGTAGGGGGAAATGTGTTTGGTGTGGGTGTGAGAAGAGGGCGCTTTGGTCATAGGGAGATACACGGAGAGGGCCGGCCGTGGGGGTGAGGGGGAGGACGGGTAAGGAAGAGACGAGGGGGGGGTGGAGGAGGCGAGGAGAAAGCGAAGTCGTCGGGAGAACACGGGCGGGTGAGCCGACGGCTGGATTCGTCAGAGGTCCGCCTATAACTCAAATATCCACCCTCCCACCCCCCTCCTCCCACCCTCTAACCTACGGGATGAATGTTGTTCTTTCGAAAACTCCTCGCCCTCCTCAATTAAGTGGGACGTCCAGCACCCAGATAGCGGATGCAAATGCACTCTTCCAGGAGGAGGAACGTACTCTCCTGAGGTTCGACTTCACCCTTCCTGGCATTTTTTTTCCGGTCATGCATGGTGCTGACTTGGCGTGTTTCTTCCGTGGCAACAATGAGACTCGTCGGCGTGGCGTCATCGCTTAAGGTCTCTGGAGCTTAAAATCCTTTGGAAAAAAGAAAGGGAGGTCGTCGACGTCGTCTCCAGGCACGATTCTCGAAACTGATCCGGGACCTAAAACTGATATCCGGCCTGGGAAATCACCTTACAAACGCTTGGGAAGGAGTCATCGCGAATTAAAAATCGTTTACGTCCCAGGTTTACCGACGGGAAGACTTAAGAGATTGTAGAGACCAGGGAGGAACTTTCGAATGACTACGTCTAGATTAGAAGAGGCGGCTCGTTTCGGAGAAATCTTATCTCTCCCAACACAGATATTTTCCTCATGTTCACCTTTCCTATGCTGCGATGTGTTTCTTCATTTTGGCTCAAGCTCCTTCATTGCCAAAGTCTAAATATTATTGCCTCATGTGAGATGTATTGCCAAAGCCAAATTGGAAGAATTACAAAAAAAAATGCTGGGGAGTTATTTTAACGAAGCACATGACTGACCAACTTGTTTCGTCAACTCTATTCAGTATTTAGTTAATTATAATAACAAAATCATTGCTGAAACTCATTACGAGCCTATACGTAAATTTATGGTTTACCACGAAACACTATTTTCGCTATGATGGCAACACTTGGAGGTGGCTCTAGCGAAATTATGAATGCTTTTAATACAAATTTAACAAGCTTGCGAAAGAAGAGATAGGGGAATAAGTGGTGAGCTAAATAAAAACAGCCCTTCAATTGTGATTGATTTTTTGTTATTTAATATCCCTAGTCAAAATGAAACAAAAAATACACACTTAATCACAAAGTGGTTATCGTGCCGACAAGTTCATTTATTGGAAAAGATAAAATTTAGCAAAGTTTTCTCATATCGTACGGCCTAGTGTGATGGAGTGGGGAGGAAGAGACGGAGGGGAGGGAGGGAGCGGGCTAAGTATGTATCATAGAAAATGAACATTTATGCATTCAATTTCTCTTATTCCTGAATGGTTGAGGCCTTAACTTTGTAGAAATCCATGTTTAACTTAAGACATTGAATATTATCTTTGCTTTCTACGGGAATAAAACTTTATTTGTCGAATAGTTTCGTTTACACTGTAACATCCTCAGGACTAGTCCTGAGGATGTTACAGTGTAAACGAAACTAGTCGACAAATAAAGTTTTATTCCCGTAGAAAGCAAAGATAATATTCAATTTCTTAAGTTCTCTTATTCCAATTGTAGTTATCCTTTCGAGATTAATTACCTCGTTAGTTACGAAATTGAGACAACACTACCCTTGGGACTCTCCTCCTCATTAGTTTTTCTATAATTATCCACCAATAGAATATGTTTTAGAGCATATTTTGGGTGTGAAAAGATATTGAATACAAGATGGAAGGTGTTATCCTATGTTGTTATCCAATGTTACCATTCTGCGATATACTTCTAATTACAAGTTTTAGTACGATGGTGTTTGTTTAGGCGTCATCTTCGCATGATTTCTGCGATTATTATTCATTATAAAAGTAAAACTTAAGTACTTAAATTTTACCTATTAGAATAAGTCTGTTATTGATAATCAAGGAAACATTTAGAGATTCAAATACATGTGAGTGTTACAATCAAAATGCCCTATGTTTTCTAATATTGTTAAACTGTGCTATTTTTCGCTATTTAGAGCTAAATACAGAGTGCGGCAACATAGTTTCCTATTCTGAAAGCGTTTTGCGTTTGAAAACAGAAAGCTTTGTTGCCGTATCCTATATTATAATTTCTATATACATATATATATACACACACATATATATACACATATATATGTGTGTGTGTAAAAATATATATGTAAATATATAGGTGTGCGTGTATTATATATATACTCTCATAGGAGTCGAAAATATTTTTCAACTGCTATTCATTTTGGATTCTTGTCCTTGTAATGGAATATTTTGCGAAGGCCTGCTATTTCAATGAAACCTTTCAAGGTAAACAAACCCGCGAGCTCAGATACAAATTTTGTTACCAATCGAAGAAATTTTTTTTAAATCTTAATCACAACAATAATACACAGAGACATGAGGATTTCATTCTTCAATTACATTAAGTTCTATAATTTAAGCCCAAAAGCTTATGATTAAGTTTCCGCTAGTTCAAAATACTTCAAAAATAAATTCAAGAATATGTTCCCATTGTGTGTAAGACAGTGAGGCATTGAAAAGAAATACAATAGGAAAATAATTAAAACCAGTTTGATAATTGCAGTTTTCATGCAAGTTTTTTGGAAGAAAGTTGAGTAGGAATACGTGTATGAAGATGGTAAAAATGGAATTCCTACACCCATTCCGATTCCACTATATTTCTGTATATATTAATTATTTGTAAACATATATATGTATATATACCATTAACACACAAACAAACACTGAGATAATAAATATTACACACACAGAAACATAAAAGAAGGACACTTACAGTAGATATTTACGTTTCGACGGCACGGCCGTCGTCATCAGATTATACCATTATTATTATACCATTACCATTATACCATTATTATTATACCATTATACTATTATTTATTTTGTTACAAAATCTGGTGAAACAACGGAATATTGTTGCGAGGTGAAAAGTCTAAAAATATTAAGCGCGACAAAGGCAAAAGGGGTCATTGATAAGTGATTATCACATAAATATTAGGTTCTGAGTTTTTTATTGACTACTCTTTCCTATCTCACCATTAGTTGTTTTATTGCTTGAGAAGCGTGGTTGTTAAGACATGGCGACACCCGCTCCATTGACTTACTAATCGTTATCACCACCGAAAATAAAGGGAGAAAAGAGAAACCAACGAAATTGAAAATAACATGAAATGAGAAAAAATAACAAAATCGGCCACCAATTTTTAAAGAGAGTATCTTTCAGAAAATAATAAAATATCCTCAATCTTAAGCGGAGCACCATTCGAGATTCCGTGAGATTTTCTAAATGTACCCACAATGCAAGTAGGAAACGAGGTTTCACGGGTAAAAAAAGGCTTTCACCGGAAATCGAGCCGGCGCCTCCAGCATGGAAAATTAGCGCAATAATCTCACCAGCTTCCAGTCACGCAATTCTTCCAATCATGTCCGGATGAAAAATCGAAATTATAGTTTAGGTAGAATGAAAAGATTGTCAAAAACCACGTCAAACTCTCGTTAGCGACGAAGTGTTTATGCGATGTTAGCATCCAATCACTTCCACGAAATAGGATCATTAGATTGTATATGTTTTAACTATTTATTTTAAATGTCAATGAATAATTTTAATATTTCATTTTCTAGACCTAATAACGCCTTATTAATAGTCCAATGGGATTATTTTAACGATTTCACACTTTCTTAACTAATTAATTATAAGGCAGATTTCATTCCGGTGTTTCAATAAATGTCCAAAATGATAAACTTGAATCAAAGGGTCATTTCACTCAAATTGTTACTTGAACCACAAATCCCTAACATCTGCTTTGGAAGAGAGAATTGTTTATGGGTATAATTTATTGAGAAAAATATTTAGTCAATGGTATCGTAAAAGGGTCTCTATTACATTTGTATATTAATTTAAGATACTTTATTATTTAAATTTTTGTTTTAAGATAAAAATCACAGGAAAAATAGTTAATAAAAATTAATGGTAGCATTCATAAGAAGGATATTTCTCGTTCAAACACTAACCGGCCTCTAAACTGCCGCCATATACTGTACATGGCTAATAGAACTTCAGCATTAACTTTTCAAAAACCTTCGGTATCATATCACTTAGTCTTAGTCAGAGAAAATCATATAAAAATAATACAAGTTTATGGAAAATATTTTCCTATTTAAGGTTATGTTTTATCAAACAAGTTAAAATCTTAGTATTCCACAAAGAATGATTAATAAAAATTTTGAGGGTAAAGTAATTAGTAAGATCTTCATCGTTCGTACACTTTACAATCACTGCATTTCGGATATTCACGGATAGTATAATTTGGTTTTTTGGTAAATTTTTAAAGCTCTTTGATCGATTTTCATACCCTTTTTTTTGGGCAGTTGTGAAACACAAATAGTAAAACCCTGAATTGGCACTCCGAAACTTGAGTTTTTCTTGTTCGCATTATTCATAAACGAAATTCACTTGCTCTCACTTGGTGTCGCAGCGGAAATGGAAAATGTCTCTTGACTTAGTATGTCGATCTCGACAATCTAGTTGTGAAGTATTTTTGATACTGCCCTCTGTATCAAAACACACGATGGGCTGCGTCGTAACGAGATGTGGCAACGACGCAGCGGTAACTCTTGCCCAGTCAGTAGACATTTCCGTTAAGCCGCTGCCACCGCCGCCACAAATGGAATGAGTCAAACTCCAAAATTTTGGACGAGTATTTTGCAACGGTATTCGAAGGAATAAAGAACAATAAGAGATAAGAGGTCGCAGCACTGTGACACGAAGATGCGATACAAAGAGAGCGGAAGGAATAAAAGGTTCACTGTTGCGTCGTCCTCCCATGCCCTCGCGTGCTTCAGACGCAAGGAAGCGGGAAGCAGGGCGAACGATTTCTAGAGGTGCGGGAAGAAGTACATGTGAATTGCTAGGAGTTTCTCAGTTAGGAAAAACTATGCAATATATGCTAAGTATGTCAAAACCATCAACTCTCTTCTGTGCTGATGCAAGAGTAGTTGCTTTCCGAAGGCCAACTATATCGCCCTTCCGTGAATAAATACATACTTCTTCTTTACCTTAAAAATGCTTTTTCTCATTCGTGAGCCTCTAGGATCAGGGTAAGTTTCGTCATGTTTCCCCCGGAATGAATTAGCAGAATTACCCAAGACAAACTTCATAGGCGGAGATCGAGTTTGCAATCTAAACCAGACTTACCCGGTTAGATTATTGCACGGGTACTCTCCATTTTCCCGTAATGGACCACTGGCTACTTTTAATAAGGGTTTAACCGGCCTGGAGTCTGTTTTAATCATTCAATGACGCTTCATTCAGTTGATAAAACGCATTGAATGGTATTTTCACGGAATTAAGTGTCAACCCAAAGATAAACAACAACGCATGTGCCAATTAATCCAATTAATAAATTTATCAAAGCTATAGATATTTGTTTATAATCAACTAGATCAATTTATAACCACATAACTGCCATTGGGAAAGGAAGTTATTAAAATTATATCAACGTCAGAATGAAATTTTTAAATGACTTCATAAATGTTTCGTTTGAGGATAGAAATATATACAGTCACACTGAGTATTAACTAAAGGGATTTAGAATTCTTTAATATGGCGCACGGTACGCTAGATCAAAAGGACGTGTATTCCCTGACCAAAGTTAGAATAAAACTGGTGAATGAATATCTTCACGAATGACCAGTTTACGTGATTAGCCTCAATGGAGAATTTTTATCTCGACATGCCTCAGACGTTGGCGATAAAAGAGCAACAAATATACTTCTCGGTTTTGGTCAACCGCAAGTGGGAAAATTCTCGATAACTCCTTCCTTGGGTTACCCTAATATGATTTCTGGTTCAAACGATGGAAGGAGGCCGTCACGGAGAATTTCGAATAATTGAGAATGCTTTCGGTCATGACCCAAGTTTGAGATCGCGGATGCAGTAGGCGCACGTTCATCCTTCCGCACAGATCAACGCTCTCACGCGCCAACCTAGTCCCAATCCCGTGCATCATTCTCACCTCCCGCATGCACGCGCCATGTTCCCCCCTTCCTCCCGCTCTCAGACTCCTCGGCACCTGCCTACGGGCATCAAGGCCCCATCTCAAATTGAGTTGCAACGAGTAGGATGCGTGGTGCGGGGTTAATACAATGTCCAGCAGCACAGTAGCGATTACAAAGAGGAGTTGACTCACAAAGGTATCCACGTGGGGGCAAATGTTATCTTGTTTTATCCCGATTCCTAAACAATATAAAGATCGAACCCGAATTGGTTTGATAAATGTCGCTATCCTAGTCATCAGCGTTCGACTATTTCAACCAACCCTCGGATTGTATTAATAAAGAGCATAAACAGCGATTTTTTACTTACTTATTCAAGCATTAAATGCTGAATTTATTAATTTGAATGATAATTACATAAGTAATAATGAATAAATTATTTAACGTTGGAAGATGTTTCGAGCTAGTTCCAACGTCGCCACCGCAGAATAAATACTAGCAATGGTTATTAACCAGCGGGTTTCCAAGTTAAAACTATTGGTCATTTGACTCCAGGATATCGATTTGACTTTGACGCGATCGAAATAACTTAAACTTTCAACTCATATTTTCAACAATAACCCTTGACATAAAAGAGTGCAAAAGAATTAAGCGATTAATATCGATTATATAGATCAAGGCAATGACCTATATCGATGTCGTGCACAACTATACGAAAGAAAATCGATATGAATTTAAAATTCGATGTCGCAATATCAATACTATGTGCTTCGTTTATCTCGCGACGTCGAGAAAACGACACGTTAGCGATTTTCAATCGAATCGCACTGCGATGCTGAAATTCGAGCTTCACACAGCCCCTACTCGCCTTCCGCTCGTTCCTCCCGGTAAAGTCGACTCCGCCCCTTCCGTTCCCCTCAAACCACTTCTCCCTCCCCTCCACATAACAGTTCCGCGAGTTAGATTTCGGCGCCTGGGGATCGAACCAGTGGAAGACAGCAAACTGCCTCAAAAGGTCGAGCAAGAGGCGTGCGTGACTGACTGAGTAGTGTGTGGCTCGCTTTCTTTTCCTCTCCGAGCAGTGTTCATGACGGATAGAGTTGGTGTAAGACGCGATGTAAGAAAGAACATGTTGTGGGCGTAATTTAATGCTTTCACAGGGGTAAACGGGAGAAACTCTAAAGAACCAGCAGCTAGATAACTGAAAATCACTATTTGCAAGGTATTTCTTCACTTAAAAAAAACGCGAGATTTTGGTATATAATTAATGTCCAACCGACTTGAGACTATTGCAGTTGGCAGAAAATTTACAATTCATCATTTAACCGATTGAATAAATACGACTTGAGTATGGGGATACTTCCCATTAGCAAATATGATTAGTCAAGAAGACCATGGCCCATGAATAAAATTAGATCAGCTTTAAAAATCTATCGCAACGAAAATTCAATGCGGCCACCAAAACATCGGGAAGATTATCAAAAATTGTACTCCCCTAACAAAAGTTAATAAATTTGCCCATCGAGGATGTAATGTATGTTATTCGCCCTTCCCATTTTCTATTTTAATAAGCTCAAGATATTCAAGATTAGAAATTCACATCAATTTCAGTGATCTATGCGTGTACGTGGAAATGGCGCGTCCTGGGCTGAGTGCAGTGAAATGTTTGCTAGCGTATTTATACATTATGTTTACAGAAGAACATCTATTGATTCTTTCTCTAAATCTGTCAAAATGATTTGGTTGAGTTTCATTTGTGTAGTAGAGGCGTTTGCTGGACGTGATGGCAGCTAAATATTCAGGGAAAATTCAATAGCGAAAAACATGCATACCTAAAATGGCGACATTTAGCTTTCTATTCCTCAAAATATGAAAGTATCCTAAAACTCTAGAAATTTCATTCACGTTCCAATACACAAAACAGCATTTATCGCAAAGTAATTTCTAAAATATTCATGAATAGTAATTTAGCACTGAATTTTCTCGGTAATTTCTGAGTCTCAATTGGGTGCTGCTAGGACATTCTGACTGAATTAAGATTAATTTGAGTGAATAGCAATAATGAAATTCAAAAGTCAAAATAAAATTACTAGTGCTACGAGAGTTAGAAATACACGCACAAGTTTCTCAAAGTTCCAAACTTTGGTACATACGGGAGGCCTCTGTCATGGAGGTTCCTCTTATGAATTCCCCTATGAATCACTTTCTTTAGTAGCGTTGCAGATGTATTAGATCCTTTTTGTAGCTTATAACTCATGCATAATGTAATCAAAGTTTACATGTGAAAACTCATTTAAACGAATCTCGGCTGCTATCTAAATTCACAACTTTGAATATAATTAGTTTAACGATTTAATATTTTAATGTTTCCATTGCTGTCCTTACATTTAAAAGTCCTTATATTTAAAAGGATTATTTTAGAGAGGTCATAATTTATGTAAGCAGAAAATTCAACACCGAAGAACATAGAATATATGAGAGCATGACTAGTCATAGCCTCATCTTTAAATTACCTAATTTAAAGTTTTTCTCTTGCCATAAACCCAAGGTATTACTTTATTGCAATCATTACTACTGATTATGACTTTAATAAAATCTCCACAGTTCCTTTTATTACGAGCTAAAAATCGATAATAAATGGTTACAATATTTAGAATATAAACATGATACGGAGAGAATCTAGACTAATCCAATATATTTGGCCAATTGTTGCCGTTTTCCACTGTAGTTTCTAGGAATTAAGGGTGCCAGAAGATTTAACTATGTCGCACGAGTTCATTAAAAAATAAATTTACAAAAGAAATTATTGCCGCAATAATTAGTCTTGTGAAGTACGAAAGAAATTGTGCGATAAAAATGATGACAGAGCCAGTTTGCCTGAAAAAACCCGATTTCTGGACATATTTTTCAATTATATGTTCTCATATAACGAATAGCCTTGCAATAGCTATTTCAAGTGCATTAAATATAGCTCAAGACCTGGTTCAACAAAGGAGTGTACTCAATAATACTTCAATATTTTTAGCCGGCTAAGTACATACTTCTCTCGACGACCGTATAAAAACGTAGGTTCAGACAATCGGTACAGATTTTCAGACCTTCTGACCCGTGAGAAAGACCTTAGCTATGATGATAAATTAAACAAGGAATGCCTATATTATTTATTTATTATCGACTTAATTGGGCGAGGTTGAGACTAAATAGTCCCTTCTTCCACCTAACCCTTACATTACATACATTACATTACATTGAAGACAATTACATACTGCCAAGCCCTGGATGGAGAAAAATCCACCCAGACGGGAATTGAACCCGTGACCTCTCAGTTGGTAGACGAGGACGTTACCCCGCCGCCACCGGGGCCGGCAAATATGGAACGATTGAAGGTGAAATGGTCCTTATTTTGCATTCGAAAACTTTTTTTCCATTACAAATATTATATTAAACATTTCCTCTGAATATATCATTCGCGCGACTCCTAGTCTTAAATGTTTTTTTCCAACAGCCAATTTTTATGTCGTAATACATGTTCAGCATTGTGGGAGGCAGAATGTTGGAGGAAGTCGATGAAATGAAGAGGGCGTAGCTGAAATTACACGCGACGGTAGAAACAACTGGAGATAACTGGTGCATTGGGAAACTCCTAAGAACAGCGGAAAGGATATTCAACTCAGTGACTCACCAAAACAAAACAAAAGACCGTTCACTTTCACGGAAATGAAGAGGGACGCGCCTTATGTTCAATTATAAAGAAGTTTGCGGAATAATCCTACGAAACAAATCATTTTTTTTAAGGACTAACATGGTGAGATAGGAGGTTAAAATATCGAACAAAACTGACTCCGCTACTTTTTCTACGGGATTTTCATTCCCTAAGTACGCAGGGACATATATTGTTGTTTAAATTTTATTATGGAGGAAAAGATTACTGTCCAACAGTTTTTTCATCTTCCTTTGCTATAATCGTGTGTTTGAGCTTTGAAGAAACTATATTGAACGGGATTTTGAATTGTGAACATAAAAAATGTTTACAATTAAGCTATTCTTTGTACGGTTTTTTCACATTATCAGGTACTTCAAGTTATCGTGCGAATTTTTAATTATTACAGGAATATCTAGAAATCATCATCATCATATAATATAAAGCACTTTATCAATGTTCGTAGCTTTTTCAAAAAAGTTGAAGGGTGCTTTATATCAAATTATTACAGGATGGAGTTTCAATTTAATAAAAAAGTGAAATAATTTTGATTATTTAACGCTTCAGAGATCTGGTTTGTAAGACCTAAACCTTGCATACTCTATGACCGAATTTATTTTACGAAAAGACATCGACAATTACGACTTCTACCATGCTCATTCCTATAAGAATGGCAGATCACAAAGCAATCGATTGTAAGCCAACTCGGATGTAGTGTACTTGCCCAACTCTTATACCATTACAACTATACTGCAACTCCCAACCATAGTAGGAACTCATTCTACTATTTGTCGCACTCCTACTCTACTCGACTGAATACATCAAACATCCTGGGATGTTTTCAAAATAAAAAATGGAGATTACATGTTGTAACCCATTTTTAATCGTAATACATTCCATCTTAGAGCTTATCCTAATCCATATAATCTTAAGGCTCTCCCTCAGACAATTTGGCTGCGTTTTATTGAACAAATTTCCATTGAATTACAGTTTCTTTCAAAATTGTGAAAAAATAGAATATCTGTTTGTCAAAAATGTTCAAGATATTGAGTGGCGAAAAATCATTTTGTGAAATAACATTGGTTTAAATCATTTTAATGACTTGTGGAGACTAAGGTAAATAATGATTTTTTTCATTTTAAAGAATGGCAATTACCTGAACTTATGTACGAAGAAAAAAATCATATCACTTTTCCAAAACGAAACACGTCAAGTTAATCAAAGAAAGTTGTAATATTTTTCTCGTTTAGGCATAAAGCAGTCAAATTATTAAAGGTAAACTATGAAAATTGTATAATGATTTTCTTATATTTGCTGCATTTTGTGTCAGAATATGAAGGGTCTTTTCAAAGTATTACCAAATAAATTGCCTTCAAAATATTTCAGAAAACATTTATTTGTAATTTTTATAGGGAATCTATTCCAGATTTGGATATTTCAACCAAAAGAATTGAATATTTTCACAGAACCTTAGCTGTCAAACACGCATTGAGTGAGAACAAATGATTTTTGTTAGGAGCTGAACTTTATTTGAAACAAAACAAGTTTTTGTTTCTAAGTAATAAACGTAACTGATTTCATGGTTATCAAGGAGAAATTTTAGATTCGTTTGAGAATACAAGTGCGAAAAATAAATGCAAGTTACAAAATATTGACTCGCCAAAGCGTTTCACTCTATTTCTATCTATAGTCTAATAACATTTTACTTTCCACTAGAGGATTTCAACACAATGTGCCCATAAATTCCAGGAATGTAGAAGTTCCGGAGTGTCCCCATTTTTGCAAAGGGATTGCGAACTATGATTCATAAAATGAAGTTATCCATACAATACGTAGGCCCAAATTGGTAAGGGCAGAAAAGGAATTTTTCATGCAAAATATTACGAGTTTTTTACAAAAAGAATTAGAAATTCATCATAGCTTTTATTTTTCGATTAAAATAAATTATTAATTTTTAAAACGGTCGTACACGTTGAAGTATATTTTCATTTATCAAGAAACTGGAAACTCATCAATGATTACGGAAGAAAAAGTCTGTGAACAAACATTCATACAATTACTAATAATTTCTGCCTTTTCCATTGTCAAAGAAAAAAGGAAATATCGAGGAAAATAAAACACAATACTATATCAGGAGACGCGCTAAGACTTGAGAAAGTGACAAATCGATGCATTCAGTCATGGTATTTGGGTTCTACGCGTACTTCGTTCAACTTTCTATCAGTGGAGATCTTGTGACCAGTTCGATGGGAATTAAGAGACTTGCCAACACATTGTCCCCGAGATGGAGGTCTTTTTAGACGCTCCAAAACATTACTGTGCCAAGAGGTACAAAAAATCCTGGATCACCTCTTTCCACCCGGGCGGAACCGCGGTCTTTGTCTCTGGAGGAACAAGCTTTCCATGCTACCGTGAGGTGATGCGCGGTTTACCGAGGCATTAAGTATTTAGTCATCATTCTCTATCAACTTTATCCGTCAACCTTCAGATTATGCTGTTCCATATCCGACAGTTGCAATGGTAGTATCCAAGAGAGGGGACCAATCATGCAAAAAATGAAGTCAATGGAAAATTTCCATCGCATTTATTGATTACTAATATATTCTTCTCTTCCACAAATAACCGAAACTGAACTAGAAAAATTCAACACGAAATTACTGCTAAAAACCACTCCACCCAAGGTAAATTTATTCAGGCGATTCTGCTCAATAGCATTTAAAAGTGAAGTTTAGACATAGACGTAAGACATAGCCTACAATTATTTTAGTTTCTTTCTTGATGAGGGATTCAATGATCCATCGTGACCATAGAAAATATTGTAATGGACTCCTTCGCGTGTCCTCCTTTTTAAGTATCAGCTCCTTTCCTTATGCAAAGTGAAGTAACTATTATTAAAAGAACAACAATCGTGAATGCTATAAAAACACTGTCTCAAATTATACACGCTAACTCAAAACGCTTCTTTTAGAACTTTTAGTCTCATACCTAATTCTTTATTGAATGGAAACACACTTAAATCCCTTTGTAAATCTTTTTTTCTTTGTGAGAATTCAAAGAGTATATGGAAGAGTATATCTAGTTTTTATCCTGCTTAGAGTATCTAATATCCGTAATACATCTCTGACGTAATCAGTGTCACAATTAGTGCTGACAGATAACTCAGAATGGGTAGCTTAAAGTAGGAATGGCGGTTTGTTTCAAATATTTTTGTTATAAATTGTTAGCTAAAGTTAAGAATAAAACTCAGTACTTGTTACTTTTATTAGGCCACTAGCCAGTCCAATTTTATTCGGCGTTGAATGCAGTTATTAAGTTCGAAGTGTAATTTCGCTGAATTTTGCCATTGAAAATTAAATGAATACAATGCATCGTGAAATTATATCACTTAACATTTCCTCTGACCATTAGTAAGTATACTACATCAGATTGTTGAATTTCAGACATTTCATATCCAATGAAGCAAAGTTGAACGTTTGCCTCGACTATTTGACTGAAACTAGTAAAATGCAGCTTCGTTTAACCCGATTTCTATTTTGATTTAGTGGAATATATTTTTTCGACTACGTTCGAAAATACCAAATCTGGATCCCTCCCTAAATATATATCGTTACAACTTATGTATACAGGAAATCAAAAATTTATCAAGGCACTAATTTAGCGACTGACTAGCCTCTGACTTCCAGACTAACATGATAATTTTATTTCATTGTATTTGCAGTTCAATAGATTTTAAACATTATACATAATAACCACTGCTACAACCCACAAAAACACTCTTCTAATTCATTTTTTAAATTTTTAGCATTTATAATGACACTATAGTGGACATCAAAATTGTTAATTATCATTTTAAATATACAAGGCACGCAGCTATGGTCGTGAATCAATGCAAACAAAAAATATCGGGACCGTAAACTTGAATGGCACAAAGTAATAAGAAAAAACACCGCACACACACACACACAAATCAAAACAAATAACAAAAAAATAATAAAATAAATGAAAAATAATTTTTTAAAAATTACAATTATTTTATTGTTTTATGATTTGTTTTGATTTGTGGGTGTGGTGTTTTTTTTTCTTATTACTTAGTGCCATTCAAGTTTACGGTCCCAGTATTTTTTGTTTACATTAATTCTCATTAATCTCCGAATATAATATTTTGATAAATTGTAAGCAAATAATTGGGATAATTGATAAATTGATAGAATTACACTTTCATACCCAAAATTCCGCTCTTCTAAATAAGGGAGAATTATTTATTATTTTTATTTTCAGCATGCTCGTTCACCATGCTGACTCTCAAAGTTTCATTAAAAACAGGACATACTTGGAATTTTTTTGCATCGAAACCTTTGTGTACTCATATTTTTCAATATAAAATCTACCCAATTGTGATGTCTGAAGAGGGAATTTTTCAAAACCTTTACCCTTATTGTGTATTTTATAGGTGAGATGGGATCTCAAATTTCAATGCGAAGTATTGTTAAATGTTTTCACTCAAACTCGACTCAAATGCAACTCGAATTGATCTGAGTCATTACACTCAGATAAATTCGAGTTGTATCTCTTATATGTCGTATCTTCATGAACATATTACATTTTAATTCATAAATGCACCAAATTTTTCAATCACATTAAAAGAGGATCACGGAATCATTTTGAAAATACTCGTATGTTTAGTGAACGTAGTGATACGTGTATTATTTAATGCTGTTGGAGTGAAATAGCACATATAAAGATCATTAGACCAGATACGTTGACCTGTAAGATGACTCCTGAATTTCATTACGTCAATCGTTCTCACAAAAACCAATTTTCTTTTTACAGTCACGAAGAGATCAATGAAAGACGGAGGGGCGTCGGTGACTTCCGATGCCGGCCCTGGCCCTCGACGCCTGCTCTTCCCCAATTATTTCTGTGCCTCCTCGTCATCCTGCGCCCGACCCTCCCCCTCGCCATCGACGGACACAATGCCCTCTCCCTGCCGGCGGACACCCGGATAGCTATTCGCCATCCCCCGCTCCTGCTCTTGCCACCATCTCCCGGGTCACCACCCCCACGGAGTGCGAGGGGACCGCCGCCACCCCCGAGTGCACGGAGGCGACTGTTGGACGATTGGAAGTCTAGGAACCGGCGCTACGTTCGCTTCCCGCCCCTTGGTTATGGCGGGAGGCAACCCCCGACAGGACCAACGGGCCCCTCCGGTCCCTCCTATTTGGATGGACCGGGTTACGGCGGCGCGTGGCCGCCCGGCCCGCCACCCCCGTTCCGGCCTTATCCCACGCGCAACCCGCGACTGGTATTCCGGGACCCTCCGATCGACGGACCCTCCCAGAGCCTTAACCAGTCCCCTGCGCCGGTGGGTTCGGTGCGACCCTACCGGGATCCCATCGAGGAGCAGCGTCCCGATTACTTGTACTATCAGCAGCAAGGGTTCCAGTGGGGGTCGAGTGGAAGCGGAGCCCAGAGGCCTGGGTTCGATGTGGCAGGGACGTCGGACAATAGGGGTGAGTCGAGGTTTTGCCGCTGATGCCGCCCTATTCCTCGGGCTCATCTTGAGCCTTGGTGATTCTGAGCTGCCCGTAACGAAAGATTTTGCAATCGGTTCCGAAACTCTCAAAGAAGTCCGAGGGGTTTTAAATACAGGGATACTTGGGTAATGGAGGGTTACATCCAGGATATTCCACCGTCGACGACCTCTACGACTGTGGTACAGTTTCATTTAGAAAAGAGGCGTGAAGAAATTCGTTTCAGGGGTTTATTTTTAAGCAACTTCAATGAGAAACTGCCACATAATTATTAAATGACTAGCTACATAAGGAATTCAGCATTCGTCGTACTGATGTCCACTCAATACTTACATGAAAATTTACCTACACATTTAGACATGTGGATATCGCGCTTACCGAAACACTCGAAAGTTGTGATTCTAAATCCACTTTACGAATGAATGTTATGTAGGAATGCAATCAAATTATTTGATTCACATTGATAATAATTAATCAAATATATTCGAAATATCTTCA
Organism: Hetaerina titia; assembly: GCA_037158775.1. Lineage (NCBI taxonomy): Eukaryota > Metazoa > Arthropoda > Insecta > Odonata > Calopterygidae > Hetaerina > Hetaerina titia. Next base: position 95,697,479 of record CM073768.1, on the reverse strand, counting down.
GCCATCCGAGCACCTTGAAAACCCAACAATTACTACCTCAGTGGCAACAGCAATGTCATCATCTTCGGGAAATATACACATTTAATATTTTGTCGGTTTTCACAAGAAATAGCTATTGATAAGAGTTGTAATAATGTCAACGTTAAAAAGTTTTCAACTCTTGGGGAAATTACTGATTCTCATCGCAACCTATTATTTTAACTATCTACCATGTAATACAATCCATATCAACCCCTTATTTTCTCTAAACATCTCAACATAGGATTAGAATGAAAAGCGTGCGTGGTCGTATGCGTGTGCGTAATACTATATGTTATCATTTCACAAGACAGCGAGTGAAATATGCTCAATTTTTCTAAAGGTCTGAAAATAAATGCTCGGTAGCCTACTGTTTTCCAACCATCCGCTTTAACTGAGCCATTTCAGTAATCGAGACCTATACATAATTATTTACATACAATAACTCAACTAACATCTTCTTTTTACTTTAAATACATGTATGATTTAACTTTCCTGCCTAACCTAATCTGCATCAGAGTAATATTTCTTAGCTTGTATTATAATTTTAATGTAACAAATATTTGGACATGTTTTCTTAATAACTATTACCATACAAGTATATGCATTTTTACTAACTATTGGACAAATGACAACATCGGTAAATTAATTTGCACACAGGACCATTTTGTAAATTATAAGTGATCAATTCATCATCCATCAAAGTGATTTCATCTAGTGTATATTGTTTTTCACAATTAACGCGAAGCAGTAGAACTCAGAACACTGTATTTCACGAATCATGTACACCTATAGAAGATGAATGTAGCTTTTGTCAGCCAATCAGGATTTCTATACATTTAATCATATACTCTAATGGATCATCTCACTGTTGTCATGCTTCTACATCACTTGGTTAATTGCACGTAACACAAAATGAAAACACACATACTCAATTGCAAAAACTTGTTTGCCACATGTATATTTACACCAAGTGATATGCCAGTAGAAATCATGATAGAGTAGCATGATTTTCTTTTTAGCCCTGTAATTTTCTGTGGTTATTTTTGCTCAATCTTCCTATACTCAATATTTTCTTTCTGCTTTGACTATGATCTTTCTGAGCCCTTGAGAAAGCACTATCGTACTTTGGCGTAGAGCAATAGGTTAGTTAGCTGGCTGAATAACTAGTTATAGCGCAAGTTAATCATTGACTATCGATTTATGCATACACTAGGTATCACAGAATATAAATTCATCAGATACGAATTAGTTTATTTCATGTTGAATGCATGAATCATTAAAGAAATAAATTATTGAATTAAGCATTTTATCAAAGACAAAATAAATTTGACTGACAGTGGGAACATGAAATGTGACCAAATTCGATTTTCCACATTTTTTTCCTTTCCTATGTTTTCTAATGCCAATATTTATTTTGAATGCCTCTCATTTTTCATCATTTTCAATACAATCAAAAAGAATTAAATTTATAATTCGGCGAGCACATCTCCATTTACTACAATTTTTTAAAAATAAAACTACTGATTTATTGTCTAAATTTTAAAGCATTCCGAAGCATTTGATTTTAGACAAAAATGACTGATGCTAATAAAAAACGAGGTATGTTATCATATCTCTAATTTTTATTTTTTAATACATTGGTTGCTCAAACTCGCCCATGATCACAGTCTCTTTAGTGGTCTCAAGAAGTTCACTAAGCCTAGGGTTGCTTTCCACGAAAAGACATTTTCACACTTTAAAATCCACTTTTAGATCGCATATGAGCTTTAGACAACATGTTAACCATACACTTAATGAAACCTGTCTGTATTTTTCGCATGTAGAAGGATAGCAGGGTAAGGTCTGGGTAATCTGGGGAAGTAGATACGTAATTATTTCGTATTAATGCATGAATAGCATGCTATCAGAGCAACTTTTAAAGAAATGTACGCATTCTAAAACTGGATTTCAGCAAACAAAATTAATGTTATGTTTACATAAATATATTAAAATTGATAGCTAAACGTTTAGCCCATATGTTTTTAAATGCTCCGTTTACCTTGCGTTTAGGAAGGTGATTCAACGTATCTTTGATACTTAACTAATTATGAATGAATACAATTGAAGCACCGGACAAACATTTCATTTCAAAGGAAAGGTTAAATCATTTTCACGCGTAATAACCAATGAATATTTGAGTTAAATGGACGATAAACATAAAATTTTCCTTCTTAAAATGTGAAAATATTTAAAACGGTGGAGTTATTCGTTAGATTCGAATTTGTGTTTCTTAAATGTACAGCAGGAAAATGACAACAAAACTTCTTCATGGCCGCGAGATCTACGAAGCATTCTGAGCCATTTTTATCTTCATGTCGTCTCCATTTCGACTTTATGGTAAACGCATTTATGAGAATCCATGAAAATTATTAGCCTCCACTTTGTATACTTAATGTTTAGTCTTAAATTAAATAAATTCCACTCATAAATGATTCGTTTTCCTAATACTCTTGTTCACACTAAAATGTCAAGCACAGAAGTGACTTTTGAACATAACCGACCACCTTACTGTATGAAAACTTCCAAACATCACACTTTTAATTGTTTTTGTTCCCCAAAATCCTTTGTATCTTCCTCATGCCCTTTTGTTTACACTAAAAATACATGTGGGTGAATCTACTTGTAACTAGTGCAAATATATGTACATTTCTCTACGTGAGGCCAATTGAAGTCGCTCGTTCCCGATAATGTTCCACTTTAAGGTGATCTCGATCACGCTTCGGATCTCTGGAGAATATCCGTGTTCCACTTGAAAATTGTTGGCTTTCCTGACGCAAAAGATCTCACTCTCCACCATCCCTTCGCCGGCCCCGCGCGCAATATCCGCCTACCCCGCTCCCACCCCGCATTGCAAACATGAAAAAAAAAACAAAACCCTCAGGCCCGCGGCGCGCCCAACCCAATCCACCGCCGCACCACATAGTGGGCGACCAGCGCATGTGCAGATCGGGGACTTGCGAGTTCTTCCTCTACTGCTGGATGACCGGGGGACTCATCGAGGGCGGATGCGGCGGGTTCCTGTTCGCGTGCTGCCACCGCAGCGGACACCGCCAGAGGCCCCTCCTCGCCACTCCGCACATATCATCTTCCTCCTCCACGTCCTCCTCCTCCGCCGCCGCAGACGACGGGACGGCCTCCCCTTTCCCGCAGGGGGGCGCGGCGGCGGGTGATTCGGCGGGGGCGGAGGACGTGGAACCGGACGCCCAAGGAAACGACCCCCGTGAGTAGCGGGAGGGAGGGATGGTGGGTTGGGTGTGTGAGCGAGCGAGTGCTTTGGAGTGCGTGTGTGCCTGCGGTGATGGGCATGTGTTATTCGTTGACGGTGCTGGTGCCTCTCTCTGTTTTCTGTCTCTTTGGTAGGCGTAGTCTAGTCGGACGGTTGGGGTTTTTTTTCATGGTGGTAGGTTTCGGAGGTGGGGATGACAATTGCGTTGCGGACTGTTATGCAGTCGGACGTGGTGATGGCGCGCGCAATGTGGTGGCGGTGGGGAAGGGGGGGGGCATGTGCACGGAAATAGCTGGGACCCCAGGGGCGACTTTGTCAGTAGCGCGTCCCGCAATCTCCCTTGTGTGACGAGCACCGAAGGAATTGCTGGAAGTGCGGTTGCAGACTGACTGACGAATATAGTCATGCTGATCGACTCGCTTTTTTTAACGGATGGAATCATTATATTAATGAAATTAATATTTCTATATTTCCTCGATACCTATACATGCTAATATTAAGCAATAGCTCATTTTCCCTACGATACGTTGTCGTCCTGGATTATCCCAAAGTGAATAAATAGCCAACGCACTATCTTGAAATATACTCGAAAATACCTTACCTTCAACCCGGGTATTTATGGTACTTGGTTAAGAAACATTTTGTTTATCTTGAGATTATACAAAACAGGCATCTTTGAGATGCTTGTAAAAGTCAGAATAAACGATTTCTCAGCAACGCAAATGAATAGACGCGTGTGCTCCAACTTCAGTACTTAAGGTTTGTATTTATTTGCAACCTATACTTAATCTATCTTAAAAAGCTACTCAAAGCATTAAATAATATACTACTGACACCTGGAAACTCCTGCGCCTTTTGGCGATGATTTCTTTTCCGATATGACAGGCAAATCTAATAATTACTTACAACCATTCCAATTTAACGGCGTAATTAAGTAACCAGTACAGTTCAAGATTAAGAGAGGGACTGTGACAATCAGCAGAAGACTTACAATGAACTCCGGCATCGGAAATTCTATCAGATTTGTAATTCATTGTAGTCTTACTAATTTTGTAAATAATGGGACTTGCTAGAGTAGTCCACAGTGACAATTTGTAATGTTTTAAAAGCTGTGTAATATATTTTGTTAATATGTAAAATTATCTAACTTTAATACATGATTCCTATGCTTATTAACATTAGTTATACTGCCGCAGAATACCCTTTGTATATACTACGACAATATTATTCACATGGATCATCATAGTATAGTTATTAAGCATGGTGCATTACCTTACACGTTTGAAGGTGAAAGTTCTCGCTAGAATACGAATTTGAAATGATGTGATATAAAAAATAATTGTTCAGAAAGTAAGCTTGCTATTAAAAAATGAAAAGAAAACGGAAAGTTAAAAAATTATAGAGTTATATTTGGGAAAAATTGTTTTCATGCCACCGAAATCGCATCTCAATTTCTTCAGAGGTATGTAACTTCACTTTTACGATTTACCTCACCACGTCTCACTAAAACAACAGCCATGCCATACAATCTTCTCAAAGTCACTATCAATACTCTGTGCACATGTTAACAGTTCCTTAAACTCTTCCATTCCTGTCTTTAATAATTCACATCCATACATCAGCTTGTAAACAGTTACATAAAAATAAAGTGAGAAATTAGCAACTATGTACAAATAGAAACACAGTAAATATGTCATAAAAATTCATTTACTGATATGTTTGGGCTCTAACAACAGAAATACGCAAAGGAGTTATCTAGATGAACAGATCCAAATTGTGTCCGTCTCTCATGTTTTACATGGATTGCCAATATATTATTGAGTTTACTTAATAAATATGAGAGACAATTCTCACGAAAACATACCAATTATCAATTCGACATGCTCTTAAAAGTTTAAATTCCTGCTAATTGCTAAAGTTTCAATAACGACTAGGTGGGGAATACTATTCGTAGAGTTATACCTGTAAATCTCCAGGCATCACTAAAAGTAGAAAAATAGAACTACTATATACTCTCTCACAAATAAATATTTCATTTCATCTTCTATTTCGATAAGGGAACTTATTTTGACTAAAACAGGTATATAATCTTCAATATAGAGGGAAAAAATGTTCCCAGATATTTTTCCAAAACATTCATTTGTCCTCCGTTCCACGAGAGTTAAGTAAAATCAGAATAAGTATCTTTCTACGAAAATTTAAACGACTACAAGATTCTTCTTGCTAATGAATATACCAGGTGATGTTACAAAAAAAACTCAACGCTTGAAGTAGTGCATGGATTAAAAATATGTAAAAAAACACAAGATTTTTGCAAACTCAGATGAATAATGAATCGTTGTTATCGTATATTTCAAAAATATAAAGTTTAAAAGTTATTACCGCGGCGATATTCAAATGATTATACTTGAACACTGGGACTTACAATCCATAATCTACTCGCAGGTTTTGGGGGGGTCATTCATTTGTTCTTTATTAGTTCCTAAGCCTGAGTTTATCCTTCTTTTACATCTCACTTTACAAATCTCACCGCGTAGTACATTTTCATTACAGATGATACATAATAATGTACCTGCAGCTTTACAACGGATTAAGAGAAAGGATTCTGGTAAAAAGAATAACCAGTTACGAAACAAAGGAGTCTCCCATCAAAACACACAACTGCCTCTTTATCCGCAGTTAATAATCTCGTATTTCTACAGAATATCATCCATCTACATTATCTAATCCTCTAAGCACTTAAAATAGGATCACGTCGGTAATTTCACTGAGTGACTTATAATCCATTGAACCAGATGGAGAGCCAGACTCCATCTACGTCTTATATATTTGTTGTTGTCATTTTTTCTAATTCATATGCAGTAACATTTATATTTTAAAGAATGTAGTAATCGATATTGCATGAGAGCAAGACGGATATGTCCATTACTGCCCGTTCCGTTTGACTTATACACAGAGGAAATTGTAAGAGAGGGATATATATGACTGAGAGTAGATATTAAATGGAGATAGGAAAGCACAGATATTGAAAGATCACAGAGTGCTGAAATCAGATTTGAGTAAATAAAACTTGGTTTCTCAGTGAAAAATGGGATTGAAATACTTTTTGAGCACATTACAGGATCCCTGTAATAAGTATGGATCTATGCGCGAATAAATCACAAATAAAGAAAGTTACACGAATCTGAAAAATATAGTATAATCAATCAGTACAAGTAGGAGGTCAAAAGTAGTTTAGAGTAGGAGGCCGTAAATTAGATCAGATGAAGCAGTTCACGTTCCGTTTAATGTTTATAAAAAAATGAATGAGGTAGTAAGGTGATTGAAATAAGAGTCAGACAAGAAGAATGAAGGATTAATGCAAAGGATTATAAAGTATAAATAAGGGCGTAAGGGAAGATTGTTAACGTTTACGACGGTGCAGAAAGCAGAGACTTAGGTCAAATATTCACTTCCCCTATCTGAAGATAGAGAATACGTATTAGGGCTTAAGATCTGGATATATAGGACGGATAAGTGAATTTGAGTACACGGGTGGGAAACGTAAACTTAGGAATGAAAGGAAACTTGAAGGAAGCTTAAAATGTGGATAAAGGAGATACGAATAGGAGTTTGTTGAGGGTCATGATATAAAGAATAGTTAGGCAAGTAGAGAGGGAAAATAGTTTTTGCATGGCTTGAAAGGGGACAGAAAGTTCGAAAAACCGAAAGAAGAGTGTATGGCAAAAGGCGCTCACGTTATTGTAAAGACAAGACGACGACATGCGATAGTTTTCGATGATTCAACTTCGAGCAATTTTATAGTTCAAGTTTTAAATAACAGTCAAGTACTTGGAAATGGTTTACAGGATTGTGTCTCAATCCTGATTAATTAAAGGCATTACTGACAACACATAAAATGTTTGGAAGTGTTCGCAATATTTTTTCCAATTTTGAAAAATGAGTGGGTTACTTGGTGCGACAAATTATCAGTGGAGGTTGAAGGTCTATCACAGCGTGGCACTTAGGGATAGGAGCTCAGCCTAAGGGGTAAGTCAAATGAGGAGGATGGATTTCTTTTTTGAGACGCCTACCTTACAGGAAACTCCCAGACCCAAACAGGGACAATGCTTATATATTAATAGTTCTCAGCATTACAAACTGGTAATTGTTCGAAAAAATTCATATTACCGATTTAGTTATCATACACCAAGTTTTTTGTTTATATGATTAATTTATTAGTATCTTAGAACTACTTGGATTTTGAGCAATCACATGTGATTAGAAGCTATCGCACCTCTCGAGCTACACTTCGCACTTACATAAAACTCGGGAATGCTAATTCGGAGAATGCTGCTGTCATAAGGTCTTGGCGGAGAGAAACTGAGCTTGAGTCTCACGGATCAATTGCCCTTTAAAGCAAGGAGATATATTTGAACTCGACGTTTGTCCAATATGATTAGGAATGCAATAGGCTATTGTCTGTGTCTTACCAATACATTAATTGCTGTATATTATTTTATAGCATCGTTAAAGAGCACTGAGAAAGTAGTTTTAAAATAATCATTGCATTTCATCAAAAACTTCGAATCAAATGCAACATTAAACTTTTTGCACTCATTTACGTAACGGGTTTAGTTGCTCGATACAAAGTATCAAGATGTTTCAATCAATTTAGCGCAACAAAAATAACATTTTCGGAAATTTCAACGGAGTGTATCGATTACTTAAGCAAATACGATCACATTTTGTATGCTAGGAAACCACATTTGGATCGTATACAACAAATAATTACCCTGATGAGAACACTGGCATCAATAAATCAAGCAAATTAGATGATCATTTAACTTATATTTTAACTGTGACCATATCCATAATGATGCTCATCAAAAGAAAATATGAACAATTTTTAACAAACAAAAATAAGTCTATATACTTTAAAATTCAACAATTTCACACTCAAAATGTACATTGCCTAAACCGAGAATTAAATCTGTATCGCCCAATTTCTTAGCAGAAGTCTTTCGCCACTGACATGGGACAAAGTGCGAGGAGAATTAAAGAAATAGGATGTCATGAAATTTGGCGTAAATACAATCGTAGTCGCATGAGTTGCATCACATTTCATTAGGTAAAAGCCCACGTTCCAAAAACAAAAGGTGTTCGTCTAAGACTAAAAACCTTAAAAACAACCTTAAATAGAATAATGAAACTTATTAGAAAAAACTGATAGATAATTTCCCCTAAAAACTGTCACTGATATAGCATATCTTTTCAAGTTCTACTACCTCTGTTGAACTATCTCTCTTGGAATGTCGCAAAATTCGACGTCCGATATTTTACCGACGAAATGTTGGTATTTAGAAATATAAAATAATTGTAACAGTGAGAAAATTAAAACTACTTACCTAAGAATGGCTCCATCAACTCGGCGATACCTGTGACCACATCCAGAGATTTAGTTCTGCTTCTGTGAAATAGATCAAAGCGTTTTGATGTACTCATTGCAGATGCATGCATTTGTTCGGTAGAATTCCCTCATCGATGTGAGATTCTAACAAAAAAGACGCGTTTTGCGGCAACAATCGCAATTTTTATGTAGAACTAGCCATAACTTCGGAGAATATCATAAAATTAATTAAAAACATAAATCTAGTCACATATATCATCAGAGCTCTTTCGAGGTTTCAGAAAAATATTGAAATTTTGAATTGCAAACTCAAACCAAACCATTAACGAAATTTATTAAAGACTTAGTGAATAACTTACTATCATTGAATGCACCGCTGGTATAAAAAAAATCCATATTAAACGTTTGATATTTTCCGCAAATCTTTTGTTTCGTAAACTGTTTAGGTCTTTTCAGTATCGCAAATTACATGAATTTCAGTGTTAATGTGATGATTAATGCAGCCACCGCTTGTCGTAAAGAAGTCTGGTGTTTGTTATACCTCAGTCATAAGGTGCTGAACACCTTCTACAGTAGAAATATTATAAGGTTTCACCATTCGTTTCCTCTACAGTTGCGTCTTTGATCTTCGAACTCCCATATTTGAGGAACATAAGGAAATTTCTATTTTCAGATAAACATTAAGGCTGCTACACTAAAAATGTTCTCTAATTCACCACCGCGAATACATCACGGATAAATGGAGATTTTCTGTTCCCTAACAAGCAAACCGCTGGCTCCGTGAAAATCCGAATTTTATTGCTAGAAATGTAAATCTGTTTGCTTGAAAATAAAAGAGAATCTAATCACACCAAAATTACAGAGACCTTTAACTTATGGTGATAACGCTTCTATGTCAACATTTGAAGACGCAATAAAATTTATTTTTTCTGAGAAGAAATTTTCTTCCAAAACTCAATAAAATATTGATCGGGATTTGATTTTTTTCAATTTTAGATGACCGCGATGTAAGAAATATCTAATTAACTTAATGTTGCTGAAAGCTTCAAGGTACAAGTGCTAATATCTTTACCTTGCGCAAGGTTTTGCACGGGATAGAGTTGTACCGTGAGTCTTAAGGAGTCAATTTCATACAGATAATGCAAGCAATATTTTCTTACTCTAAACGACATGGCTCCATTGATGGGATTCAGATAACCACGAAAATACTAGACGGAAAAGGTATCACTCTGTTTTCTTACAAGAAAGCTTGCATAAATTCAAGCCAATAAAGTGTATAGAACAAAGTCAAAAAATAAGTATGATCTTAAAAGTTGATGCATCATAAAAATGTAGAGAATTCCACTATTCTTTCATGGGTTGAATAATGGGGAATTTATAATCATAAATATCACCTAACTTTATTTTTTCCACGACCGGTTTCATTATCTATGTTACATTTTCAGGAAGAGGTCACAGAAGATTTATGTCTCCAGGAGATATCCTGAACATATCACACGTGTGATGAAACCAGTCGAACTGCATTTAAGTTTAGTAAAATCAAAAAAGTATTTTTTTTATTTCCCAAGATTCGATTTCACAAGCTTGATACCATAGAACTGAATCTCAATAATGGTTTTAGACATTAAAAACTCTTAAATATATAAAAATTCATCACAATCCCATTTTTCTTTCGCAGTACTTTGCTCATTGAAACAAAAACTGCGATTTTGACAGTTCTATTCCACTTACAGAATGTCAACAGCCAAAAGATAAATGACGAGATATATTGCACTTGATAAGAGCGAATTAGTACATCAGTTATCATTCTAAGAGGAGGTTAAGATGTTTCGCACGTTTCGTAGAGGGATACTGTACCATACAAATGATACAGATGTTTACGTTCCGTATCCCAAATGAATTCGATTGACACATTGGACGATATTCGTTAGAATGAAATCGCATTAGCAAGAGTGGCTTTCACGACTTTATCACGCATATTATTTTTATTTCCCATATATATAATTTTATTCGGGCATCTTCGGCCGTGCTCATAATCAAATAAGTACACTATGAAAGGGACAACAAAATATTTTCATGTTCCAAAATGCATTCAACAGGAATGATCAGACCAAAATACAATCAGCCGTCTAAATTAAAACAGAGAAAGGAACATGAAGTGAACATTGAGAAGAGACCAGTTAAACATTCGCCCTTATACGTACAATCATGCCTTTTAGCAGTCTCTTGACAAATTTGACGTCACTTTGCATTAATATAAAAACTAAAAAACATTAAAGGTAACAAAAACGTTACCACCTGAGAATTTACTCATTACCTGTAATATATATAATCTGTGAGTAATAAACTCAGTATTTTCGAACCGAAATTACTGAAAATCCATAAAACGGTAAATAAGAAACAGGATCTACAGAGTACCGTAAAATAAATGTTTGTCACTTTCCCGTTGCTAGCCCTAGTATTTTCAGCCCTTAATTTATTTAATGATATATTCATGTGAATACGAAGGATAATGAGCTAACTTTACATTAAAAAACACATTTTGAGATGCTCATTATATCATTGTACTATATAGGTAATTGATGTAAACTAAACTCCCAGGCTATAAGAGATTTTTAATTAGATGCAAACGAAGATGTTTTCGTTTATCTGTATGTTACTAAAAACATTAAAAATTTGAATAATGGAAAATATAAGATATTCTCAGCCTATAAATTTCGGCAAAAAACCAGTTACATGACTTTTCGAACGCTGCCCAGGAATTCCTACGTTACTTTCTGTCGCTCGAAAGTCATGCAGCAGAGTCAAGCCAGCTCGAAAGTACGTGCTACATGGGAAGCCACAAGGTCGCAGGTATAATTTTGCCTGAAATATGGATAGTTTTAACACAAAATACATTTTTCTAGCGCAGGTTCAGTAGGATAGATGTCAGCTCAGCTTTTGGAGAAAATCAGAAGTAAAAACAATATCAATTCTACCGAGACTACGGTCTCTAATTAGATGGCTCCCAGTACTGCGTTTTTACAATACTATCAACACATTCTTTACATTTTGAAGGTCACTAACCCCATATTGCCAATATTTGTTTTTTATGCGAGAGTCGATAACCTAATTTGTGGTCCAAGAAGTGTTTTCTTCCTCTCTCTCTCTCCCTCTCTATCCCCGCCAGCACCTCTAAGAAATTACCCTAACTGACAAATTATTGTTCCTCCGACATTATTACTACTTCAATATTTTATTATACTTAAAACGATCAATGAGAATGTAAAATAAAACCAAACATACATCAACGACTGACAGAGAAACAAAGTCACATAACTCTGAGATAGAGACTAATATGATAAATGTTTTTCTACAGGTCAAAAAGGGAAGAAAAGTAATGATGCACCATAGGTAGAGGGGGAAAAAGTATTTTAAACATTGAATAGCTCTAGGATCCTCTTAATTTGAACTCTAGAGAAGACGAAGTAATTTTTACAAAAATTGTAAGAACGATGTTTAATAGACATCGTTTTTTAGTTTTATCCTTAGTATAAGTTTGATTTGTCCTAAGTATGATGATAAAATTTTAACAGAAAGTTGAAAATCTTTGACCGGCCTTAAATAAAAAAATCCATAATTTGATGAAGGCCACCCCTAGATTTTGAAATTTCGGCTAAAATCTTAACCATCTCTATAGGGAAATTAACTTCACTGGTTCACATCAACTAGCTGGTTTCTTTGTAAAAAAAAGAACTGGGAATTGTGAAAAATATACTATAAACAAACATTAACGTATAATATGAGCTTGACAGTAACCCAAGTTTCCACTTCCTAGTTCCATCGATGACGATTACAATGAAGTTGAAATACAGAGATCGTAGTTCCTCGCATTTATACTATACTCTTACTAGTTTTAATGCCACTGGTGATAACAGAAATCTCAGTCGTCGGAGCACAAAATATAAGATCACCACTAAATATTTCCATAAATGCGAAATAAAACTATGTTTAATTTTTAACTCATGTAAAGAAGCGATGAGAAACTATTTTTAAAGCATAGGTGCTCATAAAGGTAAATTATTAAGTACTTTCATTCTTGCCCGTCTCAAAATTATTAGAGAACAAGCGCAAGGGAATAAAAAGGGGACAATGAATAGCAATTGAGTAATTACGTATAATTGTAGAGGTTAACTCAGAATAGAGCACAGAGCTATTCCTGGAAAACTATTACAATTTGAAAGACCAAAATTATTTTTACTACAAGAGATAATTACAATAATGCGGAAATATTCCTTATCAGAATGCTTTTTACATTCTCTATGACGCAGAGTAACTGAAAATTTAACACCTACGTTTAGTAACTTTCTGAGAAAATATTTAAAACATGTGAATTCATAATATTCGATCACTGAAACTAAATGCCTTTGTTAAGTTAACTGTCCTTTTTAAAAGGTAAAGTTCATCTTTCAAAAAAGTAATATCATGCCGCCGTAATTTCCACTAAATAGTGTTCATTACACATATATCAAAATGATTTCAAAAACTTAAAATGTAACCTTCAATATGAAAACAGAGTAAATATTACCACACATAAACCCATAAAAATCTACAAGGTTTTATGCATATGAGCACTTAAACATAAAACGGTAATTAGAAACAAACAGTAATTGTTATTTCTAAGAATTATTTACGACTCAGGCATTGACCGTAGAAACATACAGAGAAACTATGAAACTTAAAATGGCACTCACATTATATTAGATATAATCAAAGTTCAACGATATTAGTTATTGAAATCCAAAGTATATTACTTACGAAACTTCACCATATATCTAGCCGGATTGACGAAACATTTTACCCACGTTTAATTAAAATGAAAATGATTCACTGAAATCCAAGTATGATTTCATTTGGTCAACGATCAATTAAAACAAATGTATGTTTTAAAATTATTGAAGTCATCAGCTTAAACATCTTGCTTCTAGTCCATAGATACGAGTTATACATAATTATTAACTTTCATTGAAATATTACGGATCAAACGAATGCCATTACCTATTACGCAATACCCATACGATAATTCTCTAAAAAAATAACTCTAAGAGTACTAGTTACTATGGAGAAATTAGTGCAGACTTTCGATTAAATGTAGTACTAATTCCGATATCTAAAGACCTTTATTTCACTAGTGATATGTCTTTGAACGTCTAAGACGCAACCTCTACATTTCCCTCTAACGTTCAATATCCATAGTTCGAGAAAATTTAAAAATTCAAAATGCGGAAATCTCAGATGTTGCTAGAGGATAATAATTTTCTTGTCCCAATTTTACTGGTCGTTAAAACTTTTAAAATTCTTTTTCTTAGGAATTGAATCTATGATGAATTAAGGAAGAGAAATTGATATACATACGACCTCCCTGCTTCAGCAAACCCATGTCACTTCAGTTAGAATTTACCTCATTTTTGTACACCTTAAAATCAGTATGGCAAAATACTCATTACTCGTATGTCATGTGGAAGTTTCTACTTTCTACATATTTTTCTTTCTACTTTCGGCATATATACACGGTATATTATAAAAGTAATGCGCATGATTTTATTGTGACGCGCTATGCATGGCAACGCAGTAAAATTGGTCGGAAAATATGGAGGGCGGTCTTCCCTTCCAACGCAGCCGATCGCCAGTTTGTTCCAAGCAGTCTTAGCGGAAGGTTATGCCTCCGCGTGAAGTGTATTTTTCGACTTTGATACACTTTGTGATGGAGCGTTCGTTTGCACAGCGATAAGGAATCAAGTTCTGCGTTCAGCTTGGAAAAAATGCAACCAAAACATTCCAGATGCTTCAAGGGACCTTCAAGGACGACTGCATTTCGAAGTCACAGTCCGGGAGGTGGCACAAGGCGTTCAAGGAGGGCTGGGAGTAGATCGCCGGCGAACCCCATTTTGAACTCCCAACAACGGTCAAAATTGACGAAAACGTAACTCGTGTGCGCAAAGTTTTGCATTCCGACCATCGATTAAGCATCCAGGAAAATTGCGGACACCCTATACATATTTGCGGTACATGGAATAGTGACCGAGGATCTGGGAATGTGCAAGGTCTGCGCGAAATGTGAGCCGAAAGTGTTGACGGAAGACCACAAAGGACTTCGAGTTTCGCGCCGTCAAGAATTGTTGGATCTCATTCGGAATGGGCCGGAATTTTTTAACTCTGTCGTAACCGGAGACAAATCCTGGATGTTCGAGTACGACCCAGAATCGAAAAGGCAGAGTAACGAGTGGCACGCAAAATCATCTCCCCGCCTCAAGAAAGCGCGAATGAGCAAAACGATGCTCAGTGTCTTCTTTAATGTCTTTAATCGTCCATTTTGACTTTGTACCGCTGGGAAAAACGGTAAACTCAGCCTTTTACATGGATGTTTTCAAGAAATGGAAACGCTGGATCGCGCGCGTGAGAGCTGGCATCAAATACACAGTCAAGCTCCACCATGACAATGCCCCCAGCCACACATGCTTCATCGTTACCAACTTCCTGGCCCAAAGCACCATCGCGGTGGTCTACCATTCCCCTTACAGTCCCGACTTGGCTCCGTGCGACTATTTTTTCTTTCGCTGACCGAAGAGAGAGCTGCAAGGAAACCATTGGGAGACGGTGGGGAGCATCCAAAAGTATCTTACAACGTTCCTGAAACACATTTCCGTCTAGGAGTTTCAGGGTGCCTTCCAGGCGTGACAGACTCGTCTCCGCAAGTGCGTTGATGCAGGGGGAGAGTATTTTTAAGAATTTTAAGCATTTGTACAAGTACGATCAATAAATCTATTTTGGTCAGAGAATGCGTGTTACTTTTATAGTGAACCCTGTATAATACGCACCAGGCGTTGTTTAACCTATGAAAAGCCTTTTAAATAATGTATGTTATCAAATGGTGATAATTCACTAGTGCTCTAACAGCTACGATACTGTTTTTTGAAAATTTTAGGATATATTTTATGACTTTTGATTACTTTTATTGAGAATGCCACCTGTAGCATTTGGATGTGGAATGATAAAAATAGAAGGTTAAGAATTAAATCAAGTTAATCCTTAAAATTACGTAACAATATCATCGGTATGAAGGAATATCACCCCTAATTATATAACTCTTCTTTATTCCTTAGATTTCGTCAAGAGTATAGGTTTAAGATCATTTTTTTTGTAGAAAAGCTAAGAAAGTGCTCATACTCTAATGGCTAAAATGAGATGGTAATACATCTGTTCATACCAATGGTATCATGCAAAAATTAAATATTATTTTCATATTAGATTGGCATAAAGATTTTACTTCCACTAAAACCTTTCTATTTCTCAAGTAGTTATCTTAAATTACAACATCATTAGGTAGTAATGCACTCGTCAAATGTAGAACGTTTTGCTATAATAAAAACCTTAATAAATATTCCCCTGAATTTTTATTGTGTGACAAGGAGTTTTTAATCTAATCATACTACTAGTTACTCTACGTTGAGGATTATAAACATTCATTTTAAATATAGATAGTATGGATGTGTGCAATTAAAAATATCTAAATACCATAAAAATCCAAAATGGATAAAATAAACGAAAAAATTTGTAGTGAATTAGAGAACTTCCTAAAATGTGTTTTAAGCGGTGCTTTTTTCCTAACACAATTTTCTCTACCTTATTTCTTCAATTCCATATTGAGGATGAGTAGGTACTTTACTCAAAAGCTTTTTTACTTGAATCCTTTAAATCCATTGGTACTTATTTGAATCCTTTACTCACTCTCGAAAAGGCCGTACTGACAAAAACGTCTCTGTTTACAGGATGCGGGATATCGGTGGGGAAGATTGGTGCCCAAAGGCGGATAGTAGGGGGTGATGAAGCTGGATTCGGTAGCTTTCCATGGCAGGTATGAGTAAATTTATGTTTCTGTAACTACATGTAACAGCCAACTGAGGTGAAGAAATATCTCAGCTGATAGAAGAAAAATTCCCAATCGAACAACTGAAATGAATTCTATGTCCTATATTAATCAACTATTCCATTCTTTGATAGAGTATTACTATCATGATTTTCATTTGAACTCAATACATCTGCTCAAATAATGCTATAACATATCTCATTTAAGTTTTTTCAAAGTATATTTTCGTACGCCGAAACAGAAATACCTATAAATTCGATAGCCATGCTCGTACGTCTGGAGGAATTTGGTCCTTCTTGTTTAGTGCCTCAAATAGGATGGCTAACCTTGTACGGTTGATAACTTAATAGCACCATATAAAAACCAAATAAAGCAATGCTTATTGGCAGAACTCCAGTTTTGAATCTAGTAAATACTATTGATCAGACTAAAAGATATTGACACGATATAAAATGCCCAAATAACATGTTCCATTTCCAATTCCATTGTCAACGAAAAGGTCTGAGGATCAACTCGATCGCGTTTACCGTATTTTAAAAATAACTTAAGTTAACATAAAATTTGATGAATGTTAATTACTTTTTGCTGCATGATTTTTCGTGGCAAATTACCATTCTAAGCCATCTCTGAGCTGAATCATTAAACATCTGAGAAAACATTTATATAAACGTCATGCCAAAAACGTTCAACGGGCCAGACACTTCCTCAAGTGCCTCGTCATTTAGACGCATTACTAGTGCCGACAAACATTGAGGTTTTCGAAAGCATGTTCGCTATTATAATGCTCAACTAAACTTTGTAATATCTTCCCTAAGCCTACGCCAACATTTAGGCAACTGTCATCCGATCGCTTACGTTAAGACCACTCCCAGGACCCATTACGATTCCTCTAATCAATCAGTCAACTCCACGCACCACCACACCCAACGGTGCATAACTTCACATCTATGGACGTATCCACATTCATCAACTCCCCAAAACCGACTTCCCTCGTGCGCGGCAACCCGTCATTTCCCCACTCTTGTTTCCCACTCTCTTTATCTCTCACTCGTTCGCCATCCTCCCATCATGCTCTCTTTCCCCTTCCACTCCTTCTCGACATGCATACTCTTTTCTCCTTGGACCGCAGGCCTACATCCGCATTGGGTCCAGCCGCTGCGGAGGGTCCTTGGTCAACCGATATCACGTCGTCACCGCCGGCCACTGCGTTGCCAGGTGAGTACGGACCCGAAAGCCACACCGTCATCGCGGGCGTGTGGCCCTCTTCCGATGATGATCCAGTCGCCGTGATTTGGGGAACAAGGAAAATGCAAACGGCTACGCAGCAGAGAAACGCATTCGGCTACTCTTTTGTGACGCATGCTTTGTCATCCCCTGGCGAGATTCGTACGATAAATATGACGTAGCGCCACTGTTTGCCTTCAACCAACCCTTTCGGCTGCTTCACTTGTCGTCTGGCTTCAGAAGCCATAAATTTATAAATATTTATTTGTTAGCGTAAAAATCAAATTATAAATATTTAACGTGAGGATAGAGGATACAAATCGTACAAATATGATAGATAATGATATCTCGGAGTCTTATCTTATGTTATCTCGGGAGTTTTTTTTCTATAAATAACTTGTTTCATTATGCTAAGATCGTAAATCAATTGATTCTAGATCCAAGTAATACAACAATTATTTGTAGGATTCGGGGTTAAGCTTTATAAACTCATCTTCAGGTAAAATACAGCCTTCATAAGGCATTACCTAATAGAATGTTTGCAAATTAAAATATGAATCATTTGAATGTAATTTAACGTAGAATTGGTAAGATATCTCATTTTAATTACTGGAAATAATTGGAATTGGTTCCTCCAAGTCACGCTTTGGTAAATCAATACCACCAATTTTTTTACAAAATTAACAATGAATAAATAAGTTAAGAAAAATCTTCGAGGAAAATTTCGCTATTTTATGAAATACATATATAAGAAAAATTAATTTTCATTTGATATAAAGGAAGGGTTAAGTTTACTTTTCTGCATTTCAAATTTTGAGTTCAAGGAAAAATTAGTCTTGGAGCTCATGGTTAAGTGTATCCAATATATTTTTGATTCCTGAACCAGATGCAACTTCATTGTTTGTTGACGTAAAATTTGGGCCAAAAATCTCCACGGTGAAGCAACTGCTAAGTAATATTTGAGACGAAGCCAGAATGTTAAGACACATGGTATGCAAACTTGTTTTCAATATTCTCCATCATAAATTACCTAGGAGAGCTCGAGGGTGTAATTCGTACGTGTATATGAAATTATTTTTATCGTGAGTACAAATCTGTACTTAATCTTACGAATTAATGATGTTTTTAGAGCCGGAATAATAGCCGATTAATCATCCTGTGAGTTGAATACCAAGACAACTAGAACTTAGCAAATCGCTACAATTTATAGCATTGATAAAATATACCTACGCTGATACCAATAATACGATTCTCTTCCAGTCAAATAATATATATTTTCATGGATGTAGAAAGTAGTTACAATTTCGGAAAATTTCACATCTTATGAAGGCAATGACATTATACGAAGTTGTAATATCATCCCACACGTAAGATGGAATTCCACCAAGTTAAGGCTAGCAGAGTCTAAATGCAAGAGATCTTTGTACAAAGTTATCTAAAATAATAGAATTGAAAGATTTTCAATGTGAACCACAAGATATTCGACGTCGACCTATTGATTTAATACAATATCAATCAATCTCTTATTGATGTTTCCTGCTCCTATTTTTATAAGAACCTTTCACGAAGATTTCACGTTATATTTTGCTAACGAGAAATGGGCATGTTTTCTTATGGAAACCCGAACTAATACCGTTCCAGTTTTTGTAAGTTTATGATTATCCCAGAGATTACTAACGCCCTCATTTTCTTGCATTCCTTGCTTAAAGAATGCAAGTTAAGCCGCCTAAGGGCTTCGTGACAATGCCATTCCCTAAAGTCATCTGTACAACCATTTATATTTTCAAATCATTGAGTAGGAAAATACCAATTTAAGCGTAAAAAATAAATAAGGGTGGAGTTTATTTTCATTTTTCTAATTACCTGATAAAAAATCTATTTTGGTAGTTAGCCCAAATTCATTCTGTCATACATTTTTAGGGAGAAATCAAAGGGAACGTCCAAAAAATTGTGCTTGTGCTTATATCTGGGCTAAGTTTAATGAAATTCTAACTTTCGCAATACACGTATGCATTCCCAGGGCCACTCCGAGGCAGGTTCAGGTGACCCTGGGGGACTACGTGATCAACTCAGCCGTGGAACCTCTGCCCGCCTACACTTTCGGCGTGCGTGAGATACGCGTGCACCCACGCTTCAAGTTCACGCCACAAGCGGACAGGTTCGACGTGGCCGTGCTGAAGCTGGAGAGACCCGTGCGCTACATGCCCCACATAGCACCAATCTGCTTGCCGGCCAGGGGAGAGGACTTCCTGGGGCAGCACGGATGGGCCGCCGGGTGGGGCGCTCTACAAGCCGGTGAGCTACATATTTATACACACACTTCAATATCAATTACGTAAAGCAGGAACAGCAAACTGTTCAACTTATTTCGTTACGAAAGGGCGATATTTTGTAATAACCTTTACACTATTTGAGTAAATTATCTGTACCAGTTTTATTCACTCGTAGAACAGCTTGAATCAGTGATGAACAATGCACAGACTTCAAAATAGTACGGAAATTGTGGGAAACACACCTAAATATAAAGCTACAACACACGTAAATGGAAACAATGTAATTCCGATATTTTCTTTACAATGCGGAGAAATATCAGAGCATTACATATCAATAAATGTATCATGACTGAAATCCTGAACAAGCATTTCCTACCAACTGACCTATATCTCTCACATATTACATCAGTCAGACCAAAGGTAATACTTTATTTTTTAATATTTTATCAAACGAGTGTTCCAATCTCTTTTAACCTTCACCTAATCTTCCACGCAGGGTCGCGTCTGAGGCCAAAGACGCTGCAGGCGGTGGATGTCCCCGTGCTGGACAACCGACTTTGTGAGAGATGGCACCGGTCCAATGGAATCAACGTTATCATTCACGAGGAGATGATGTGCGCGGGATATAGGGGCGGAGGAAGGGATTCTTGCCAGGTAAGGAATCGCCCACCCACTGATATCATCATCCTACATTATCTGCCGTTAGTAATCGACATTTGGCGTTCTTTTTAATAGTCTCCCCATAATTTATGTGACCATCATTTTCGATATTTTCTACCCTCTTGCCTTCCCATAAATGTGGCAACATTCTGTAATTGAGCCGCGGAGCCGGTTTAATATTTTTTAGACGCTGTTTATTACGGGACTGCCATTACCACGAAATCGAGGAATAAATGTATCGTGGCATCAGATATGTACGAAAATAATAACATTTACATTTTAATTCCTGTCACTTATATTTGAGAGAAAACAGATCAACCCGAATGCCTTTCGCCTATTCATATAAAAGATGAAGAGATGATTTATGAAGGCTAGTGCCGTGACCTCAATTCTATTTTTTATCATTCCTTCCTAAAAATATCTAATTTGATAAGGGTTTATTCAAATAAACTAAGATAGAGCTGAAAAAACCGATGCATAGAATATGTCTGTGAAAATATCAAAAATGTATCCCTTCAGCATATATGTTAATATCAGCTGCCAATCCCTGATTTAGTAACCCTGATAAGGATGAGGTAATGAATCCGTCTACCATTCACCGCAGACAGATGTACCACTCATTCTATCCTTCCCTTCCGAAAACTTTTTTATACGGAAGAGAATAATCATATAAATCAACCCAAAGGTCAGTTGAATAGGTGATGGTAGATATATTTTGAACTCTAGCCTCATATTTAAAATAAACATTTGAACCCTAAGGTGAGTGAAATTTGCACCTCAGGGAAAGGAGACCAGTTTCTTTTTCTTTGCCACACGCAGTTTCTTAGTTATCCAAAAAATAACCCTCCTTGGATGACGCTATGGGTACTAAAAGCCACCTGAAATGGTATCCCGGTCATCCAGTCAAACCGCAAGGTTGCCACGCCCCCGAAGAAGAGGACATGTGACACGAAATTGAGCAGCAACTGCGGCCTCCATAATATGATATATCATTGCTCTATATCTGAGCAATACCCTGCAACCTGCAAAGGCAAATTTGATGGGGGGATTTTGAGTACTAGCCTTTTGCGCATAAATATGCACTTTAGTATATAAGTATATACGTGTAAATGTACATAAACATACGTACTATACTGACTCACGTCATATGTATATGTATGCCGATTTGTTGAGATGATAACATACTGCAATAACAGGTGTAGTGAATTTTGACACTATTCTCATTGAATTAAGAAAGTAGGAGGAATTACGTTCGATAGTGTTACGTTTGCGTGTCGTGAAAGGGTACTTGAGTCTATCAGCGATGGTATCTATCTCTTATTTATCTCGGTGTTTTAACCTCCCAATTTAACGCGAGTCCATTAGAATTTCCTCCCTAGTAAACTCAGATATTCTGTATATTTCTGATAGTCTTAGTCTCAATTGCTCTCTACGTGACTCTAGGGCCTCCTAAACTAATTGATCCGGCAAATCCGTCACGCTTTCGTGGCACATTTTAACAGACCTAGAAGATTTGATCTGGACTTTTTCCAATTCCTTAATTAACCTTCTCTCCCGTGGATCCAAATACTAGTCATTATACCACATCTGGTTTAATTAAAGTGGAGTAGCAGCTGCCTCTCCCTGTTTTACCTTTTAATTACAATTTCCTAAAACCCTTCTAATGAAATATAGTTTCTCTAAGAGTAGTCCACATACGTGATGTGAACCCAAAAAAGGTTAATGTAAATGTAACACCTAAGTATTTGACCCATTCTGTGTTGCTAAATTAGAGCAACTCCAGTTTACTCTCTTTCACCCTGTGTAACTTACGACTTGATCCTCTTCTCTATTATTCCAAAACTTTTTCACCGTGTTTATTATTAATTCTAATCTCTATTCTTTACCTCACACCGATATCTGATCGGAGATAGTAGAAAGTAGCCTGTAGATTTTATTTAGCATAGGTATTTAGATCGATTATACTCGATTTTAGAATCATTTTACTAAACATTTTGCAAACTCGAACCGTTCTTCAATATTGTTAAGTAAAAGGGATCATTACCATCCTCTGGGGAATGCAAAAGTTATTTTCCAATCAAAAAATCTGTACCATTAATGCTTTTAAGTTCTATCACAGTCACAGAAACTATTTTTTCTTTATTCTGGCAAATCAAAGTCATGAATTAAACTACTATTGTTTTCTGATTTCAATTTTCCAAACTTCGATTTTCTGTTTTTGTGACCCCTGGGAAACCTGATGGTACACTAAGACTTAATCATGTTTCCATAGGACACAAGGGTATTAGAAACGCATGCGTACGTTATAAAAGGAGAAAACCTAACTTCATTCGTTCGATTCCCTCAGGGTGACTCTGGTGGACCGCTGATGATGGAGCGCACAGGAAGATGGTATCTCATCGGTATAGTGTCAGCGGGCTATTCCTGCGCACAGAGGGGACAGCCGGGAATCTATCACCGAGTCGCCCACACCGTTGATTGGATTACAAGAGTAATCAATTCCTAATAAGAAGACGCTCCACCACTCATCTTTAAACTACGAGTCACGCACATGGTGGGCAGATGAGAAGCATTGCTGCAAATGAGCTGAGTCGAGCAAATGACTTTAGAATAATGCCTCTTGGAGAACTTCTTCGCATTCATTGTGTAAATGTCTATCGAAGTGATACAATTTAAGAAAATGACACTTAAGGAAATGAGGATGGTGGTACCATACCGCCCCTTCCTCTCAATATACGGTGATAATTTTCGAGGGCTAAAGTTCTGCACAGTCTTCCAGGGCCCAGGCCACAATTATTTTTCTACATACTCCCACCCCAAGTGAGTGGCAGTGACTTTCTTTGCCAAAGAGTGGAAAAGGACAGTTTTCCCACCATGAATCTAAGCCAATTCCAAATAAAAATAAGGTGATTTGTGTACATACGGAGGCACGGGTTGATAACAGTCACTAATATGTAAATTCCTCCATCGTGCATTGCGACACCCTCTGGTGTGACCTCAATCAACAAAAGTCGTAGGAACTACGGACTCCCTTGGGGACAAGGGACGGCCATCCTTCCTTCACTCTCACTATGGGATTACAACCTTCCCGTTTTAATATGCTAAACCTGCCGATCGTGTATATATTAGTTGCTACAGCCTCACTTTAGTCGAGAGTCTGTACTCCCAGTGCTTAAAACTATCACTGTGGCCCAACTTTGCAAAGCTGCTCTCAATGCCCAAAGCCGGCTGAAAATCGAAAAAATAAAAGCTGCTTTACACAGTCTTCGGTCAGAGGAAGCAAACAAACGTGATCTGTTTCCCATTATTTCATTTCACTTCACTGAGGACAAACAACATAGGATCATCAGTGTTTTTCTTTGGAAATCAATGGGATAGTAATGGAATTAGTCCCTTCGTTTTAATTAAGTTAAGCAGCATATTTAATTTTTGACGATGTTAACTTTATGAATCATCTGATTTGTTATTTAATTTGTATTTTTAATTGGAGGAGTAAATGGTATTACACGTGACGTTTACAAAACTCATTAATATATACAATGACGCATGACTCCCCAGGGAAGTGCTTTATCCAAAATCACAAACATGTCATTCCAATGGCAATACAAATGAGCAGTGAATAGTTCCTCTGAAATTCACTTGCTGAAAAATTAATAATTTTTATAACTGTTATCAAACATAATACTTTACCAACCAAGAATTCTTTTCAAGTTAAAGAAATTAGTTGGAAGCCTTATTCATTTGATATTTTAAAAGCTTTACTTCATGAATGTGATTCATACGATATAATCCATCGTTTGATGACCTGTGAAGTAACATTAAAAGGACGATTTCCCAAATGAACCAAGATATTGCACATCCGGGATAATATGATCGATTATTTTATCATCCTAAAGATGCTTAAATAATAGTTTACAACACTCTGTTAGAAGGTATTAATTTATAAACTGGACTGATTAATGAATCATATCATCTGCTATTATTTTGGAGCGTTGTCGGTGTCAAAGGACACTTCTAATGAAGTAAGTCACTATAATCAGTTCAACTGGATTTATGGGTGATATAATCAATGAAAGCACTTCTCATGAGCATTGTCTCTGAAAGAGGTTCAACTGAATAATGGGTGATATCATCATTTTGAATTGAAGATTTTTTTATTTAACTTCATTTTAATAATGAAGACAGCGTTACCAGGTTCAAGAAGAACCAGCTTTTAATGTTTTGTGGATGATGCAGATGCACACTTAGCCTCCGATAGCTTAGTCAATGAAGGCGCAATGGAATTGATAAAAATATAAAGTGAAGTACGCATAGTATTTGTTTATCACTTGCTTTAGCGATGTAATTTGAATCAAGTCATATAATTTTAAGAGATTTTTATTGAAACTCTTACAGAAATATATTTATGTTTTCCACAGTTTTAGATAATAATTAACTCTTTTGCATTAAGCATCGCTTGAAATAATCAAGACTGGATATATAATAATATTGCATGAAGACGAACGTAACGGAGGCACTAAGTGTTCGCAAATACCCTATTTAAGGGTTTCATTAAAGATCATGCATACAGTCACTATTCAATACACTTCTAATAAAAAATTAAGCTATTAAATTTGACGCCTGCTGTTTTTTTATGTTTAAGATGAAATCTTGTCAATGATATATTTAGTTACAGCCGATAAAATAAATACCTTATACACGACGATTGATTTTTTTTATTTCAAAAACCTGCACACAAACCAACCTATTTACCATTTCATGATACTACTTCTGGTGAGTATGCTCCTTTCGATGACATGGATTAAAAACAAAATGAAATCCTAATGGATACCTATGATAGGGTTTACAATGAAGTTCGAATACATCATCTGATTGCTAAGGCTTCATATTATGCGGTCGTATATGATATCTTGTTGATTCTTCTGTGTTTTTCAGTATATAAATATTAATAAAAAGTTAAACCAACAATTTCGTTTTTCTCCCATAAATATCTTGTGAATTTAGCGTTACACGCCATTTTGCTATTGATAAATTTTCAATTTTTCAATTGACATTTCAGCCAGAGTGAAATTTACCCAATACTACAACTAAAATTATATGTAATAGTGTGAGGGTGCCCGCCTTTTGCAAACGAGTGAAACTAGGCCAATGACAATCTGTTGTCCACATATCAGTCTGGAGGTAGGTGGCTGATAGGTGAGGGTACTCATCTTGATTTTTGTTCACATGAATGGTGAACTCGACTAATTCAGATATTCTGTGTAAACTGTGGGACAGAATTCCTTTTATCAAAAATGGCATATATGTCATCCACGTTTTCATTTTATTTTGTTAATTTACGAGGTCGTAGAGCTCAAGTTTCCTAGATACTAGTAAGATACATTTATTTTCCGACGATGCAGTGATTTAAAAAAATATTTTCATTAAACTTTACAAAGTGCCCAGTGATGAATTTTCGGAAAAAAGAGCAATTCCCTCTCGAAAGCCTACTGCATCAGGAATACCGGAATGGAATGGGTAGACTTGATTAAATACTTCGGGGTTACCCTCACTCACCACCTCTTCTGTGTGAAACACATACGAGGAATGTGTGGACAAGCTAACAAAAAATTAGGATTGATTAGAAAAGTACGGGGTATATGTACTGAAAAGGTCAAAGATAAATGTTATCTTTCGCTGGATAGGCCTCATATAGAATATGCCAGTAGTATATGGAATCCCCACGAAGTTGGATTGATTGCCACATTGGATCGCGTGAAGCGTAGAGAAAGTAGATCTGTAAAGCATTGTTATGATAAACTTAGTAGCGTCTCAAAAATATTATGAGAAGCTAGGTAGGGAATCACTCATGGAGGAAAGGTTAAATTACAGATTAAGCCTCTTGCATTAATTGGAAGGACGTCTCTTTAGCAATGATGTTGAAAATGTATTATAACCCCAATCGTAATACGGTAGGAGAGATCATGCAAATAAAATCACAGATATTAAGTGTAGAACGGATAGATTTCAGATGTAATTTTCCATGGCTAACTATAAGGGTTCAGATTAACGTTGTCCGACCGCGGTAGGGGTAAAAATATTCGTGTCAAAATTATTCTGATGTGTAATACTCATTTCAGATCGTTTAAGTGTATTACTTAAGTGTTTATCCAAGTGGTGCCGTTGCTGAATGGCAAGCCACAGGAAAAGCGTGCTCAGAGTTGCCATGACTATAGATAGCGGTAATTTGAACGAAGATTAATATGACAGATTTAAAAAAATTCCATCGCACCATGTGATTTATTGATTCATTCATCTGAGCGAAAAGTACAGTCAACGAAAATTGGATGTTCCTTATTTCGGCCTGCCAAAATCCGTTTTGAAAACTAACTGGTCTCTAAAGGCAATTCTATATCGAAGAAACATCCGCTTTCTGGAAACAAATTTAATAATATTCTTAAATTTTAAAATGCTTTAAAACCTGAAAGATGTCTTCTTCTAGGGCTTTTAAAATTTGACATCGTTTTGGTAGTAAAGTAAAACGAAAGCACTTTATGCAATTTCCTATGAAAACGTATTTCGTCACGGAAAATACTTAATTGTGAAACTTTTATAGATATAAACATTTATTTAAGAATGCGACAATGCGAATGAAACGCTAAACAATTCAAGTCTATGTTTGACCAAAGTTTTAGATGTCATGAAAAAATTATCCTATACCTTAACTAGTAGTCAGTGAATCTTTAACATACTCCAAAGGTATACCAAATGGCACCACAAGCATGTCTATGGAGATCTAATTTGTGGCAGAACAACATTCATGCCCGAGCGGGTAGCCTTAACTTTCGGGTTATTCAATGATTTTGACGGTACATGCCTACGTAATCAAATCGGAATATTTTTCAAAACGACGAACCTCAAATTGGCTATATTTTCATGATGCGAAGAAGTAAATTATGACTTGAATATGAGTGACCGGAAAAATAATGGTTGAATATAAAATAAAAAACAAAAAAGTTACGCAATAACTAAAATTGCAATCGCAAATGATTATGGTTGTAATATAAGAGAGCGCTGACGGCATTTAAGATAATTCGAGTAGAAAAATACGTATTAATGTAATGGCACACGATCTATAAAAAGAAGTTGAACATACGTACATGCATTTGAACGAGTCAAAAAACAGTTCAACACTAAATTCACTGCCAAGCATTCTAGAATTGACAGCAACTCCAGGGATTGTATATACTTCTAAAAGGGCAAATCATTCAAAATAAGTTAAAATACTATAAGTGAACAGAATTAAAAATACAATAACCAGCAGCAATGCAAACAACCGTGATCAAATTGAGATCTCCACTTTTTGAGTAGCATTTAGTGTCATTTTTTAAATAGCAGAGAAAAGTACTGCTAATATGTACTGTTCCTGTTCACCAACAAGTTGTCCAAACAAAGGTTACACAATTATTTTGACGATGTAAGTCACCAGGGATAGTGTCGAATTTCACGAAATATAAGTAAAATATTGGTACACGATATTGTGTTTTTCTACTTTTTATCCATAAGCGCCTTATTAAAATGGAACGATCTAAAGCAATTAACCCATAAACTAGTCACTTAGGCGAATTCGAATATCAACATCAGCGGGCTGTTACTCCACCAAAATGTTCATCCCTCACACACGGGGAGGGGCGGTATAGGACAGGGCGATTGCCCTGCCACGCTGCATCGCGACTGTCCTTCCTTATCCCCGCTTTGCATTGAATCACGGCCAAGGACGTTGAACTCGGGGTCAGGCGCTCACATCTCTTGGGGGTGTGCGCTTTTAAGTCTCGACAAGGCAATGACGTCAGATATCAAGAAGCCTTGCTTACGCACGTCGCACGGATCGCCACGTTAGGTCCCTAAGCTACCGCGCAGCCGCCTTGGGGTACGTAATTCCCTGACCGTCGGGGAGGGGTAGCATGGGGTGGGAATGGTTTGAGTGATACGGAGAAGGGAAGTGGAAGAGGAGAAGAGGGAGAGACAACGCAGGTGGAGGAGATGAGAGGGACTGGAAGAGGAAGGGGAAGAAGGAGTCGCGGAGGCGAGAGGAGGAAGAGGTTGAAGGTAACGGGATCGCAGAGGGCGTAACGGGACCACAGGAGCCGGTAAAGGGAGATGGGGAAGAGAGGGCGGAGGGGCTAATGGGGTGGGTGGAAACAAAAGGAAGAATATTAGCGCAATCGCCGTAAAAAAAAGCGTCCTCAGCGTTGATGGCCTCAAGAATGTGAGCTTATCTTGGAGGAGGGGAAGGGATCATCCGCGAAACTGTAAACATTTACGTTCAGGTGTGATCGCTCGAATAAATAGCGAATCGTATGGTTTGAAGATCTGTGAATGCATATCTGAATTTTACATTGTCAAGGTTAGGAGCAACAGCATCTCAGCTGAGATGGACGCGTGAAGTGGGCAAAGCGAGCCCAAAGAAGTGGTTATGCTTGAATATCGCTAGGCTAACATGGGAAACACTGAAAGCTACGTTCTGGATCTTCCCCATGGCCATTAGTACGCACCGTTCTCTAGCACGAATAAAACATCAAACGAGTAACTCATAAAATCAAACAATTTTCCCTCAAATTCATCTCTCTTAGTACCGCGTAATTAGACTCGCCCATTGTTGTGAATGACTAATGGGACATCACTTGATTAAAAGTTTCTATATTTTAATGCTAATAATATGCTATGAATGAATTATTTTGGTGGTGAAATTTTATGGCAATCATTGAATAAACTGTTGCTTGATCTTGAACAATTATTATTGAAAGAGTGAGTGAGAATGTGGAATTACCTTCAGAATGAAACTTAGACAAAAGCTGCCAAACGAAGATTTCAATGAAATTGGAAGAATAAATTACACGTGTTCAATGTTTCAATTTATATATGTTCCCATATTTGCTTGAGTTCTAGGTTACTACCATGTCACTAAAAATCAACGAAAATTTTCAGATTGTATTTAAATGCTTCTAAAATAGACCATAGCCTTTAATAGAGCCTCTCCCCACGCTTAAAAGGCAATAAATATTATTTGGTGTAATGATACATTAATCTCTATATTAAAATTGCCTCCTATCGATGATTTACCTTTTCTAAAGATTTATAATTCTCCAGCAAAATGAGGTAAAATATCATAGCTTATGTCCTTCTCTTATGTTCTCGCCTCCAAAAAACATTCCCTAGGTATTTATCTGTTTCTTCCTCTTATTTCTTTCTTCGAGTCCTTTATTCTTCAATTACCCAAGGGATAACACATATTTTTCTCCAAGAGGTCTTCTACCGGCAAATTATACGTGGTTGTATCTTCTTCCCTCGTCGTCAATCTCTTTCCTCCCCCTCTCCACCGCCGTCCCTTTTTCTAAGACTCCTCCATTCGCGCTTCACTCGGAGACCGAACGAGGCGCCGCGGCCGCGCAGAAACCGCTCGGTGGCGCTGAGTCTTCACCGAAAGAAACTTGGAGACTTCAACGCTCGACACGGGCGTGAGCGGTGGTCCCGAGCGGCGGGAGGACGTCGTCAAAAGGGAACCGTCGGAAGAAGGCCAAGAGTGCATCTAGTGAACGAATCGAGCCTGGTGTACTCGAGAGGAAAACCGTCTCAGTCATGTGAGGGAAGTCTGTGAATGAAACAGTGAAGAGAGCGCAGTGCCCAAACGATCACATTCACGAGCTTCCTACGACATGTATTTACTCTAGCAGTTGACGAAGAACGAAGATGATAAGTGCTCTGACATAAGGATCTCATTTTACAACGGTATGAACTTTTGTAACTCTTTGTCTCATAACCTGTGATATTGGAACCTTTTATCGTAACCATCACAATTATCTTAAATATTCCTAAATTGTATTGCGTAGGACGTTCAATTCCTCCTAATAATTGTGGTGATCAATTTTCGTGATTATTATCAATGTATATCAATTGAATGCACTTGATTACCATGTAAACATAAAATTAGGTTATATTGAGTCATTATTTTTTTATTGCGTGATTTCTCAAAAGTTTTAATCATTTGAGTTAATTACAACAATAAAAAATAACTAAGGTGAAATTTACTACGAGAAAACTGTAACAATAAGGTACAATCATTGGGAGGAGCAAAGATTCGTTTCGACGATGCACAGTTATAAGCTTAAATGAGGTCTACGACACGAATGAATCTCGCGGAACTCAAAAGACAGCGCGACTCCTTTGAAAAGGAAGAGAGCGTCCATTCCACCGCAACTAGTACTGAGAAATACGCCCATTAGTGGGAAAGCGGAGACCACATCGACGCCAAAGAGGAATCTTAGCAGAAAGGTCGCGTTGCGTATTCGAAGAACTTGATCACTTGCGCTTGAGAACAGTAAGGAAGGAGGTGAAGTTTCAAGGATCGATTAATTGATTGAACTGAGCTAAGAGGGAACTGGAGGAATACGACAGTGAACGCACTATTTCCGTTGAACCTGAGTGGTGGTCAGTTAACAATTATTACACGGGCATAGCCCAAAGTCAAAACGGGAAATTTTCCGAATGAACGGGTCAAGTCAAAGAGTCAAGCCGTTGATTATGAAATCCATTTAAAGTTTGTGATTTCCTACGGACAGTGTCGGATAGAAAAGATTCGGACCCTTTTGGTGGGGACTTGGAGACGATGGAAGACAGGGGCTGTAGATACCACCGGGAGAGTTGCTGAGGTGCAGCAACGACACCCGTGAGGCGGTGGTAGTGCACGAAGAAAAGAGGCATCAAGTAGCCCACGAGCACGGGTGGACGCGATGCCATGAGCAGGCCTTCCTCCCGCCAACCGGCAGCCGCCCCCTTCCACAACCACGGCCGCCGCATCACCTCTGCCGCCCTCAAAGTCGCCCTACTGCTCCCGCTGGTCGTGGTGCAACCCTTCATTGCAGACGCCACCCGCGCACACACGAAAATGGAGGAACGGAGAACAGGTGATCCGCCCTTTCCCGCTGCCCGCCCCTCTCTAAGGTTAATACGATGGACATCGGAGGTATTCTAATATAAATTAATCACTAAAATATGCAAAACTCCATGCTAAGCATAATAATTATATTTCAGTTCAGAATGAGATGTGCAGTTTAAAGAGCCCAGTAGGATGAAAGAAATGTTGCTTGTCAGCTAATATTTCTCCGCTAAAAATGTGATTTGCTCTAAATTTTCTTTTCTGTTCCATAATATTTTTTAGCAAATATTGCCTATTTGTTTAAATATTGATAGTTGTTCTATGTTTTATGTGCTGTAAATATTTTTTTTACTTAAACTTTGCTCCTCTTCAATGTACCCAGACCTATATTTATACTTCATGTGGTTCTTTCTCTGAGAGAAAATTTCTTTAGGAATAACCATGAAAAAAATTATATTCTCCGGCAATATTATAACAAGGAACATTACCTCATGCCCTCAGTTTCAGATTCACTTTAGACTAATCAATTAATTTTCTAAAAAAAACGACAGGTTTCATTAATAGATAGATACACAAATGAGCGACTAATCGGGAGTTGCAGCATGAAACTATGCTCCTGACCAATGAGAGTAAACGTCAAAATCGTTCAATTCAACTCATTTATTCGAAATCATTTTTCAGTTTTCATTTCAATCTTGTGAGTCATTACTCATAGAATAATTAAAAAAATTTACCGGGAGTTTGCACAGTACTTTAAAGTGAAAATAAAAACCTGTACGAAGTTAAATATTCCATTTCATTCAAGATGCTAAGAGAATATAGCACGAGTGAATTATTTTTATTCCAGCTTTTCTTTGAACCATTTAGGGAAAAATGTTATCCCGAAAATCAAGTACTTTTCCGAAAAACTAGGTAATATGGCCGTCATCTTTAGGTAATCCTTTGATAAGTTACGGGCGAGTTCAGCAAGCCTTCTGTGGGTAATACTAATGTCGAACATTAATAATGGTAATACTACAATTCGCCTCTAAGCTACGACCCGATCTAAGCTGATTAGGCGATCACCAAAATTCATGTCGAGTAATATAGAGTATCACAATCAACGCAGAGATGTAATAGAACATTTTCCTAAATTAGATAGAATAAGGAGTCAACCACACGCTCGGAAAACACAAATCAATTATTTATCTTTTTTATTTTTCTTTAGAATGAACATAAGAACTCAAATATCAATACGGTAATTTTTTTCTTATTTTTTGCGCTCCTTCCACACATACCTAAAGAAGTAGATCTTACCGCACGAAGAAAGAATCAAAATCTTTGAGTTTCCTCAGGTAAGAATTTAAGTATCGGCCTCAAACATCTCTCACATCAAGTAGATTTTGCCGTCAATTCAGCGCTATGGAGGAACAATCATCAAGATGTTCCATAAATTATTCATTTCTTGGAGAATTAATTTTTAATTACTCATTCATCCTTCCCGGTGTAGACTGCATGCAATTTTTAAGCATCTCAAAGAGAGTAAACGCACCTATTTTGTCCAATCCAATGAATATGTCTCCCGTGAAGACATATACGAGAATACACGTATAGTTCATGAAGATATTGCATATGAGATCGTGCAATGGTTTTTCAACTTTTGAAATTCCTCCAAGTGAGGTATTTTAAATGAATGAGGCTCTCCTTCCTCAGAGGGTGTCACCTGAATGGTTATAATGAACCTTGTTTTGGATGGTTGGGTTATTTTAAATACGTAAAATTAGTCTCACTTCTATAGCTTTCTTAAAAACTACGAGGGCCATCAAATTTCATGTTTTTCCGGCGAAAGAGAATAAATGTGAAAGCAAAACTATAAAAGATCACTTAATTACTTTGTATGAACTGGTAAAAACAAATTGAAACAACAACCCTTGCTGAACTTGCGTTAGACATTGTATTATAGGTTGCAATTCCCATTTTGGGGCTTTGTTCCAAAAAAAAAATTCAAATGCTCACATGCTAGTGCTTTGATCCAAACTTGGCTTAATACTAAGGTTTCCTAATTTATGTGGCACTTGAATTTCTCCTGCCCCGCTCTCTCTCTCTTTCTCTACTTCGGTAATTCTCATAGAAGAAGAATCCTGTCTTCGATTTTTCCACTGCTGGCGATTTACCAGAGTTAATTTCCTGCAAACACGTACGTCGTGAGAATAAAACTTCACTTTTTGAATAATTCAAAACATTTTTAAGTCAAATGCATTGCTTAATGAAATATTCTCATTGAAAACTTATTTTGTCAGTAAACTAAAAATAAAGATTTTCTGGCGAATAATACACGTATTTTCAGTAATATAGTGATGGAACATCCTTCATACATAAATGTAAATTGGTTAAACATTCTAAGTTAACGAGACACTTGTACATAATAATAATAATAACTAAAGTCGTATTGAGAGAAAAATCCAACTCACTGTTACACTACCATCGTAAAAATATTCTTAATCTCTATAGGCCATATAAAATGTATTTGGAACAGTCAACATACCATAGTCTTCCATATTAAAGGTTTAAGTTTTTCAAATCCTATGTATTTACGTTACTCGTAAATAAGAAATAAAAGTATTAATCTGGTGAATAACTTAGATTTGATGCCAGTCACTTCGCCTCATCCTTCTAATCATAATACGTATATTATTATTAATAAATGTATGATTATGAAAACTGGGAAAAATGAAAATGGGCGGTTGAAAGTTAACCCATCTTTTTGAAACATCAGACTATAAGATTACCAGGAGAAGTTTTATGTTCTGGCGCACTCCCAAAATGAAATTCAAAAAGTGAATCATCCAAGTAAATCTTTTTCTTCCCGATTACCGCTTCCAGTATGGAAAAATTTACTTTAACAAGTAAATCGGTACACCTTTTGATTCACCAGTCTCGATTGTTGCTTCATTCTTCGAAATGTGCGCTTGAGAAATAAATGTGGTCATGATCTTGAAAACATAAGTTAGTTGTCAAGAGCGGATTTTCTAGGTAGGGAAACTTCTGCAACTGTGCTGCCCACATAAATTAGATGCTCCAGAGACATGGATGTACCTTAGTCTCCACCATTATAACATGTGATCAGATTATATAATCAGATAATATTATATGTGTGCATATATTTTGCAAGCATTCTTCACAGCTTGAATGAATCAAATAATTTACAGATCGTCCAGATTCAGATAAAGTTCCAGTACTATTGCTCGTTTCAGAGATAATATTAGAAGAAAAACATTTATCAATATCCAATAATAAAACTCATTAACAGCCAAAAGTTAAATATTGTGTTTCTGAGTTATCCCAAAACGTGGGCTGAAATACTTCGAACGCCTATCGTATTTAACTACCGACCGAAAGGCCTGCTAGAGAGTTTTTGCCGTATTACTATGCTACGGACACAGAGAAAGAAAAACACAAAGAAGATTTTAGAGAATCAGTATTTCGAGTAGTAAACTAATAATTTGCATAGAAGTGGTCTGGAGAGGGTAAAATGGTAATTCGCAAAAAAAGAACGCATCAATAAGTGTTTTGTGCAATGTGCTGGATAATATAAAGTAGTTTAAATAAGTTATTACATGATATTATTTAAATGTTTTCTCTACGTGAGATTTAGATAGCTTTGGCTTATATGGTTAACTGAATCTAGGTTCATAATATTCTTTGTGCCATGGATTTATCATATTTATTTTGAATTTCAAGTGCATTTGCACATAAATACTCTCCTTACAATGGCCATTCCCATTTTTTTTATTGTATTTTCTCCCTTTAGATTTACCATGCATGAAAAGTACCTTATGTGCTTCTTGCAACCGGATTTAGGGACCCCTTTTGTAAATCGTGGGTCGCGGTAGTCCAGGGGGTAGAGCGTTGGACTACTGATCGGAGGATCTCGGGTTCAATTCCCGGGCAAGGCACTCTGGGCACCTGCAGCTCCACTCAAGCTAGTTTATTTTTCGGATATTAGATCTTCTTGGGAAACCATAACCGGCACAGGGAAAGGAACTGGCCCCCCTACCCTGATGTGTGAATATTCACACGCCGTCGGGCTTAGTTCATGGGTGAGCTCCACCATCACCTACTAAACCGACCTTCGGATTGATTACTGTGTTTTATGGTTTTGTAAATCATGCCTCTCAAGCAGGAAATATATTAAGTAAAATTGATATTATTCATATTTACGCCTTGCACCTTACAGCTCTTAAAGTCCGAAATATATCTTTCCCGGTTACGTAAGGATCGTTGAGAATAACAGTCTGAGAAAGATATCCTGCATTCTGGAAATAATAAGATATAACAGAGTAATGATTAGACGAAGGAAATCTTTTTGAATAAATGGGTAAGGAATCAAGTTAAATTTTTATAGGACTGTATCGTCGGTACCAAGCTCGTCAACCGAACTCCAAATCTCCAGCCCTTCACAAAGGAGTACACCTTCTGCAAGACTTTCGGATGCGCAGAAAACTAGATTATCAGCCAGCCCATGCTTCTTTGGTTTGCATCAAGAAATACTTCGGGGTTACTAATTGTGATCAAGAGGAAGAAAATAGGGCAGAACAATTTTTTATAAAAAACTTAAACACTCATGAATGGATGATCATAAATAAAGGCTGAGATTCTCGAAAGGAATGGGTATTAATTTGCAACGTGAGTGGATGAGCCGCATCATCGGCCACGCCTTCCGCCACGTTCCACTCCAACTCCTTCCATCGAAGAGGCGCTAATGCCTCGACGAGCGGACGCGCCTTCAAACTATACTATGCAAATTCGAGCACCCACCTCCGCCACTCCTATCCCTCGCTCATTTTCCCTCCCACTCCCGAGATGAACCGTTACACATTGTGACCAAGGCGCAATCGATGAGCGGAACAAGCAGAGATCTCGTACAAGTCCCACGCCGCCAACCCCCTGCCACCCACAGCTCATCCCCTACCTCCCCGCAAAACGCTCGCCAACTCCCCTGCTTTCCCTCCTTGAGATCAGCATCACCTCCTCTCCCAACCTTCTCTCTCTTTCCCTTTAGTTCTTTTTCTCTCCCCCCCCCCCTCCCCCGATGACGCAGTCTAGGAGGATGTTCAAACCTGGCCTTGAAAGAGCGGAGGATGGGACAATGTGGGCCAGAGATAAGCCCGGGGCAGTGGGCCACGAAGAGGAGGGAAGGCTGTGCGAGGAGTCGGCGAGGTGCTCGCCGCGGGCGACGAGCGGTTAAGCGGGTGCAGGTCGACATGTGAGAGGGAGGCAGGGGAGTGGGGAATACGTGGAGAGATAGTGTGCAAGGGGAGTCGCTTCGAAATCGCTTCCGATCGCTGGCAGAGTGGACCCGTGGGGAGCGAGCAGGGGAGAGCGGTGGGAGACGAAGGAAGGGATAGTCGCGGCTCTCCTCCAAGTAGGCCTCGAGAGCGCTTTTCGAAGAGGTGGAAAACATCGCCACAGAACTCTTCTCGCTGCTGGTCTAGGAGAGGAGGGGAAGATCCAAAGAAACAAAGGTGCAAAAGAGGCTGACCGAGCAAAACTCCACGGCCTCCGTCTGAGATTCGGCCCTTGCCCGGGGACTGAGAGCTTCGAGAGATCCAACGAGCAATGGCCTTTGATGGCCATCGTTACAAATGCAGCCATCATCGTAGCAAGTATAGATGGAGATGGGCCAGAAAGAAAAATAAACAGAGGGCAATCAACACATCTTTTACATGATAAACATAGGAGGTGATTTTCGCCGGATTAGCGCAATATTGCACCGATGTATTAAGCAGGGCCAAATCGTAACTTCGAAATTATTATTATTATATAAATCGTGGAGCTGTATTTGAAAAAATTGTTTCCGTGAAACTAAGTAGGGACTTGTTAATCAAGTTAGTAGAGCGATGGGATACTGACCGAAGGGCGCGTGTTCGATTCCGGATGCCGCCTCTGGGCACCCCCAGCTTCACCCAAGTTGTATGAGATACGGAACTGGCTCTCCAAACCTGATCTGAGAATTTCATACGCCATTGGGGTTAGTATTAGATGAACTCTACCTCCGCTCAAATTTTCGGGTTAATTACAGAGGTAAATTTAGGGAGAAAATACTCGAGTGAAAACATGGAGGTGTTCTTGCCAGAGTTCACATTGAGTGTGCTTCGAGCACCTTGGACCTAGTTCAGAAGAATCTAATTATTAAATTATACAGGATACAGAGAAAATCTGCCCGTTATGTAAATAATCGTAATGAACTAAAAGGAAGTGAGCAACTGGAGTCACGAAGGTTACATGCAGAACATAATATGTTGCATTAATTCAAATCAATTTCAACCCCCAGAGAGAGGAAAACATTTTAGCCCCATAACGCATTGGAAGCGAGATCACAATGACGATCTATAGAAAATTGAAAGATCATCAGGCCTATTTAGAGAATCCGTTTTGCATAGCACAATTCTTGCCAACACTGAGAAACATCATATACGACAATTCCAACTTACCAAAAGTAAAATTGCTCGGAATGCCAATAATCACCAATTTAATTGAATCATTACTGGTTTGTGGTCTAATGCCTCAGGCCACACGCCCTCGTGACAGCCTGCAGGGTAAGATGTAAATGTGGGCTTTAGACCGAACCACTGGTTAAAAAAAATTCTCATCTGGGCTTGAAAACTTTTAATATCAAAACATACATTATCAGTAGGTCTAAGGAAGTGAATATTGAGATGTCACATACACACATTTGCTGAATTTCACCCTGTCAAAATAAAAAAAATCACCTGTCTAATGCCCTTTTTTATTATAATTTGAAGATACTTAATTTTTGTTTTTAGCAAAATAAAAAGCCGAATTAATTCAGTTTTTTGACCATTATTTCCGCAATCATGACTGCATCCCCAGATTGGTTATTGGTAGTTACATATTTGAAATACATTGCCTTCTACAGAGATTACTAGATTGAGTAAGGACGGCCACGTACTATAACGATCAGAGCCCATTGCAGAAAATACATGCCATCTAATAGCAGCCATAATAAAAAGAACGATGCTGCTGTTAAGCTGTTCTCTGCTCGTATCGACTGTGTATATTTGGGTTCACGCCGTCAACATTCGAACTATGTATTCCAAAACAGTAATTCCTGATTGGCTAGGCCAAACCTATGAACTCATGTCTGCTTTCGCTCTAAAATTAGTTACGTGAGATGCACGACCTGAATCGCTTCTTCAAGCGCATTCATTAAAATGCATTGGCCAATTCTAGGATGTAAACATCGGTTTCAAATTTCCCGGAGAGATGAGGCCAACAAAGTCTCACGACGAAGCCAAAGGCTATAAAACTTGAACGGGCAATTAAATGGAACAGGAATTCGCCATCAAATTTAGCGAACGGTTCTCCCTCCATGATACAAATTAAATCTTGTAAAATATGCAACTATATCTTGTTGACGGAAAAAATCTCGTCCATCCGTGAGTATGCATATCGGGTGAAAATAATATTCAGTCAATTACTCATCCTACTTCAACTAAAAATAAAATATAATGGATTCAAAACAGGCAGGATTACGTGCGATAAATTAAGGAAACATCATTCAGCCGACGTGTCGCGAGGTCCTACCATAGTCCCAAACCTCATATTCCACAATGTAACACTATGGTACCCTAATGGTAATTGACAACATTACACTTATCAATTGTAAATAGTATTTTAAATTAATAAAAATGAAGGAATTGCTACTTCTCCCTCCACCCCTACTGAATACTACTATACTGAACTACACTCCACTATACTGAACTACAATTTACTCTAGTTCTCACGCTATTTTGTAATAATTGATTTTTGGTCTGATAAACATTTCACGCTGCTTAACATGGCTTAGTATCGTTTTGTCATAATCATATGGTGTTTTGCCGAGAGGAAATTCCTGCACACCACCGTTATCTCTGTCCACTAATGTCATATACCTGTTCTTTGGTCTCTAGATAGTCAAAAAAGTCGAGAGGGTGGCGATTAATTTGTCTCGTTTTAAAATAAATTTATTTTACAGGAAGGTAAAATCCCTAGAGGACCAAAGTTTTTCTTTTACATTTTGGTGAATGTAAAAATTCTACACGTGATTAAATATCTGACGTGCTCACAATGCACAAGTGTTTTTGTATTTATTTACAAATATATAAAATACTTTTCTAAGTACTTATATCGTAAAACAAATTAGAACGATTTTTGGCTGTTAAAGGTGATGCATTTGAAATCAATTCATAAATAAGTAAGTGAAGTGAAGCACAATCATTTGGATCATCCATTGGTGACCAAAATTGTTCAAATAACTGAGGAAAAATCGATGTTCTTAAAGATTTTTAAAACAGAAATATTTTACCG
Organism: Hetaerina titia; assembly: GCA_037158775.1. Lineage (NCBI taxonomy): Eukaryota > Metazoa > Arthropoda > Insecta > Odonata > Calopterygidae > Hetaerina > Hetaerina titia. The sequence continues at coordinate 95,657,477 of CM073768.1, read as the reverse complement.
TAGTAAACGTGATTCAAGATTTTAAACTTTTATTATAACTCATCAAAATGATAATTTTCAAGAAGATAACAATTAAGAAAAGTGAAATTTTCTTATTTTTAAAGATATTATGATTATTATATATTTATAGCTTAGTCTTAACGGCAAATATGATGAATTAAGGAATTTAAGAATATCTTATTCCACCTTTTACAACTCTCCTCGCCACGACTTCACAGCTACTATTTTTTTTTAAATTTAAGATATAAAAAGCGATATATATCCTTATAGCAGTATTCTCTATCACTGATACAAAATCTCCTTTGAAATCCTTCGAGAAATTCATATATTTGGTTTTGTTAAATTAGTTTCTCTTATCTTTTCCTTTTCATAGCACATTTTTCTCACTCATCGCAGAAAACGAACCCAGTAAGATGACTTTCTAGGCTATTTCTAGGACGAGGAAAAGGTGGATATCCACACTTACCTTCTTCCCTCCTCGACCTAGTTACCAAGCGGTACAAAACTATGCTCTATATCAAAGTTTTTACTATTCTTCTCTTTAGAAACTTACTATAGGTCCTAGAGATTAACTCTTTCTTTCTAAAAGCTACTTTACATAACACCATTGTTATTTTTATTACTTTGCCCCTACTCCTTTGACCATCTACCTCCAAAACACTTTAATCATATGTCATTGGTCTACCTACTCTAGTTTATGTCATCCAATTTAAATGTAATCATAGCCTTACCATTTTGTCGAGAACCTCATCACATTTGTTTTATTTATATTAGTTCTAATCCCACATCCATCACACTGGTTTCATACTGTTCTCATTAATGATTCTAATCATGGAACCGAATGGCTATATCCTTGATTATCTGCAAATCTGAGTTTATGATTTCACCTACTTTTACTCCTATCACCAGCTGGTCCCATGTCTCTTTTATCATTTTCTCCGTGTGAAGCATGGGAAATATTGGACAGTCCCCGTCTTACCCCACGCCTAAAACCGCCCATTCTGGTTCTCTTCAGCTTGCCCGACTTGTACAGTCATGTTTAAAGGTTTAAGATAATTCACCGATCTCATCTTTTTCAATACACTCACTAACTGGGCCCAATTTACTCTTTCTCACAAAAATCACGAAAAATATATTCAAGTTTCATTCTACATTTTTTTCTATCAGAAGAACTTATTTCTGGTAAGGTATGACACATAACGCTACCATTTATGGAGCCAAACTGATCGTCCACTAAGCAATGATTTGTCCTATTTTTCATCTTTTGAAGGTGAGACTAAGTTCTATCGTAGTTATAATCAAACTTATTACCCTCTGGTACTCAAATACGGCTACTTTTCCATTTCTTGGGATGAAAATGATTACTCATCGAACTACTCTTTCGCTCAAAATTCCTCCATCATATTTTTTTACGAATGATCCATGAAGACTCTTTCTTCCACGATTACTAAAACTTATCAAAACAATCGGTGAAGCCCATTTTCGGAATGGTAATCGGCTGCCTCGTTGCATTCTCCTTTATCTTGTCAACCGACTGTTAGGAAGATTGGGCTTTTGTTTCAGGGTCATAGCCTTAGACCCATGACTCATCTAGTTGTGACCTTTTTAGAAAACCTGGGTCATCGTTTGTGACTTGGAGCAAGTCCCCTGAAACTGCAGCACAAAAAACTTGACGAAGACGAGATAAAAGAATGCGACGAGGTAGCTGATGACTATTCCAAAAAATAGCTTTACCATTGTTTTAAAAGTGGAAGGGGCGCTGTGATAAGCGTGTGAGGTCCCAAGGGTAGTATTTCGAAGGGGACTAAGGCCTCATTGTTCTGGGACGGTTATTTTTCTCAAAATGCGTGTATTGTATGGCTGGATCCTTTCCGGTCAGATCTCGTATGTTTGTACTTTCTTCTACATAATGCTGTGTTTACATTTTTCCATTACTTTATCTCATCTGTTATCCTATCCATTGCTTGTTATTATTCGTGATTTCTTCAACGTTTTCCTATTTACTGTACTAAATTTTTAATTTGCAGATTTCGATATCCTATTTTCAACATGTCCATTTCTTTCTTCTTATCCTCACATAGAAACATTTCGACTGCCTTCTGGTACTGATTCCTTTTTGTCCCGTTTAAAACTTCTGCATTAATTTTTTTACCACCTCTTCATTTTTCTATCTTCTATAATTTAGCGTTAGTTTTCACGAGCACTAAACTATGACCTGAATCTGCATCCACCCTTAAGAAACTATGTCCTATTTACCGCTCCTAAATCTATTCCTAGGATAACATAATTTAACTGATATCACTATGAAAGCCCCGATATTTTCCACCAATATTTACGTATGTTGTGGTGTTCAAATCACATCTATATTAACATAATACCCCGCAAGCCGCCGCAAGGACGTGTGGTGGGGGGGCGTTAGGTCACCACCCGTAAAAAGGCACAAAACCACATGCAAAACCAACACACAAATGCAAAAAAAACCCACAGTGACGTATACATTCATGCCAAAATCCTTTACAAATCTACATGCATATAAATACATATAGTATACTATCATTTAACAAATAATTGCACCTTAGGATGCAGTAAGAAATTTATCCAATAACGTACACGCTTGAATTTGAAAGGTAAGACGAAATTCCACCACCACATGGACGAAAAACATACAACGTTCTCCACCCCAAGGACACAGGTAGGGAATGTGACACAACGCAACGCATCACGTGTTAGTTAAATCACATATGGTTAATATAATGAAATTATATTTCAGGCAGAACTTCATTGTTTTCCCCTCGCAAAAAAATGCTTTCTTTCTTCCCTGTCCTCAACATCATCGGGACCATTCGAAATCCATATTCTAAGAGTTGTGGAACTCCTCTGTCATTGTTGCTGCTGATACTCCTATTTTATTTTGCCTTCCTCGCTGCCGGGCTCGAAGCTTACCACTGTGGGAGGAATTTTGTAGTTTTCGAGACACATAATCGAGCTTTTATCTCTCATAGTTTCGTGGAATAAATAATTGAAGTTGTTTTTCATCGCTTCCCTAACAAGTGTTTTTAAAGTGACCATCTCACCGGTATCAGACACTCACAACTACCAGGAGCAATCATCATCGCTCTCTCCCGCAGAACCCATTAACACACGCAAGCATTTTTAGCATGACGAGGCCGCAATCCATAGAATGGCAAAAAAACTGGGATTAGCAACGCGAACGTTTTTAGTGTAATTTATTAAACGTCACTACTGATCATAATAAGTATAGCCAGTATAGATATCCGCGATTTTTTGCTTAAAATGAAAACGTAACGTCGGTAAAAGTTAGCTCAACTATATAAGCAATATCAGCATAATTGGCTTTATTTCGATTTAGTGGAAACCTGTGTTATTTTCATGTAAAAGTCTCAAGCAACAAATACATATTTTGCGATAAGTAAATTTAGAGTATTAACAATTATATCAAATTGTCTATTCCTGCCACTTCACATTCAAATCCATACCATTCATGGTTTTTCTTAATTGAGTAATAATCTTCGTTCTCATGAAGAGAAATTTAACATTCCTCAAGTCACCTCTTTCCTTGGAATTCCCCGAAAGAACAGTTTCTCCCATCTTCTAACTTCTCTCATTGGACCAACAAAGGTAGGCCTGAAATCTCACGACGCTCACTCGATGTCCAGATGGTAGATTCTCTGGGGATCTTTCTCCCCTAATCTCCTGCTCCACTGCCCTCCACACTTCACTCTTCATACGCAGGCGCATGCACAACAGAACATCCTTCCCTATATTGTCTGCGGCCGACCCACTCCCGACCTAGACTCCTCTTCCCCCCACCTCCGCCCGCCTCAAGTTCCCTCGCCATTCCCTCGGTCGACCTCCTCACACCTATCCAAAGGCTCCGCGCCGCACGCCCTCACACACACACACATACATCTCCCTCCCTCGCTCATCCCTCCCGCACCCTGCCCATACTCTCCCGTTCCGTGGTTCCCTCATCTCCGCCTTCCCCTACCCCACCCGCCGCCCCTATGATGATCTCATCTCGCCCACATACCCCTTTTCCTTCCCGTCCTCTCCTCCCACTCCGGTCCCCCTCCCCTTGGTCCTTCCCAACATCATCCTCTCTGGTCCCGTCACCCCTCGGCCCACATATACCTGTATATCGCACGCCGCCCGTCTCAACCCTTCTTCTCCTGTCGCTCCCTACTATGCATCTCGCGACCCCCTCCCTCTCTCTTTTTTTCGTTCCGTTCCCGCCCCATCCTCCTCGGGTTCCAAGTGGAACTTGGGTCGTTTTAACGAGGGCGCCTCTCGTGGCCTTTACGAGAGGCTCGGTGCTCGGCACCCTCACCTCTAAACCTACGATCATCAACCAGAGACTTCCATCTCTTTTTGTATAAGACTGTGCCATGTTCTGCTTTTTCCCACGTATCTATTCCACGCAACGATCGGAGGTTTCCTCCCACTAGAGTGGTATGAATCGTTCCTCCCTTGAACTAACTTTTAAAAAACCACACCCCCCACTCCCTTCAAAGACGTCAATCGCGGATTCATTTTCTCGCATCCATCATATCCATTCCCTCAGAAGTCATAAACTGTTCTTTCTCTAGGTTAAACCCGAAATCTAATTACAAGAAACTACGTGAGATGCCGCAACAGTCACCGTTTGACTTCGCTCCACTCATAATCCGCTAATGTGCATTACAATGCAATAATTGCAGAGTGTAAAAATCATTCGCCTTAACTGAGATTCGAACCCTGATCCCTCGATGTTCGTCCGAGTGCATCGGCCAGTTTAGTTATCGAGGCGTATTCTTACACTCCGACATTTTCTAAAAACCCCATGCTTTCAACCCAGATTTAAACACGGATTCTTACCCTTGCCTTCTCCTCATCATATGGTACCATATTTTGTGAAGGGAGAATGGTTAATTGTTAGGTTTGACAGTTATAAAGTAATTGTACAAAACGTTGAGGTGTTCGCTTTCACCCTTCATTATTTACATTGGACTTTAAGGAGTATGATAGCAATAAAAATTTAGTATAAAGTAATATAATGGTTCATGATTACGGATAGACTTCATAATCATTATTTTCGGATTTCTTTAGTTAGTAAATCATAGATCTTTTCCGGCACAAGTCATGCTGTAATTGCCAATTCATTTATTTAATATGCAAATTAAGTGCCTACAAAACATTTTTTATGTCAAAATATTACCTAAGCACTCGGAAAAACAAACAAAACATTAGGAATAGAACGGTTGAATTATTTTTAAGCAATAAATGAATTTTTTGATGAGATGTTGATTGCGCAAATACGTTTACCTCCCCGCCAAAATTAGGCATTAAAAATAACACTTTATTTTAATGCATATTATTCCAAAGTTAGATTTCGTTGCATTTGTCCAAGGGCGCTAGAGAAAAGGTTCAATAAGTCTCAATTTATTTCGCGAGTAAATTTAAATGAATCCCAGGGTAATTCCATATTATAATCGACCCTAAGTCCTGGTTGCTAAGGTTTTACATCCGACTCCAAAGTCGCTAAAATCGTGCGCTCACATCATTCTCGTCCTCTGTAGTGTATTGTCACGTTGGGACATTAAAATTGTCAAACTAAAATAAAACAAGAGGAATCGGCGTTTCCAGATCACTCCAAATACTTTCCCAGGGAAAATAAATGATTTGGGAAGAATTAAAAGAAATCGTTCTTTCTCACCGAAAATAATACATAACATGGCCATCTTTAAGCGCTCATGAATCATTCTTTTTTCAGCATGAATCAAACGTACTATCTTCAGCTCTAATGGCTGAAAACGCAACATCATCGTGAGAAGTTATGGTGTTGAAGTTTCGAAGAGTTTTTGAAAGTTGAAGGGGTTTTGAAGTTTTCACGCTCGATCTCTTCTCACCTATCCTCCTCATTTCATCCTAACTTCCTATATTCTTCGTGACTCTCTATCTTTCTCATCCAATCTTCCTTGTTTGTAAGGTTTTTGGTATACTATCTTGCATTTAGACTGAGTTTAGCTAACTGCCATTCCTACGATTCCTCAGAGCGATTGCGTCTTCATCTTCGTAGTATTTTTATGAGGATTCTTTCCTTCCCTATCAATGAAGAATTCTTAACGAGGGAAATATTCTTTGGTGATTAACTATGTCATCATCATTATTTTACATCATAGCATTCCATAGATTCCAACATTTCCCTCCCATCCATAACTATGTCATCATCATTATTTTATACCATAGCATTCCATAGATTCCAACATTTCTTTCCCATCCGTGCCTCAAACAATGAAAAAGATAGAAGGTATGTTCCAGGTAAATTGTTCTGGGGAAGTTTCCTTTCTGTCTATACTATATTTCACACTTTTCATACGACAAAATGAAGACTACAACTATAATTTTAACACGTTAGTCAATTTAGTCAAGTAACTACATTTAAGTGACAGTTCAGCCTTAATTATGTTACTAAAAACATTTCACAGTCAGTGAAGCGAAATGAAACCCGAATTTCAAATGCGCATTTCACCGTAATGTTGCTACAATGTACTCTCAACGGTAAAAAAAATAAAAAAATCCTTTCGACCCTTACAATACGGTATGAAGCTCCAGAGTGACGGTTCATATTAGCATAAAATTTTCCGGTAATCCAAAAGGAAAATAATCAGAAACGAAACAATTTAACACGTTTTCTCAAAACATTTCGCAAGAAAATAAATCCAGGAAAACTAAAAAATTATGCAGATTTTATGCCGAACAAGTTAGAAAACATCAAGCCCTAAAAGGCTTCGGTTTTTATTACCTTGAGGGTATTAAGAGCTGAATGACTCTCCATTCTCGGGATGTTACCGCGTAGGTTGTTTTTCGGACAACAGTTTCGCCCGTGTTCCAACGAGGGTCTTCAGGTCGAAGACGCTCGTTGGAACACTATGAAATATGTATGACTAATAGTTTGAAACTTGAACTTTTACGTTCATTAATAACTAGTAGCAGCAGTTTTAATATGAAACCTCTTCTTATTCTTGTATTTATCCGGCAAACATCTACCAGTCAAAATCCTTACATAGCTACTTCTAATATAATTATGATTTCGGCAGCTATGGCAAACCAAACAAACTCAGTCATTAACCCAAAGGTCGGTTTCAAAGTTGAGGGTACAGCTCACAGAGTAAGTAATAAGCTCAAGGGGCGTGTGGAGTGCACATATCAGCGTAAAGGGGGGAAGCTATTTTCCCTATGCCACCTATCATTTCCCAGGACGGTCCCCGAGACTGTAGGACCCGAGAAGTTACACAGATCGAGTGAAACTGAAGGTGCCCAGTGGTATCCCCGGGAATCGAACCCGAGCCCTAACTGGCATCTTTAGCCAAGCCATCTTTGAAAGGTGCCCTAAATGGCCACTTATGCTTTCATTTCTGCTTTCTTTAATGTCATATTTAAAAAAAGAGCATAAAGAAATGGATTCGCTAGCGTTACCTATCGTTGCGCTAATTTCATTTCGGACTATTCGCAAATTTTCCAAGCAAAAATGAAAGTTTGCATTAAGGGTACCAAGAAACGAAGAGAAATACTGGTCTTATTTCTAAAAAGCATATGTCTTCATAACCAGTGGTGCAACTGATGTGAATCCAACATTTAATGATTAAATAGTGAAAATTATTAACTTTCTTTTTCAAAATATAGTTGTAAAAATGACTGCCTTTCGCATTTGAAAGTAGATTCGATTTCTTAATATCCTACCGCCTATGAACAAATTACGTCGCAGAAATGACATCTCACCCTACCAATAGTTTCTATTTCAAAGCGTTTAGTAGGTAGATTAGGTAGGTAGGTAAAGATTATATTATTATTAGATAATCTACCGGTTATGGTATGCTTTTGGATGGACACAACTATCAAATAAATATTTTGTAACTCCAAACAAAACCCAATCCAGCAACCTACTCTACATCAGATCCTTCTTCATCTCTGTGTACTTATTTCCTCCCTTCATCCCGTCCAACATCCCTATCCTGTTCTTTCCTCGTTTGCCTAACATTCTCCCCTCTATTACCTTCTTTAACATCCCACTAGCGCTCAATATGCCTTTAATCCATCTTTCCTGCCTCCATAGGATTTCTCCCAACAAACCACTCTCCTCACCCACCATCTCCAGTACTTCCTCATTTTAAAGATTACAGTAGGTAGGAAATTAAAAAATGGAAAGCCCTCAAATGCATGGTGATAATTGATGCTGCAGGCAATATTCGATCGAAAATGAACCACTTAATTTCCATGCGCAGTAAAAACATTTTAGGCGCGAAATGTACTTTTCTCACCTCCCTGAAAGTGTAACATTCAACGTAGAAAATGCCATGGGGTATTAAAACAATTCATCTAAAATTCCTTTGCATTTCAATCCTATTTGATGATTCATAATGGTACGAATTTCTACTACCTTTCCTTAGGGGTTAAAATTCATGTATTCCCATTTGACTTGGAGAACTTGATTCCTACATTCCACGCCATCTTTGCGTCCATATCGTAGTCCTTTGTCAATAAGCAAGCAAGGTATCAACTGTTATTTGATTAGCCCAGATGACTTAAACAGGGCATTAAGGGAAGATTATTAGTTATATTAAATATTGTATTATTACATTATATATCTTCGCTGGAAATATAACATACTCGCAGATGGACAAAATAGGAAATGGTTGCGGTTCTGAAATTTGAAACTTTATTTCAAATAATAACTGCGTGCCTAAACCAACCCTCATTTTATAAAACGGAATCCTCCTGCCCTTTCCTCTCTCTCTTCTTCGGCTAACATTGGCTCCAGACCTCTTTCTTTCCTCTTTTCACGTGTAGCCATCCGCGCAATCGTCACTGGAGAATGTAGGAATCACCAAATCAGACCAAACGTTTCTGTCCTTCTGGCTCAGCAATCCCTCCACCGAACATCACCCTAAAAATGACGCCAATTTATGGGTGGGAGAGAGTTCACTTGTTGAATTACAAACAGTCGAGCATTTTTCCAGCCAAGAGCCTTCAGCCTTTTCCAACAGCAACGAAAATAGCTGTCATTTCCGGACCTGGGTGATCTAACCGCGAAAGGGGAATCGGAGAAAAAGGGGGACGACGCGGGGAAGGGGGGATTTGAGGAAGGCTGAGAGGATGAGATGGGAACGAAACAACCCGAGAGAGCCTTCTCTCTCTCTCACTCCGCGGGCCGTCCTATTTCTCTCCCGAGAGCACCGCACAACCTACGCCACATTCGGCGAGGAACAACAAAGAAAAGGCCGCTCACGAGCCCTCTTCCCCCAGGCAAGGACGGAGCCGCAAGGTCACGACCAAGGTTACTACTAGCGACTGAGCCAAGGCGGAGGGGCGGAGGATGGGATGGGATATGGGTGTGAGTAGGGATGGGAGAGGGTAGATGAATAATCGGGAGGGGGGAGAGGGGGAAGATGGGCATCGTGCAGCATCGGGAGGATGGGGTGGAGCTGGAACTGTGGAACGGGGGCGGTTGTGTGCCGGCGGCCGGCGCTGGTCGGTCGGATCCCGTTGTTGATTGCCCCAGGAATAATGGCGATCGTTTGGGAAGAGCGAAGATTTTGAAGAGAATGGAAGAGGGAGGGAATAGAAAGCAATGGAGATGAGTCGCGGAGGGGGAGGAACAGGGAGATGGAGGACGAGGGGCGTGGAGATAGGACCTTAACGGTTGCGGCGGCGGCGAGTGGTCGCTATCTCGCGGATAGTCCGAAGGCGCCAAGTGCCACTTGAAACAAGCAGGTGTTGAAAAAGTGGTCCAAAAAACTCGGAGGAGTTAACACGTAATTTCCTCACCAGGCGTTCCAGGATAAGCTCACAAGAGGAACTATTTTTCAATACACCTTATTCATTTTTGTTTCTGCCACAGAGTGTTGCAAATTTTTAATGCAGAAAAGCAAAAGTCTTATTATAATAATTTGTGATATTTTTGAAAACAAGCTGAATGATGCATTAAAAGGAAAGTTCAATGAAGAGTCAATTCAATTCCCTGGTGAAATTAACAGAACTGTTTTCTTTAAGCGAGTAAACATTAGTTTTACGAATAACATTTATTTCAAAGTCCATTTCAATAATGCAATTCATCTTTAACCTTTTTTTAAAACGTGAATGAACAATTTGCATGGAATGAAAGTCAGTTACTCTTTCCATTGTAACAGAGTTTTAAGAATACACTACATTTGACTTTCGGAAATAAGGGACATTAGTAAGATGTGAAATACTCCGTTTTGACGTAACTACATATTTATTAGCAATACTTTAACGTTAACACGACATAATTTCGTTACATCTTATTTAAGCAAAGATTCAGATAATGTTTTGAAAGAGGTAAGTCAGATCAACAACGTGTATAACTTTGATTAGAATAGATTTTGCCCTTTTTCAGTAACCATCTCGAAGATTGATTTTGACAGGTTGAGGGTAGAGCACACCTCTAACCATGCACTAAGAAGGGTGGAATTCAATCGCAAATGGCATGGTGAGTTCCTTTCACTGTAGTTGGGCTTAGGTTTCTCACAAAGTTCATGTAACCAGAAAATCGTATCGCTTGAAGTAGTTGTAAATTATTAGGTGAGGCGACCGACAGCATTAATGGTGGCGTCGCATTGGCTTAAATGTAATTTCTCGAAAACATGATCCAAGATGTACAAGAACATGTAAACCTCATGTCAGTAGCAGAATATTCTGCCCTCACTGAGGTGCCAAGTCGCTCGTCAATTTCCTTGAAAACAAATTCTTAATCAGTATTAGCCATTTTACTAACAGAGTATTCACGATAGTGAATCTACCGTTACCAATTCGCCTCATAGTAAACTCTGTCTGAAGTTCCATTATCTTTCCTTCGACATCACATTCCAACTTTTTTTTTAGAACACTGAAAACAATTTTACGGACGGATTCCATTACAGTAATCCACTATAATTATTTGAGTATTTCTTATTACTTTATTTGTAGATGCCATATATATAAACTAAAAACCATTCTTCCGATTTTCATCTCATTCAATAATCTGCTTCAGCATTTTACCGAGAAGGTTTACCAACATCTGAGGTTCATATTTCCATAATTCTTTCACAATTTTCCACGGTCAACTTAGCTTTCAATTCCTTAATACTTTTTACTTCTTCCTCTAAAATAGCTTTCTTACGCTCTTCCAACAATATCCCAATAATTTCCTTTCAACATATTCCGTCTTCTCTCAACTACCCTTTCTTCGAAGTGCTGTTGCACCTTAAGAACATTGCACCTTAAGAACAGGCTGTAGACTTGGTGCGGCATCGCTTTTCATTTTCATTTTTCTTATCGTTCTCCAGGATTCTGCAGATGATTTATGACCCAGCAAATGGTCTATTGTCCCACATATTTTTGCCCATACATTCTTTTTGCATTTCAATAGCTTTTTTATTTAAATGCATGTCTTATGTGTATATGATGTGATATGTGTGTGTATGTATATATATACATATACACATACATGATTTCTCCGAAGTAACTGGGAAGTGTTGAATAAAAAACTTATTTTAACAGTCATATCTTATCTTCCGAAGAAAAGCGGAATTCGAGTCCGCCGAAATTATCTAGATATTATTGTGAGTGTTCTTTTTATGTGTTCGTGCTGTGTGTTGCTAAGTTTTTTACATTATATATATATATATATATATATATATATATAAATCTTTAAAATTCCTGGAGTTCAACCATTTCTGATACAGTTTCTTCTTTTCTTCCACAACTTCCAGTGCTCCCATGGTCATCTATTCCATTATTCCTTTATTTCTTCTCTGGCTTCCTAAAGCTTTTTCAGTTGATTCCACAGTCGATTGCTTCTAGAAACTACATACAGATTAATCTTTATTATTCCAATTATCATGGATCGTAGGTACTCTTTAGTTTTTTTTCTGATAAAAATATTGCATACTTTCTTCCTGAAACAGAGAGGCCTGTGGGCTTCAGCCTCAGATAGATCTTAAAGGTGTGCTTCCCTTAACACTTAAACGACAATTTACATAAATGGTTTAAGAATTTCTTGGTACTTTTTCGATTAATTTCGGCAATAATAATATTTCGGATCATCGGTAGTGGTGGTTTCGTTACCCCGCTTCTTTTCATCACGTTGTATAGGTCTAACACAAATGTTGGTATTCGTGTAAGTAGGTGTACCAAAAGCTAGTACGACAATTTCGTATAATTTAGCTCTGGCGCAATTAGGTCTTATTTTAAAAAATGATATGGAGCTAAATTTTCATTAGCCTCCACTACATTTATTTGTTTGGAAATATGTTCAGGACACAATGTGAGGAATATAGAAAAAGGAAATAATTAATTGTGAGGAGCGATTTTTCGTCCACAGTTTACCCCAAAAATGATCGCAGAGCCTGAAAGTAATGTCATTTTAATTGCTAACAAATAACATTCACCCGAATTCGCATAAGAGATGGCGTGATAACAACAACTGCAACACACCCTCTTGACGGCTTCTACGATTTGATGTGGATGTAGTCAATGGCATGCTGTGATTTATCAATTTGTTACATAAATAGGATATTCGTTTCGCTTTCATGGAAATATTTTAGGTATTCGATCAGGGAAGAGTCCATGTATAAATAATCAAATTACATATCACGTGCTTTCCCCTCCGCTCCAATTTTCTTCAACGCGGCAATTATCGAAACAGTCTCGGCGCGGCAGCTTTTAAACCCATACATACCAAGAACGGTTACGCACGGTATGAGGCACTCAAGTCATGTCCGAGGAGGTGAGAGCGGCGGAAGTGGGAAGTTGACTACGCCCCCGAAGTCACGTGGCATGCATTACACACATCGCGGGAGACGTAATAAGACGAGAGGGCGAAGACCTGGAGCGAACACAAAGCGAGCAACGCCGTGACACAGCGTGGTGGGTAACGGCATCAGATGATACGCGAGAAAGCCTCAACCCCGGAGAGATCTTAACGGCATATTTCTCCTAACACTTTAACGATAATTGACATACGTGGTTCAAGTATTTCTTGGTGCTCTTTCGATCATTTTCGGCAATTCACCGGAAGGCTGCAATGGCCTTTAAGATGTTTTCTGGATCAGCGGTCATAAAGAATGAAAAATACGCTTAGACGGTGTCGCGGGAAAAGTTACCATGCTCTAATTTCAGCGAAACTCCACAAAACCGTAACTAGAGCACTGAAAAGTGCGACGCATCGGATAGTGTTAAAAATTTGATTCTAAAAGCAAACTGCTTAGCAATATACATCTCGGTTCCATCGTAGAAAATGTCATAACCAATTCAAAAATTTTCTTCCGGCGAAATGAAAGGATTTAATTACAAAACTTAGTACATAATCTACGTTGGCCAAAGTTAATGCTGGCCATTCTAAGAAAGATGCATTTCGTTACTGAGTTTTCCCGATCATCTGTTGGAAAGGTAATTTTTCAATAACATCCTCCAATTCTCGTCCATGCTAAATAGATTCTTCCATATTTTTGTCAAACAACCTGAAGCAGATCGAGACTAGCATACTCCCACCCCGGAAATCAAAACGTTTTTAATTCAGGAGATTTGATGTTTAATATTCTAGTCACACATTAAAATGCAACTTTAATTTAATTACACGAATTCATTAAACAGTCCTAATGAAACACAAGCATCAACGGTCAATAGGATTGATCTGCTTAAATAAAGATGAAATCAAGCCTTGTCAAACAAACTTAGCGAAATTAGCTATTGTTTTCTTATCCTTTAGAGCTTTGGAAAATAGAACAAATTTATTCTTCGTAGTTTTTATGAATGCAATAGTAAACACATCATTTAAAGGTCATCAGAAAAACGAAATAGAAAAAAACAATGCCTGGACCAAAACCCCTCGTTTGACTTGAAACTCTCGTTGATTTTTAAACCTTACGTCAAAAGATCTTATATCGTTTACCGATGCATGAAGTTGAAGTTGCAAAATCAGAAAATCAATAAAATAATGTATGTGAACATCGAGATGGAATTAAAAAGATGTGGTAGCGAAAAATAAAGGGAAGAAACAGCATAAATGAACGCAGAACAGATTGGTTTAAACGGAATAAGGAGAAAATTATGCAAGTGAAAACTATACATCGAATGGCAAACCTCCCATAAATAAGACAACCAAGTCAACAAACTATAAATGTGAAATATTCATTCAAACATTCATGTAACCTGTAGTTTTTACGATCAGTACTATCTATCAGGCAAGCTAAGAAATAAATGAATCTCTTAGGCATCTAAATCTTTTAACGCCGGATTAGCACGAAAACATTTCATTTCAAAGGTAAATCAAGATATTTCATGTTCTGCCAAAAAGTATAGCATCTAAATTCTCTCATTGCACTCATTTTTAATGAATTATAAAATTAACTGCAATCAAAAGAAACATTTTGCACATTTTCTTAATAATTTAAAAGATAATTATTACGTTAGAACTAAAAAAGTGTATACTTAGGTGTGACTGCAATGTTGCCTAATATGGCAACTAAAATTTTGTTCACTCATTCTCCCTCCTTAGCATGTCATGAAATCCGCTATAAATTCATGAAAAGTCTCCGCATTGAATTTTAAACACCTTTCATTTTTTTAATTATACATTTCTTACTCGCAAATCAACAATTATTGTAATAGAAATACATCACCTTAAAAGGAGAACTCTAATGATAATGTGACCAGTCTATTGCCAAACAAAGTTCGACTCAGACTGCAGTAGCTAACAAATAAAATGGCAACCCTCCAGGATCCTGGAATTTCATTAACGTTTCGCCAATACCAAGCTCCACATGAAGTTCGGCAAAAAGATAGCTGGCCAAAGTATTTCAACGGATACCATACATACATACATACTGTATTTTCCACGTTGAAAACTGTCGCCAAATTGTTCCGGTTACAAGGACACTAAAACTTAAATTAACTGTTATGACCTGATCCACGTAATTTTCACTAGCCTTAACCAGCTAGCCTCCACTAGAGTGTGTGGCAGGGGGTGTTAGGTCACCAGGTATTGGAGTAATTATTAGTAGTTCGTAATACCAAAATCAAATGAAAATTTCAAAAGGAAATATCCTAATATGCTCCCATTAATTCTAGCCACGACAGCCTATCTGAGGAGCCAGGGATCCCCGGCGGGAGGGCGGAAGTGGCCGCATCCAGTGGCCGGGAGTCGAGCGGGCGCCACCGTCGTGGAGGGAAAGCGAGAGCGTGCGACCCCTACGCAGTGCACGCTCACCCTCTTCTGCTGGCTGGCAGGGGGTTGGCCGGCGAGGAGGGGTTGCACCATGGAGGCAGGCGGCGGCGCCCTCGTGGCCCCTTGGTGGCTCATCACGGCGCGGTGCACACCGTACGACGTCCCCGTTAAGCACGCCGCCATCCGCCGCCCGCCTCCTTTGCCGGACCGACGACATCACTTTGTGGTGGACAACCCGCGGCCGTCTCCACAGCTGCCGAACAGGGAAATGGGTGAGCATTATTTTAACTCACAATTTCTATTCTTCCGGGGTTTTTCGATTGAGGGTAGCCTGATACAATTACGTAGATTTGAAACGTTCCTGATATCTATTACAAATTTTTGTGAACTTCGGAAAGGTATTTCTTCTCTCTACTTTTACATTTTCCATTTGCATGGCGTGCAATTGCTTTTACGACTACAAAATATCTTTTTCTTCCACATCTTCGTTACAATGCGATGCAGCCACACCATAAACATGATATTAAACCCAAAATAAAGGGATACTGACCGACCAACGCAAAAATTGCACAACGTTATATATTTAGACTCAAGTTTTTACATAACTTTCTGGTTCGCAAATGCATTCATTTAAATCATTCTACTTAATACAGAACGCACAACATCATATAAAGTTGCAGAAACAGGTACCATTTTTCAGCACATATTTACGTAAAAAAAACAAATTCAGTTATATCAAGGATTTTTCAGGCTATTGTACTACTTATTGTAAATGCTCCATAGACGAAAACGGCAACTATAAAAACCGAAAAACCTGGTTGAAAGTCCATTTGTTTGTTCAACTTAACTTCATAAAATAAACTGTAATCATGTACGACCCTGAATCTTGTCTGATTTGTGCAATATATTTTCTTCACCTCAAGTATTCTTCACCAAATTGAAAAAATCAAAATAATTTTTGGAAGTCCCACTACTAATGAAGAAAACGCAATTATTTCAAATTCTAAGAAAAACAAAAAATAAAAAGACGATAAAAATCTTATAATTATCTCCTCATACTGGTATGAAACATTCCTCCAGATTTTTGTACTCTTCAATTTGCAACGGTTTTCAATAGAAAAATACTCTAGGGTCCATCGATAATCCTGTTGTAGAAAGAATTGATGTTTTGTTCCTTTTCCACGACTCTTTCCCACCCAGTACCGTGATTCAAACGATTTTGCGACGCCATTACGAATTTGAAGCACGATTTTCTGACCCTCTATTACTTCAGTGTGCCTTACATAAATTGATCCTTGACTTTGAAAATAACTAATAATCCAAGAAGCAATTCTCAGTTTTAGGTGACCATACATCAATGACTTCATTTAGTTTCTTAATAATTTCTTCAGTGGTAGCTATTTTTTGATGAAGAGGGTAGGTAGCATCTTCACATATCCTTTGCGTTTCCACAGGATACTATAGAATGTTCAGTATCAACTAGTTTCGCTACATTGTAGCCTTTTCCGTAGACTTCAGCGTAGCGAAACTAGTTCTCAGTGCAAATTCCATTCCATGAAACGCGAAATTATTTGATTCTTCCTTGTGCATTAAAATGGAATTCCACAAATTTTCGGCCTGAACTATCTCTCAAATCTTCACACTTCGCTAATCTAACCACGAAACAAATCCATCACTTTCAACTGTGGAAGCAAAACTTTCGAATAAATCGCTCATTTTAGATGCATTGAGAATTGATTCACAATGAGTTACCGATCATCCACGTTCGATTCCCGGGCACATGCCAACCACCTTCAGTTTCACTCGACCTGTGTGGCTTTTCGGGTAATAGATCTTCCTGGGAAACCACAGTCGGCACAGGGAAAAGAACTGGCCCCCTTCCCGAGATATATGAATTTCACACGCTTCTGGGCTTAATACCTGGGGAATACTACCCTCACCTATCAAATCAACCTTCGAGTTGATAATTATGGTGGTTGGTTACAAAATGTACAAGGAAATTTTAGCGACGATGATTAAGCCAACACAAAACAAAGCATTTTCTGGGTTGTCTTCTGTGAAAATAACACACTTCAGAGGATGGATTAAGATTAATATTCAAATTGGAGTACTTCTGAAGTTTCCACGTTCACAACTGTCTCAACGGAATAGTTCGGAATCTCTCCCGCCGGGAAGGAGGGAGTTCATATCCAGCCTACATTTTCTTTTGCATCAGTTATACAAATTGCAAATTTAATACAAATCTAAAAAATCTGCATATTTTCGGCAAATCCTAGAAAAAGCAAAGAATACTAACCCTTAACTTATTTCTGCTTCAGTTGGTAGCTATTTAAAGATTCAACGCTTCAAATCTTGGACATTTGGTTGAAATTTATGGCGTTAGTAGGTAATTGAATTAAACTTTTACACACCAAATTAGCATGTGTTTATCAATATCATCAAAGGAGTGGCAACTGCTTTGATCTGAGATAACTTTTAAAAATGGTGACTCAATGCACAAAATAGTTCCTTCTGTTTGAGAAGCAACAGCTCCATTCATTGAATTAACGGAGCAATATTGCATGCTCCTAGAAAGCAAGACCAAGACTAAAAACAATAGTTGGCGCTGTAAATAGTTATCAATGAATATTCCATTTACTGAGTTTAAATAAAATACATTAACCAGTTCTGAGGATGTAAACTCCTAAAGTTGTGTCTGAATGTAAGGACTAAATTAATAGAATATTTTAATGGCGCTTTTTGTCTTTTAGTCAGCAGGTTCAAAAATGTATTCACTATTCAAAATGCAAGAGCTGACCAGAAAGTGAATTACGTTTTGGCATAGTGTGGCGGTGGGTTGGGCTAGAGGTCTAAACGTCAGTATGCAACCTACTGTGGTAGTGTGCAGACCGTGGTCCTTCTACTTCGCTCACTGCAAACTGTTAAAATGTGCGCAGCAATAGAAAACTCCTCAAGTTGTGAAATGTTATCTGTAATTAGGTTTTTACTGGCAAAAAACCACAAGTCAATTGAAATTCATAGGCAACTTTGTGAAGTGTACGAAGACGGAATAATGAATTCAGGCGGAGTGAGGCAGCGGTGCATTCAGTTTTAAAATGTCTGCAGTAATATTCACGACGAGGACTGCAGTGATCGGCCTAGCCATGTGATAGATGAACTGATGGTGAAAATCAACGAAAAAATTCGTGAAAATCGCCGATTTATGATTACGGATCTCTAGCTGTGGCGTCTAATACAGCGTTTTGACAGTGACGTAGAATTGCATGCCGGTGTAAACAAGTGCAGCAGATTTCTTCAAAGACAGGATGGAAAAGCTGATGTACCGCTATGATAAATACCTCAATTTGAACGGCAACTATGTACGAAAAGAAAAACAGTTTAAGAATGTGCCTATCAAATGTGTAAAATAAAACTTTGCCTTGTGACTAGGTTAATATTTTATTTCAAAACGTAAGTTACTTTCCGGACTGCTTTCGCTGACAAATCACGGGTTTTTCTATTGTAGTGCACATTTTAACAGTTCGTAGTGAGCAATGTTGAAGAACCACAGTCTGGACACTACCACAGCAAGATGCGTACTGAGTGTATGGACGTTTAGGCACAAAGATGGTGGCTCTAGCCCTAACCACCACCACTCTAGGTCGAAACGTAAGTTATTTTCTTGACAGCCCTAATACTATCGAAAGGGACACTTGAATTTCATATAGTAGTACGTCGATTGGCCAGGGAAGGGAGTATTTGTGGTGGAACAATTTTTGTATCTGAATTGTGTATTTGTAGGTATGCTATCTTTTATTTTAAAAAATATTAATTTACTTCGAACTATACATGCATATGACTATACA
The DNA here is from genome assembly GCA_037158775.1 of Hetaerina titia. Taxonomy (NCBI): domain Eukaryota; kingdom Metazoa; phylum Arthropoda; class Insecta; order Odonata; family Calopterygidae; genus Hetaerina; species Hetaerina titia. The sequence goes on along the minus strand of CM073768.1, from coordinate 95,638,409 downwards.
GGGAGAGTTATCGGCCGTTTTTTTTAACAACCGGTTAATTTTTTTAAACAAAGTGAAATAGAAGCCGTATTACACAGATCTACGCGATGGAGTGGCAGGTGAATAACTTGACTAATTACCGTTAACTTACAGCCAATCAGTTTAATACTTGCAACCCTATCATAATGTCTCTCAAATTTTCTCATTTTGCAATAACGCTGTTTTAGCCAACTGCTGAGAAAAATATAACTTTTAATCCTGATGTTGTGCTTTTGCATATCTTTCTCTATAACATCTCAAGGTAATGAGTGTAGAAAATGCATTCTCGGAACATTAAACATAGTTGTATATAAAAATGTAAAACATAAGGTAAACTCTAGCGTTACTTTCAGGCAGAATAAATTAAAATACTAAAATCATTTATTGGTAAGTCAGGTATTGGTAAGTCTTAATGGCACGTGAAATCCACGCTCCAGGGTAATGGGACAACTCCTTTCCTAGTGCCGCCTACGGTTTCCCAGGGATATCTGGTACTCAAAAAATTGCAAGCCAAATAATTTGTCGAACATTACACTCCATGGCACGTAGCAAATAAATTCATGAAATCAAATATTCACGCTTTTATGGTAGTAAACTAAGACGTCGTTGCAGTCAACTAATAAAGGCATAATTTAGTGGAATCTCAGTTTCAAGATTGAATAAAAACTTGCTGATTTAACGAAAATTTTAAATTCATTTCTGTAAAAATCATAAACTTTTTAATCAATCTTGAATAATTACGGTGATATTTCAGAGATACAGGAACGGAGACCCCATGTGAAAAGAGGAATGCAAAAATATATGATCAGTCCAAAGTTTTAAAACTATTTCTTAATGAAATTTAATTTGGGGTATTTCACCTCGAAGTGATTTTGGTTTGCACAAGAACACACATACAATCACTTCAGATCCAGGGGAAGAAAAATAAAGCATAATCAGCGGGCCTGATGTATTTCCCGGATTTATCCTCCATGCTGGAATAATTACCCATTGAGAAACGGAGCGCGGAGACGGTACCACTTCCCTGTTAGTTTTAGCTGAGCTCATTAGATGACTCGATCGGAGAAAGTATTATCAGGTACGTATATTATTGACCCGTCCCCGGAACTTCTCCACAGAATGCGGCATCCCGAGGCTATCCCCGCGTGGGATTTCCTACCATAATGACGAGTATGCCGCCGAGGATGACGCCGCCACACCGCTTGACGACGACTTCCTGGATGACTCGGAGGACAGCATGGGAGTGGGAGAGGCGGCGCTCGCCCCCGAAGACCACGGGGGCGCCCGACGGCTGCGCACCGACGTCCTGACCAAGCGGATAGTGGGAGGGAGCGAGGCGCGCTTCGGGGAGTTCCCGTGGCAGGCGCACATTCGAATTGCCGGGTACCAATGCGGAGGGGTGCTCGTGGGGCGAGCCCACGTCGCGACGGCCGCACACTGCGTCCACAGGTGAGGAGAGTTGAATCAGACAAGACGCGTACTACTTAAGGCAAATTCATGAAATGGATTGACTTGACGGTGATATTGTGCTCGTCGTCTGACGCAGAGAAAGACAGCAATGAACAACAACACTAATAAATGTCCAACATAAAGTTGTAACGTACTGTAAGAAACAGTACTTGGGTGAAGCCCCAAAGAATATATATTTTCAATTACAAAACACCTAGGTGAGCTTCATTATAACTTATTTTTTCCAAAATAATACCAAAACTATGCTTCAAAACTCCAAACGTAACTGATTTTAAATAAACGAACTTTTACTACGAAACATTTTTCAAACACATCCAATTTTTCTAACACAGCCTCACGTCATTCAATATTCCATGGACTAGCAAAATGCAATTAGTGAGCGCAACATGTTGATATATATCCCGCAGCGTCTTCATCCCATGACAATAACTGATTCCCTAAACTTTTGGTGGACAGGAGATAAAACTTGCATTTCGTAAAAGAGCTTGCCGCTTCACAATTACGATAGAAGGTACACTTAGTGAACATCAGGGCCACTCTTTTACACCTGAGCAACTTGAGATAGGTGTGAAATGAATGAAATTCTTGTGGGGAGGGCCTAAATAATCCCAATGTATTTTATCCTTAAATATATAGCCAATATATTTGCATGAAAATCCCATTTTGGGATAATATTTAAAAATAACCTCATATTTATGTTTGGAAGTAAATTATTATGGCCTCTGGTATATTAACGTCACATAATGAGTAATTTTACTTAGCATTTTCGGCCTTAGTCTATTCCTTTTATCTTGTACGAATTTGAAGCCTGGTGCCGATTGACTTCAGCAAAGATAACTAACTGTCACTAATTCCAGTTTCATCTCTATTAAGTAAATTATATCTAAACACCTTCATAGCCCAACAGAGAAGTAGTTCAAATATCTTACAGTAGGAGTCGATGGAGTTGTAAGGTTTCTATGTGGCCAAAATATCAATTACTTGAGCATGCACGCCCCGATTTCGAATGAGAATTTTGTTTAAGTTGTCTGACTTTTAATTAAAGTGATTCCAGCTTTCTTTTGCCTGTTTTCATTCAAGAGCACGTCTCCGTGACATCACCGTTTTCCTGGGAGAGTACGACACGCAAAATACAGGGATGTACAGCGAGCCCCTACCAGGGGAGGCGAGGAGGGTCGTCAAGAAAGTCATACATCCGGAGTTCCAGTATAGAGTCACGCAGCCCGACAGGTAGAGTAACGCTCCACCTATACCTAGACCCAAATTTCCTATTACCCTTCTCTCACGTATCTTCCTTCAATGCCCAAGTCTTGAAAACGCGTCTCAATCGCGCACATGACCTCACGGTTCCGCAAATGGAGCGAGGCTAATTCCATTTCGCTGGCGACCGAAGCGGACGATTTATGAAGCGTGATCGAAATTCTGGGATGATTGGTTAAGACGCCGCGTTTTGCCACGTTCCGTTCTCTCCGATTTCCACGTCTCGCTCCAGTCACAAACATTGTCCATTGTCTCCGCCACTCTTAGTTATTTCTGTCCTACTATACAATCCCAATCTGCAACCTCCAATCCTTTTAACAGTGACCCACTGTCGAGTTCTCGCGTCGATAGGCTTTCTCAAAATTCCAATTCCACTCGGAATTTCGAGTGAAATCGGAATCAAAATAGAGTCATCGATCATTTTGTTTCATGAGAATAGTTTCGGCTCAAATACATGAAATAAAATACCAATGTCGATTGCATTAAAATAAAATAAATTTAACGTGAACTTTGCTTTTACGTTGTAGAAGACTTTCCTCGGAACCAGATTACCATTTTCATGAAGAATATTTAAACTCCTCACCATATATCCTGAATACTTAAAAAAGTCAATGGTCATGCTTTCTTAGATCCCTCGCTCCCACCCCGTCAAGATTGATTTACGATGACTCCACTCCTCTCCCTTCCATATGACATCATCCTTAAAGAATATTTCCCAAATTTTACGCAATTCTTACCAGGCATCCCGTGAATTTACCCTTATGAAAGCGACGAACAATATGGCTCGACTTACCTCCTTCGCTACATTAACGCGTTTGACCAAGCCCGTAATTGACCTTTTAACTACGTAAATTAATTTCTTCTTATTATTATTAAATTGCCCTACCGTTAAAGTAGGTTTTCCATGCACACAGACTGACTAATCATTTCTTGGCCTCTCCTAACAAAAAATAACTCGAAACCACCCATCACACATACGTATAGTACAATAAAACCTTCTTCAATTTCACATACTTCCTCATTCCTTCCAGTGTCCAGCATGCCTATCTTTACCCTACTACTCCCTCGCTTGCCTAACGCTCTCCCTCTATCATTTTTCAGCGTCCTATGGTCAGTCAAAACATCTGGAATGCTCCTTTTATTTTTCCTTTGCATCTTCTCAAACAATTCTCTCTCCTCCCCCCACAAGCCTAGCACTTAGTTTGTTTTCCTTTCTGCCCATTTCATTTTTTCTATCCTTCTCCAGGCGCACATTTCAAAAACCTCCAATCTACGCCTATCGTCTTGTTTCAACGACCATATTTCCGCGCTATATAAAGCCACGCTCCATTATCAATGCTTTAATTAGTCTTCGCGTAACATCCTTACTTGTCCCTGAAGTAAATTCCCTCATTCTTGTGAAAGCTTCTTCTCCTAATGAAATTCTTTTTCTTATGCTCCTACTATTTTGACCATTTTGGTTGAAAAAGGTTTCCGTGATAGGCAAGCCGTTCCATCTGCTTTAATTTATGATTCCTATATCAATGCCTAACTTAGCCTTTCTCTTTCTCTAAAACCACATAACCTTTGTTTTATTTACATTGATACTCATTCCATACGTATCGCACTAACCTTCAAATGAGCTCAGTAATGCTTGCAATCCCTTGGATGACTTACAAACTAAACTAAGCGGACCTATGTGATTATATGAATCCCTCACTGACTCATTCCTATATCCAGTTCTTCCGATGTCATTTTCACCATATCCTCCTCAATGCGTCGAAAAGCGCGGATAATAATAGCCATCCCTGCCGTATCTGTCTTCTTAATATTAACCATCTCGACTCTCCATCTTCCACTCACATCTAAGCATTATTTGGGGGATGTCTCCTTTCCCTTCAATCTACTCCTATTTCCTGCAATATATTAATTCTACCCAATTGGCTCTATCGTACGCCTTCAGGAAATCTGAAAAGCAAGTAAATATATTCTGATTGTACTCAATGATCCTCTCTATTAGTGACACCATACTGTTATGGCATTACTCGTGCCTATCCCCTACCCAAACCTAAATTGATCCGTGAATTCATTTATATGACCACAATTTCTTACTTCTTTGGTCATATTTTTTTGGTCAAAAATCTCCGAATTACATGACATTAAATTCTTCTTTTGCATCTGGTACCCGTTTGGACCACAGGTATGATCTGGCGCTACTCCGCTTGTCTCGGCCCGTCTCTTTCCGGGCCAACATCATCCCGATCTGCCTGCCGACTGCGGGACAGGACGCTCTCTTCAGGGGAAGACTGGGAGTGGTGGCCGGGTGGGGAAAGACGGACACGTCATACGGTGCGTACAAAACTAATTGAGGCCAACCGATGGAAAGCGACTCCGAAACAAATTTCGCAAAACAGTTTGAAATGTTGTTCACGCGGTTGTTCTAAATTGTTAACGCTTGAATTACGTGGCTGAAGCTGAGTGTGAAATCTGGTGGTTACAGCCTCCGGTAAACTGCTGACAAACTAAGATGACTTATCGGGATTCCAGATTCACCCGGAAAGCAAACTAAGTGACAAATCAAAAACAGCGATAACGCAAGGGAAGTATGGGGAACGGAATTTCGAATTCAAGGCATTTGCAATTCTTATTTATTTATCACACATAGCCATGATAATGGCATCGGTCTCTAAAAACGATTTTATTTTACTGGGGTGGATAAACTGCGGATAAAATCAAAGACTCCCATTTCTGTCTGTTGTTTGAATCTCATCTTAGTAGTAGTCACTATCGTGTCTTGATCCTTTTCCACAAAAAAAGGAAACCGCGTATGATTCTGATTTTTACTTCATTTATTCTGTATTTTTTATAGCTGTAAATTTTAATTTTTTGTTGAAACTGTAATTTTCAAAGACTGACTGGTTTAACTGTACTCGTACATATGGTTGGTAGGTTGGTTAAATTCTACCTTGATTCGTTGTTACTGTAATTTTAATTGGTGTAATGTACCTTGCCACCTGGCTAATTGTCGAATTGCATTGTAATAAATCAATAAATTCTACCAGGTCAAATTATCAAATTCGTGGTGAATGGATTACCAAGCATCCTTGAGTTTGTCCTGAGAAAAAGTAGGGATTTGCTATATTTTCGAAAATTTATTTTAACTTAAAGCAACGCGTTTGTTTTCGTAGTAACGAAACTTAAATATCTTAAAATGAACCTGGAATTGCGTGGAAGCCTTTGTAAATATTGACGAATGCATCCAAGAAAACGGCAGTAGTTGTTCTTATTTTTAGTTATCTGGACCTGATTTAGGCGAAAACGTTTTCAAGTGACTTCAGTAAATTTGGAATATGATTAATAAAAAGGAATTGCCATCAAAATAATAGAAATATATACAATAAAATAGAATGGAAATCAAGCGCATGGAGCCCTCTACATCCTTCTTTATGGTCTTCACCATTGAATCAAATCCATCGCATTGTGTTCTAGTAGATTGCAATTCAATTCAATAGAGAAACATCTACATAATGGTGTTATAAACCAGGGCGCGTTGCGAAAAAAAGAGTCCATTCTCTGGTGTATTTGTCAATTTTCATTTCTTTCACTTCATCTGAGAGTTAAAGTCATCTGCTAACATACTATATTTGCCGTTCCTTTGTTCCCTCCTTCTCTGAAGTAAATGTATGAAAGTCCGTGTTTACAAACATCAAATAATTCCTCTCACGTTTGGTTTGTTTTGTTATCTGAAAGTACATTTTTTTCCAGCGAAACAATTACAGGAATTTTGATGAGAAAAATCCAGAATGAATAGGATATTTTCTCGATTTAATGTATTTCCATTAGAGATCTGAATCAATTATAAATTCCGCTAAAATTGTTTTCGTTTTGTATAGCCTACGAGAAACTACCTTGCGGTCTTAATATTTCGTTTCTTTTCCAGGCAAGACGGGAACCAACATTCTTCACAAGGCCACCGTACCAATCCTGAAGGACGATGAATGTCTCCGTTGGCACCGCTCCAAGAACATTAGACTCCAATTACACAGCGAGATGTTTTGCGCCGGCCACCGGGACGGACATTCCGATGCTTGCTTGGTATGTCTTATACACCAACTGAAATCTCTCAGTTTTTGATTGACTTTTTGAACTTCCAAAAATCTTGCCCATACGGTAGTATCAACTTACTAGTATGTTGGTGGAATACAATTTTGTATCCTTTCCTTACAATTGATCAATTTAGTATTGCTTGGGTGTTGCTTTTTAATCACAAATATTGTTTCTTAAGATACAAATTAATTTTATATTAAAAACTAACTAATGCCATTTTATGTTCATGGTCTCTTCGCTGTCATTAAAGAGACATTTGCATTTTCTAGCATTTCATGAAATTATTCAAATTGCATTATTTCCTCAGCTTTTAGTGATTATAAACGCCAGGGCAATAAAATAAAATACAATTTTTTGCTTAATGCCAACAATCTAACGATATGTCTTAACATCATAAAAGGACATCTGAGAAAGAAATTAATTTAATTGTTGCCTCAAATCACAAACGAAAACACCTAAACTACCACAAATATCAGTATGAAATTATATTATGATAATCTAGGACGATTTTCCATCAATAATATGATTTTCCAGGGTATAAAGTAATTTGCAATTATAATTTTTGATATTGCCTTTTACAACCTCCTAGCCCATTACATTCCAAATACTCTTAGGGTTTCCTACATAGGTATTTTGATTATCAAATGTAAAAAATGTTGATAAAGTGTACTCACGTATAAGCAGTGCAACAAAAAATCAGATACAGATTTACTCGCCGGAGGGAACTCTTTCCGTAGTCAAGTTCTCATTACTGCACAAAAATCTCAAAATGAAGAAACCTACCGCATCAAAGCCCATTGTGCCATTTTTAAGTAACAGTACTCAATGAAGATCTAATCGGAAATTCTTCTCATGAATGAAAACAGAAGGATTCACAGATTTAACCAAAGACCTATCATCACTCAATGTCAAAGATGAATACGTGAACTCTTTAGTAACATCGTGGGTGTCAAGGGCGCAATCTTCCCAAGTTTTTACTCAAAACCAGTAAGATACCGAAAGTTCATCCAAGTAATCAATATTTACTTGTGATGAATATTAATTTGATTAAGAACTCATAAATACAGATATGCTACATTCTTCCTATGAAAAAAATACCATTATCATCATGCGTATACGTTGCAGAAAATCAACTGCATTTCCTCGTGTCTTAATTTTTTTCCTTTTATTGATCCTATCGCTTACTTCTACCGAGCCTTCCCATCCGCAGTAGATTTTTCTTAGCTTGGTCCTTCTTTTATTCATAGTTTGAAAAAATCAAATTTACTTACACCATAAGCATTTGAGCTTCATAACTTTTCCAATAAGTTTCTCTCATTTTCCTCGTTAAATCTTCCACACACTTCAATTTTCTCCCATTTCGAGTCTTATTGACTTAACGTCACAATTCTACAAAAATTATTCCATCGCTAAGGTTCCTTCCCGATGAATAATAAGCAGTCCACACATAAATATCGTTAGAAATTAAACCCCACATTAAGTTTTATGAAATATTACCTAATGCAATTTCCTGTAAAATTATGTGAGATAACAAATTTATAATGTACTCGTGCTCTAATTTTCCAAATACGTCAATAATATTTTGACAAAGCTTTGCAATGCTTAAAAAAATTCTTTTTTTATTCCTTTACAGGGTGACTCCGGAGGACCACTCGTAGTGCTAATTGGAGGGAGATGGACACTCGCTGGTATCACTTCTGCTGGGTTCGGATGCGCGGTAGACCACCAACCGGGGATATACCACAAAGTGGCCGTCACAGCCAATTGGATTGCGGAGCAAGTCTTGTAGTCACTCCCGAAAGAGCGAATATTCACTTGACTCTCTACCCCTTACCGTTCTACAAGAGACTGCTGATATACTGCGCAGTCAAAAATCCAAAAGTTTTGTTTTAACTGCGCTGCTATCCGTGGCTATGATAAGCATTCGCAAAATTCTTGCCGAGGAGGATTAAAATGAAGACTCTCACGAATTAAGAGAACGTTTTCTTCGGCAAAATTGCTAAATAAGGAGCCAAAAAAGTGTGGCGACATTGGTCATGACGTCAGAGTGGGAAGGTCGAGATGTGGTTATGCTCAATTCTGAGTATTTAAAATATATAACTGCCAGTACCCCCCTTGGAAATACTATCGTGGACGAGTTTAACAATAATTGGTAAATGGTAAAAAAAAGTGAGATTGTGTGATATTTGAGACAAATAATTCTCGTCATTACGAGAGAATACGAAGCCTAAAAAAATTGAACGGTACATAACTGCCGTAATAAATGTATATAGCCGTTATAATGCCGATATTTATCCGTTGAAATATCCTTTATTTGGGAAACAAAACTGGTAAGAAGCACCAATTTCAAAGATAGCATCCGTAGTAATAGATGGATAAGTGAGTGGATTTTGAAAGAAAAACATTATAATCGATTGTGGAGACAGAAAATAAACTTTCATTATTGTTCGTTAGTAGGGACCTTCGGTTCCTGAGCTTCAATAATAATAAAAAGGGTGATGAGCTCCCACTTCAAAGATTAAGGGAATTTTAGCAGTAAATGAATAAGTGAGTGGATTTCAAAAGAGTATAAAATATAATCAACTGTGGAGGCGAAAAACAAACTTTCATCATTGTTCTTTAGTGTGGCACTTTGGATGTTCAGCGTTGAGTAATGAGATCTTTTGCAATTGTCACTTAAAGCTCTTAACCTAGCAAACAACTACAGATGTCAAGGAGAGTGAAATGCATGAAGTCCAATAATAAAAGTCAAATGCAAGTCCTCCTCTTGTTACTCGAGTTAAAACCTCTTTAAAAGGGGGACTTATAAAAACATTAGGAGGATTTTGCAGTCCTGAGATGTGTGCCTATTGAATGTTACTTAGCGTTTAAAGAATTCAGTTTTTCATGCTTCTTTGACAAATGGATGTATATAATATGAGTTAGGCAGCAATAAAACTATTAGGTATTCTAGATGTAGACAAAATGATCTCATGATTTTAAAGCCAAACTTTGACCGTTGCTAAATGATATTCTAGTTCATAAAGATGTATAGATATGATTGCTTGGAACATAAATCTCAGGAACGAAGATATACTGTCATATTTATAATAAAAATATCCTTCACCTAATTGCCCTAACAATTTTTTTCTGGTGATGGATGACTCTATGAACAGCCAAGAAAATAAAACCTTCAGCCATCCTTTTTTTAATTTATGTTGTCTTTTTATTTTTCTATTGTGTTAACTTACATATTTTTAAAACAAGTAAGTATACAACATAAAAAGCGTTAATTGAAACTATTAGCACTGACATAATTTTTTAAATCAGCAACGTGAAAATATATATTTGTTGAGCACTTTAAAAGGCTCTAGGTGATTTATTTCCTTTCCATAGCCGATGATTACTTTCGACTCAAGATGTAGCACCATGTAACTTGTAATTTATACAATTTAACAATCAAGGTTGCGTGAAATTAAAAACTAATATAAAGTTTAAAAACTGAAAAATGTCTGAGATAAAAAACAGTTATATCACACACACACAATTTTTATCACAGAGCGAAAGTTATTTAAACCCTGGTTTTTAATATATAGCACATTAACTGATTACACACCTAGACAAATTGTTTTGGAAAATGTCCCTTGTTAGCTATAACTTCATTTTTTTCAAAAGCACAACCGCTTTAAAAAAGGAAGTTATGTTGCTGCACCCTATATTTGCATATGCATAAACTTTTCTATATGCATTTCACAAACCTAAAGGGTACAGGTCAACTATACCTTTGGGGTATGAAGATTTTCTGGGCCCCTAAACAAACATACATTAATATTTCTTCAATTACAAATACAGGGTGGGCCATAACAGTTCCAATAGGGAATTTGCGCAACTACGTAGGTGCCTTTATAAGGTATTTCATATGTGCGCGTTTATAACATTCACCAAATGTAAAATTCTCCACAAGTACTCGTATGGGAAACTGTTGTTTTCGTATAAAATGTTTTGGATTTGAAAAGGGTTTTAGTTATTATATAAATACTTGTGTTGAGTTTCCCGGAACAAGTTTTGCCCATTTTCCGAACGACGCTTATGTGTCCGAAGGTATATGGTAGGTCTTTCTGAGCATAATAACTTAAAAACTATTACCCCGAGCAGCGTAAAATTCTATATTTAATGTTAAGGGACTGTTTCGGTCTATTTTCGGTCCACGTGCGCTGGTAGTGCAGCAAAAAAACTCCATTTAAATAGAGCGGGAGATCTAACATTTTATACGAATTGACGTTAAGCACCTATTTATTTTTCTCGTTAAAACATAGAGGTTACTTATTAACATGAAGTTTAGCTGGATAATGGATTGAGTTTTCGATTAATTTCACCATTTATCTCATCTCACATGAAATTATATTTAAAGTAGTTCACATATGGAGTTTTTAATATTTGGTGCTTTTTTGAGTACGCTCATCACGGTAATCAAATTGCTGTCGCCGCCTCATTTCCCTTAAGGATTTTTCTCAATTACACATTAGCCAACAAATGTGTCTAAACTTAACATGAAAATTTTAACGATAATAATTCAATGCAAACTAATTATATAGAAGATAATTTTATAAGCCACTTCATTTTCCAATTACGATAGTCTTATTGATAGCAAACCTCCAACTATATTTTTTTATTAAAAATTAACTACGATTTCCGTATTTTTTCTAACATTAGTCTGTTTTTACTGTAAATGAGCGTTTAGTAACATCGACATTTCAATATTGCCGGTTCAAAATTTTTCATGGGAATACCGGTAAAAATAGTGCCGATGAGTAAATTAGGACGAACATTTAGAAGAAAAACTAAAATTTATTCACTGAAAAATCATATAATTCATAATATTCAAATAAAGGTGTAAACGCAAAAAACCTCCTTTGGAATTTTACTTCCTGAATATTCAGTTGTGCACATACGATATGATATATTCAGGTAACTACATTTCCTGATATAATCAAATCTTACATATGAAGTTTGATCTAATTTTATATTACCGACATTCCACCGAGGTAACGGTACAATACGAGTTAAATTGCAATTAAAATGCACTGAATCTGTTATTAATTAATTTCAATAAATAATATTCTACATCGACATTAAACCAATTAAAAGAGGTACTGAGGCAACGCTCTGAATGAAATGTAATGTAAAGATATAAGATGCATACCCGAATGCATAACTATTAAATATTGAATGCACAATTTGAAAGTAAATTCATTATTCATCATTGCTACGAAACGGTAGTAGTTAGAAAGAATAGCACGTAAATCAACGACTGAGGCCATGTCTATCGTTTAAATTAGGAGAGTAATCCGCAGATTCGGAGTGTTTATAATAATAATTAGGAGAGTAATTCGGAGATAGTGAACTTTTTCGACAAATGACAAGTTAATCCAAATCTTGGATGCATCGTACCCTTATGTGTCCCACTTTTCTATTTACCATCCCACAGACAGATACCTCACATCAATTATCCTACACATAGTAAGTAAGAAATGATTATAATTCCACTGAAAAAACACCCAACCCCGGTATCTGTTCAGCATTATTATCTGTAGGGGATGGTTTGGTTCAAAATGTTACTAGTCAGTTTTATAAATCACATAAAGTTATACCTATGAAGTGAAGTCAACCACTAGGATTACATCCTCCACGGCTATTAACCCGAAGTTTGGTTTGATAGGTGAGTATAGAGCTCATCTAGCATTAATCGAACGGCGTGTGGAGGTCAAACATCAGAATGGACGCAGTTCCTTTCCCTGTGCCAGCATTCTTCCTAGGAAGACCTGGCATCCAAAAAATCACACAGCTTGGGTGAAGCTAAGGAGTCACTCGGAATCGAACCTGAGCCCTACACACGATAGCACTGGACTGGACATTGGACTACCACTTCCTTGAAATTACATTACTTATCTATGAAATATCAATCCTTAATAGAATCCGTAAATAAATGGACTTCTTAAGCAACTGAAAATTTTCCAGCAAATCGACAAAATAGCTTTTATTTTTACCGTCACTGAAAATTTTGATTACCTCGTACGGCAGCTCATACACACTACTATAAACAAAATTCATCGTTCCCTTATTTGTTGGCGGATTCAACACGAGTATATTCACGTCCGAGATCATACAGGACCACGGGGACAGAGATTAAAAATAGAACAACACGCATTCTGATGTCTGCTACCACGCCACAGCTGATTCCAAAAATGAATACAAGTGTATGTGTTCGTAAAATTAAAATTCTCTGGAATATTTATAAGAAATCGGAGAAAGCAAGTTGCTTATAATAGTAGTGAGCTATGAAAGTTTTATTTCGCGAAAGTGCGGTTTGAACTTGCGGTGAGCGCCGGGGTGAGGAATAAGGAAGAGCTTGGGAGTAGGGACTGTCTCTTCCTATCATGGCAGGGAATTTTTTAAGCAAGAGCCCATCCTACTACGTGCACAGCTGACGGACTGAAGGCATCAAAATAAAATAAGATTAAAATAATATCTTTACTGTTAAGCGTCGTGTCACTCATTCAACATTGTTCTTGTGCGGGGCTAGTCCAATTAATATAATTTCAGTCTATAACCCCCCATATATCAGAATTATTATTAGAGTGAACTACAATTACAATATCAATTTCTATCGCCTCTTATTCTCCGGAAATGCAAACAGTGGCAAGTGCACTTGTGCAAGTGTAATAGCTAGGTCCATTGGTATTATTATCAGCCTGCGCCATATGAGCGTTCGCTCTGCGAATTTGTGGAAACGACGATAAGCAAATTAATTTCGTTAAAACGTTGATATACTTAGGTTTAAGCTGGTATTAATTCTTTTGATTTAATATGTAAGAGTGAGTGTGAGCGTACATATACTTATGAAAAATGAGTCTGAGTTTTAACAAAACCTTCGAGAAGCATACAGAGAATTATGATTGAAGGCAGCCATAACATCCAAGCAACAAAAGTATTTAATGGCAGTCCTTCCGTTTTCCACAGTAGGACCATTTAGTTATTCATTGAATAATTGAACTGTAAAACCCACATGTACGTTACAACCTTGATGAAAAATAAGATTTTATACCATTCGGTCAATGAAATAAGCTTACACAAAGGGATTAATGAATAATCCTTCAATAATTCACACATTTTCTTTGATATCCTCCAAAATTCTAGGGCAGATTCAAGAAATTTGATTCTGACCCTTTTTCAATACATTGGAAGCAGAAAGTTGCAAAATATTTGGCCGCGACACCTTAGTACGTATCCACGAACTATCGCAGAACACCAACGTCCAAACCACATCATAACGGGGTTTCTGAGGTACACGAGAGCACTTGACACCTGGTGGAAAAAGCCTGAACCTCTTCCCATTTGTGACAATGGCATCAACCAAGGTAGCGCGGGGATTTGAGGAAGCGTAGGCTGTAAAGAATGTCGCTTAACGAATCGCGTGCCTGCCGTACCTAAGTGGGTCAAAGGAGCCACGTTCCGGGTCTGGCAATCGTCCCATCCCACCAAAACATCCTGCTGTCTCTCTCTCCCGATCCCAACCCATTCTTACCCTCTTCCTGTCTTGTCATTCCAGTCATTTTACTTTTCATTTCCAAGCGCTCCAAAACTTCATTTCTGGGTCGCAGGCAACAGCAGCAAACAGCGAGGTGGGTCCCTATTGAACGAGTGTACCTGAATGTACTTATTGATAAAGCCTTCGAATGTAATGAAGCCGAGGCTTCGACTACGCCTATAATTGTCTGCAGTAAAGTACGAGGCAAGCACCTGGAGTGGAACAGAAAGACTATTACGACATTTTTCGTTCCACAGAAGTCGAATGATGTGGCATCGGTTACTGTCATGTGTGCGTCATGTAATAGTTGTGTGCGTGTGGCATCGGTTATTGTCACGTTTCCCCGAAAGCCTGCTTCCCAACCTAAATTACAGGTGTAATGTAACAATAGACAATCACAAACACCCAAAGATTACGATCGTTATGATATACATAAGTTGTAAACCTGCTGTTGTAACATTTTCAAGTCCTGCCTCAACTTCTGAAGCAGTTATGTCTATATGAATCATTTCGTCTAATCGCCGTGCAAAGAGTGCTCGTTTTTCACCGACAATATTTGTTGTCATGTTTATCTTTCACTCCTAAATGATCTCTTCCCTCTTGTCACTGATCAGTTTTCATTTCATAATCCTTCAGAAGACGAGGGAAATTTATGATAAGAATTTGTAAGTATATACACAACCAAGATGATGATATTCATCTCAATGAAGCAAAACTATTTCATTCAAGCTGAAAAATGAACAGTGATACCATGCCAAGTAAAATATATTTTTGACTGCAGAAGAATAACGTCCATAACAATAGCTCAGGAATATAAATTTCAATTTTAAATTCGCGATTTGACTGTGTGATGGATATTTCTGAAGCGTTTATTCTGAGCTATGCTTCGTAAAGAAGGGAAAGAAAAGAGCATCAGAACTCAGTCCGTCGCCAGTCTCGAGAAGTTCTTGCAATTAAAGGTCATTAGTTAACTTAAAAACGAATGTTGCTTATTTCGCGAAATAATTGATCCTCTTGAGACAACAGGCTTTACTTAAATTATGGCTACTTTTTAGTATTTTCATCGTTTAGTAATTATTTTTAGAAAGCAAATATTTCCTGCCGACGGTAAACTTTTGCGTTCAATTAGAGAATTCGTGAATCATATTAAAACCATAATTATATTTGAGCGGTCGAATTATTCATTGACTATTTCACAGTTTTCTTAAACGCGCCGGCCCTAATATTCCATAAATATTAAAATTATCTACGAAATTTTCAAAAACAGAATTGAAGGGAAAATGAAACTCTCCTGACGGTACCGAAATATTTTGACCAAAATAATTACCAATAAGAGGTGAGTTTTTGACGAAACCCATACATATCTTTTCGTAACATCCTTACTCAACGACCCTGTCATCAATTCTCTCCTTCTTGAGAAAAAGCCCCTTTGCCTGGCGCAATTCTTCTGCTTAAGTACCTACTACTTTCACCATTCTGGTACAAAACACTTCCGAGATACGTAAACTGTTGCACCTGCTTCAGTTTTTGCCATGCTTTGTCTTTCTGGAAAATCGCATAACCTTTGTTCTATTTATTTTGATTCTCATTCCACATTACCGCAGTGGATTCCCAATTCACTTAGCAATGCTTGCAACCCCTTGGCTGACTGAAAAATTAGAGCTTAGTCATTAGCAAACCTAACTGATTTTACGAATTCCCCTCCTACTTTCATTCCTACCTCCAGTTCTTCCCATGCCTCTTTTTTGATTTCCTCCACATATACATTGAACAGCACCGGTGATAACCAGCAACCCTACCTTACACCTCTTCCTAACACTGCCCATCCGGACTCTCCGTTTCCCATTCGCACCTGAGTAGTCTGAGACATGTACAGCTTGCGGATTAGTCTCCTGTCCCCCCAATCTATTCCTATTTTCTGCAATACTATATACTCAGTAGTCTTTCCTCATTCGTGATTTTCTCTGCAATGCTTCTATATTCCATTTTCTAGCCCACCACTTCTATGTTATCTTTTTGAAACGGACGTTACATATCATAACAGCTAAATTGTGGTCAGAGCCCGCATCCGCTCCCGGGAAGACGTGCGAATTGATCACACTGTTCCTAAATCTGTGCTTAGCCATATTATAATCTAACTGATGTATTTCTGAGTCGCCTGGCATTTTACATGTATACCTACGCCTTTTGTGGGGTCTAAACCTAGTGTTGGTGATGACTAACCCCTGTCTCCTGCGGAACTCAATTGCTTTCATCCCGCGATTATTCCTTGTATCTAAACTCTAGTCCCCCACCTAATCACCATCTTCTTCATTACTAATCTAATCACCATTCTTCGCCTACCGTCGGATTCCAATCCTCTATCACTATCACATGTTTCCCAGCAGAAACACGCGATTAGATACTCAAACTGATCGTGTAACCTATCGACTTCTTCAATCTTATGATTGCTTGATGGCATGTACGCCTAAACAATGACCAAGTTCGTCGGTTCTGCCTCTAACTCGACTATTTATACTCTATCCGTTGCTTTTTATATGTCGAATACGCTTCCCCCTACCTTTTTATTCAATAGTATGGCAGCGTGTCGTTGGCTCTTGTCCCCGCCGCTGTGTATTACTTTATAACTATCACTCCTGTAGTCCCCTCTATCCTTCTATCTCACCTTGCACATACCTAAAATATCTATATTTCTCCTTCCCATCTCTCGCCTCATGATCTCTAATTTACTTGTCCTCAACATTGTCTTACATTCCAAGTTCCTATTCTAATGAATTCGGTCTTCTTCTTCTGCGTCTTCTGTCTTGTTTCTGTCGGTTTTGCTTTGCAAGGTTTTCGAGAGATGTCGACCTTTCCCGTCCCCTTGCCTTTCCCGCTGCCTGGCACGACATACGGCCGATTGGGCCTAGTCCC
The DNA here is from genome assembly GCA_037158775.1 of Hetaerina titia. Classification (NCBI taxonomy): domain Eukaryota; kingdom Metazoa; phylum Arthropoda; class Insecta; order Odonata; family Calopterygidae; genus Hetaerina; species Hetaerina titia. Next base: position 95,621,095 of record CM073768.1, on the reverse strand, counting down.
GTAGTTGCCAGGAGTCATATTCTCCATAGTGCCCATTACTATATTCGAGGGAATGATGATTGAGGTGGTTTCCCCCTCAACAGTATTTTTAAAGTGACACCATTACTCAATGGCCGCCCCACGGGGGTCAGACACCTTTGCAGCCCCATCACTGAAGAACAGACGCTGCGTGGACTACCTTTCGTTTGGCTAATACCCTTAGACCTATGGATGACCCTAACCAGGAGCAATTATCATTGGTCCCACCAGCACAGCTCTAGGGGTCATCGGAACGCACACACCTTTCCACCACGTCCAGATTGCATAACCATAAGCACATTAATCTACCCCAAGGTCGGTTTGGTAGGTGATGGTAGAGTTCACTCAGTACTAAGCCCGACGGCGTGTGAATATACACACATCAGGGTAGGGGGGCCAGTTCCTTTCCCTGTGCCGGTTATGGTTTCCCAGGAAGATCTGGTACCCGAAAAATCACATAGCTTGTGTAGAGTGCCTTGCCCGGGAATCGAACCCGGGACCCTCTGGTCAGTAGTCCAACGCTGGACTACCGCGATCCACTTCCAGGTTGTATATCCATAGACAATGGGCATGGTGAACAATGGGCGTGGCGGATAATGCAGGAGCTCACAATGGGGAGAGGTGGATCATTTGCCATGAGAGAAGTAATGTCACCAATGAAAACCTTATGACTTAACGTGAGGAAGCTCGATCACGAATTGAAGATATTGGACCATGTTATCACGACTTAGTTTTACTAAACACAAAAGTGAGAGAGGAAAAATGGAGCAAATACAACTCTTCCCTATGACATAGGAATAAAAATTGAGCTCTGACTGTATGATTCTCTCAATTAGACTACACTGTCTACCGGACATACCTAGCGACGCTTAATCAGAATGACATTATTAGTCATTGAGAAAGACTGGAAATCAAAGGCAATAAATGGCAATTAACCAGACTGAAATTACCAACTCCCCTAGTAATCTCCAATGTTACTTATCAAACAAAACAGGATTGGTTGATGTGCCTTTTTAATTAATGAATCATCCTCCACTGGCCCAAAAAACATTTGCTTTGAAGCTTTATCCATAATCTTTACCAAAATTTTAAAATGTGCCTTTCCAAAATCCAACCACGAATCGGCTCATTGTTTACAGGGCTAAATAAGTATATGTCGAAATAATTTGTACATTTACAGGAAATGTCTGATGCGAAATGACACATCCTTCATTTTCAGTACCTCCAGTGGCGAATTTATTGGTTGTCGAGACACATTTTCAAAGTAAATTCTCCAATATTTTTTGCTCCTTCCGCCACGAAGTTCTGATAGTATAACAAACAATTTCCCGAACGCTATTAGTCACGTTTTTTTTAGTATTACAAATAAGACAGATAAGGCAACATAATTCTTTCAGCACAATGTATTTTGGAAAGTTTCTGCTGTAGTGCAATAATTAAATAATTTAAATAAAAGAAATAATTCATTCACACTTGTACTAAAATTTCAGAACACTGTATATCGAAAGGAAATCATATTCTAATTTCACTTTGCCAAAAAAATCATGATATCTTAAACAAGTACGTATTTATATAAAACTGCGAAAAATTTCGAAATGGCAAAAAATCTACATGCTTGATAAAATATCTGAACGTCTTTTTTATCATCAGGAATCACACAGCAATTAAACATTTGTAAAAGTAATTAATTCATTCCTTACGCTCTAATAAAAATCGGAAATTTATTAGCTTTCGTAGCGCCAACTCTCATAAAAATGAAATACTCATGGAATAGTTAGTCGGAAAACATTATTAAAAATCCATTCTTGAAAGCACGAATTAAAATACGCCCTCAGTGCACAAGTGGAGTCCTTCAAATAAATATTCAGTTTCAATTTACCATATTATTTCATAGTAGTTTCAAAGAAGAAAAAAAATTACATAAACATTCACATTTGATTAATTTTCATTTATAACAGTTTCAATTTATTTTCGTGCAATAGGACTTCGGAAATTATTTTCCCGGCACAACTGTTGAGCTATCGAGTGAAAAGCTGAGTATTCAGTACCGAAAGATTTGGTGAGATCATCGTCATTTGTTGGAGAGAATAGCCAGGGGTTAATCCGGATGAGATTGGAAACATTTTATGGTTCAAAATAATCATTAACATTGATCGTGGGTTATTTTAAAATACATTTGCTCAATACACGATGCATAATAGTTTTAAATGTACTTAAGTTATCTGATTTACATATATAATTTTATTCGTGCATAGAAAAACTCAAGTTTCTTTTTAAGAAACTGTCACTTGTCCACCCGACTGAGATGTATTTAAGAACTTTTTAGTACAAAATTTTATCATGATTAACTTCCGAAAAACTAGTGCCCTAGTTTTCAGGTATGCTTTCAGATACCCTTTGTTGGTAGCATAATCCTACTATGTTGATTGTAATTTCACTTATTGATGAATGAAGATAATTTACGGGGTAACGCCTAATGAAGAGTTATTTAAGAGAAATTACAACTGAGGGGAGATTACAACATGAGGGGTGAAGTAGATTATTGGGTAGAAAATTTGTATACCAATCAGTGTTCCAGGTTCGAATTACGGATTTTGCCAGAGAATAAGGCATCAAAAAGTTTATACGGTTTGATTTTTTATTACTAGATCTTAGTGAAAATGCGAATGGTAAAAAACGGGGGAAGGAACAGGCTCCCCGTACTTTACGTTACCTATGCTTAATGTCTGCATTGCAGTTTGGGGTTAACCCTACTCTAACTCATCAAAACTTAACTTCTTAGTTGGTTGATTTTTGATTTCCAAATCTGTAAGTGAAAAAAGTAATTCCACACGTTTATACTGTAACGTCATTCATCTAACATTCAGTAGTTCTCGGGTCCATCACCTTTATCGTTCGACGCATATTATGGCTTTTCTGGATGGATATTCAAATGTGATACCTCTTCTCTGAAAGTTCACACAAGTTTAGGCTTCATTCGGAGATGCAAACCTATTCATTAAATGTTTATTCCGTTTGAATAATTAGCTAAATTTCATTTGGACAAAAATAAACTAAATAGCAATATCCGACCAGCAGGTGCGATAAACGCTCGGAATAATACAGACGAGGAAAAATTAGGGCATATGATTTTCTGAAATAGACAAAGAATATATGTCCTCTTATGTGATCCTCAAAGGTGGCCACATGAAATCAGTCAAAGAGTCGATACTCAGATTGATTACTCTCAACTGGTAGACATATTTGAAATATACAAGTATGCTACATGAAATATACAATATACTTGTGTGCTACATGGATTTTTAAATGCAAGAATAAAAAATTACTAAGTCCACGTCTGAGACACTGAAATACATTTTTCACAAGAGATGGAATACACGCATTTATCTCATTCTTGCGGACATTTCCTTCTCAGAGAATACTATATCTCCGAAAGGAACTCTCTTGAATTTCAAACCTCATTCGCACCGCAAATGATCCATCTTTTCACAAATTGAGGAAAGGGTATCATTTTTTTTTTAACTTTTCAATGGGGTGAAAGATAGCAATCGGAGCACCTGACAATCAGAGCGTTTCTTTTCTCACGAGAATGAGATGGAGAGGAGAGTGGGTGATTGAAATGCCGAATCGAATCGCATGCCTACGCCCAAGTGTCTCCACCCATTGATCGCGCGGCACCTCGGAACGACCTCCATCTGAGCGATTCTAAAATAGTGGAATGGAAAATCTTCCACATCAATTGTCTCTATGATTCTTTAGAGAGTTCACCTTTTGGATCTCAGGCCACGCATGCATGTGTCCACATAGGATAGATCCGAAATCAACAATCCCCATCTCCGAGTGTTTCCTTTCCACCCCGCAAGCACCTCGTCAGTACACCGCGACGTAACGGCAAGGGGATAATGGTCTTATGGATGCCGATCAGAGGACTTCAGGTTCGAATTTAGATGGTGTCTATCCATTCCCTAGTTAATATCAAAATATGTCTTGTCTGGCTAACAGAATTGCTGGGAAAGCGAAGGTGACAAAGAGAAAGAAACTAGTCCTGCGATCTTCAATATATTCATTTCACACGCCATAGAGTCTCTCGTACGAGACCTACCTTTTATCCTCACCTCTCAAAATTACAATTGGGTTAAGAAATATTATAGTGGTAGCGTCAAATCGAAGCGGCGGAAAAATGAAGCCGAGGAAACATTACCTGACCGCTCATCAAAGACAATTTCGACAAAGAAGTGAACACCATCTGATAAATTGCATCCTAAAATAGTCCTAGGATTTTCATGGTGAATAACATTAAAGTAGAATTTTCAAGAGCCAGCCGTCCAATAAATCACATTCATCAAATACAAGGCGATATTCCATGCGCCAATTAAAATGAAAAGCAGCTTAAATGTTGAGAAACACCATATGTGGAAGGAACTTTGAAATAGACATAAATGAACTCATTAAGCGCTTGCTCAACTAGAATGCTGAATCTTACCTGGAAAAGCAATCAATGGAGGAATCACATCTAGGAATTTTTCACACAAAGTTTCCCATATCTAGCAGAAGGATTACCGTCTAGGACCAATGATCAATCACCCAACAAACAAAAAATGAAATAAAGCTATGAAACCTCAAATTCGAATGATAATAATAAACATCCATTTTACGTGGCTCTCTCATTTTAAGCAGTCCAAAAAGAGTTCCCACAAGTCCTCTTTTGTGCGGCCACGCCCATGATTTTCGAGTAATTTATGGTCAGCAAATAATTTTGAAAATTCACTTATTTGTCTGAAGTGTGTAGTCCTATGAATATATTTATTTTAACACTACTCATATACTTATGATTGTCCAAATAGCGGAAATCCTCGAAGGAAAACTAGCAGTAAAGACGTATATACCTACTTTACCAAGACCGATTGATTTTTTCTTTCACATTTCCATTTTGATATGAAATAATACATTACTTCCAACCATATTTTGTGTTTACATTTTAGCTCAGCTAAACCTATTTAAAGTCAAATAATCATCAATAGGATGCGCCCTTTTATATAACTCTTAAGGACAACTTAAATTTTCGTCCCTTATGCCTTCGTTTATTCTCATTATGTCGGTATTTCAAAGGTTCAAAATGTAGCTGCAAAAAGCCTAAAACCAACCTTTCCATAATACATTTCCTGAATTGAGCTGCAGATTACAATTCGAGATGCAGACCTGATGATGAGTAAACAATGCTACCACAAGATGACTCATATTTCTGATTGTCTGTTTAAATGGTAATTTGCATGAGAGGAATTTTGATAGGCAATCGGAGGGGTATGAAAATTGGCGTGAAAATAAACATTCCAAGAACAGAATTGAATTCTCGTAACAAATAATGCGAAATAACTATTCATGCTCATTACTTCGTCAACTATCGTATACTTTTATTTCTTTCTTCGTAATTTCTGCATGTGAAAGTGAACTCCCTTTAGTGAACACTGTTTACCCCATGCCAGTGCTATTAGCGCAGTCAAGCATTGGAGTGATCTTCCGTCTGAATATTCGACGAGGACATTAACACTAACCATAGTAAACATGGTTAATGCAACACATTCATAAGCTTGTCACTTGTTCATGAAAACATCAGCTTAAAATGTTTCCGGTGCTTTTCGCTTAGCACACTATCCTTATAGTAAGAAGGCCGAAAGCTCAAATATCGTTCATGGTAGTTTTGTGTACATATCACAGGTTATCCTTCATTTAATGGTAGATAAATAAAAATTGATCATTAGCAACATCTAAATCTTGCCATCTAAGAAGTTTTAGTCAGTGGTTCTATGCAGTATTAAGAAGTACTCGGAATACCTCTTTCTACCAAAACCGAATGGTGCCACACCCAATCCTTTTGGCAGTCATTCCAGCGGCTAATTGGGCATGTGGCAAAGATATTAAACCGGAATTTACGTTGGTGAGGCAATAACGGTCAGTGAAATAACTGTGGCCGCCTCATTCGGTCAGAGCGCGTGCCTCTCATTATGGGTAAGCGGTAAAAGAGCCACTCAAAGTGGGTATAACGAGCGCTCTTGCTTTGGTGGATCGCGGGCGCGAGCAAGTGATGAGCGCCGGTTGCGAAGAGGAGGTCAGGGATGATTTGAATAGGTTTCAGGGGGAAGCCAAACTCTGGCATCCCAACATCTGTCCGACACCTGATGAAATTTCACCATAATGGATACAGTAATTAATTCAACAAGCATAACATTTTTGAGTTTACTAACTGTGTCACCAAGGGACTTACCTATTCCTCAAACCTGACCGATGGATTATATTAACTGGATAAATCAAGGGAACCAGACCCCACACTTTTAAAACTTTTGTATTTAGTTTATTTTTCCACGGATTTGAGTGAGTTCCCACTAGTGCGCGATTAGGGCAGCAGAGAAAATAAGGTCGGAGGCAATAGAAGTGTGATGCTGCCAAAGAAGAATTAATATAAAACTGATAGAGTAAAATGTAAAGAAATAATCCGAATTGGGTAAGGGAAGAAGATTACGGAAGAAACAAAAAGGAGAGAGAAACTAATTGGACGCATCCTACGACAAGAAAGTTTACAGGAAGCCATAACTGAAGAAAACAGGAAGAATTACTGAGGAATATAAGAGACGAACTAAGAGAAGCAGGTATGGAAAATGTCAGTACAAGGAGTTATTTGAGCATGAGAATATTTTCAGGGAACAGGATAGTGCGGAGAGCAACTAAAAACCTATCCTTGGATTGATTAAGATTGATGATTGAATTTCTCCTGCCAACCCTCTGTCTACCCATTACTTGCCTGATGCTTCTTCCTTTGTTTTACTTTTTATCCACTTTACCTTTTTCATCTTTATTCATCCTTTTTTATAAAAACTAGAGAAAATGCTAGCATTAATTTTAACATAATTTTACTAATGGATATAATAAAGGGAAGTATAAAGTTTGCATAACTAAAGAATGAGTTATTTTAATATGCAGTATGGGGTTCAGGGATTTTTCGTGATATGTAATATAGAGTTTAACAGCACCATAGTCCAAATTGCAGAATCCATCCAAAAATACCCTAAATTGGTAATATACTACCTTGATCAAAAAGTTCCCGGAATTTATTCAGAAAATTAAAAATACAAGTTTATTCATCTAAATCTATATTGTCCCCTTCAAAGTAATCCCCATCGACTGCAACACACTTATGCCAGCGCTTGATCCAATCCTCGAAACATTTTTTATATTCGGTTTTCGGTATGTCCATCAGTGCTTCCTGCGAATTTTCCATTACTTCCTCTCGGCTGCTAAAACGCGTTCTCCGTAATGGTTTTTTAACACGATTGAACAGAAAGAAGTCACAGGGAGCCAAATCAGGTGAATTCGGTGGCTGTTGGATGGTATTTGTTGCATTTTTCGTCAAAAAATTACGAATAATGATAGCACTGTGCGACGGTCTCGACGCACTGTGCGACGATTTCTGGTGTCTTTCGGCGAATTGCTTCACGCAAACGTCTCATAACGCCCAAATAATACTCTTTGTTTACTGTCTGGCCTTCTGGCAAAAATTCATGATGCACTACACCGTTGTAATCCATGAAAACCGTCAGCATTGCCTTCTTTTTTGACTGAAAACGACGTGGTTTTTTTTGGTCTCGGCTCATTTGGTGAACGCCATTCACTTGCATGATGTCTGGATTGCGTGTCGTACTCATAAACCCACGTCTCGTCTCCAGTAATGATCCTTTTGATGAATGTGGGATCGGATTCAGCCTCGCAAATCATGTCTTTTGCGACGTCAACAGGGTCTCTTTTTTGCATGAAATTGAGGTCTTTTGGCACCAACTTTGCTGCTACACGACGGAAACCCAAATCATTAACCACAATGTCTTGGGCGGATCCATAGGCAATGTTCAAGTCCTCCGCTATTTCTCTGATGGTTAATTTGCGGTTTTTGACCAACATTTCTTTTACTTTATCAATTTTTTCACCGACTTTCGATGTCGATGGTCTGCCACTGCGTTCATCATCTTCGATTGACTCACGACCACTTCTGAACCGCTCGTGCCACTGGTAAACGACCGTTTTTTTTAGAGAATCGTTGCCGAAACACTTTTCCAACATTTCCAACGTCCGTGCGCCGCTAAATCCGTTTTTTACGCAAAATTTAATACAAGTTCGTTGTTGCAAATTTAAATCCATTTCTGCAATTGTAAAAAATCGCCAACACACACAGAGATAGATGTACTCTTGGCTACGTAACTTTTGCAAATGTCAAGTTATGACACTAAGATTTAAAGGGAATATCAACAACAGATGTACCAATTTAACAAAAAAAACAGAACTCAAATCGGAACGATGGGAGCGCCACACGGTGGTTATTCCGGGAACTTTTTGTTCAAGGTAGTACTGCTAATAATTATTCTTTTCCGTACTCAAAAGTCTCCAATCTACGCTTATCATGCTGATCAAACGACCAAGTTTCCGCTTCGTACAAAACTACTCTACCTCTCAAAGTTTTCACAACTCTTTGGTTAACACCCTTACTCATCAACCCCTCCTACTTGTGAAAGCCTCTTTCCCCACGAAAGTCTTCTTATCATTATTACTTTCACCACTTGGGCGCAAAACACTACCAAATTAAGTAAACGTTCCGCTGGCTATAGTTTTTGCCGCACAATTTCTCCGCTATGGCCTTCCTCTTTCCCAAAAACATCATAATCCATGTTCTGTTTACACTACTTTTGATTCTACCTGTATATACACCAATCGCATACATTTCATAATACGCTCAGCAATGGCACAAAATAGAGTTCCAATGAGTTTAGCAATTAGTGTATACCACAACTTTTAGCTAATACAACAACTGGAAAATTACGAAAGCTAGATAAGTGATTTATTATTAGACTTATGGTCAAGTAAGTCTTTCGATGAACTCAGGAACTAAGCACTTTCACACTCGTGTGATATGTTGCATGATGTTTTAAACAAAATAATTCGAGCAAATACAAAGGTGATATTTTAATTCCTAACATAGTTATATTTACCCTTAAATGAAAACAAAAATTTTACAAACTATTCTCACACCTGAAATTTCATGGAAAGGAAATAAGTAAACGGGAACTGAATTAAGGAATTTTATACGAAGGAGAAAAGGTAATGGCATCTAGCAGACGGGAGTAGGTCTTCCAAAATGTTAAATGAAAGGAAATGCGTTGGCAGGAAAGGAGGATATTTCGTAGGATAAGTAGCTAGAATCCTCGTGAGATATTCCTCTAATTGGTCGGACATCATAAAATCGCATTTATCCTATATACGGATTATCATGTCATTCATTACACTTGTTTTTAATTATGACATTATGAAATGGTCATATTGATTTATAATTTATTACTATTTGTTACATTATATGCCTTTTTTAAAAAGGGATGTCTCAGGGATAAAGACAATAATTGGGTACCAACAAGAGCTCAATGCTGCTAGTTCTTCACGCACTCATTTCATTATTAAAATATATCAATTTTTTAACTGTAGCATTCGTTATTTATCACTCTCGATTAAAAGTGTATTTTTTTAAATTTCTATGAGTTCAAGCATTAGACATAAGTACATAATTTCCTCATTCTTAGCTTAAACCCAGTCTGTCCTCAAGGAGAATTTAATATCTACTCGATTAAGAGTCACAGAAGAAGGACATAGTAACATTTTTCTAATTTTCGTGTGATATTATAATGATAGGAATCGAGGAATAAGGATTATCTCCAAATACATATTGCCTTTATTTTTTAACAAATATAGATAATCCTATAGTTAAGCATAGCCGCAAATCCTTTTGGAATCATACTCTTCCATGGATATGTCCAATGTTAAAAAAGGACATTTAGAAATAATATTTGTTTAATTTAAGGGTGCATCGAGTAATCGTACGATTCTCCTCAGAGGCGGGTAGAAATAAACTGAATTTCGGCGGATCGGGCGGGGGAAGGGGGAAGTCCAGTTCGCACATCAACGCAATCGCAACACTTTCTCTTCGTTTTGAATCTAGGTAGTAAAAAATTGCACAATTTATAATTTTCCTTCACGTGCAAAATTGATAGGCACACTGAATATTATTCTTTCTGCCTGTCTCTTCACAAGGGTAAATATTTTAACAAATTCCGACGTAAAGCTTCACATTAGCCGATGGTATGGTATTCTAAGATACATGCATCGATTGATCACACAGAAATTGCCTTAAAACCCGCTTAAATGATAAAAAAAAGATAAAATAATAGAAGAAAGTAAGCTTCACCTACATATCTATTTGCTATAAATATTACGTCTTCACTCTTCAAAAGTGTGCTCACCTCAGCTATTGTAATCACTCCTTTTAACGCTTTAAATTTACCACTGATGGCAGTTCGCATCGAACTTCTAATTCATTAGTTACTGGCACACACTCCTTCCTCAAACGGCACATTGTATATATCATGTCGGGATTTCATTTGAATCTATGACTTATGACTAGAGGTTAATACGTATACTTGTATAAATACAGATGACAGAGCAACTGGAAATGGTGCAGTGGGATATTGGGTCAAAAAATACAATTTTTTCATATTCCATTTCAGTAAAATTGTTGTAAAAGTATTTTAAATTGCAGTTTAATATCATTGGTGCCTACTAACATTTTCTCCATCTGAATATTGTTCGTTAACGAAAGAATAGACAAAATTCCTATTTGTAATACTACCAATTGTAATATCGCGAAAATTCAAATGTGGAATTAAATATTTTACATGAATATTGATAACAGTGAAAGGAAGAGTAAATACTTGTAAACACTGGAAATCAGCCGAAAAATGTATCTAAGATATTAACTGTAACTTTTTCGTTTTGGCAATCCAGTTATTATAATTAAAAACTAAATTATAGAATGAAGCATGTGTAAAATTATTTGTTATGACTTGCTGGCGGAGGACTGCACAATTTATGACGCATGAGAAATGAAAATAAGAGCTAAATGTGGGGAAAACAATTCTATAATGAAGTAATAAATTTACTACGATTAACGTACCTGAAACACAAATTGATGTCCCTTTAAATATATATTTCATTCAGAACAGAATATATTGATGCATGGAGGTAATTCTTGAAAGGATATTGAAAGTTTTTTAAAGTGATTATTATCTCCGAAAATACCTTTCCGATTAAATGTACTTACATTTTCGTTTATAAGTACAAAATAGGGCATTTATTATTCAAGAGATGAGCATATTTTTTTAATTGGAAAATACTAATCCGAAATCAGAGTAATCGAAGGGAAAGTGGTGAAAACATCCAGTGACGTGAGTGTAACCAAATAAGGCAAAAAAACAAGTGCACTCAAGTTTTTCGCGGAGAAAATTTGATCATGAACGGTGATGCCCGCAGGATGAACTTGAACAGTTGGTTTTTTATGGAAATATCGCTATTTTGATTTGAAGCTTGAAACAATCTTTTACAAATAACACGCACATCGGTCCTGGAAATATCCCAACCCTATTTACTTTCGCTGTCCCCCTATTCCCGTCTTCCGACTCACGATACTATCACCCACTTCTTAAATCTAATCGTCTTAGTCAATATCGTTTTCATATCATCTTCACAATCACATTCTTTGTTACATGCATTTCGGTCGCCTTAGCCTTGGGCCAACTACCATCCACTACCATTTCACCATTTCTGACTATCACGATAGTCGTAAAATCAAAAAACAACCAAAAATCATGAAACATAAGTTTTCCGATCGGAAGTCATAAAACCCCAAATATGCCAATGAGATAGATATCTAACAGAATAGTCTTTCAACCAAATGAAACGCATCATGGTACGATTGCTACTGCCCCAAAACCGACCCAGGTCAGGCGGGTCATTGCTCACACCCCTTAGAAATGCGCCTTCAGTAGATCTAGGTCGTTCAAGGTCAAAAGGTCAAGGATTGAACTATAGTAGGTTTTTACTTCAATAAGTAATGACAATGTAATATTACAGCTTGGTAACACTAAAAATTGTATTTTATTAAAAAAAAATATATATATATATATGTGTAGGTCGCGGTAGTCCAGGGGGTAGAGCGTTGGACTACTGACCAGAGGGCCCGGGCTCGATTCCCGGGCAAGTCACCCTGGGCACCTGCAGCTCCACCTAAGCTATGTGATTTCCCAGATCTTCCTGGGAAACTATAACCGGCACAGGGAAAGGAACTGCCCCCCTACCTTGATGTGTAAATTTCACACGCCGTCGGGCTTAGTACTGGGTGAACTCCACCATCACCTACCAAACCGTTTACTGTGTTTATATATATATATATATATACATATACATACTACAGTATATATTTATATATATATTAGTATTTCAATCCTATGATTGGTTTACTGTAGCATATATCTTTCCATTCTACTGTATTTTAAAGCAAGACAAGGTTGCATATTCTAGGGAGAATAATGTGGTGATTTTCCGTTGCCTTCCACATATACGGTACTACGGCCAATAGTGTGACTTCACTCTCGCCCGCAGCCGTGGCAACTGATGCCGGGTCGACCCACTCGGTCGGCGCCACCAGTGCCTAATGGTAAAACTGCTGCCTTTCAATATATATATACAGCCACACACTCCCATATACACGCATACGCATGTATATATGCAGCCATACACGGAAACCCGCCATTTGGCAAACAAATATCCATCCACCTAGAATTATATATAAGGAAAAGACAGGAACACAGGACTAACACAGAAGAGGTGGGGAAGGCGGATTACGCCTGTGTTCACCTGATTCATCGGCGCAGTCGCGCCGAAGAAACGTCAGGGAGGAGTGATTTCAGCGGAGAGGAAAAATAAATAAATATAGATTAAATTTACTCTCTTCACTTTCCCTCTTCGAATCACATTCCTTCCTCTTTCGTTATTTCCCTCCCTTTTCCCCCTCCTCCTCCTTATCCCGACAATTCCGACCACGAATTCTACCGAGGTCCTGGGCAAAGAACTTCACAAGGGACGAGGGCAGGTAAAAGAGAAGCTGGCTAGAAATCCGATTGGCGGAGGGGAGCGCAGGGGAAGGAGAGTCCCAAGAAATGAGTAACTAAGGGAAGAGGCTTCACGATGGGTGGAAGGGTAAAAAGGGGGGAATGAGAGGGGCGGCCGGCGAGGCCACGATGCGGCAGCAGCGGCGGCCATGACTTTGGCCTAGTTATGAGACCACTTACCAAGGGCAACGGACGTCCCCACGAAGTGGAAAGTCGTTCAAGGCAGCCGTCGCGGCTGGATGAAAGCACATTAGAGGAGGGTGTGGGGAGGAGAACGCGCGAAGATGGCTAAGGGAGGGGTTGCGGGGAAGCCTCTGTCCCATTGTTTTGGAGCAAGTGCTAAATTCGATATTGGTGCGCCGAACAGAGGTGAGGGGAAGGAATATGGAACGAGAATGACAGGAGGAAAGGATTGTAGGCTTGTTATGACGAAAGCCGACCCTCGTCGCCATGCATTCGCGACGGAACCTGATTCTTCCTCTGGGGTCTAGGAGGAAGACCGATCTTGAAGAGTGAGTTTCGTTGGCGCACGGGAATGACTGGTGAAAAATATTCGACTTCGTCACCTACCCACTCTTTTGTATTGAGTTCATTTCGTACCGTAATGATGAGATCAAGAGTCGCGGCATTGCATATTGGGTGGAGCATTTGAAGTCCTCATCTAAAACCTATAGTCGATAGCAGAAACCATCGACTGTGATTACATTAAACAACATTACGAAATTGAAAAGTCAGAGAGGAAATTCTAAAGTAATGTTGACGTCTCCTCGCATTTCAATTTATACTTACATTTGAACTGCCGTATACCACCACGATGCCCCTTCACCTGCTCTCATAAATTGTACGTTCCTACCCAGGCACCAACATATCTAAATTGAATTTCGGAATGGAATTCATATACACATTTCCGTGCGTTCAAATGAATGTTTATTGGTGTTTTAAAGGTCAAGAATAAATTAGGAAACACTCCTTCTATATTACTCTTTAAGATGCGATCGGGAGAACAGAAAGGATAAAGTGTGAAAAACTCCAAAACTCTGATTATCCTGATGAAGAACTAATTCCTATTATGATACCGTCTAATGTCGAATTACAGCTATAAATCCTTCACAAGAGACTAGGGTTTCTTTGATCAATGGAGATAAAAGCAGCCAAATGATTATGTTATTCTATATTGAATATGTTAGATGAGCTATTATATAACACGGATTACAGAACAAGTTGGTGGGACTTTTTGGAACTGGAAAAAAAAGTTCCACGAACTTTTCTGTGAACGGTTTTATTTAATAGCTCATCTAACATAGTTGGACGGCACAATAGAGAACAAAAATAAAAAAGGGAACACGTAAAAAGACAAATTTCAGAAATTTCAACCTTTCGGCCTTCTCAGAGGCCTTCTTCGGGTAAGACTCTCTCTCCATCTCTCTTTCTCTCTGTCTGACCCGAAGAAGACCTCAGAGAAGACCGAAAGCTCAAAATTTCTGAAGTGTGAGTCTTTTTACATGATATCTATTTTATTTATGTGTTCTATTATGCCGTCCAAATATACGAGTATATACGGTGAGGACGAGAGCCAAGAGAGGGGTTGCGATAATATTGAATAAAGAGGTGGGGAAGAAGCGTAGTTAACATAGAATAAGCGACGGATAGAATATTACTAGTAGAGATAAAAGCAGAACCGACGAACTTGGTCATTGTTCAGGTATACATACCACCAAGCAAATATAAATCATAAGAAGGAAGAAGTCGATTGGATATACGATTAGTTAGGGGACATAATCGCATTTGTTTCAGGGAAACTTTATTAGTGATGGGGGTTTGGAATACGACGATAGGCGAAGGAAGATATGGTGATGAGGTGGGAGATTACAGTTTAGGCTCGAGATATGAGCCCGGCAAAGTCGAAAGATCAGGTGTTCAAGTCCCGGTCAAGGAAATATTTTTGCGCTTGTGATCGCTCGTCTCTTCTTCTGGTTATGCATGCCACGAAACGCACTGTTCCTATCCTTTATGATGTTGCATGATTGCTAGCCTACTGTCCTTTCCTTTTGTGTGTTGTCTATTTCTCCTTTGGTGGGCGAAACAGCTTCCTAACGCCATCTCCTGGCCAAGAATTGGGGCACTCGGTTGCTTAAAAGATGGCAGATCTCAGTGTAAATTACGTTTCCTCGATAGCTCAAGTGGTTAGAGCGTTGGCCCGGCAAGTCGAAAGATCCGCTGTTCAAGTTCCAGCCGAGGAAATATTTCTGCGCTTGTGATCTGATCGACTCCGCCTTCCCCAACTCTCCTTTATTCGTCATTTGTATATGTGCTCCTATCTCTTTTCCTTGTATCTATTTCCATGTGAATAAATATTTGTTCACCGTATGACAGGATTTCGTGTTTGAATGTATAAATATATATATATATATATATATATATATATATATATATATATATATATATATATATATATATATATATATAAAAAACCATAAACACAGTAAACAACCCGCAGGTCGGTTTAGTAGGTGATAGCAGAGTTCACCCAGTACTATGCTCGATGGCGTGTGAATATTAACACATCAGGGTAGGGGGGGCAGTTCCTTTCCCTGAGTCTGTTATGGTTTTCCAAGAAAATCTGGTATCCGAAACATCACATAGCTTGGGTGGGGCTGCAGATGCCCTGAGTGCCTTTCCCGAAAGTCGAACCCGGGACCCTCCGGTCAGTAGTCCAATGCTCTACCCCCTGGACTACCTCGTCCCCTAAATTTTTATATTTTTATACATACATATAAATATTTGTATTATATTTTTATTTCTATATACATACATCTGCATACAAGGGTGGTCTGAATCTCTCTCATTCCCCGCCTCTCTTGTGTTCGTCTTTTATATGTTCCTGTCCCTTTTCCTTGAATTTCCATGTGAAAGAGTATACACATACTGTGTCTGTGCGCATGTGCCTGCGCGTGCGTGCGCTTGTATGTGTGTGCCTGTGTGTGTTCGTGTGTGTGCATACGAACATAACTATATTCAATCTATCTTGTACATATTAAATACCTATGCATACTACTATAATCTACCTATGGTGTGTGTTTGTGTGTGTGCATACACATGTGTGTACATATAAATACCTATGAAAACTACCATAGTCTAACTATTAAGTACACAGGACATGCTTCCCGGATTTAAATACTAAAAGCTATTGAATAAATGAGCAAATACACGTATCAAATCAACTGCGATCAAATCAGGTTAAGGACCCCCAAAATGTTTCAAAATCCAAGTCCCAAAAATAAAAGCTGGTGATATGCAATAGTTATATATTTTATGCTTTACTTGCAAGTAGAATTCCGTAACGGATTGTCCTTTAACTTATTTCCGGAATAATAGCGTTTCTGATTTTTTTTCCATGGGCAGTGAGTCTAAGCCTATTGTGCTACGTCTACGCTCTCTAAATACGCCATTGTCCGTCTGTTTTGGTTACGTGAGCTAATTTTCTTTGTTCTTGCATCAACGCTCATGTCTTTCTGCCGGTGAACAGTGATGGAGGGTGCTTACATTAGGAAATTTAAGGGTTTCTATTTCCAGGTTAAGTATTAGCAGCTACCAAAATAATGGTATCTCATACCAATTTCAGCACTTTTTAACTTTCACGCATTACAAGATGCTAAGCCGATAAAGACATATAAAAATCAATCAAAAACTTGAAATTTTGCAAAATGAGATTTAATTTGAACTGGAAAAGCGTGATAAATGGGTTATACAAGCTGACTGACCATATGACAAACTTAATCCATGATGTTTGAAAAATGTTACCATTGTCTCGTTATTGATCCTAGACATTTGAAGAACTAACGTAGTAAGATTGGAAAATTATCAGATTCAATGACTACGGCTGGAATCAATTACTCAAAAAATCAAAATTCAGAGTCGTTACAGAGAAATCCCATTCCCGTACTCTCATTTTATAACTTATGATGAAATGCATTACTGGAAATAAAGTATCCTTCGTCGAGTAGCTTTCAGATCCCTCATCACGTAAATTTATTAGTTAACAAATAACGTCCTCCAAGACCAAATTCGGCAGATTTTATAGCAAAAAAATCATGGATAATTTTTGTCTTGCGATATTTCTCTCACTAATGTACGCCAGCTCCGCTGGAGTAACCGTTGCGGCTATCCCCGAAGATTTTTTCATTTGTCCTCAAACGCTACTGAGTGAGGTAACTCATTGACGGTAGTCGGCTTAAATACTATATGACTGAGAAAACGATTGTGTACGCCAACCTATTTGTCGTCCTATTTTATATTATAATATTAATGCATGGGTTAAACGGTGCTCTGGTCTCAGATCTAATACTTGGATTTGAATGCTAAACGTAGCAGAATACAAGCAATACTTGCAATATAAAAACAACCAATACTTTTACTGCGAAGGCTTCCGCGGTGATGAGATGCAATCTGTACGTTTTTCGGGTTCCTCCCGCGTTGAGTTGTGTCTATTGACGACGGTTTCGCCAGCAGTCCCGCTGGCATCTTCAGACCTGAAGATGCCAGCGGGACTGCTGGCGAAACCGTCGTCAATAGACACAACTCAACGCGGGAGGAACCCGAAAAACGTACAGATTGCACAACCAATACTTGTAAGCATTGGTTTTCCGGCAACTACTTTGTTCCGGGAGAACGCCAACTGAAATTTGAATGGATCCCTTTGCATCTTTCGTGAGAACTGAATTCAACAAGTTTCCTCACCACAATTACTCCATTCCCTACAAATCCAAACATCAAATACTTATCTACCACATATAACATAAATGACCTCGGCTGACTATCGCCCCTCTTATAACTAGAAATACTATTGAATTCAAATGGGAAGTAAGAAAGCAAACCATTTGAATATAAATCATGCCTGCAGTTGGAATTCAAATTTATGCTAAAATTGACACGATATAAATTCGAGGGTGCTGTTTTCAATAATAATGTTTTCGAGCCCACTGTTCGACATATTGACTCGATTAATCATCGATTGGAATTGAATGGAAAAGTGAAAATAAATAACCTTACCCCCTTGTTAATTTGGCCATTTTCCCCTCCCACCTGATAGCCACTGCCGTTTATGATTCTAATGTAAACTAAATGAAGGAAGAAATGACCGTCGCGAAAACTAAGAGCTAATGTATGTCTACACCAAGTATGTATGTTCCCCGCGCTCTCCACAAATAAAAAGGAAACGCGCTCCATTCTATGTACCCAGCACGATCCACAATCATTTCACAATATCAGCGAACGACGATTTAACATGATCACTACAAATACATCTGATCATATCATAATGAGACAAGCACGAATCACTGACTTTCGAAAACCTCACGCTCGACACGCCACGGCGAGCGTAAGGAAGGAAGGTGGAGGAATCTCCCCATAAAAAAATAATTCTCGTTACATTCTGGCATCTCGTGCATTCGCACTAATTAACGGCGAAAGTACTTTCCCTCTCTCTCGCTTCAATTCTTCGCGAGTGGTCGTCAGCCATCAAAATAAACCCCTCACGCATTGGGATACCCGAAACGGCGCCGTCAGGCAATCGAATGTTCACTTTCGCTGTGGCCTCGCCCCGTGGGGATGCGACCCAGCTTAATATCACGACCCGGTCCCCCTTTTCGTGTGCTATTGGACGCCGTCTCCAGAAGGAGAGAGAGGGTACTCGTGTGGGGCACGCAGGGCGTAAACGGGGCGACGAAGCGTTCCGGCGAGCAAGTGGAGTGAGTGCCACCGGAGAAAGTGGGGGAGGAGGTGCTGGGGAAAGAGGGGGACGGGAGGGTATAGTCACTCGGCAGAGGGGGCCAGTAGGTGTAGAGGGGGGAGAGAACAGGTGTAGAGGGGGCCCATACCTGTATCTGTGAGTTTGAGTGAGTGAACGGGAGAGGCGAGCGGAAGAGCCCCCGCACTCGGGAAGTGGGGGTGGGAAAGGAGCACGGGGGATGAGGAGGGGAGAGGCGAAGAGAAAGTCTTGACCAGAAAGATTTCAATCGGAAAACTTTGCCACGGGGCGCGCGACGAAATCATCGGAAGACGAAATTTTCGAAGCACACTCGATTACTACCAATTTCCGTGCTCGTCACCAACAAAAATATTGTATTCCTTCGCAAGAAAATATTTTCACTGATCAAAGAACTTTGTATGATTATTATTATTATTATTAAGTAATCTACCGGTTTAGGTAGGTTTTGGATTAACACAACTACCAAATAAATATTTTGCGACTCCTAACAAAACACAATCCAGCACCCTACTCCACATCAAGACCCTATTCATCTCAGTGTACTTTCTTCCTCCCTTTAATCCGTCCAACATCCCTATTCTGTTCGAACCCCTTCCTCGTTTGCCTAACACTCTCCCCGCTCTTGCAGCATTCAATATTCCACAGCCAATTAACATGCCCTTCATCCATTTTTCCTACCTCCTTAGGATTTCTCCCAAAAAACCCCTCTCCTCACCCACCATACATAGTACTTCCTCATTTGTTTTCCTTTCGGTCAATTTCACCTTCTCCATTCTTCTCCTCACCCACATTTCAAAAGTCTCCAATCCGCTTCTATCATCCTGCTTCAGTGACCAGGTTTTTTTACCGTACATAGCTACGCTCCATATCAAAGGTTTAATGAGCCTTTTCTTAACATCCTTACTCAACGTCACTGTCATCAACTCCCTTCTTGTGAAAAAACCTCTTTTCCTAGCGCAATTCTTCTCCCTGCATACCTAATACTTATAATAAGTACAAGTAAACCTAACTAATTTTACGAATTCCCCTCTGACTTTAATTCCTACCTCCAGTTTTTCCCATGCCTCTATAACCATTTCATCCACACATACGTTGAACAACACCGGTGATAATGGGCAACCCAGCCTTGCTCCTCTTCCTAACACTGGCTATCCGGATTCTCCGTTCCCCACTCGCACCTGAGCAGTCTGAAACACTACAGGTTGCGGATTAGCCTCCTGTCTCTCCGTCGTCCTATTTTATGCAATATACTCATTAGTTTGTCACAATTGACTCTATCAAAGACCTTTTCGAAATCTAAGAAACAGTCAAATACGTCCTGATTGTATTCTATATTCCTCTCGAATAGTGATCTCGTTACTGCAATGGCATCACGCGTGCCTCTCCCCTTCCTAAACCCCAACACATCATCTTCTAAGTAATCATTTGCCCTACTCTCTTTCCTCTTTTTGATGATCCTGAGAACATGTTGAGCTACGTGGGAAATCAAACGTATTTTTCTGTAGTCCTCACACGATGTAGTATTTACCTTTTTCGGAATAGGAAATAACACTGATCTCATAAAGTCTTCAGGCCAGTTTCCTTCCTCATAGAAACTATGAATCAGTCCATATAGACCCTTCCTCCCACATTTTCCTAAACCTTTTAGTAGTTCCGCAAGAATGTTGTCTACCACCACGACCTTATTTGATCTCATCTCCCTTAATTCCCTTTCTATTTCATCGTCGACTATGCCTGCTATTTTTAGCTATTAGCTATTTTCCTCTACGTCATGTTCCTTTTCTATGTCTAACCTCGTTGGTCGAAGTTCTCTACCATACAGTTCTTCTATATATTCCTTCCATCTATCTTGCATCTTTTCTGCCTCAACTATTATCTAACCTTACTTATCTCTAACTATTAGCATAGATCTTCCCTTCTTACTCCCCTATAATGATACAACCTTGCTGTAAAGCGCACCAATTTCACCCTTCCTCTGCTAACTTTCCATGTCCTCGCACTGCGTCTTCCACCATGTCCGTCTCAGTTTATTATTTGAATCTTTGTCCTTCCTTTTGCCTAACTCGTTGTCTCCATTCTTCCATTTTCTTCTCTCATCTGTCTTTGTAATCATTTCATCCGCGATCCATGGTTTCCTTTTCATTTTCCCGTTAACGGTTCCTATAGTATCTTTTGAGGCTTTCGTTATCACTTTTTTGATATAATCCCGTTTTTCTTCGATTTTACTCAAGTCTTTAGCACCCTCCATGATTTTCTCTACAGCCTACTGATACTCCTTCCATGTCAATCCATTTAATGCTTCTACATTCCATTTCCTAGCCCGCCGCTCCTGTCTCATCTTTTTGAAACGGACGCTACACTTCATAACAGCTAAATTGGGGTCAGAGTCTTCTCGTGCTCCCGCGAAGACGTGCGAATTTGATCACACTGTTTCTGAATCTGTGCTTCACCATAATATAATCTCGGATACCTTTCTGATTCGCCTGGTATTTTCCATGTATAACCACGCCTTTTGTGGTGTCTCAACCTAGTGTTGGTGATTAATAACCCCTGTGTCCTGCAGAATTCAATTCCTTTCTTCCCGCGGTCAATCCTTGTTCCTAAATTCCAGTCCCCCACCTCATCGTCATCTCTTTCTTCGCCTACCGTCGCATTCCAATCCCCTATCATTATCACATGTTTCCCGGCAGAAACACGCGATTGGGTCCTCAAACTGAGCGTGTACCCTATTGACTTTGTCCTCCTTATGCGTGCTCGGTGGCATGTATGCCTGAACAATAACCAAGTTCGTCGGTTCTGCTTTAATCTCTACTAGTAATATCCTGTCCGTTGCTTGTTCTATGTTGAATACGTTTCATCCAACCTCTTTATTTAATGTTACGGCAACCCCTCGTTGGCCCTCGTCCCCGTCGCTGTATATTATCCTATAATTATCATCCCAGTAATCCCCGCTATCCTTCCATCTCACCTTTCATAGACCTAAAATATTATATCTATGTTACCTCTTTCCATCTCTCGCCCAATATTCTTTAATTTTCCTGTCCTCAAAATTTTCCTGACATTCCAAGTTCCTATTCTGATTAACTTCCTCTTCTTCTATAATTATTATTGCGGAAATATCCGCGAATGTAAATTAATGAATTCTCAAAGATCAAACAATCTTAGTTTTACAATAGAAGGTGAAGGCAATAGAATAGCGGTGAAGGAATTTCATTTTTTAAACATGAATTGGCGCTTTTTCGCGTTTGATTGACCCACCAAGATTATGGGTCGAGAAATTTGGACCTTGATCAGAAGGACCCCATTTTTTCATTAAGGATTATACAGAGAAAGCTGTTGCACCCGTCTTGCTAACAAAATCGTAACGGATTAATACAAAGTACTCTACCATGATTGAAAATCCTGAGTTGGAAGGCAAAGGAAGCAAAAAGGTTAAGCTCGCGAGAACTCGCTGGAGAAATACAAATCTTGTGATTTATATGATCACACAAAATAAATTCTAACCCCGCATTACATTGGTAAGCAAGACCTCAACTAGAAGGGAAATTTACCGATGAACGGAGAGATCCCAGAACCATTTATCCTTCGCATGATTCAAACAGAAGAATGTATGTACGGCAATCGAACTACCCTTTTTTTAAACTTTACATACAATGTTAAAATTCACTAATCACTGTAATGGCAGGTGACCTAAATACATGTATGATGTATCCAACCCACAAGCCATTGTAACAGCTTTAGGGTGTAAGATGTAGACGTATTTCATCCTTCACAAGAGCGTTTACCATCTGCAAATATTTTTAACAAAAATATACATCCTCTATTGCACTCTAAATACTTGGTGAATGATTTTAAAGAATGTGTCCATTTCTGCAATCCTCAAGAGCTGTTCTTTCAGAAATCCCTCAGAATCCCTCCTCAAATCCATTTATTAGTCAAATAGGTCTGCTTTTGTAGGACTGTAGGGCTGTGATACCAGGATTATTTCAATAACCATTGTAGAGTATGTATCTCAAAATGATAACGATTGAATAACGATGCCAATGTACAGGGTAGGAATGGTAGCATTTTAAGGATAAAGAATACTCAATCGACCAGTTATCAGCCTCAGGCTATTGATTCAACAAACGATAGTCCACGTTTTGACATGTGGCGGGTTTTGGTGGCACATAAGCGTCATCAAACATCAGTGATACCGCAAATAAATGAAACACATGACCCTATTAGGTGTTTATTAACGAATTAAATCATTAAAATATTTTTAACCAGCTTTTAATATAATCTCGAGTCAGATACAGTCAGATAAATAACGTTGTGATTATAAACAATTTGAATTGAGCTATGGTAGTTAAGGGGGGGGACGACGAAAAGGAACTCTTTGTACTTGGTAAATAAATTAAGGATTAGTTTCAAAAAATATATCTTCGATTTTAACCATTGAACTATCCATGATTCCCAAGGGATAATCGATTCTAAATGATCACTTTGTTGAAGAAATACCTGCTATTCGGTAATTTGTTGCGATGCAAGTGTACAAGCTTCATGTACGTACATGCTTTTGCACCTATGCTTACGCTAAACTTGCGTAATGTGTTACTCGTTGAAAACATTCCTTAATACTTAACTATGCGTCGATTACATGCTCTTCTGTCCACAAAAACTTGGATGACTCTTACACAACGCCAGACAGACTTTCCCATCTTCAAAGAATCCGGGACCGCACCCGGGGGAAATCCGTGTTGTATCCAAGTCCCTCCCCAATGAGCTCAGCCTAGTCATTACTAAAATTTGAATTATGAAATTGCGTCCCCATCAATGAACTTCGCGATGACGCCTAAATGTCCTTCCTTAAGACAGCATTCGATGAGAATTTAACTTCAGGTATTGATAGCGACTGAAAAACTAAAGCTGTTGAGGTCATGGCATGCCCTTAAGAACCATTCGAAAGATATCGCAAATACCTAACAGCATCCTGCCCCCGAAAATCCTTCAAATTCCTTAGTTTTGGGTCAATTGAAAAATTTGCTTTGCTTTGCTCTTTCCCAGCACATTCGACCACCTATAACGATTCCCCATTCCTATTAAACAAAATTATCGGAATCTTAACTGTTTAATAAATGTAAAATGTTAATAGAATATCTATCTAATGGATCATGGCCGTTTGAATAGTTATATTTGTTCATAAAAATCTCAGACTTTGCCGACATAATTAAGTCCACAGGTCTTATTAGGGATCTCAGTAATAGTACACTCCCGTGTCCCATTTAAGGTAAAAGTGTGTCAAAGTTTTGCGTAACAGATTATGTTAATCTGACAGTGATTGTGTCAACTGGAACACAACGCATCCCGAGCGTAGCAAAACGAAAGGAGTGTAGCACCGCCCAAACTATTGGCATTCTTCGTGGGCCAAGGGTGATTTGAATTGGGTCAAAACAAAAAAGATGTTCTGCTGCCAATGAATGTCAACTCTAAATCGATCCGAATACGAGCGTTCGACTTCATCCATTAATCCTATGCGTTTATTTAAGTTTAATATCCAATTCCAACATTTTAGGCTACGACGGCAGCACACAATCAAAATCAATGAAAATTTTTTCCCGCTGCCCCAAACTATTTCTATTTTCGACGACCAAATTGTAGTCTGGTGGCTAAGACACTTTCCTATGTTTACACAGTCACATAAAGCCACAGATCGCTCCGTCGCTTACGTCTTGGCTATCACATATTTATCCAAGATTTGAAAACTAGAATATAGTATTTAATTTTAAGGCAAATAAAAAAAATTGGCAGCATGAGAGAAAGGTGTTTTTTTTCGTTTAAACCGTTTTAAATTCCTCAAGTTCAAAACAATCCAAAGAACCATCACCACAAATAAGAGCAATACTGATAACGAAATGAAATCAAGTGTAAAATTTTTAACCAATTTCACTACCACTGAGCAGAAAAATCAGAAAGGGAAAATAGAAGAAAACACATCCGGACTAAATTAATGAACCTGATTTATATATAAACATTTGCAATTTAAACTTCTAATTATAAACAAAACAACGAAAATTATCACTTATCATATAAAGTCTATTAGAGGCAAACCTACGGTTTGTGAATCTTTTCGTACGTAAATGTTTCGAAAAATTCTTACGGTTCTGGCCATGTGAATATACACTACCGCACTCAACACTGCGCAATATCTTAGTATTGGACCACAACTACAAGCGACACGAGGTGACAATGTCGTTCGATTCCGACTTACTACAAAGGTTTTCTAAATCTATTTGTAGGAGCATATCCCTTGAAGCCCTTGACCCCAATATTTAAGAGAAAGTAGTCATTCACACAAATAATGGTCTATGTAAATCCATAATTATCGAGAAAACTACACGATACAAGTGCCTGACCTTCTTCTTAAAATATTTCTAGCACCTGAGTATATATCATTAATTTTGTTTTTTTTCCTAACTAAAAACATACAACCAAACACAACAATTCAGCGTTATTTCTGCCTTGTAAATGCATTGAAAAGGAGAAAACTCGTGAGGGAAAAAAACACAAGAAACAATAATTTATGGGTCTCATTTTGGAGAATTTGAAATTTAATTTCAACCGTGAGGAATTCAAACAAATTAAATAAATAACCTTACAGAGAATAAATTATTAAGACCGCTGACCCTACTGCAAATCTGTTCGTAAGATATAGCTAGGAATTAGTTATAAAGACATAAGGTTTTAAACTTCTATTAAGGCTCCTAAAAATACTACAAGAATACCTTCCGAATTCGGTCGTGGATCAAATCATATTCAAAGCACTAATTAGCTTCTTCAAGACGTGCTTCTGCAATTTGTTTCGATATTTTTAGATAAATTAGTATAAAGTAACATTTTACTAATTGTAAAACAATTTTTGCAATATTTTCTGTGCCTAAAATCGACTTTAATGACTTCTTACTAACTATGGCTCTGATAAAGGAAATACTTGATGAGTTTTTGTGAACTAAACACCGAAAATATTTCCCGTACTATGTTCATCCAATCTGTTTTGAAATAAATGCTGGTACTCATGGTACAAACTTAGGTTAGTTCGGTGATTTAATCCCCCGTTATTATTACCTGACAAACTACAAATTTGAGTACACGCTGAATAAAACAGACCACAATGTGGTACATACTGGTCAGGAAAACTAGATAATCGAATAAGCACAAGCTTTTCGCTCTAGTTCTTCCCGCGATCTATTGTAAAACTTAACGAAACACCAAATGAGCCAAAAACTCGGTCGCACCTACCGAAAGCCTCGCAATGGTTCATGCAGCACCTTCACATCTCGAGTCTGACCTCAAACTATTCCAACATATGTGTTCCAAAGGAAGAAAGTTTAAATGGTGAATGAATTAAGGCCAATTACTTAAAGAAACGCCTAATCCCGCGACTTGCTTATAGAGCCCCCAACGTCCGATAGGGCTTTTATTTCCAGGTCATCACTAGAGACTACTGTAAGTTGTTGCAGGGTCATCATAGAGGAGGCTGTATCACAATTACTTGCTGATTGTTTCAGCTATAAGACGTGTTGGCATGTGTTTTCTGGGATCTTCGATGCAGAGAATGTGTACTGACAACAACTACACAGAGGTAATCGACACGAATCACCTTCTTTGACGCTTATAGCCAATTTCAACATAACTATCATCCAGAAAAATTGGGGTTCACACGCCACTGTCAAGTGAGTTTCAGAATCTAATCTAAGAGTCCAAAAAGTTTTAACTGTGGAAATAAGAATAGCAATTTAACGAATTAGCATTTAATTGAATCGCATAGATTGTTTGATTCTCAACTCTACGAGTTCTCTACGAGAACTCAACTCAACTCTACGAGTATTTCCAAGGTTAAGAGTATGGTAATTCACACCCATGTCCAGCTAATACCAAAAGTAATACCTTTCCACATCTTAAATACAACGCAGGGGGATCCAAAGTACAAAAGGAATACAGAATGCGATGGCAAGTAGATGAGTCTTACCGGCGGGAATGAAAACATAGCACGGTGACACGAATCACTCCATCATAGCATACGAATGCGCCCACTGCATAACAGCGCCCCGTTACTCGTCATCGCTTCGCCTTCACTTAGCCCACTTTCCGCCGCGCTTCACCCATTTACAATTCAAATCCCTCATACACTCTCCGTTCATGATATTAAGGCGACACATTCTGTCCACTATTTATTGTAACTATAAAAACTGCATGCAGCAATAATTGCACCTAGTACAAGAGCATCATAAGTTGAATTGGCGATCATGGCATTTCGCTAACGATAAGTGATAGTTCACCCATTCGTATTGATAATCTTTGCACGGTCTCCGCAGAAAACGTATTTACAGCTTTATGCTCGTAATACCCCCTCTATGTCAATCCTACTCAGCGCATGTTGCCAATAAGGATATTTCGAAGAATTCTGAATGAATATTTCGAATTAGTATGGTAATCACTTTTTCTTTGTTCTAACGCAATAGTAGTAGGGTTTCCCCCAAACTTGTGACTTAATCACACTTTCACGATACGCACGACAGACAGAAAAAATCGGCGAAGGAAAGAATGGTGTAGGCCAAATGTATAGGAGAAGAGACAGAGAAGGGTATTCGCAACGGATGCATTATGTTATTCAAAACTTAAACTAATAATAATTGATAATTGGCATTCTTCGTGGAAACCCCTACAATAACCCAGTTAGAGAACAGGGAAACTCATGGGACATTAAAACCATGCCTGAACCATGTGATTCAATGTCATGAAGCACACCATTTGACAAATTAATATTCTGCCTTACCGGGAAAAGTGTATTGGTGGCACATAACCAGGGTCGTAAGCACCGTAATTCGCAAAATTTGATATTTTTGGCAATTAGGGCAACAAATCACTACCAACAGCACAACACTTTGTCAACTTAAAATAAATTTTACTATTGTAGCATCTGGGAGTTTATTAACCCCAAATACACCATCGGCCGTCGAAACTTCGATGAGTAGAGGATACTAACTAATACCCATCATTTTGGAAATCAAGCGCGTTCTTCATGTTACACTTAGGGGTGGCAAAAATGTATATGATCCCCTGTCGCGATCAAAACGCATCGCGCTATAAAAACCAAAAATATTTTTAAACGGGAAAAGTAGATATAGTACATAAACATATTATATATATATATATATATATATATATATATATATATATATATATATATAGAAATTCGATTCACTTTATCTTCCAGAATAAAGAATGAGAGAGCAAGAGGTAATAAAATAGAGGAGGAGAAAAGAGAAGGAGAAAAACAGGTTCACATGATGGAGAAAGAAAGAGAGAGCTTAGAGAAACACTGGTGAAGTGCGGGAGAGAAAGTGGAGGGAGCGGGCGGAGAGGGGGCGGGGCGCGGGAGGAGTGAGAGAGAGAGAAGAGAGGGAGGGATAGAAAGAGAGAGAGGGCGGACAGATGGACGTCGTCCCGTCCCGCTAGCGCTGAGGATCAGTGCTCATTCGAAGGCCCGCCGTTCCACTTGGCGCGCCCCACTCGCTCCCTCCCTGGTCCATCGGAGATTGCCGAAGGATCCGTGTGCGCACGTGGAAGTGAGGCCCCAATCTACCGGGACAACACCACGCCGAATCTCGGAGCGATCTCGACGGAACACTGCGAGGGACGTCCAGGGTACGTCTCCAGATTGTCCATCCCCTTCGATCGCCCACCGTTGACGGCAGACGCTGACCGATTGCGGAGGCTGAGGAACTGGCTGAATCTCATTGACAGCGGCTCTCTTTTCTAAACCCTTTTAGGTATGTAACGACCAACTTCACGAACTTTCCGATTCCATCCGCTCCCTCCCTGTATGATCGCGTCCCCACCCGAATGAACAAATGCGAATTTATTCGGGTGGCCCGTGAAACATCTCGCTCGCGGTCCCACCTTTGGATTTTCGAGTCACCGCCTCCCACGCCCTCCCCGATACCGTCCACGCGCACCACAAGACAGCCATCCGAGATGCGTTCGCGGGGGGGATTCCGCACAGGACCGGCCTTTAAGAAGGGTGAGAAACCCAAGCCTCCGGACGCACCCCGTGGGAGATGTGGGTGTGGAGGCAGCCGTGAACCAGGGGCTGAGACCGCCTGCGAAATAACGAGTGATTCCAACGCGCGATCTCCGTTTCCTCAGGTGCGCTCAATGGTTCGCGAGAGGGCGAACGAAAGCAAGCAGCCGATCCGATCGAGGGAGTTAAAATAGAAAGCTCACTCTTCTTCCGCCCGTCCTGTGCGGTGCGTGTGATGCAGAGCACTTTGGAAAGGCGGTTAGGAGGGACGAGCCCTGCTTCACCCGTGGGGGCAGAAGAATCGGCACCCCCACCACGGCCATGGTGACGAGGAGAGAAATCGGGAAGAAACCGACCGATACAAGGGGGCCAGCGAGGGGTTTTTATCTTAGGCGCGCGCCGGCGCAGTGAGAGCGACCGCACGGAGGATTCGCGGGAAGTCGCGTATCAGCGGGGTGCGAGATGCATGCACGTTTGCTGACCGTTTTTTATACTTACGCGTCACTATCTCTGAAGCCACTCTTTGTCGCAGCCATGCAGACCATTTAAACTGCTTTGGGTGACATTTCTCCGGGTGGTGAACAGAAAATGGCTACACAGGCTACAGAGGCTGGTGATACAGTGAGTATATTTACTACGCATATGTTTTAATCGTTGCAAAGACTACATACAACAACTACTTGACTATGAAGCCTTTAATTTTAAAAATATAAAACGCGAATTCGTCTCGATCTGTGTTTATCTCTGTATTTTCACCGAATGAGAATTTCTTGTTCATAAAATTTCTGAACCTTTGATTGGACTCGGGAATAGAAAATAATGCTCGCAAGTTATGCAAGACATTCCGTAATTTAATCTTTTTAAAACCACCACTTACGCTAATGTATTGCAAAAGATTGACTGACGTGCATTTTTTTGCTAAAAACTAAATTTAAAACTCTTGGAGATTAGCTTTGAATCGAACATCATTCTGACAAATTTCACTATCTAACCCGCGTAGCACCATTACCACAAATGTGTGTTTTTTACCATTAGTAATTTAACTGAAATATGACTAAATAAAACCAAGTGACAGATGATAAAATTGATTATCCAATTTTCCCCTCGATACGATTTGAATGCCATACGATAATCAAGGGAGGTATGATTTTAGAAGATTTACTTAATAGGTCACTATTTAGTTATGTCGACTAATACGAAATCGTAAAATCAATTACTATCCAATATATTTTTACTTCATGCAACTAAAAGGTCACCACGCAAGCCCTAAAATACCATTAACCGATTGAATGATTCGCCACCAAAGGCAATCAGAGTAATCAAGCAAAACATGAAAGACAATTGTTCGAATCATAAACGTATTTCTCACATTATTGGTGAATTTCTATTCAACAAATAATTTATAAGACTATTTCGCTCAAATTATTAAACCCCCTTTTCTTATTTGCCAACATTTAGACGGAACATTTTTCTCGTATTTTGCTTTATACATGCCTGATTAAACCAAGTCTTTTAAACATATAATTGCGTTATGCAAATTTTCGATGAAATACTATTTTACACACCTTATTTTACATTTAATGACCAATTAAGAGAAAAAAAACATTTTACAACATATTTGTAGCATATTATTTACACGCCGTTGAGCTTACTACTTGGTGAACTCAAACTTCATCCATCATACTAACCGTCGGGTTGATAACTGTATTATACGTATATTATAGCACCATAACAAGGTCGAAAAAGGGATCCGTGAACTTTCACCCTAAAACCCAACGAACGCGTCCCCAAATTTTTTTAAAATCAGCACCACTCTTTTCAGACTTATTTTATTCGCTTTTTCATTTCCCTTTTCCAGCGCCAAAAAGATACACATAAAAAAATATCATATTCAGAGTGCATTCATCGCGCATCACGCTGGCTCAAATTCAGATACCACAAAGTTAAAAACTAGCTTTCTAACTCAATCTGGAATTTATGGCAGATGTCACGTTCTTGCAAATTTCTAAAAGTAGATAGAATAGAGGAATTTCCAAGTGGATCTGAGCACATACTTTCTCCAATTTCTTCCGAAAAACCACTGCGCCCTGAATAGGTTTGAGGTTGAAACGAAACTGTAATTCGCCTTAAGGCAAAATTTCGATCCGGGAGATTTTGTCACAAAATTTTATGGGGGGGGGGGAAATATAATTAATGGACGGGGTAGTAATTTCAGTGTCGGACGGAGTACCAAGAGAAATGTCGTGCGAATAAGAAAGAATTCATAGCATGGTAGTAATTTTGATGAACATCGATATTGAAGGAAAATTGACCAAAGGAAGGAAGGACCAAAGGAAATAGGAGATATCATTAGTTATATTTCCTGAATCTAGATAGAGGATTGCGGAGAACCCTACCAGGTATTAATGAACGGCAAGGGAAGAGAGACGGCTGTTGGGAGAAGTTCGAAGGTACGAGTTCACGTGGATGCAGGAGATACTAGAGGTGATAGAATGCTGAAGACTATTAGAGAGGAGATTCTAGAAAATCAAGATAAAGGAAGGAGCAGAGGAGTAATTTGGGATGAAATGAAGGAAAGTAGAAAGTATTCAGAAATAATTAATAAATTATTGTAATATATTGCATAGAACTCAAGGATTTTTTTGTGACACGTAGTTAGGGCATGCTAATGTGTAATGACAAGGTCCGACGAAAATCTACCGCAATCCGGTGGACTGCTGCTAATAACAATAATTTCCTTCAGAGTAAAATTATTATAATTACATATGTCATCACTTCATTGTTTTTTAAACATAGTTAGAGAGGTCCTCCGAAAATATTTCCATAAAAATTGGATCAGCAGGAACCTACATTTTTCACTTAAAACATATTAAGATTATATTAAATGCTGCCAGGAATTATAGATGGTATAATATTCATTTCCTCTCTTTCCTAGGGTAGGGTTTTGTTTTCTACAGAAGACACCTAGAGACCGTTTCCTACATTTCTTCGTTATATTGAGGGAGAATGGGGATAAACAACTGATTAGGTTAAATTGTTATTTTTTGCCAGCACGACTAATGATTTGGTAGAATTCGATAACAGTACTTAAACCAGAGAAAGTAAAATACAGCTTAAGGTTACATAGCGACAATATTTGTAAAAGCTTATGAATGGAGTAGAATGGTTTGAGGCGTCACTTGGTGAATTCAATTCACCTGGGAAAAGAAAATACTCTGCTCTTCCACATATATTTTACTATGTACGACTTAGGTTTCGACTTACATCTAATGATGACTTTGTAAGTCGTACATAATAAAATTTATGTGGAAGAATAAAGTATTTTCTTTCCCGTTATGAAAAGTATAAAAGTTACATGCAACCCTGCTTGAAAATCTCTTTTCCTGTCCAAATAAACTGCGGGAGATACCACGACAGTGACTTTTAACGGAGTCATCGGCTAATTCGCATTGTAATGAAATAATTTCAAAGAGTAAATATCATTTACCTAGAACGGGATCCCGGGGGCTTCCGGCCAAGGTGAACGATTTTTACACATTGAAATTATGTCTTCCTTTTTTTGGCATTTTATTTCCATTTTGTTCATGAAATTATGAAACTAAAAAAGAAACTTTACACTTCCACAGTAAAGATTTAATATTTCACTACAATTTGTGAAATATTAAATCTAAACTGTGGAAGTGTAAAGTTTCTTTTTTACCCTCATCATGAAGGAATTCCATAAGGTTAAGCCTGAAACTATTATGATGTTCATGATATTCATTATTTAAGTGATCATCCAGAGCAATTAATTAAACTCATTTCACAATACGTATTATTTAACAAAAAATGTGTAACACTACTACCGGTTTTGACGCAAAGATGACATCATCAGGTATCTATGCGTCAAAACCGGTTGTGGTGAAGTAAAGTTTTTGTGAAATAAGACCAAGTTTAATCATTCAGTTATCATGAATTTTCAAAAAGTAGAGCCTGAAACCATCGAATTCGTCCTAAGCAATCTTTAATCTCACAAGTGGATTGATCCTCGCTGGTGGATGTCAGGTTCATCCTTTTCCCGTGTAATCATCAATTACAAGTATAGCTTTCATCGTCCCCTTTACGTATCCCTTTATTCTTATTTTGTTAGTTATTCCCAGCCATTCTTTACATAATAACATTGTTCGACCGTGGTAGGGTCATGTTCGGGTAAAATTATTCTGGTGTGTATTCACCCTCTGCCACACATCCTGGCGGTGGCTTGTAGGTTATATACAAATAAAAAGAAAAAAAAAGATTTTCTTCAGGAGATCGTTATTTTTTACAAAACGCTCAATAAATTTGCCACTTCTTCTTCGAGAGATGTTTAACAAGCATTTTTTTTTACACTGACCTCCACTATAATCCTTTGGTAAATCTTTTCATCCATTTTAATGCCAGCATTGTCCTTGTCTCACACAGTCTCCCAGAATGCTACAGGCATAGGTTTTAACGAAAAATTCCCTTCTAAACTATTATTAATAGCTGTAAGTAGACTTTTATAGCAGTAGCCTTCGTTTTTTTCAAGCTATTTCGCTTAATATATTTTATTCTTCCATTTCTGCAAATCTTATTCCCTTGGTACAAAATTCTTCCACATATTCCCGTCTTTAATTTGGTTTTGTTTATGGTTATATATTTATTTCCATTTTCTCCTCTGCTGCTTTGATTATTTCATCATTTTATATATTTTAACTGGCTTCAATCAATTTATTAGCTTCCCATGAGCCTTCTTATTTTTATCTATTGTAGCTCCACCTAGCATTCTTTGAAAAGCCAATTTATATTCTCACTGTTTGAGGTTCTCCATATGCCGTCGATTTTAAATAGCTCCGGTATTTGTTCATTCTAAAGTTGATATATCGTCATTGACAATATGTGAGTACCGTCGGCAGCCGCATCTAGGTACCAGAATTGTAAATCATCAAATGCACAGAATTAATATTCCTACCGTTTTCACTTTTTAACCCTCCCTTACAACCTCATTCTAATCTTCAAAGACAGTTATGTTTTTCTTTCCTCTCCAACCAAATGAAGTCCTAATCCCTATCACTTCGTTCCTTCGTAGGCATCACTCTCGTTTTCATAATTGGATTAAGTATGCGTGTTTCCCAACATCATCAAGGAATGCCAAGGTTTCTTTTACATTCAAATCAATCATCCTGTTGTTATAATGAAAAAAGCTGGAAACTACTCAAAAGTCGAAATTATTATTTACACGGCTACGTTAGAATTAATTATCCAGGGATAATAATTCAATAGTTGCTTCCAACGCTTACCACTAAACCAGTGACGTGGCACCCCGGTTAGAGCGATTGGCGGAATGGTCGACGGTTCAAAATTGATTGGCACCACTAAGCTACACCCAACTAAACCCAAGCTGTTTGATTGTCTGGGGAACCACCCACGGACCAAAGATCGTAACTGGTCTCCCTTTTCTGAATGAGTGAATTTCGCACGTCACAGGGCCTAGTACGTGACAAGCTCCCTCCTATTGAATCAACCTTCGGATTGAAGACTGGTTCTTGGTCTTCCTTAATTCAATTAGACCCATTCCTCGCATTTCCACTTTCTGATTTTCCCGTTGTCTGCCACATCTTAATGATCTGACATTCCAGTTCATTCATTTGTACTGCAATCCGAAGATCTATCGATATTAACTTTCCCTGGCTTTACAAGATCTCTCAATCGCGATGAGCTTTTCCCACATTAATTTAGTCTAACCCTTGGCCTTGCCCGTGAAACCTTCCCTTCCAGTTATTTTTCTCATACTTAAATTTCTATGGAACAATCGTACCTCGAGGTCTCCTTATTCATCTGGTTTTTGTTGGTCATTATGCTATTATACCCTTTCATATATTCTCTTGCTCATGCTCTCTTTTCTTTATTTAACCTATCCAAGTAATCTTCAGTTCCTTCTCCAGCATTCACGGATTGTTTCAGCGTCATCCCTATCACGTTTTTCACAGTAGTACATTTAGAAATCCTGCATTTTTGTACATCTACATTTTATCAAATTTCGTAAGACAAAGTCTGAAAAATAGTGATAGAATATTCGTTACTCTTCAGATAAATTAACATTGAAAACAATGCACAGGTAGTGGAGATTTATGATCGCTCGGATTGCATTTTCAATGCCCCTGATCCATAGTGTAGCTAAAAAAATAATATTTTCACGCGATGATTCACTGTGCACAACCGTTCTTTTATTTACACAATAGTTGCCTCTTCAACATAAATGCCTCCTTAATTACAGCAATTTGACGTTAATATGCATCCTGTTTTTTTTTACATTCCAAGTTATGATCATTTCAAAATAGGTGAAAGAATTCACTCGCTCTGATTTCTAATCTACTTCCCTCGTAGCGTAATGCATGCCTTCAGGTTCTCTTTTTCATAGTATGATTTTAGTTCTTTTTACTGTTGACCTTAATTATATCCTTGGGGTACATTATGATTATACCCTTGCGTTCCAGGATGCCGGAATAGCTTCTCGATTTCATACTACAATTGCGATGTCATCTCCAATGGAGAGCACGATTACTTCTTCTCCATTCTTTTATGTTCGCTCCATAAGATTTTTCTATTACCTTTATTACATACAGCTTAAAGAGTTACCATGAGAGATTGAACCCAAAAAACCTTAACTTAAGAAATTAAAAATTATCTTTGCTTTCCACAGAAATAGAAAATTTCTGTAGAAAGCAAAGATAATTTTTAATTTCTTAAGTTAAACATGGATTTCTACAAAGTTAAGGCCTCAACCATTCAGTGCACCAAAAAACCTTATTTATTCTAGACTCCATCATTATTCCATCTTCTATTCGCATGTGTCCACTTAGTTCTCGCATGAATATACAGAATGTATATAATTCTTCTGTCGTTATAAACAATTCCATGTTTGTCCAGGAATTTGAACATCTTGTTCCACATGACGATGTCAAAGGCTTTCTTGAAGAGTCGCAATGACTGTGGGTTATATGCTTTGCTAACTGGGCGGTTATGCATAATCGTTGGACTTCTCTCGTTTATCTGTTCTTTCTGAATACTAATTGATTTTTTCAATATTTCGACATTCTTCCGGCTGAATATTCTTACAAGTTCTTTTATATGAAACCCTAAACTCAGAGTTTAAGTGATACTTTCATTTAAAGATCCTTGCCTTACTTGCCTTTGTAATCATACATACCTTTAGAAATCCTTCAGAAATCTACCACTATCATAGTGATCTTTGATTGTTTTCCATCCCAAATATTATTTTTAGCTGTTATCTGCACTTGAATTGTGTAGACTATTGAGTGGTTCCAATCATATGGATGACTAGTTAAACTCCAGAATATTCTTCTGAGTTTGCGTATGAGAATACTTTACTCGAGAGGGAAATATCGCGCGAATTATTTGATAAATAGAAGATAAAACTGGAGATAGTACCGGAGATGGTGGGTGAGGAGAAGGGTTTGTTGAGAGAAATCCTATGGAGGCAGGAAAAATGGATGAAAGGCATTTTGAGCGGTAGTGGAATGTTGAAGAAGGTAATAGAGGGGAGAATGTCGGGCAAGCGAGGAAAGGGCAGGAACAGGATAGGGATGTTAGACGGGATGAAGGGAGGAAAGAAGTACACAGAGATGAAGAGGGACCTGATGTAGAGTAGGTTGCTAAATTGTGTTTTGTTTGGAGTTACAAAATGTTTATTTGATAGCTGTGTTCATCCAAA
Organism: Hetaerina titia; assembly: GCA_037158775.1. NCBI lineage: Eukaryota > Metazoa > Arthropoda > Insecta > Odonata > Calopterygidae > Hetaerina > Hetaerina titia. The sequence continues at coordinate 95,584,484 of CM073768.1, read as the reverse complement.
AACCTACCTTAACCGGTAGTTTACCTAATAATAATAGAAGATGAAAGGTATAAGGCCGCTGCCCCCGCGATAATAATATGACGTCATAGTAATTTTTATTAGTATATTTGGCTGTTCTTACCGCTACGACCTCCGATTTCATTTATATGAGGGAAGGTTGCTGTGCCATCCGAGTTGTTGACATCCTATTTGTTGGCGGCAACGACTCCCCAAGTCACGGAACCTTTGCTGGACTTAATAGAATTTTTTGAGTTATTTAAGTCAAGTATAGACCATTACACCCTCTGAGTACCGTCGTATTCATTACCCACAATGCTCATTCGCCTTATCAAAGTTAATACCCACAAGCAGGCAAGTGAGAGAGGAAAGTTCAAGATACGAAATTATGTTTTGAAGTTCTTCACTTTAGCTGAATTTTGTACGAGTGGAGATAGATGATGCAGAGAAAATACCTGCATATGGAGTAGGCATCGTAGAAAAGTTGAATCCAGTGAAGTATCTTTTGTTACGATGACTTGCAGGTTCCTTAACCCCATTACTTTCAAAAGGCTAAGCCACGGAAGCGAGCAGATAAATTACGGTCTTTACCATCCACTCCACCTGTTTAACTCAAGAGAAAGCGCAGGAATAAAGTAGGGTATATGCTTAAAGTGAATGCAGTTTAATCTTTTTAGCTGCATCTTTATGGCTAAATACAAATGAGGTATTTTTATTACCATCAGCGCTAAGCAATAGGAGACTTCCTTTCCGCGGATTTCTATCCAAAAATATCCAATTTGGTTTGAGCCATTATCCTCATTTCCCAATGAATCAATATTTTCTACAGCCAACATTATTTCAACTAACCCTGCAAGTCAGTGAGAAATATAAAGTGACGTGCAATATTTCGAATTAATGTGTCCCGTAAATGAGTTCAAAAATACTTTTCAGTAGTAAATAAGGAAAAATATTTCCCTGGCATTTTCCCAGTGTTTCAAGCATAAATATTTGTTAAGGCTTGAATAGTTATAAATCTTAACTCTTCTTGAAGAATGCAATTAAGCAATTCAAATGAATAAATATAAAAAATCTCGCCCCAGAAGCTATTTTTCATTGTAGGAGTGATTGATTTTCAAGGGTTAAACAGCAATATGTAAACACTTGTTTCAATACAGATTCTCAATCAAGTACATACAAGGTTTTTCTAAAACACAAACGAAGATGTTTGCGAACTTGAAAACATCGGATAAAGGATGAAAATGTCCAATTGATAAAACAATTAGTTTTAAATGATTCCCTGGTACTACAAAACTTAGGATTCATAAGATGGAATGCCATTTGGGACATCATATTAATTAGGACATTCCATTAAGGCCAATCTAAAACTCCAGCTAAGACAATATATATAACAGAAGACAGCAGAATGTCAGAACAGGTAGGTACGTGATAATCATGTGAACTTTTAAGTTCACTATTCTCTTTTAAATTATATATTCTTTTGTGTATTTTCTGATTTAAAAACCAACATGAAAAACGATTAGGGCTACATACTATACACACGTTCCGCACTCGAGTAAAAATTGGCTTTCCAATTCTGCGATTGGTTCCGTCGTTCAAACAAACTGTACCAGAAAATTAAGTTTAAAGTATTCATCTCTCTCGCACTGAAGGCCAAATTTAGACATTCTTCCTTTTAGTCGAACGAGAGGTTTCTGAACGTTCAAATGAAAAACGTACTTACTAGGCAGGTTAAATTAAAGGTTGATGCCCATGCACCCCTGCACTGCGGTTATCTACCAATCTTATACAAAACAACAATTTTGTGTGTTCTAATATACAGGTTTATACCCCAATTTTCCAATAATTATATGCTACCTCAACTTTTACTTGATAAATTCCCCGAATATCCTTAGGGGGTAAACATTAAGCGAATTTCAAATATTTTATTCCATGGCAGTTGTAAATTCTATCGTTTATTTATTGAAATAGCCAAAATTCAAAGAAGAAAAAATCAAATTTTAAGTACGGCGAAAAACTTTACTTGCAAGCTTGCAGTATTAGAAACAAAAACAAAATAACAGAAGCCTGATAAACTATTTCATAGTATACCCTTAAGCTCTAACATAGTTTTTGGAAGTACGAGGTTAATATGATGTTAACTGATTAGATTACGTAGTATTTCCCAGAAAGATTGCCCGAATCCAGGTCTACAGAGAACATGGTAGGTTAACTTCAATAATTCAAGACATTCGCGATGAATATTATGCCTGATAACAGAAGGCACTTTCACTCCAACTTCGGCATGTGTATTTTATTTACCATTTATAATGCAGTCGGAAACTTTTGGAAGAAATATTTCAAGCGAAAGGAAATCGGGCTTCCCCTCCAATGTCTCAACAACTACCGGCGCACACACACACACATTCACATACAAGCAGGGAAAGCTGCCGCTGATGTAGACACACGGCTTTCCATCCGGGACGAGCAGGATGGAAATTCGGCGCTCTCGCCAATTGCAAGAAGCCGCCAGTCACTCTCACTCACGCTCGCACCAAATGAATCACCTAACATGATTTTGTGATCACATGACGGTCTGTTGCGCAACGTGGGGAAACCCAAAATGAAAACAACCATTGATACCTAACCGCACCTAATCCTCGCCCCAAATACATGGATCATGGAATTATTTCATATAGCACGATGACAACGCTGCATTCTATCGAAAACGCCGAAAAAGCTAGAGCATTTGATGAGCATTTTGAAGAGCATTGGTGATATTTTTGAACAATAATTTATAGAGAAGGTATTAAATTTTAGACTTCCTCACGTTTGCTGCAATAAAATCATTTTCACCGTGGTTTGCATCGCCAACCAAATCCAACACGAATTGCGCATAACGCATTCACAAGCTGTCAAAATTTTTATTAACTTATGTAATAACTAAATTCAAACAGGCACAAAGTTCATAAAACTTATCTTCTGTGGTTTATTACTATTTACATAAAATTATTATTTGGTTATTAATCTAGCTCGGTAAATTATTTTTATATAGATATGAATTTTCCAAAGAAGGAAGATTCTCCTTTCTATGGATTCATCTTATTTTTGTTAAAACTTCTGGTTTCAAAGTTTCTAACACCAAATTAGGAATATTTCGATTCGAATCGTTTTCTTTTTCAAATTCACATGGTATGTGGTAGCATGCACAATGCACCTAGAACACGCAGGTTTGATTTAAAGCAAAGCGTCTAAATGTCAATTTCAATTATAAAATAAAATGAATTGCTCTCAAATACCACAAAACGGAGCGAGGTGAATCGGGGCGCAGAGTGGAAGAGGAGGCGGTCACCACTAAAAAAAAAAGAAGAGCGGTTGCAGTGAACAAAAGAATAAGCAGGAATTAGAAAGAGAAAGTGGTGAGGGGGTGGTGTGGAGGAGTGAGGGAGGCGGATCTGAAGACCGGCCTCTGTCATATTATACGGAGGGGAGGAAAGGGGAAGATGGGGGAGGAAGGTGGTGTTGCCCGAAAATAGTGCGAGTTTCCGGAGTGGCATCCGGGAAGTGTAAACCCCCATTTTTTAACATCATCTCGAAGAACAGTAAATGTGGGAATTGGGGATCAAACAGTGAAATGGAGAGAGTAAAACATAATGCGATAGACATCATCAGTGTTTCAATCTGAAAATTGGTGGAATGTAGTCCTCCCACTCTTTCTTATATCTTTTGCACCCTGATAGCTCTTCCATTTTACATCCGTCATTACTTAACCTACTAATATGTCCCTTGGTCTTCCTCGTGGAACGTTCCCTTGTAAATTATCTTTTACTCTATTCCAAAGATATTAATTAGATTTTTGAATAAATGTATCACTAAATTACAAGTTGATCTAACTGGCTTAGTAAAATTATAAATTCTTAAGACTTATGTCAAGCAGCTGGAGTATTCGTAGTGCTTGAATAGAAAATGAAATAATTAAGCATACATTAAAATACCTATCAGTCTTCATTTGTTAAAAGATACTTCGTTAAATAGAAAGAATTCCTTGGTCACCAAGGCATCGAAGGTGTGGAGTAAGAGCTAGCAAGATCCGCAAAAATAATAAGCCAGTAATATAAGAAAGAGTCGTCTAAATGCTTACACGAAAATAGTTAGACCGAAATAGATATAAGTAATAAAGTTCTATCCAAAAGATCTAAAACGTTTTGCACACGCATCAGGCATTCATGGGACTGTTAATTTTGTTGGTAGGATTTTGCTGTCCCACAGAAGCAACTAGTACATTCATCAAAACAGTAGTTCCATGCGGTCATAAAGTCAATTCATGACCATCAGCCTAAAAAATTCACCACCATCCTAATCGAGTCAAACAAAATAGTATTAGAGTAAATTTGGATTTTGAAATCGAAAAATGTTAATAAATGGCTCCCATATTTCTGAGCAACAATGTCCAAAAATGACTAACTAATTTCAATGCGCATCCCATAAAATTTAACTCGGCAAAAATTAAATAAAAACAAATTAGCAGTATAGATAAAGAAAGTATTTACTCACCATAACATATCTCTCGGATTCTCCTCAACTCCAATTGTTCTTCATATAGTCCATCTTGCGAACGCCAAACTTTGGTTCGACCTTTTTTCATCAACCTAAATAAAAAAAAGAGACGAATTGTATATTTTCCTGTAGACATAGGAACTATTGTACAAGAATAATATGCTAGAGTATTATAATACCAGCTATAAGCTTCATCAAATAAGACGCTAATAGGCTATAAACACCACAAATGTTGAATTAATTAAGAATTAAATGTATTTAGGCAGTGTTTGGTCCTGTATTATTATATTTTATTGACGCCTCTCTTGTCCAGTTTTCGTTGGACGAGAGAGAGAGTTGCGCCAAGTGTCGCTTATGATATGCAACATAGCATAGCAACTCAGGATATTATTTAGTTAATATTATCTCCTCTTTTCCAGGGGAAAACACAAAAGTCTTAACATTCGGCATAGCGCTAGCCCATGCAGTAAAAATGGAATGGAATACGTATTGCCATCCCATCGACGATACACGACATAATTTGATTGAATGTAAATTTTAATTGGGATACAATTCATCGGATGAATAATGATCAAGTTTTACCCTAAATCGACATTGTTCAACTGTTATGAATGGTGTTACATAACCTATAATTCACAATTAGCTAACTGGCTAAGCACTGTGTCATATCTGTAAAGTTTTGATAATCATTTTCAGCTTCAAATGAGCTTTGAAAAGATTCAGAGGTGTTCAATTTCAGAAAGCCATATGACTGCCATATGGTTCTGCAAACCGTAGATAACACATTTGCTAAGTGAAATTCATTAATTATATTTTCTGTACTTTAATCATCTCTAATAAGTTTAGAAAATAAATTAAGATAAACAAAATGATTTAAAAATATCTCTGTTGAGTTTAATGAATTCAGTAATAGGTTCATACTTTTTGGCTTGACATTTAATAAACATCACATAAAGTGACGTTATTTTACAGTCAGAAATATAAATATTATTATATATCTTAGTGTTCTCACTCAATTCAATCCAATAATTATTCAATACTTAGCATTTTCATTAATATGAATAACAAGAAATAGCTTAAAACATGGCAAAAATATTTAATCACCATTGCCATTTACAAAAATTGATACCAAAATGCTCAAAAACTAAATAAATTTCAACCAATGATTTATCTTTATTTTTCATGGAATTTTAATGAAGAATATTTTATTACTATTAATTTTTAAATCAATATCTTTCTCTCTATATGTGTCATTCCTATAATTACCAATACTAATCCACCAGCACCAATACCAATCTAAATTATAAGTGCTAATTCTGAAACTACATGAATTCATCATTATTTATATATTCTGAAATTCATCAACTGAGAGAATTCTCATTCTCTCAGTCGGTTTGTCATGAAAAAGACTATCATATATGTTGTATTCTTTCCTTTGCAGCCCTCAAGAATTGACGATAACATGGACAACTTCCGAGCACTCAAACGAAGGCGTTTCGTCACAAGACTACAGCCGCTTATATTGCTTACGTTCTGCATCGTTACCACACCTTTAGCCACCGCTACACCTAAAACTGAAAGTGCTGTAACAATATCAACTGTCGATGAAGTGGTATCCCACGTACATAACGTTCTAATGAGTGAGTGATTATATCATATCAAATTACAAAAAAATAATTTAATTGTTTTCTCTAATTCAGCTACTTTTTTGATTGGATTGGTATCAAGTCCGAAAATTAAGACGACTGCTACAACAATCATCGAAATTCAACTTCGGGTATATGATTTTGCTTCGATCTCATATTCAGGGGAAAATCCATCCATAACAATTACGCTT